>CANSZD010002918.1:3820000-5020000 GCA_947648045.1 Beta corolliflora | reverse complement strand
TTGGCACTGGTTTGTTGTATGTGACCCATTCATGTGCCATCTGCACATATCCTCTAGCCATTCCTCATTGGCTATTTTTAGCATAACCAAGATTCCTTCATCAAGCAATCTGTTGAAGTGCTGGTTGCCAACTTCAGTAGCTTGAGATGCCTTCAAGGTGACAGTAAACGCATCATTAGCCTCTACCATACCACGTAATAGATAAAATGGTTCATCCATTCTAACTACATTCACATCTTCATCATCAGGAAACATGATATTTTTCTTATCAATTTCATCCTGGATTGTGTTTCTAAACACAATGCATTCAAAAGTATCATGAGTTACTGCATCATGCCATTTACAGTATTTTTTACCCTTAACTTCTTCAGCAGTTCTTACTTTATGTCTCCCTACTAATTTTATCTTTTTGTTAGATAATAACCAGTCAAAGATAGAATTAGCCTTCTAAGCATCAAAAGTACATGTCCTCTTTTGTCCAGATTTCATATCTTTTGGCGCCAGAAATTCTTTCATCTCTAAAGGAGAACATTTATAAGGTACTCCTTGAATGGTTTATGCCACGTCTACTTCTTGTGTAGTTTCAAAGTGGAAGGGCTCATCATTCTGAGCAAAGAAACTTTGGTGTCTTGCTCCACTTTCAGCTTGTAGTTTCCTTTCATACCTTACAACCAATTCTGCTAATTCAACAAAATTGCCAAAGGCATGACCATTAAACCTCTTCCTAAACTGAATTAGCATTCCATCTTGAGCCATTTGTACAAACTCTCTTTCAAGAATGCTAACATGACACCTGATCTTGGCCATTTTAAATCTAGATAGGTAGTCTTCCACAGACTCCCCTAACTTTTGTTGGATTCTGGCCAGATTACTTAAAATCACTCCTGGCTCAGTGCTTGCAAAATGATTTGTAAATTGCACCTGCATATCTTGCCAAGAATTGATAGAATTGGGCGGTAAATTAGTATACCACCAAAAAGCAGTCTCAGTAAGGGACATGGAGAACATTCTAATCTTTAAGAATTCATTGTCAGCTGCCTCTCTACACTGACAATTGAACATAACTAAGTGTTCTTCAGCAGAAACCCTATCATTCCCAGAGAACAGGGTGAAGTCAGGTATCTTAAACGTTCTAGGAAATGGATTTGCTCTATCAATCCACTCAGGGTAAGGTTTTTAACCTATTTACCTCTGATTTCTCCTAGAGGTATCCCCTACTAATCTTTGGACTAGTGCCTCAACCTGTGCTGCCAATGGATCCTGATGCCTTCCTAGGTGTCCCATATTCCCATACCGTATGATTCTTGCAGGATCATATGCAGGGTTAGGATTAGGATTGAAAAGTTGATTTTGATAACCTCCTATAGGGATCTCCTGGTTGTGCATAAAATTAGGATTGGCTGCCCCTTGTGCCATTTGTGGTGGGAATGTATGTCCATTTATGGGCATCCCTTGATAATAAGCACTAGTTTCTTGGGCAAATGGAGCTTGGGACTGACCATACCCTGGAATATTCCCATAATGAGGTGTACCAGCCATATCTGGTTGGTTAGGAGGCATATAAGCATAAGGTGTAGAAGGAATACCAGCCATAGTTGGTTGGTTAGGAGGTGTGTATGCATATGGTATACTGTTGTTGTTTGCAATAAAAATACCTTGTCTCTGTCCTCCTTGTGATGATACAGGTTGGTGTGTGTTGTCACCAACTTGTCCACCACCCATGGAAAGTGAAGGTTAATGATGTCCTAACGTCTGGTGCCAGCCTGGCTCCACGCCCGCTGCCATTCCATCACTTCTCCTAGGATTTCCATGATTACCCTCTCCATGGCTCAAGGGTATTGCCCTTGTTTGATGCACATGGGAGGAAGTTTGTAGAACTCTTGAGATAGGTGGATCTCTAGTTTCAGGATGGGAGAAATGTACCCTTGGAGGGTAACCTATTGGAGGAACGTTTGGCGCTCTGCCACAACTTCCCCTTGCTCTATCTAACGGGACCTCTTCTAAGGCCTTAACTAGTTTCTCATTTAACTGATAATGTTTTTCGACTACTGGTTCTAGGCTAGTAACTACTTCAGTAGCAAGAGACTTGGACATTGCCGTGAAAGTTGCACTCATAGTATCATTGATATCTACAAGTATTCTATCAATTTGCCTAGAGTTAATTTATCGATTCTCTTCACTTATCCTTTGGAGGATATCCGTGAAGACTCTGGCAGACTCATGGGCTAGAGTTATGTAGTTAGAGTCAAATTGTTGTCTCTGACTCTCTCTGGCTTCTAATAGCAAATTCTTTACTATCTCCCTGAACTTTCCATACATTTGGTGTATAAGTCCACGACCAGTACTACATGGAGATGAGTTATCCCTTTGTGGGGTATCTCCAACTGACTCTTCATGCCCATGATCAATTTGTTCACCATTATTACCATGCACCCTTGTTTCTGGAGGAATTGAAGAACTAGTTTCCATGTTGTGGAAACTCGGTTCATCCTGAGCAACTTCCTTATTCTTCTTAGAACGTGTTTCCGGCATTTTAATAAAAACAACCGCTTTTTACAGTTAGTTTTCGAAAGTACTAAGAAGAAACTCCACAGTTTAATTATGAATCTTCTTCTCCCACTGTGGTCGCCAAAAAACTTGTTTGTGCAAAATCAGTTCGTTGACCTTGCAAACAAGTCAATGCACATCCAATAGTTTGATACTGAATGACTTGGGAGGCTTAGTTCCTGGGGGTTACCGGGTTTAATTTGATAAAACCTTGCTAACGTACTTTGTTGCAATTTAATTAATGATTAAACTACAACGCCAATTAAATTTAGGCGAAACGCAATAAATAGAGCAAATAATAATTAATCTTTTAATCAATTAAAGAAGAACATTCTCATACATGCCACAAACTTTAAGAAAGATTTTACAACACATAAAAGGATAAGCCAGGCTGGACAACTAAAGGGAAGACACGAAGGATGTTACCTCCATGGTTCCTTGCTCCAATCGGAGAGTTAGAGATCTTGGCGCCAGAACATGTTCTACGTCTAAAGAACTAAACTATAACCCCTGGAAGCAATGTTGTTAAAATCGGGATTCTAGTTTGAATCGGAAACGACCTTTAGAATCGAATCGTAAAATCGAATCGTAAAATCGAATCGTAAGATTCTACAAACACGTATAATCAAGATATTGCACTCAATCTTCATTGAATATGCTAAAATTATAAGTTAAAAGACCTAAAAATTGGAAAAAATAGTTGTTTACCCACTATATTGGCAATAACTAACAATATATATCTATTATTTTCTTTGTTAGCATGATTTAAATTTGCGAGGTTTTCGCTAATCAACAGAAATGTATAGAATCGTCTAGAATAGTGAATCGAATCGTCTACCATATTTTGAATCGTAAAATCGTAAGATTTTAAGATTTGAATCGCGATTTTAATAACTTTGCCTGGAAGGGGGTTGGCTAGGCTAAGGCTAGGCTACGCTAAGAAAAGAAGAAATGCAGTTTGATTGTGTTGTTCGTTGTTGTTTGCATGATGATCATTTCTTTATTTATAGAGAAACGTGTTATGTAACTTCCATGCTTGCTTGGAGGGAAAACATTTGAATCATATTTGATTCAAATCTCAACCATTTTCTAGCGCTGAATAAATGTAGCCTTGCACGTGTGTCTTTTTGTTAAACTGCTCATGATCATCCCTTGATTGTTTGTTCCTTTACTACCTTTGACTTTCGTCTCTTGATAGTCTTGGCGGTTTTCTTCTATTGACTTTGACTTATGTTGACTTCGCCCAATGGGCTTTATGCTTTTATTGGGCCCTTACATTAAAGTAATCTTGTGTTGTTCGTTGTTGTTTGCATGATGATCATTTCGTTATTTATAGAGAAATGTGTTATGTAACTTCCATGCTTGCTTGGAGGGAAAACATTTGAATCATATTTGATTCAAATCTCAACCATTTTCTAGCGCTGAATAACTGTAGTCTTGCACGTGTGTCTTTTGGTTAAACTGCTCATGATCATCCCTTGATTGTTTGTTTCTTTACTACCTTTGATTTTCGTCTCTTGATAGTCTTGGCGGTCTTCTTCTATTGACTTTGACTTATGTTGACTTCGCCAAATGGGCTTTATGCTTTTATTGGCCCCTTACATTAAAGTAAGATCGAACCTTTTAAGGTCCAATTCGATGTACCATAATAAACGTTACTTGACATCTAAAAATGGTGGTAACAGCGGCCATTGTTGTTTGGGACGTTGGAGTTGAGAGAATTATGAGAAGGTACGTATGTTGGGGTGTGAAGATACTTTGGATATTACGTATATTAAGTGTTAGGTAAAAGTTATCCTAGGTTAAATATTATCTATAAACAATCGGTAAACTTTTCCTATTTTCATCTTATATAGAATTGGATAATGATATCAAAAAGATTAAAAGCTTATCTAAGTCAAAAAATTATCTCCATACAAGAGAGTCCTACTTAACTAAGTTAGATATATATTTCATAAAAATGAAGAATAATATTATAGTTATTCGACTACATAAAATTGATAATGATTTTTTTTATTTGTAGAAGCAAAAATAATTTGTCAAAGTTAGGAGGCTAATTAAACATATAATGTTAGCACCTACAAGTCTACGACAATATAATCAGGTACTCGCTTATATGTGAGGCACTTGGAGGATGATGTAGAACATATATATCTTTATGCGGAGATTAAGTTTCTATATGGTTTCATACCTATCAATGATATTTAGGAAATGTATCATATCTAGCTATCTTTTATGCTAAGGAAAGTATATTATACTACGTAGATATCTTTTGGGGAAATTCCAGATGTTGTCCTTGTTATTCTTCCTAGGATCATCCTTACTTATGGGCCCTTATTTATACTTACATATAAAGAGTTTGCATCAAATCCAAGTGATAACACAAAAACATTATAACAACCCATGTTCGTTGATCCTTAATGCTATATATAGATTAATCAGACATTTTGCAAAGCTTAGATGAAAATTGATCCACTCATCCCACAACACAACACATAAAAGTAATAACATTAGTAATAGGCTAATTAACCATAATAATAAGAGGTTTCAACTTCATATTCTGGTAAATAGCCACCAAGCAGAAAGTTTCCTGTGTATAGAAGCTAAAGAAGCATCCCAAGTAGCAGCGTCAGTCTATTGGGCAGAAAGTGTAGCATCACCCCCGACCCATCTACCCAAAATTTTAACACCAATTTAATTACCAGTAACACTGTTCTTCAGATTAAAACACACTTCTTTAACCAAATCCAGCAGGGTAAATGATCTATAAATATCAGACATCTTAATTGTAGCAGTCAGTTGGCCTAAATCAAAAGTGTTGCTACACTTGATCCTATAACCTCTATTCAATGCATCAAGGCAATGTTGTGTCCTGTCAACAACGAACAACAGCTCTCGCAGTTGGAAGAACTCGGCGAGATTATAAGGAGGTTGTCTCATGTGTGCTGGATTATCAAAATTAGTGCCAAAACACAACTTAGGATTGGCAACTTTTACAACAACATGGTGTTCACCAACACCTTCATAGTATTTCTCAATGTCTAATCCTACTACATTTTAAGGTTCCTTGTGTCCTTGTTTCTTCGAATGGTTGATAGTAAGTCCCTCATGCTTAGGTTAAGCTGAACTATTATTTTGACTACTATGGTAGACACCCCTTCCATTTTGTGCCAAATGAATTATAATCTTTGCAAAAATGTACATTCCGAGGTTTCAGCACTTTACTCCCATTTAAAAAGGGCCCTAATGCCCCTGAAAGTATGTCACACTCACAACTTGAAAAATTGTTTTAACCATTATGTTAAATATTATAAAAGTTCAAAAATGACGCATTGAGAAGCTAAAAATGCATCTAAGAAGCTAAAATTGCGTACAAAGGCTATATAGAGAGTAATTAATGGTCAAATTTGACATTCACAGGGGGGAGTATCATGGAGGGTATTTGATTATTAATTGATTCTATTGATATGGAATCAATTCTTAGCATCTGAATAGTATAACTTTTGCAACTAGGACAACTTTAACTAATCATGTGAATATGTGATACTGCTTTCTGTAACAATATCTACTCATGATTATACCAACATCAAAGAGAAAATGATTTATATCGAGGCAATTGAGAATTACCTATGGCAGATGCTATATATCAAATCTGATACATTCACCTGTTGCTCAATTGATTAGTTCCCCATAAACAAAAAAGTATCAGCAACACTAACCAGACACTAGATAAACATCATCCATAATAATCATTCTGATAAAAAACAAGGGCACCCTGATTTTAGTAAATGCCTAATTTAAAGCATAGAAAAGCTTCATAAGTGGCACCTTTTATCTGTTGTCTAGATAATTTTGTAATAGCCCAGTTGCTCAGAGCTGCAGTTTTAGAATGACTAATAAGTGTCGTCCTCAGTTAGAACAATTTCAGCATATCCAGCAAGCCATACCCTTTATACATTTCTTCTTCCTCAACGTACACTTGCTGTCAACTGACCTAAATCGACAGCGTTTCTACACTTGATACATAATCCCTGTCCAATGTCTCAAGGCAGTGCTTGATCCCAACACCAATGAAGGATACCCAATTGAGTTGCAGGAAGTTAGACAGAGAACAAGGTGAGGTTCCTTTTACATAGTAACTTATTTGGTACTATTATCTTTTTTGTTATACCATTGAATCATAAATAAACAAAAACAAAGCAAACCAAAAATAAAATCTTATTCTTATGAAGCTACTTTCACATTGCAGGCTTGAGCCTTGAAGCATGTTCGCAACAACTCATATGAATACAGATAAAAGTAGTCATTCAAATGTTTGTTGACCTTACACAAGAAATTTCTACACTTTTTTGGGAAAATTCCACATGTTGTCCTTGTTTATTGTTAGGATCAAGTTGGACTCATATCAGATTCGGACTGAATTGTGATCGGCTCTTATTTGAACTTATCATACATATATAACCGAGTAAATTTGACTTATTCAATTAACCAAGGCTTTGTTTGGTTCAACTTGATTTTTATATGAACTTATTTAAACTTATTATATGAACTTAATTAAACATATTCGAATTTTTAGAGGCAATCATAATTTTGCTGATACTAAAAAAGAACATTTAATTTATGGGCGATTTAGATTTCATTAATGCTACAAAGAAATTTTATAGCCAATCATTTTATTTCATTAATGCTCAAAAATAGTTTCAGGGACAACACCGATTTAGCTAATATTAAAGAAGTTTTAGAGGCAACCATTATTTCATTAATGCTAAATTGTACTTTTATGGGCAACGTAAATCCATTGATGCCAAAAAATAGTTTTTGAGGCAGCCATTAATTCATTAATGCTAAAAAGTACTTTTAGGAGAAACCTAAATTTCACTAATGCAAAAACTAAATTTTAGAGGCAACCATAATTAACTAATGCTTAAAAGCACTTTTAGAGGCGATGAAAAATTATTTGCTCAAGGTGCTGCCTCTATATACAAATATTCTTGTAGAGTAACTTCAATTAAGGCACAGAAAGAACCATCATATGCCCTTATCCTAATTGAGTCTATTAAAAAATACAACTATGAAGATGATCGGTTTGCAAATCATGAATTGGGAGCTATTATCAACGATGTGGCTACTCTTCTTCAAGGGGATTGGAAAGTGGTCATTCTGAATGTGAGGCGTGAGGCCAACATTGTGGCACATGAACTTGCTTCTTATGGCAGAACTATGGAGGACTCTAGAGTAGTCCATGTGGGTATATCCCTGCTTGGGTTCAGGAAGCTTTTAATCAACTGTTTAACGCTGAACTTGCGTGGGTGGTTTTTTGGTGTAGTCTTTTGGAAAAACAGTTAATCTTGATGTTGTCTTTTAATCATCCTACTGGAGTGGGTGACTGGTTGTATGATACTCTGGAACTGTTTTATTTGGTTTTAATGTAATATATTAACTCGTCGGTTTATCTAAAAAAAAAAAGAAGATGATCGGTTTGAATAATGGTTTCTGACATTGTAGAATATAGGCTTGATTTGTATGAATAAACTAGTTATTAGGCCCGGACGATGACCCGAGTTATTAATATTTTCATGTCAAAAGAGAGCATCTAATGTTGCATAGTTCATTGGTTAGAACTTTACTATGTTAACTTAAGGTCACGTGGTCGAATCTTGTACAGAACATATTTCTATTTTTCGATGTATGTTGATGACATGGAACGAAACAACTCAAGGCATAGTGCCACGTGGCGTGTAGACTTACTTAACCTTCCTTTTATGAAAGGTTGAGATATCATATATTTTACGACATCTGTTGGAGATACCACTTCTATTGTAAAGGTCGTGAAATAATGTATGAGCTTAATTGATGCATCATATAAACACAAACACCATTTCTCTGCCATGGTATACCTTTTTCTGTATCATGTAAGATTCTACTTAGGTAGAAAATGGCATGCTCATGTCCCTTCTCATTTTCTTGAGTAAGGAGACTACCAATGGAATCTTCACAAGCAGACAAATACAGTCTTAGTGGTTTTCCATTTTGCCTTGGAGGAATCAATACAGGAGGATTTGCCAAATCTTACTTGATCTGGTCAAAGGCTTTTTGACGCTCTTCCTTTCATTTGAATTCTGATTCATGTTTTAGTCTTAGCAAAGGTGAAAACTTTTTAGTTTTTCCAGCTAAATTGGCCATGAATCTCCTCACATAATTGACATGTCCAAGGAATATTTGCATTTTCTTCTTATTAGAAGGTGGCTTGGCTGCCAATACTGCCTTTGCCTTGTTCAGGTCAATTTCCATTCCATTTTTGTGGATGAGGAATCCTAAAAAGTTACTAGCTTTAACTCCGAATGCACATTTGAGTGGATTCATTTTTAGGTGATATTCTCTCATTCTGGTGAATGACTTAACCAAATGCTCTTTATGTCTTAAAAAGTCATTTGACTTTACAAGTATGTCATCCACATAGATTTCCATGATCTTGTCAATCATGTCCTTAAAGATTGCGTCCATTGCTCGTTGGTATGTGGCTCCAGTATTTTTTTATCCAAATGGCATGGCCACATATTCAAACAAACCTAATGACTTTGGACATCTGAAGGTTGTTTTGTTACAGTCTTCATGTGCAATCCTTAATTGGTGATACCCTCGTACCCATCCATAGAAGATATGTATTCATATCTTGATGATGCATCTATTAGGAGATCAGCCACTAGCATAGGGTATTGATCCTTAGGTGTAGCTTTATTCAGATCCCTAAAGTCAATGCAGATTCGTATTTTGCCATTTTTCTTAACTACTGGAACTATATTAGATATCCAATCAGCATATTGGTAAGGCCTTATGAACTTTGGCTTGAGGAGTTTGTATATTTCCTCTTGTATAGGCAATGTTAGTTCAGGCGCTAGTCTTCTAGGACTTTGTGCTACATGCTTAAATCCTTCCTTGATATGTAGTTTATGTTCTACTATTTGCCTATCAATGCCAGGCATTTCATGATGTTCCCAAGCGAAACATTAGAATTTCTATTATTTCCTGTTTCTCTTGGTTAGTGAGAAGCTTACTTATGTAAGTGACACGTGAATTTTCATCGTCCTTTCTTCTAGTGGATCATGAACTTCCTGTTTAATATCCTCACTCTTTGCCCATACTTTCTCATCCTCTTCGTCAAAGGATTCAGTGTCATATAAAGTTGAGCAACATGCATTAGAGTTTATAAGAAAATCCTCTTCGTATTTTCTAAAAACTAAATCTTTCATAACTTGATCAACAATAGGGGTAAACCCCTTACAGCATTCTTCTTGATTTATAATCATAATAAACTTTTAATAAGAAAAATACATCCTAACTCTATAAACTAATAAGAGCTAAGGGATGATCATAGTCTGGCGCCTGTTGAACATATTCATATTTTGATTGAATGTCTTCAAATTCTGGGACGTCCTCGACTTTTTCAATGAGAATTGCACCTGAGTCTTCTACCTCTTGGTCAGTTTGTGACTCAAGTTGTAGAGCAACCTCAATTTTGATAGTACGAACTGACTTTAGAGAGTCCCTAATAAAAATTGAATCAGGAGATGTAATTAGACAAACTTCCTCATCTGCTTGAACCATTTCATAAGTGTCACCATTCCACAAGATTAAGACCTGGTAGAGTGATGATGGAATAGCATAATTATGATGTAATCAGTCTCTTCCTAATATGGCATTATAATTAGTACCATTTTCGACTATGAAGAACCCAGTATAAGTAGTTTTAGTTCCTACCCTTATCTTTAAAATAGCCATTCCTTCCACTTTTTCTGATAAACCAGAAAAACAAGTTATGTTGATTTGTATATTATGCAAATCCTTTCTAGTTTTTCCTAGTTTTCTAAACACAGAGAGTGGCATAATATTAACAGTAGCTCTAGTGTCTACCAATACTTTGCCTAAACGAACTCCCTCAAAATGAACATTTAGAAATAAAGCTTTAGTGTGCTTATTATCAACATCAACTGACATAAAGATTTTTTCTATGATTAGTTTCTCCATGTTAGCTTTTAGAGATGTCTTGTTAGGCACTTTCTTATGAGGTGCATTTAAATAAGATGACAAGCTTCAAGAAGAAGTAATTTTAAATTTACCTGCCCTTTCTTCCTTTTCAACTTCATCTGCCCATGATGTGGTATTGGTCTGGAATTCTAACTGGTCTTCTGGCTTTTTAAACTCTGTTGGTAGCATGACCACATTACATTGCATGTTTTGGCCCTCTCCCATTTCTGTTTGAGGTTCATTCATCAGTGGGTCTCCTCCATTCAACATTAAGTCACTGTCTGACACCAATAAGTCCAAATCCTCAGATCCAAAATCTGAATCATAGTCCTCATTAAAGCCATTTTCTGGCATCTCTTTCATAAGAGAGTCATCTCGAGGCTGCTGGCCATCATTCTTTGTAGATGATGTACCCCATTGTTCCTCTTCTAGAGGTAACAATTTACTAATACCAGCTTGTAGCGCCTCCTCATCTATTCTTATGTTTGTAATCAGGGACTCTTGCACATTTTGCAGTGCTAATTTGAGCCCTTGCTGCAGCAGCTTTTGCACTTAGCTCTTTCATTTTTGATGTCCTACTTTTAGGTAAGTTTTGAACATCTTGTAGTGGCAATGGCCTAACTGCTTTTAACCCCCATTGGTCCCCATGGGATTTAACCCTTCTTTTATGAATTTTGGGCACAGGAGTTTGACTTGGCTCCCTTCCCTTTCCTTTTGAGGAAGGGTGTAAACTGGGGCTATCATGTTTTCTTGGTCCTTGACTACTGGACCTCTTCTGGAACGGACGCTGATAATCAGGCACATAAGCAGGATCATTTGGAATGATCTGAGTTCTAACCATTTCAAAAGTTAGTCTTTATGCACACTGTGAGCACATTCCCTTCCTTAGAGCTTTCAATCCTTCTATAGCCCTAGTCTGCAATGGAAATTTCTGAGCAGCCCCCTTATATGTTTTAGCTCTTTCCTCATGCATCTCCAGATTTGGAGTTGGGTTGGACTTAGCAGGCGCCTTAGCTTTGGCTATGTTGGCCTTATATTGTTCTAGCTCCATAGCATGTTGTTCCATCTCTGAAACAATCAGTCTTTTGAGACTTAAATGTCTAGTTAGTAATCCTTTAAATACTTGGCACTGGTATGTTGTATGTGACCCATTCATGTGCCATCTGCACATATCCTCTAGCCCTTCCTCATTGGCTATTTTTGGCATAACCAAGATTCCTTCATCGAGCAATCTGTTGAAGTGCTGGTTGCCAACTTCAGTAGCTTGAGATGCCTGCAAGGTGACAGTAAACGCATCATTAGCCTCTACCATACCACAGAATAGTTCAAATGGTTCATCCATTCTAACTACATTCACATCTTCATCATCAGGAAACATGATATTTTTCTTATCAATTTCATCCTGGATTTTATTTCGAAACACAATGCATTCAGAAGTATCATGAGTTACTGCATCATGTCATTTACAGTATTTTTTACCCTTAACTTCTTCAGCAATTCTTACTTTATGTCTCCCTACTAATTTTATCTTTTTGTTAGATAATAATCAATCAAAGATAGAATTAGCCTTCTTAGCATCAAAAGTATATGTCCTCCTTTGTCCAGATTTCATATCCTTTGGCGCCAGAAATTCTTTCTTCTCTAAAGGAGAACATTTATAAGGTACTCCTTGAATGATTTCTGCCACGTCTACTTCTTGTGTAGTTTCAAAGTGCAAGGGCTCATCATTCTGAGCAAAGAAACTTTGGTGTCTTGCTGCACTTTCAGCTTGTAGGTTACTTTCATACCTTACAGCCAATTCTGTAATTCAACAAAATCGCCAAAGGCATTACCATCAAACCTCTTCCTAAACTGAATTAGCATTCCATCTTGAGCCATTTGTACAAACTCTGTTTCAGGAATACTAACATGACACCTGATCTTGGCCATTTTAAATCTAGATAGGTAGTCTTCCACAGACTCCCCTAACTTTTGGTGGATTCTGGCCAGATTGCTTAAAGTCACTCCTGGCTCAGTGCGTGCAAAATGATTTGTAAATTGCAGCTGCATATCTTGCCAAGAATGGATAGAATTGGGCGGTAAATTAGTATACCACCAAAAAGAAGTCTCAGTAAGAGACATGGAGAACATTCTAAGCTTTAAGAATTCATTGTCAGCTGCCTCTCTACACTGACAATTGAACATAACTAAGTGTTCTTCAGCAGAAACCCTATTATTCCCAAAGAACATGGTGAAGTCAGGTATCTTAAACGTTCTAGGAAATGGATTTGCGCTATCAATCCACTCAGGGTAAGGTTTTTAACCTATTTGCCTCTGATTTCTCCTAGAGGTATCCCCTACTAATCTTTAGACTAGTGCCTCAACCTGTGCTGCCAATGGATCATGATGCCTTCATGGGTGTCCCATATTCCCATACCGCATGTTTCCTGCAGGATCATATGCAGGGTTAGGATTAGGATTGAAAGGTTAATTTTGATAACCTCCCATAGGGATCTCCTGGTTGTGCATAAAAGTAGGATTGGCTGCCCCTTGTGCCATTTGTGGTTGGAATGTATGTCCATTTGTGGGCATCCCTTGATAATAAGCACTAGTTGCTTGGGGAAATGGAGCTTGGGGCTGACCATACCCTGGAATATTCCCATAATGAGGTGTACCAGCCATATTTGGTTGGTTAGGAGGTATATAAGCATAAGGTGTAGAAGGAATACCAACCATAGTTGGTTGGTTAGGAGGTGTGTAAGCATATGGTATAATGTTGTTGTTTGCAATAAATTAAAATACCTTGTCTCTATCCTCCTTGTGATGATCCAGGTTGGTGTGTGTTGTCACCAACTTGTCCACCACCCATGGAAAGCGAAGGTTAATGATGTCCTAACGCCTGGTGCCAGCCTGGCTCCACGCCCGCTGTCATTCCATCACTTCTCCTAGGATTTCCACGATTACCCTCTCCATGGCTCAAGGGTATTGCCCTTGTTTGATGCACATGGGAGGAAGTTTATGGATCTCTTGAGATAGGTGGATCTCTAGTTTCAGGATGGGAGAAATGGACCCTTAAAGGGTAACCTATTGGAGGAACGTTTGGCGCTCTGCCACAACTTCCCCTTGCTCTATGTAACGGGACCTCTTCTAAGGCCTTAACTAGTTTCTCATTTAACTGATAATGTTTTTCGACTACTGGTTCCAGGCGAGTAACTACTTCAGTAGCAAGAGACTTGGACATTGCCGTGAAAGTTGCACTCATAGTATCATTGATATCTACAAGTATTCTATCAATTTGCCTAGAGTTAATTTATCTATTCTCTTCACTTATCCTTTGGAGGATATCCGTGAAGACTCTGGCTGACTCATGGGCTAGAGTTCTGTAGTTAGAGTCAAATTGTTGTCTCTGACTCTCTGTGGCTTCTAATAGCAAATTCTTTACTACCTCCGTGAACTTTCCATACATTTGGTGTATAAGTCCACGACCAGTACTACATGGAGATGAGTTATTCCTTTGTGGGGTATCTCCAACTGACTCTTCATGACCATGATGAATTTGTTCACTATTGTTACCATGCACCCTTATTTCTGGAGGAATTGAAGAACTAGTTTCCATGTTGTGGAAACTCGGTTCATCCTGAGCAACTTCCTTATTCTTCTTAGAATGTGTTTCCGGCATTTTAATAAAAACAATTGCTTTTTACAGTTAATTTTCGAAAGTACGAAGAAGAAACTCCACAGTTTAATTATGAATCTACTTCTCCCGCTGTGGTCGCCAAAAACTTGTTGGTGCAAAATCAGTTCGTTGACCTTGCAAACAAGTCAATGCACATCCAATTGTTTGATACTGAATGCCTTGGGAGGCTTAGTCCCTAGGGGTTACCGGGTTTAATTAGATAAAACCTTGCTAACGTACTTTGTTGCAATTTAATTAATCATTAAACTACAACGCCTATTAAAGTCAGGCAAAACGCAATAAATAGAGCAAACAATAATTAATCTTTTAATCAATTAAAGAAGAACATTCTCATACATGGCACAAACTTTAAGAAAGATTTTACAACACATAAAAGGATAAGCCAGGCTGGACAACTAAAGGGAAGACACGAAGGATGTTACCTCCATGGTTCCTTGCTCCAATCGGAGAGTTAGAGATCTTGGAGCCAGAACATGTTCTACGTCTAAAGAACTAAACTATAACCCCGGAAGGGGATTGGCTAGGCTAAGGCTAGGCTACGCTAAGAAAAGAAGAAATGCAGTTTGATTGTGTTGTTCGTTGTTGTTTGCATGATGATCATTTCTCTATTTATAGAGAAACGTGTTATGTAACTTCCATGATTGCTTGGAGGGAAAACATTTGAATCATATTTGATTCAAATCTCAACCATTTTCTGGCACTGAATAACTGTAGCCTTGCACGTGTGTCTTTTTGTTAAACTGCTCATGATCATCCCTTGATTGTTTGTTCCTTTACAACCTTTGACTTTCGTCTCTTGATAGTCTTGGCGGTCTTCTTCTATTGACTTTAACTTATGTTGACTTCACCCAATGGGCTTTATGCTTTTATTGGGCCCTTACATTAAAGTAATCTTGTGTTGTTCGTTGTTGTTTGCATGATGATCATTTCTTTTTTTTTTGAGGGGCATGATGATCATTTCTCTATTTATAGAGAAATGTGTTATGTAACTTCCATGCTTGCTTGGAGGGAAAACATTTGAATCATATTTGATTCAAATCTCAACCATTTTCTAGCGCTGAATAACTGTAGTCTTGCACGTGTGTCTTTTGGTTAAACTCCTCATGATCATCCCTTGATTGTTTGTTTCTTTACTACCTTTGATTTTCGTCTCTTGATAGTCTTGGTGGACTTCTTCTATTGACTTTGACTTATGTTGACTTTGCCAAATGGGCTTTATGCTTTTATTGGGCCCTTACATTAAAGTAAGATCAAACCTTTTGAGGTCCAATTCGATGTACCATAATAAACGTTACTTGACATCTAAAAATGGTGGTAACAGCGGCCATTGTTGTTTGGGGCGTTGGAGTTGAGAGAATTATGAGAAGGTACGTATGTTGGGGTGTGAAGATACTTTGGATATTACGTATACTAAGTGTTAGGTAAAAGTTATCCTAGGTTAAATATTATCTATAAACAATCGGTAAACTTTTCCTTTTTTCATCTTAGATAGAATTGGATAATGATATCAAAAAGATTAAAAGTTTATCTAAGTCAAAAAATTATCTCCATACAAGAGAGTCCTACTTAACTAAGTTAGATATAGATTTCATAAAAATGAAGAATAGTATTATAGTTATTCGACTACATAAAATTGATAATGATTTTTTTTATTTGTAGATGAAAAAATAATTTGTCAAAGTTAGGAGGCTAATTAAACATATAGTGTTAGCACCTACAAGTCTACGACAATATAATCAGGTACTCGCTTATATGTGAGGCACTTGAAGGATGATGTAGAACATATATATCTTTATGCGGAGATTAAGTTTCTATATGGTTTCATACCTATCAATGATGTTTAGGAAATGTATCATATCTAGCTATCTTTTATGTTAAGGAAAGTATATTATACTACGTAGATATCTTTTGGGAAAATTCCAGATGTTGTCCTTGTTATTCTTCCTATGATCATCCCTACTTATGGGCCCTTATTTATAATTGCATATAAAGAGTTTGCATCAAATCCAAGTGATAACACACAAACATTATAACAACCCATGTTCGTTGATCCTTAATGCTATATATAGATTAATCAGACATTGTGCAAAGCTTAGATGAAAATTGATCCACTCATCCCACAACACAACACATAAAAGTAATAACATTAGTAATAGACTAATTAACCATAATAATAAGAGGTTTCAACTTCAGATTCTGGTAAATAGCCACCAAGCAGAAAGTTTCCTGTGTATAGAAGCTAATGAAAGCATCCCAAGTAGCAGCGTCAGTCTATTGGCCAGAAAGCGTAGCATCACCCCCGACCCATCTACCCAAAATTTTAACACCAATTTAATTACCCGTAACACTGTTCTTCAGATCAAAACACACTTCTTTAACCAAATCCAACAGGATAAATGATCTATAAATATCAGACATCTTAATAGTAGCAGTCAGTTGGCCTAAATCAAAAGTGTTGCTACACTTGATCCTATAACCTCTGATCAATGCATCAAGGCAATGTTGTGTCATGTCAACAACGAACAACAGCTCTCGCAGTTGGAAGAACTCGGCGAGATTATAAGGAGGTTGTCTCATGTGAGCTGGATTATCAAAATTAGTGCCAAAACACAGCTTAGGATTGGCAACTTTTTCAACAACATGGTGTTCACCAACACCATCATAGTATTTCTCAATGTCTAATCCTACTACATTTTAAGGTTCCTTGTGTCCTTGTTTCTTCGAATGGTTGATAGTAAGTCCCTCGTGCTTAGGTTAAGCTGATCTATGATTTTGACTACTATGGTAGACACCTCTTCCATTTTCTGCCAAATGATCTATAATCATTGCGAAAATGTACATTCCGACCTTTCTGCACTTTACTCCCATTTAAAAACGGCCCTAATGCCCCTGAAAGTATGTCATACTCACAACTTGAAAAATTGTTTTAACCATTATGTTAAATATTATAAAAGTTAGAAAATGACACATTGAGAAGCTAAAAATGCATCTAAGAAGCTAAAATTGCGTACAAAGGCTATATAGAGAGTAATTAATGGTCAAATTTGACATTAACAGGGGGAGTATCATGGAGGGTATTTGATTATTGATTGATTCTATTGATATGGAATCAATTCTTAGCATCTGAATAGTATAACTTTTACAACTGGTACAACTTTAACTAATCATGTGAATATGTGATACTGCTTTCTGTAACAATATCTACACATGATTATACTAACATCAAAGAGTAAATGATTTATATGGAGGCAATAGAGAATTACCTATGGCAGATACTATATATCAAATCTGATACATTCACCTGTTGCTCAATAGATTAGTTCCCCAGAAACAAAAAAGTATCAGCAACACTAACCAGACACTAGATAGACATCATCCATAATAATCATTCTGATAAAAAACAAGGGCTCCCTGATTTTAGTAAATGCCTAATTTAAAGCATAGAAAGCTTCATAAGTGGCACCTTTTATCTGTTGTCTAGATAATTTTGTAACAGCCCAGTTGCTCAGAGCTGCAGTTTTAGAATGACTAATAAGCGTCGTCCTCAGAACATTTTCAGCATATCCAGCAAGCCATACCCTTTATACATTTCTTCTTCCTCATCGTACACTTGCTGTCAACTGACCTAAATCGACAGCGTTTCTACACTTGATACATAATCCCTGTCCAATGTCTCAAGGCAGTGCTTGATCCCAACACCAATGAAGGATACCCAATTGAGTTGCAGGAAGTTAGACAGAGAACAAGGTGAGGTTCCTTTTACATAGTAACTTATTTGGTACTATTAGCTTTTTTGTTATACCATTGAATCATAAATAAACAAAAACAAAGCAAACCAAAAATAAAAACTTATTCTTATGAAGCTACTTTCACATTGCAGGCTTGAGCCTTGAAGCATGTTCGCAACAACTCATATGAATACAGAGAAAAGTAGTCATTCAAATGTTTGTTGACCTTACACAAGAAATTTCTACACTTTTTTGGGAAAATTCCACATGTTGTCCTTTTTTATTGTTAGGATCAAGTTGGACTCATATCAGATTCAGACTGAATTGTGATCGGCTCTTATTTGAACTTATCATACATATATAACCGAGTAAAATTGACTTATTCGATTAACCAAGGCTTTGTTTGGTTCAACTGGATTTTTATATGAACTTATTTAAACTTATTATATGAACTTAATTAAACATATTCGAATTTTTAGAGGCAATCATAATTTTGCTGATACTAAAAAAGAACCTTTAACTTATGGGCGATTTAGATTTTATTAATGCTACAAAGAAATTTTATAGGCAATCATTTTATTTCATTAATACTCAAAAATAGTTTCAGGGACAGCACCGATTTAGCTAATACTAAAGAAGTTTTAGAGGCAACCATTATTTCATTAATGCTAAATTGTACTTTTTTGGGCAACGTAAATCCATTGATGCTAAAAAATAGTTTTAGAGGCAACCATTAATTCATTAATGCTAAAAAGTACTTTTAGGAGAAACCTAAATTTCACTAATGTTAAAACCAACTTTTAGAGGCAACCATAATTAACTAATGCTTAAAAGCACTTTTAGAGGCGATGAAAAATTATTTGCTCAAGGTGCTGCCTCTATATACAAATATTCTTGTAGTGTAACTTCAATTAAGGCACAGAAAGAACCATCATGTGCCCTTATCCTAATTGAGTCTATTAAAAAATACAACTATGAAGATGATCGGTTTGCAAATCATGAATTGGGAGCTATTATCAACGATGTGGCTACTCTTCTTAAAAGGGATTGGAAAGTGGTCATTCTGAATGTGAGGCGTGAGGCCAACATTGTGGCACATGAACTTGCTTCTTATGGCAGAACTATGGAGGACTCTAGAGTAGTCCATGTGGGTATATCCCTGCTTGGGTTCAGGAAGCTTTTAATGCGGATCTCCAAAATGCCAAAGGGAAAGCTGCTTCAACGGTTTAACGCTGAACTTGCGTGGGTGGTTTTTTGGTGTAGTCTTTTGGAAAAACAGTTAATCTTGATGTTGTTTTTTAATCATCCTACTGGAGTGGGTGACTGGTTGTATGATACTCTGGAACTGTTTTATTTGGTTTTAATGTAATATATTAACTCGTCGGTTTATCTAAAAAAAAAAAGATGATCGGTTTGAATAATGGTTTCTGACATTGTAGAATATAGACGTGATTTGTATGAATAAACTAGTTATTAGGCCCGGGCGATGCCCCGGGTTATTAATATTTTCATGTCAAAAGAGAGCATCTAATGTTGCATAGTTCATTGGTTAGAACTTTACTATGTTAACCTGAGGTCATGTGGTCGAATCTTGTACATAACATATTTCTATTTTTTTTTTATGTATGTTGATGACATGGAACGAAACAACTCAAGGCATAGTGCCACGTGGCGTGTAGACTTGCTTCAGAACACCTTTTAATATATTTGTATAGATAGATTTGCCAAAACGTATAAAGAAGACAAAACTCTTACATATCTATGTGCACGGGATCAATGCATTCTATCCTTGATTCATCAAATGGGATATGATACTGATCTAAAGATTTTTGATGTTGAAGATCTTTTTGCTTCAACCAGTTACCTGTTGTTTATTTGGTAACTAAGTAGGCTAATATCAGCTCAATACAAAGTTTCACGTCCGTAAAAGTAAATAGAAAAATAACAATGTTAAGCTTGGATGCCTAAAGTGGGTTTAAGTTCAAACCTCATGAATCTAAAATTCAACTAAGTTTAAACCTTAGGTACCTAAACATGAAATTTTACCAAACCATAAATACTAAAAATGAAAATTTTCCTTAAAAGAATAATCAAGGCACCCTATAAAACTTTGTGTAAAAAACTTATATGGACTTAGTCCACACTAAATTAGTGTGGACCTAGTACTAATTCATGTGATTTATGAAAAAAAGGGTCACTATATAAAAAAATAGATATAAAAGATGAGTAGATATAGATTGTAAAATTTGACTATGTGAAAAAAAAAGGTTACTATGTCACAAAGTGAAAATTTCATTATGATAAACTAATGTGAGAAAGAGTGACTATATTAAAAAAAACGGTCATTCTAGTAGATAGTAACTGTATAGTGTAACTTAAGATTTTAAAAGGTTACTATATGGAAAAAAGGGTCACTATGTTAAATAAGTGGCTTTGGTCCACAATAATATTATTGTGGACCAGATCCATTCAAGACTAACTCAAAGTATGTTACGTGGCACATTTTGTCAATAGGGGGTCAATCTAGGTTTAGCTAGAGGTGTCAAAAACTGGGTCGACCCACGGGTGAACCCGCATGCGACCCAGACCCAACCTGTTCCGAGCCGAGAGTGGTCGGTTGGAAAGCCGACCCATTCCGACCCAACGTCAACCCGTGCCCAGTTCAACCCGTGGAATTGGTAACCCAACCTGAACTGGGCCGAACCAGGTGGACTTGTGGCCAGTTGCACCCGTGAACAACGACCCAGACCCAACCTGTTTCCGACCCAAAACTAACCCGCACCCAGCTTCACCCACCAATGACCCAGTTAAACCCACCCTGTTATCACCCAACTCAGTTGTGACCCAACTCAATTAGCACCCGACCCAGTTGTGACCCAACCCAGTTATCACCCAACCCAGTTATCACCCAACCTAGTTACCACCCGACCTAGTTACCACCCGACCCAACAGAACCCGACCCAAAACCATTCCGACCCATTACAACTCGACCCAATACAACCCGACCCAAAACCATTCCGACCCAGTTTTCTTCCTCTCAGCACAACTGTGAGTAGTATGTATTAATCAGCTATTAAAAAAAAAAAGAGTAGTAAGCAACTAAGCATTAATCAGCTACATTTACTCCCAACCTCCAAACTCAACCCCCCACGCCCCACCCCACGAAAAGGAACCCCTGCTGCCTGCTGCCATAAGTAGCACGGCATTCATCATTTCATCTTCATCCTCATCTTCATCTTTCTCTAACCTTCTCCCTACTCCCACGAAATTCAACCCCCCAAATTCAACCCAAAAAAACGAAATTCAACCCCCCAAATTCAACCCAAAAAAAAACGGCTTTCAACCCCCCAAATTCAACCCAAAAAAACGAAATCCAACCCCCCAAATTCAACCCAAAAAAAACAGCATTCATCTTCATCTCTCTCGAAATTTCTCCTTCATCTACAACTGCAAAAAATGGATAAAGGAAAGGGTAAGGTTATTTATGAGGGAGTTAGTGAAGAAAGGAAAGAAAAGGAGGGTAAGAGGGTGATTGTGTGTGGGTTAAAGTGTGCTGATGGTGGTGAAATGAAGGGTGGTGGTCAAAGGAAGGGTCGTGGTCAACGGGAGGGTCGTGGTCAACGGGAGGCTGGTGGTGATGTTCACATGGCTGAAATGTAGGAGATTTTTGTGGAGGGTGAGGATGGGGAATTCACACGCTTTGGACTTGCGGAAGAATGGGATTACAATCTGATTGAGGATGGCCATGACATACCCATGAGTCCCTGCGTCAATGGGGAGTTGGACCCTGAAAAACACTGTTTTCTGGTGATCTGCAAACCGATGTAATTTGTTGCTTGCTAAACTAGTGTAAACTGATGTAATGTTTTGCTTCTGCTAATCTAATGTAACGGTTTGACTTAGTCTAATGTAATGAATGCTTGGAATGCTTGGAAGTTGGAATGTAATGACATTTTGTGGAGGTTTCTTTTGTCCAATTCTCATTTTATTTTATCTTCCTGATTGTAAAACTCTATTAAAGGAGGGGGAAAAGAAAAGGAGATGCATCATTCTGCCATAAGTAAGTAGAGTAACGTTTGTTTTATCGTCATATGGTCCATTCTCTCTTTTGTCGTCATGTTTTGCGGGGGTAAAAAAAAGCTTTTCTTTTAGGGGTGCTTCCACGAGTGCAGATGTTTGTGTACACTTACAAATGAATAATTTGAAGGGATCTTGGAGAGAATAAGACAAGTAAATTAGGAAAAATAGAAAACTGTTATATTCATATACTTTAATGTTTACAAAAGATCAAGTACACTTACAAATGGATAAGGTAAATATCAAAATGAGTAAGTCTAAACTCTAAAGTAAATAAAATTATAAAATGACCACCAAGAGCAGCAAGAACGGAAAGCAACCTAAGCGCGGCGGCAAGAATAGACAACCCGGCGAAGCGAGACCACCACCGGCGGCGGCGGCGCGGAATAGACCGAAGCATCAACTAACCACCACACCGGCATCGAAGCAACGGCCAACAAGAAGCAGCGAAGAATAGCGAGATGGTAGAAAACCCCCAAAAAAAACTCCCAAAGAAAACCATATAGCAGTTTATAAGTGTCAATTTTAAACAAGTAAATATTGCGAAGATAACAAAATGAAATTTACTTTTAAAATCAGTAATGACTCTCAGGTACACAAGTTGACTTCATCATCGAGCACTCGACTCTAATTAACAACACAACTTCACAACACAAGAAAGCCAGTAAAAGTGACACGAGCATCCACAATTCTTTATCTTTTAAACAATACCAAACCAATTTTACCAATCAAGTGCATATCATGTCCAATAAGACAAAAGAAAAGTAGCTCCACATCGTGACACTTAGGGAAAAACATGTGTGTAAAGTAAAATGTAGCCAAAAAGAGTCGCAAATAAGTCAACAACCAATGATCTTTGCGCAAGGGACATTTATTAAGCAAAAGGATTTAGAACAACTAACCAAACCCAACAATTCTGTTTAGGGTTTATAATTTTAGGGTTTGGGTTAGGGTTTGGGTCTAGGGTTTGGATCTAGGGTTAGGGTTTGGGTCTAGGGTTAGGAACCCAGAACACAACAAGCAATACCCAGAACACAAACAAACCCCAAACACAAACAAGCTCCAAACGCAAACAAACCCCAAACACAAACAAACTCCAGAACACAACCAACCCACAAATACAAACCCAGAAACAAACACAAACCCAGAACACAACACAAACCCAGAACACAACCATCAAACATTTTAAATAGGCCACAAGGACAGAACAACAACCATCAAACAACCACCATCAAACAACACAATCATCAAGGAATTGAATCATAATCAATATCAGTAGTCTCGGTATCTTTAAAAACTTCAAGAGACTCCTCATCCTTAATCTTGGAATAACTAATTATCCAATTTTGACAAGTCACAAGAGCCTCAACATTTTTAAGCAGCAAACGCTTGTGATACTTTGTTAAAATTCTGCCCCCCATACTAAATGAAGACTCGGAGGCCCCAGATGTAATGGGGATAGCCAACACATCTCTAGCCATCCGAGATAAAATAGGATAAACTCCCACATGGGTTTTCCAATAAGACAAAACATCAAAACGGTCATCTTGGTCAGCGGGAGCATGAGGGGCACTGAAATATGATTTCATATCATTTTCAATACCCCTACTAACAGCAACATTGGCACCAAAACTTTGAAAAACAGTAAATAATATAGTATCACAAAAATATTAACAATCACAAACTGTAAAGTAATCATGAATCAATCAAATGTTACACATAGTAGTCAACCTTTCCAAGACTGGCCTTCTTAAAAGGACGGGCAAGCGACCTTGCAAAACTTGGAGTGGATGATACAGAACCGGTAGTCATAGAAGATGTAGTGGAAGAGGGTTGGAGTTGTAAGTGAGAATAAACACTAGCATAGTGCGTATACAACTCAGTAAATGCATCAACAGCCTCTTTAACCTTACCATCAAGATGTTGGGGCAAATAAACAGTAGCATACAACTCATGAACAAAGTTTTTTTGTAACGGGGATCAAGCATGATAGCAATAGTAAGAATCAAAGAATAATTCTCCCAATACTTGTTAAATTTTTCATACATAGGAGAAGCCATAAGACGAATAGAATCAGTTGGGTTTTCTTTAGCATACAACAGAAGACTTTCAATCAAAACAATGTTCTCATCATATAGGTTGGCAGTGGGGTAATCAGAACAAGAAAAAAGACACGTGATATCATAAAAAGGTTCAAGAAAATCACAAACATTTTGGACAGTTTCCCATTCAGAATCAGTTAGAGAAACATCCAAACCATGCTCAAGTAAACAATACCTATCTACAGCCTCCCTAGCTTCCAAACACCTACGGAGCATAAGATAGGTAGAATTCCAACGAGTACGAACATCACCAATCAATGAACCAGAAAAACCAGTATTCACATATACTTAACACAATCATCAAACCTCTCTTTCCTAATGTATGAAAAAGAAACATATGTAACAACTTGTTGCAACTTCAAAACAGTTTTATCCATAAACTTAAAACCAGCTTGGACAATCAGATTTAATATATGGGTAGAACATCTAACATGAAAAAACTTACCAGAACAAGGCAACATATTAGATCTATTCAAGCCCCTAACCATCTCGTGAATCATAACATCATTGGCAGTAGCATTATCACAAGTCAAAGAAAACACTTTATCTCTAATATTCCACTCATCAAACAAATCAAGAGTAAACTTACCCAAATCCTTACTAGTGTGGGACCCAGGAAAATGTCTAAAAATAAGAATTTTAGAACGCAACACCCAAGAGTTATCAACATAATGAGCAGTCAAAACAGTAAAACTAACATTATTAAGTGCAGACCACAAATCACAAGTACATCACATTTTTCCTTCTAAATTACCTATAGTTGTCTTTAATTGAGCTTTTAGAGCAGTAAACTGATTAGTGCAATGCTTAAGCATAGTATTCGTGGTCATAACAATTAATATAAACCCATTACGAACAAGAAATTCATATAAAAGACCACCCCAAGTGTATAACTATTCCTAAAATTATACTACTTGACGTTTGATAATCCCACGAACTAATATTGAACTTTCACTTCCGCTAATAATCCAATATCTTAAACATATAATCAACTGGCCAAATCAATTATATGAAAACAAACCAAGATTATCAAATTGCAATAAAAATAAAATCAATCCAACCAACTTAGTTCAAAACATTGACAGAAAATAAAAGACTACTTCTAGACCTAAAACATGGAAATTTAGCTAGACATTGAAACTAAAATAACTCAACTAATTGAAAATAAAAATCTAAAATTAAACATAGTAACTGAGGAAATTTAATAACATAAACTAAGAGAAGAGAGAAAAAAAACTCCAGATTCAGATGAAGAATCAGATAAAACGCCCTTGCTCCCGCGCTGGCGTCTCGCGTCCGATCTCATCTCTGATCTGTCTTCTCGTCTCCTCATGCGGCTCTGTTCTTCGTCCCCTGTATATCTCGTGCTGAAGGGTTTTATACCCCGCTTTTTGTATCCTCCGTGGCTGCATTTAGAGATTTTAGGTCTAAAAACCCAATTTCCCTTTTGTATGCCACCGTCCTTTTTCTCCTCTCATAATGTCAACTCCCTTGTTTCTTTTATTACCCTATACTTGCTGTAGGCTTTTTGGCCCATGGTTTAGTTTTCTCTTTTTTCTTTCTTTGTTTTGTTTCTCTTTTTCTTCTTCTAATTTACCTACAAATAATTTAATAAAGTAATAAATACTTAGGCTCCAAAATAAATTATTTGCATAATAAACACATACAACTATTATAAATATTAGATAAACCAAATTAACATGTATAAGTAGTATTAAAATCAAGCAAGTAATTTCTTGAGCACATTTTTCATATTTTAAATCAACTTTGTAACATAAGTAACTCAACTATTATAACATTAAAATATGAGAAAAAAACATATTATAAGTCTCAAAACTTATACTAAAAAGTAATATAACAGGCAGAAATCATGTTTAAAATAGAGCCTTATCAACTCCCCCACACTTAAGATTTGCTAGTCCTCGAGCAAAATAGGATTATATAATAGTAGCATCTACATGTCAATATAAATTTTAACTTCCCAACTGACTGACTTTTCAGGCAAATTCTAGTATAAGTAGTCATAACTTAACTGAAAGTTTTCACAAAGACCAAAAATAACTTTTATAGAAACAATTTTTTTTTCAAAAACATTGTTTAGACATCACAAACAATGAGCCAAAGACCAACCAACTCTTCAAAAAGCATAGTACTTCATGTATTAGTGTTTCCATTACATCTTACCACAACCATATTCAAGATTTGAGTAATTGAGCAATTAATTTGGTGAACTCTCACTTTAGTTGTGAAAATAAAAATAAGTGTATAGTCACTCATGTGTTTGAGGTGTAACAGTTATCACTCAAAACCTACGAAGTCGACTCGAAATGAAATATGTCGTCTTTAAATTTGCATATCGTTCAATCCTCCACTACTTAGTAAGACATGGAGCATACAAAAATCAGAAGGACTTTAGTAAGATTGTAATGTAAAGCTCAGGTAAGGGTACGAAGTATTTGGGATTTGGTGCTCAAAAGCTTAAGACTAGTGGAGTACACAATATGTAACAAGGCCAAAAGTAATGGCCACAATCAAAACTCCAACTACTCAAATGTTAGCAATATATATCTAATAATAAACTTCCCCGAACTCATTTTCATTCTAAATATCAACCTTTTCTTTCTTTTTCTTTTTCTTTTTTTTCATATTTTGTCATTTCTTTTGTTCCTTCATTTTTTTCATTTCATTTTGAAATTTTCTTTTTGACAAGAACATAATTGAAAACTAATAGGATCACCTACACATATAAGTATGACGTACAACCCCATTCAAACCATGTCATATATTCCACTAGCTCAAAGTTTAGGTAAAAGTCATGTGTTTAGGAAATAAGCTTGTAATGTGGTTTAAACAAAAGAAATAGGAGGCTCAGAGGGGCTTTAGAAAGAGATATGATAATGCAGGTGGCTTAGGCTAAATGTGGTTCAACAAAAACGAATGCCTTAATCATTTTTATGTATATGCTCATGTTTCAATGTAGTCTCGAAGAAACCAATGCAAATTCAAGAGTTTATACTTCACCAGGAACTAACAAACACTCTCATGAAAAACTAGAGACTAACATAGATGTTTTAGTCTATTAAAAGGCTCAAGAGTCTCACAATGGCTATAGATGTCCACCAAGTCAATCACAATCAAATCATAAATAACCATTTTTACCACTTGCCAAACAATTACACAATCATACTATGCAATTCTCTAAATCAGTCAACATAAAACCCATTAACTTACAACAAAACTAGAAAAACTTTTTTAAAATTCAATTTCAAAAACTAATTTTTTTTTCTTTTCAGTCAAATTAAGCTAACGGAATTTACCTTCAAATCAATATCAGACACGAAAATTATAAATTTCTGCGCAAATTTTGGCAGCACCTCCCCTAAAATATGACATATTCCAATGAGATTTCCTCATTTTCTAGAAATGTTCTTTCATACAAATTAATTCCAGCTTTAAAGCAATACATCAAATCCAGCAATCCAAGGCTTAAGCCTCTCCCCCACACTTATTATAAACATTGTCCTCAATGTTATAAATGCAAACTAAAAATAGAAGTGGGGAGAAGAAAAGAAAAACAGAACAGGGGAAACAAGGAAGGAGACAACCTAGTGTATGTAGATTGCAGAAATGTTCTCCATATAGTTGTTGTCTGGTGTAATGACTATAAGTGGCTAAACACAGGCTTTATCTATATATATATTTCTAATGACCTGCAAATGTGAAAAGAAAAGTAAAAGAAAAGTAAAAGAAAAACAAGATAATAATAATACTAATAATAGGGAAAGAAAGGAATTTAAAATGGAAAAGAGCTTGGGTTGTCTCCCAAGTAGCGCGAATTTAAGGTTTTGCAAAACTATTTAAGATTAGTACACCAATGTAGAAGAGTTCAATGCTCTGAGAAGCTTATCATATGTTCCTGCAAACATCTCACAAAATATTATATAAGAGTAAACAGGAAAAAAGAAATAAATTAGTCCTAAAAATCTATTAAACCTAGAAAAAGGAAAATTAAAATAAAAATTATACTTACAAGAGTAAGAAAAAGGAAAATTGTTAGTATCTTTACATGACCCAAAAGAAGGAATAAAAATTAAATGTACATCAGTTACACGATCACATGAGTCATTCAAAGGGGGCGAAATAAGGAACGATGGGGGATATAGTATAGGGGAAGAGGGAATAAGGTCAAGTTTTTGAGAGAAAGGAACATGAGACTTAAAAACAATTTGTGGAACCGACAAAGACTCATGAATCACTCCACTCTCAACTTTATGTTCCTCTAAAGAGAGGACTTCAACCATTGTTTCTTCTTCCCTCAAAACATCCATCACATTGGTCCTTTTCTTAATCTCATCATCATCCCAATAGTTTACATTTATTATCCCTCCCGCATCATCATCATCCCAATAGTTTACATTTATTATCCCTCCCGCATCATCATCATCATCATCATAATCATCATAAATATATGGCTCGGGATGAGAATTTTGAGTAGAATTATCACAAACATATTGGGGAGAGAGATTGAAACCATTTAGGGGTGTCACATCACACAAAGAAATAGCATGAGAAGTAGAGTGACAATTAGAATAATAAGGAGGTTGTGTAATGTAAGTTGACGGTGAAGGAATTACTCTAGCTAATAAAGACATCTCCCACTCATAAGTATCCCTAGCCAACCACTCAATTAAATCCCAACAGTAATCAGGAGATTGGAATAGAAATCCTCCATTAGACATAGATTCTACCACCATTCTAGTTTCTTCATTTAACCCCTCATAAATCACTAGGCACATATCCCATAATTCAATTCCATGATTATGACCAATAAAATCACCAAATCTATGATAGTATTTCCAAAACACTTCATTCTCATATTGACGAAAAGAAAAAATTGATCTAGAATTACTAGCATGAATTTGGGGTTCACGAAACATATATGGTACTTTGTAAGAACTCGTGCAAAAATTTGGAGAATTTTGATATGATGCATCAAAACTATAAACATGAGAACCACAAGAATTATGATTATGTTGCCTACCAGAAAAATTTTCCCCATCATAAAAATAACATGACTCCATGATAATGAAAAAGAAATAATAAACAAAAACTACTGACAAAGAGAAAAAAAAAAATAATAATAATAAAATAAATAAAGGCAAGAACTTAACTAACAATAATAATGAGTGATAAATAAATAAAGCTTGAAAACAATAGATGAGAACCTAGTGGCAAATTAGAGAACTGTTAAAGATATCAATAATAACTTCAATTAAAATTAAAACCAAGCTATAAGACAAACAAATAAAGTATACTAAGTAAGGACTAATGGTGGCAGAATGTAGATAGCAAACTAAAAAAAATTGAATAGACAAAATATATAAGACTAACTTAGTAGTGTCACTAACTTAAATCAAATATGACTAGTTATGCAGAAAACTTAAGCAAACTTACTGAACTAAAACAAAATTAAAACTAATATAAGAGTCTCCTTGGTATGATATTGAACTAATTGCCTCCCCGGCAACGGCGGCAAAAACTTGGCCGGCCTAAAATATACCTAAATATACCGCAAGTGTACGGGTCAATTAAAGTAAATATAGGGTAAGCAAGATATCGTTTCCCACAAGGAGGTATAGAATCAACTACCAAATTAAGAGACACTAATATTATTTAGATGATCCGGAAATAGTGAATGGTGTTGATAAAATAAACTACTAAAATACGAACTATACTAATTCTAACTCTAAAAACGTCAAACAATAAGTGTAAATCAAATATGAGAAATAGTTCTAGGACTTAGATTTCGTCAATTACCTTCTATAATGAAATTAAACTAGTTGTCGGATTAAAAGCTATTATATTGCAATGATCGAATTTCCTATGATATATTATCTCCTCTTCCAAGGTAGAAAACGTGTATTTATAAAAATCTTACGCCTACTTCCGTGGTCATAACAATTAATATAAACCCATTACGAACAAGAAATTCGTATAAAAGACCACTCCAAGTGTATAGCTATTCCTAAAATTATACTACTTGACGTTTGATAATCCCACGAACTAATATTGAACTTTCACTTCCGCTAATAATCCAATATCTTAAACATATAATCAACTGGCCAAATCAATTATATGAAAACAAACCAAGATTATCAAATTGCAATAAAAATAAATCAATCCAAACAACTTAGTTCAAAACATTGACAGAAAATAAAAGACTACTTCTAGACCTAAAACATGGAAATTTAGCTAGACATTGAAACTAAAATAACTCAAATAATTGAAAATAAAAATCTGAAATTAAACATAGTAACTGACGAAATTTAATAACATAAACTAAGAGAAGAGAGAAAAGAAACTCCAGATTCAGATGAAGAATCAGATAAAACGCCCTTGCTCCCGCGCTGGCGTCTCGCGTCCGATCTCGTCTCTGATCTGTCTTCTCGTCTCCTCATGCGGCTCTGTTCTTCGTCCCCTGTATATCTCGTGCTGAAGGGTTTTATACCCCGCTTTTTGTATCCTCTGTGGCTGCATTTAGAGATTTTGGGTCTAAAAACCCAATTTCCCTTTTGTATGCCACCGTCCTTTTTCTCCTCTCATAATGTCAACTCCCTTGTTTCTTTTATTACCCTATACTTGCTGTAGGCTTTTTGGCCCATGGTTTAGTTTTCTCTTTTTTCTTTCTTTGTTTTGTTTCTCTTTTCCTTCTTCTAATTTACCTACAAATAATTTAATAAAGTAATAAATACTTAGGCTCCAAAATAAATTATTTGCATAATAAACACATACTACTATTATAAATATTAGATAAACCAAATTAACATGTATAAGTAGTATTAAAATCAAGCAAGCAATTTCTTGAGCGCATTTTTCTTATTTTAAATCAACTTTGTAACTTAAGTAACTCAACTATTATAACATTAAAATATGAGAAAAAAACATATTATAAGTCTCAAAACTTATACTAAAAAGTAATATAACAGGCAGAAATCATGTATAAAATAGAGCCTTATCACTATTCCATTTTCTTTGGTCGTGTTGAGGAAAATCATGAGCATATGATAGATCACCAACAAACAACATTGTTTGGCCTTTAGGATTTGCCATGTAATGGCCTAGTGTTGAATTTGATGCATATGTTTGTTCTAAATCACTATACATGGAGAAAAATATATTAAAAATATGATGAATGGAAAAAGAAAAGAAAAAAGAGAAATATGATAAATGGAAAAAAAAAAAAAAATTGACGTGTCTAGGTTTTTTCTCCAATTTTTTTTTAATGACTATCTATCTCTAAACTATAGCACCTTATACTATAATACGACCTTACTTTTTTCCATTATATATTTATAAGGTTCTCACTGTATAATTAGATTGAAACGGGTATTTTTTTGAGAGCACAAAGGATGAATATTATTAATCCTTGTACAAAACATCCATCAAAACATAAGAAGAACCTTCTGTTGGACAATGAGCCGCCCAATGTTGTTCAACAAGACTGGAACGGTATTTTATTACAATATAAAGCATGACATGAAGATTAGAAAAAAAAGCGCAACTTCAATTCATCTATATTTTTCAATTCCTATCTCCATATTTTAACGCATTAATAAATAAAGTAAATGAAGTAATAACTAAGACCCTTATTTTCTTCGATCTTCCCTCATAATATTGTTATATTTGTACTCAAGAAAACTAGTGAAACAGAATCCATCTTAAGCTTATTTGAAGGAATTGATACTAACCAATGATACCAAATGTGTAAGGCACATCAGGTCCAGACCTTGGAGGAGTAGTGAATGAAAATTGTCAAACTGAATCACCTTTACCAAGCTCATAAAATTAAAGTACCGAGTATCGTACTGCAAAATACCACCAAATTACTTCCTCCGTTCCAAAATAAGTGAAACACTTGTCTCAAAAAGCTCTCACATAAATGAGAGAAGTGTTTCACTTATTTTGGAACGGAGGAAGTATATTATATGGTCACACTTATATATATAGACAGATACTTCACAAAAGGTAAAATATATGTATAATTCATAAACTGCAATCCTGTATTTTTTAGTTCGTTCACTCGAAATCTTTGACACAGTTAAAATAATCCTTAAAGTTCTTTTCAATATATAAGAAAAAAATTATATGGGTCTTGTTTGATTCATCTTAACACATTGGCAAACAAACAAACTAAAAGAATATTGAGGCGGTATAATTAACATTAGATGAAGCATACCTCTAGTTTCCTGATGGTAGCATGATGAATATAACCAGAACTATAGTTGTAATAACGATAGGTGGAAATTTGAGAATGAGCGGTTTTAATATCACTAGGATCGTCTGCACTCCAATATATCTAACAACATCAGGATGGCGCTCATCAGGAGTTATCCATGAAATAATCACACCTCGGTCGTGAAGGAATATGTCCTAAGACATCCCGGCAATTATTAAATATAAATAGGATTTATATTATAAAGATAATAAAGTTAATTATTTTAGTAATCGTATTTTCTTGCTAGAGAATAAATGTAACACCCCAGAATTTCAAAGCGGAAAAGAAAGAAATAATAATAGTAGTAATAGGACGATGGCGGAAACATCGTCTTCTGGGAATGTCACTACTACAAGAAATGCGATTAAATAACTAAGTGATAAAACCAACAGAAATAAATAGTATAAATAATTTAAATTAATTAGAGTAATATCTAAAAGAGAAAACTGACTCTCAAACTAATTAAAAGTCTAGGCCTAAAACAACTATCATTTCAATGCTCACAACTCAACCCGAACCCAAAACCAAAGAAGATTCCCATCAACATAACCTGCAAAATATATAACAACAATCCACAATCAGTGGGGAGTAACTAGCAGTTCTCCCAGAACAAAAGAAATCAAAGCATGATTCAGACATAGATTAATAAGAAAGGAATTCATACAATCATTATAACAATAACATGCATTTAAAACCATAAAGCTCATAGGTAATACAAGTGATCATCAACATCAAGTAAACAAGATATAGTGAGTGAATCAACTCTAGAATACTTAAATAATAATAAAACAAAAGTACAACAAGTTATTGAGTCAGAAATCGAACGCCAGTGAATCGCAATTCAATTCCTAAGGTTTGTCAGATCGCAATCTCCAGGTCAGTCTATGGGCTTACGTTTGTGTCTAAGAATGGCCAAACTCCCGATGCAGGGTAGAACACGCAGAACTCCTTGACCGCTCGGACGACAACAATTAACCCAGGTGTACCCCTAGTTCGCAAACCAGGTGGTTGGCATGTTCTTCACCGGGGACTACATCTATCCCACCGGATATTCTTATCTCAAAATAAAATCGTAAATATCATCAAAGTATCATTCATCTCAAAAACATTCGTCAAAAGGGATGCCACCCGGCCTTATACCCATAATTCATCAAAAGATATTTCTTCAAAATTCCTTCAAAGTAGTAACTTACAAACTTAGAACAAATGTTCCAACAATAAACACCTTGAACATCTCTAAGCATCAACAATGATATTAAACTAGTTTTTACAGCACCAACAATTCAATCAAAAATACATCACCAATTAACTCCAAGGCCTATACAATAAAAGAGTAGTAACAATTAATCATTTTTCTCATAAATCAAACATAAACATAATGATACCCAATAATACTTTCTGCAACCTACTGAACATCAGCAACCAAGAACATAATAGATTACAAATTATTTCTGACTAACAAGCTCTCAAATAATTTAAAAGAGTATCCTCAATTTCACAACAAAAATCCAATAATAATTATTAAACTAATAAGTTCGATCAGTAAAATCACGCAAAAATTATCATACGACCCTAATGACTCTACTGGCATGGTAAAAAATTTATTTATAATTTTCGGACTATATAAGTATTTTTAAACGTTAATTTACAGATTACTCAATAAAGCCAATATAATAATTAAAAATAAAAATAAACGCCCAAAAATTACCAAAAATTTACCTAACATGCATAAACTCACGGAAATACATAATCTACAAATAAATGAATTTTTAGGCTTCCAGAAATAATTTCCATGATTTATAAACTGACAGAAACGATAATGCAAAAACGATATATCAATTAAATAAATAGGTAAACCGTAGGAAAAAATTATTATACGACATGAAATACATACTACACATATAACATGATCCACGAAAAATAATTTTAGAAATTTTAACATTTGTTTAATAATTATTATGCAAATAAGCCAAAAATGCACAAAATAACAATTAAATCAAATAAATACTAAAAATCAGACGAAAATTATTTTTCTTTATACAATATTCACAGAGCATGCATCAAGTATGTTCATGTCAAATTTCGTCAATAATTTAATTCAAAAAGTATTTTAAATAATTCCTAGCGTAATAATCTAATACCGAATAATACTCTAATCACTATGGTTCTAAGATAACTACTAGTTACCTGGAACTAGGGCTGAGCAGAAGTCCGGTCCAGACCGGAATTTGGACCGGACCGGACCTGAATCTGGACCGGACCGGACCGGACCGGAGATTCAGGTCCGGTCCTCGGTCCAAATAAAACGTTGATTCCGGGTTTCCGGTCCGGTACGGGCAAAAACCGGAATCTACCGGGTCGGACCGGAAACCCGGTTTTATTTAAAAAAAATTGAATTCTATGAGAAAGGTAAAAAAGAGGCAGCAAGTCAGCAACAATTTGAAACCCTAAACACTCAAGTCACCCCTCACACGCCTCTCTCTCTCTCTCTCTCTCTCTCTTTCTTCCTCTCACTCTTTCTCAATCCTTTCGCCAGAATCGCCACGGATCTGATGCCATAACCTCCGGCGAAAATTCCGGCAAGGCTGCTGAAGCCTGAATTCTAGTTTCATCAAGTAAATTCGGTGAGTTACATTTTTCGTGTATTTGTTTTGTGTTTTTTTCTCAATTTCCTTTTTGTTTCAATTTTTGTAATCTGCGAATTTTTTTTTTTTTACCATTTTCGATGAATTGTTGTTGTTTATTTCGTATTTATTCTACCATTTTCATGAAATTGTTAAAGTTTATATTTGTTTTCTACCATTTTCGTGATATTGTTGTTGTTTATTTCGTGTAATTCAAGTTCCATTTTCGATGAATTGTTGTTGTTTATTTCGTATTTATTCTACCATTTTCGTGAAATTGTTAAAGTTTTTTTTTTCTACCATTTTCGTGTAATTGTTGCTGTTTATTTCGTGTAATTCAAGTTCCATTTTCGTTTTTTAGACAAGTAGTGTAATAATGTTGATTTCCTTTCTCCACATCTTGGAGCAATTTCGGTTTTTAGGCTGTTTTGGTTCTTTGCTCTGACATTTTCCACCTGCAAATCTGATCCTTTGGGGGAATATTGGTTCTAGGCGTTTTTATAATCATTGACCCAATATCTCCCCACTTTGATGCTTCATTATGGTTCTTTGCTCTCTGCTTCATAAATTCATAATGAATTTATGATTAATCTGTGATACACAGACACTAATGTGTTTACCAACTATGCTCCATTATCTTAAATTCTTAATAGCCAGTAGCATGTTTATATGCGAGTCAGTGAGTAAATGTGATTATTGTATCCTAATAAGTAATGATGAAAATTATATGTCGAAAGTTGGTTTGATCAACAATATTGTACGTATTGAGTATTTGAGTATGTATCTGATGTCTTATTGCTTTTGTGAATAAACTGAATTTACTTTGATTGTCTCATGTTGTTCAAATTTTGTTTATCAGATTTGTTGTGAAGTTGGTCATTAATAACTCAAGTAAGGCATCAAGTAGTCGAACACGGCAACATCAGATTCATTTTCTTGCAATGTAAGTTGCTCTATTTATGTATCATGTTTTGTAATTGATACTTTATTATTCATAATGTACATGTAAATGATGTAATTCTTACCCAAATTTAATTTTGTAGATGGAGAGCTCCCGATCCAAAAGGCCTGTTTATTCTTCCGATCAAACCACAACTACACTTTCAGATGCATCAAGTATTCCTTGTTTGATGAGTATCGTAATATGTACTCTTCTTCACAATCTCAAACCGTACAAAGTGGGGATTCTATGTCATTGGATTTAGAGGATGATGGTACCATTAGTGGAGGTGTTGACTATATGAGAAGTATTAAGGATAGAGCTAAAAGATTGAAAGGATCGGGTGGCTATGTGAGGAGTGAGTTTGAGAGATACATGAATGAACAATTGGGAGTGGAAGAAGAAGATATGGATGCCTTAACTTGGTGGGGTAAAAATGGACATCGTTATCCGATTGTTTCGCGTATGGCACGTGATATACTAGCCATCCCCTTGTCCACCGTTGCATCGGAATCCGCATTTAGTGCGGGAGGTCGTTGTCTTGATCCATTTAGAAGTTCCTTGACTCCAAAGGTAATATCTATAAGTCTATTCTTTTGTATTTATGAAATAGAAGTTAGTTTATATCAACTTGATTTTAACTATATGTGTTTTGTCTTGATTTCATGTTTATAAGATGGTTCAAGCTTTAATTTGTACACAAGATTGGCTTAGAGCAAAGGGAGCATCGGGAGTCGATGTGGAAGAAAGTGTCAAAGATTTGGAAGAAATCGAGAAAGGTAGTGGTTATTATTTAATAAAATTACTCCCATTTCTATAACTTTTAAGATATTAATGCTTGTTTTACTAATAGATTTTTTTTTTCTTCTATATATAGATGTTCAATGTCCTGATTTGGATGATGAAGTCGTTTTTGTGGACTCTTTGTTTTGATCTAGTGGAGAATGAAGCAAGAAAGAATGTATTTTGTCAATTAAACTCGGGCTCGTCGAATGAACTTATGACTATGATTGTTGTTATGGATTTATGGGTTGTAATTTGTCTAGCATAAATTGTGGACTTGTAAATTGTAATATGCTCTATTGGGCTATATGAAGCTTAAAATGAGCGACGACTTTTGGCGTGCAAAGCCTACAAATAGATTGGGCTATACTATGCTCTATTGGGCTATACTACACGTTTTTAAGAAAAAAATCGAAAAAAAAACACAGGTCCAACAGGTCCAAAACCAGACCGGACCTGAAAAATCAGGTCCGGTCCGGTCTGGACCGGAATCGAAACAGGTCCGGTCCAGCTCCACAGATTTGCGCAATTCCGGTCCACCGGTCCAGCCGGTTCCAGTCCGGTCCGGTCCGGTTCTGGACCGGTGCTCAGCCCTACCTCGAACGTCGGGAGGAGAGCTGAGTCTAAAGGGGTTCGAAAAATATGCGAGCAATCCAATTCCTCCATAAACGATAATTGTAGCAACAAGTCATTAGGCGTTTTCTTCTTGAACGTTGAAAACTCTTATTTCGAACTGCTCTGTTCCGACCATGATTCCCGGTGATCAAAACTTCGGAACCTAAATCGCTCCTGTGAAAGTGAATATAAAGATGTTATAAACGTGCTGTCCAAATTTGAAGACGATCCAACGGTTAGATCTCCGGCTACGGTTATTTTCGTAAAGGTGTGACAGGAAAAACCGGGTTGAACCTTTCTCTTCTTTTCCTCTTCCTTTTCTCTCTTTCTTTTCTTGAAAACGGTGAGGGTTAAATGAGAATGATGCTGAACTTCTTTTAATAAAAAAATCAGAATTTTATGGCAAGGAAAAAAATGAAGGGTTTAGTAGAAATGATTAGGGGGGTTATGGGGGTTATAAACTACCAAGAGTCATCAATTAAAAGAAGAGAAACTTCTTCCTTCTCCCTCCCCATAGCCGACTGTCAAAGCCCAACCACACCAAGATGATTTCGGCCCAAGTCATCAAAGGTCCACGCATCAAAAGTCCGTCACGCGACAAATCGATAAATTCCTAAATCGCGCCTAAACTTTGAAAATACTTAATAATGAAAATAATTCTAATAAATTATATTATAGATATAAATATAATGCACACATTAGCACGCCATATAATAAAATAATAATTCGGCTCCCAAGATTATAAAGAATAAAAATCATTAATTTAGAGAAAAATAATAGTTTTAGGGAAAACTTTTGCGGAAAAACTAGGAGCAAAATTATGGGTTGTTACAATCTCCCCTCCTTAAAAGAGTTTCGTCCTCGAAACTTCAAAACAACCAAGAGACAAAAGAAAATACTCTAAATAAAGAACATTAAGAAAACAGAAATCGATGGATTTTAGTTAAGAACTAAACAACTTTGCAGGTATAAAAATTTGATAACTCAAATAATATATATATTTTATTTTGGAAGACCAAAAGAGTTGTATAGTATAGAAGCACGGTAACAACAATCATTTTATAAAATGTGAAAGAACCAAAGACAAGTATTAGAAAGTTTAAGGTAAAAACTTTTGCACAATAAACTATAGGTAATTTTGTAAAAGAAGCAGAAATAAATATTTACGTAAAATTATAAAAGTATAAATCCGACCATACATAAATATTTTAGAAAAGAAACGAAGAAGAAAAAGTTCGTAAATAGATAGCCAAACCAATTTAAATAGAGGTAACCACACGGGCTTACACTCCATTTAAAGTGATAAGAACACTTTAATAAAGAGTAGCTAGCTGCTTTATTAAAATAGCACTTACGAACTCAAGTAATGACATATGTTATAAGAGCGTACGCCTCCTAAACATATATATGAAATTTTAAGTTCGCAAAAGAAATTGATGACTTTAAAATAAATTTCACAACGACGAAACACTAATAAATAGGCGATAAAATACTAAATAATAAACAACAAATTTAAAATTTGCCAAGTCGACACAAATGTGCATGGAACCACCCATTGCAACCTAGTATCAACAAACAATATTTGAAAGCCTTCTTATCAAATCAACATTAAAGTTTATCGGAATCACCCAATATAAACTTAATATCAACTCAAAAAGAAAATTAGATCAAAATAGATAAAATGTGTCAACTTATCAAATTGACATACAAGTCACATGAATCACCCATTATGACTCAATATCAACTCAAACAAGTTTAAAATTTAGACTTATCAATTTGACATACAAGTCAAAGGAATCACCCATTATGACTTAATATCAACTCAAATTAGTTTAAAATTTAGACTGAGTATATAAATTTCCTTTCCAAAGAATATAAAACAAAATAGTTAAAGTCAGATAATTAAATAAGAAGTATAGAAAACAACCAAAATTTTGCTATGAAATGAGAAAGCACTAAATATTTAACCAAGAAACAACAAATAGTAAACGAAATCCTTTCACGCATTTGAGTTTGAAAAATAATGCTAATAAGAAAAGTAAGTAAAGTAAAAGTTGTTGAATGCTAACCTTTAAAACAAAATAGTTTGCGTCTACATTTCAATCTAACACCAAGACAACTCATTAAAGTACTTTTATTTTCAAAGACTACAAAACTTATCACCATAATTAAAGGCTAAACAAGGATTAGCATGAAAAATAAAAATATTAAAAGGAAAATATTTATAAATATAGATGGTCAAAGACGGTAAGAGAAATTTGAGGAATATCTTGAAAGACAATTTCATAACCCCTTTCTTTTTCCAAACCATTATAAAACAATTGAAATTAAACGTTTTTCAAAAGAGTATGTCAAAATATTCACAATAACAAAATTTGAATACCAAATTATAACTTTTATATAAGTATGAAATTTATTAAGATCAATGATCTAAAATATAATTTGGAATATAAACTCAAACTAGAAAGTTTTGTAAATAATAAGACAGATACATAATACTCACATAAATACAACACTTAATTGAAAAAGAACAGAAAGTATATACCGTCGCACATAATAACATATACTATCAAGCAACCAGCAAATAAAATAAATGCAATGCAACACACAAGACTATATTAAAATAAAATTAAAGCTTATTTTTTTAAATTGCAAAACACAAAACAAATAAAACACACAACTAAACCGAGAAGGCTATAAATTACTTCGCTTTCGCTGCGCACTCTGATAAAAGAGAAAATAAATTACAAGTCAGAGGCCCTACAAATAAGATTAACAAACTTGGCAGACTAATTTCACCAATAATACAAGTAACTATACATATAACATATGCTCCATAAGCATGAGAGCACACCACATTCCCATAAGGCTTCCCTTTTACTTACTCTACCCATCACACTCTCATTATAGTGAAACTATAAAACTTAATTCTAAACAAATTTTATCTCCTATGGCTAACTAATAATTCTAAAGAATCATTAGCAACTCTTTTTCAGAGTTTAGGAGCGTTTTGCTCTGATACCAACTGTAACACCCCAGAATTTCAAAGCGGAAAAGAAAGAAATAATAATAGTATTAATAGTACGATGGCGGAAACATCGTCTTCTGGGAATGTCACTACTACAAGAAATGCGATTAAATAACAAAGTGATAAAACCAACATAAATAAATAGTATAAATAATTTAAATTAATTAGAGTAATATCTAAAAGAGAAAACTGACTCTCAAACTAATTAAAAGTCTAGGCCTAAAAAAACTATCATTTCAATGCTCACAACTCAACCCGAACCCAAAACCAAAGAAGATTTCCATCAACATAACCTGCAAAATATATAACAACAATCCACAATCAGTGGGGAGTAACTAGCAGTTCTCCCAGAACAAAAGAAATCAAAGCATGATTCAGACATAGATTAATATAAGAAAGGAATTCATACAATCATTATAACAATAACATGCATTTAAAACCATAAAGCTCATAGGTAATACAAGTGATCATCAACATCAAGTAAACAAGATATAGTGAGTGAATCAACTCTAGAATACTTAAATAATAATAAAACAAAAGTACAACAAGTTATTGAGTCAGTAACCGAACGCCAGTGAATCGCAATTCACTTCCTAAGGTTTGTCAGATCGCAATCTCCAGGTCAGTCTATGGGCTTACGTTTGTGTCTAAGAATGGCCAAACTCCCGATGCAGGGTAGAACACGCAGAACTCCCTGACCTCTCGGACGACAACAATTAACCCAGGTGTACCCCTAGTTCGCAAACCAGGTGGTTGGCATGTTTTTCACCGGGGACTACATCTATCCCACCGGATATTCTTATCTCAAAATAAAATCATAAATATCATCAAAGTATCATTCATCTCAAAAACATTCGTCAAATGGGATGCCACCCGGCCTTATACCCATAATTCATCAAAAGATATTTCTTCAAAATTCCTTCAAAGTAGTAACTTACAAACTTAGAACAAATGTTCCAACAATAAACACCTTGAACATCTCTAAGCATCAACAATGATATTAAACTAGTTTTAACAGCACCAACAATTCAATCAAAAATACATCACCAATTAACTCCAAGGCCTATTCAATAAAAGAGTAGTAACAATTAATTATTTTTCTCATAAATCAAACATAAACATAATGATACCCAATAATACTTTCTGCAAACTACTGAACATCAGCAACCAATAACATAATAGATTACAAATTATTTCTGACTAACAAGCTCTCAAATAATTTAAAAGAGTATCCTCAATTTCACAACAAAAATCCAATAATAATTATTAAACTAATAAGTTTGATCAGTAAAATCACGTAAAAATTATCATACGACCCTAATGGCTCTACTGGCATGGTAAAAATTTTATTTATAATTTTCGGACTCTATAAGTATTTTTAAACATTAATTTACAGATTACCCAATAAAGCCAATATAATAATTAAAAATAAAAATAAACGCCCAAAAATTACCAACAATTTACCTAACATGCATAAACTCACGTAAATACATAATATACAAATAAATGAATTTTTCGACTTCCAGAAATAATTTCCATGATTTATATAATGACAGAAACGATAATGCAAAAACGATATATCTATTAAATAAATAGGTAAACAGTAGGTAAAAATTATTATACGACATGAAATACATACTAAACATATAACATGATCCACGAAAAATAATTTCAGCAATTTTAACATTCGTTTAATAATTATTATGCAAATAAGCCCAAAACGCACAAAATAACAATTAAATCAAATAAATACTAAAAATCAGACTAAAATTATTTTTCTTTATAAAATATTCACAGAGCATGCATCAAGTATGTTCATGTCAAATTTCGTCAATAATTTAATTCAAAAAGTATTTTAAATAATTCCTAGCGTAATAATCTAATACCGAATAATACTCTAATCACTATGGTTCTAAGATAACTACTAGTTACCTGGAACGTCGGGAGGAGAGCTGAGTCTAAAGGGATTCGAAAAATATGCGACCAATCCAATTCCTCCATGAACGATAATTGTAGCAACAAGTCATTAGGCGTTTTCTTCTTGAACGTTGAAAACTCTTATTTCGTACTGCTCTGTTCCGACCATGATTCCCGGTAATCAAAACCTCGGAACCTAAATCGATCCCGTAAAAGTGAATATAAAGATGTTATAAACGTGCTGTCCAAATTTGAAGACGATCCAACGGTTAGATCTCCGGCTACGGTTATTTTCGTAAAGGTGTGACAGGAAAAACCAGGTTGAACCTTTCTCTTCTTTTCCTCTTCCTTTTCTCTCTTTTTTTTCTTGAAAACGGTGAGGGTTAAATGAGAATGATGCTGAACTTCTTTTAATAAAAAAATTAGAATTTTATGGCAAGGAAAAAAATGAAGGGTTTAGGAGAAATGATTAGGGGGGTTATGGGGGTTATAAACTACCAAGAGTCATCAATTAAAAGAAGAGAAACTTCTTCCTTCTCCCTCCCCATAGCCGGCTGTCCAAGCCCAACCACACCAAGATGATTTCGGCCCAAGTCATCAAAGGTCCACGCATCAAAAGTCCGTCACGCGACAAATCGATAAATTCCTAAATCGCGCCTAAACTTTGAAAATACTTAATAATGAAAATAATTCTAATAAATTATATTATAGATATAAATATAATGCACACATTAGCACGCCATATAATAAAATAATAATTCGGCTCCCAAGATTATAAAGAATAAAAATCATTAATTTAGAGAAAAATAATAGTTTTAGGGAAAACTTTTGCGGAAAAACTAGGAGCAAAATTATGGGTTGTTACAATCTCCCCTCCTTAAAAGAGTTTCGTCCTCGAAACTTCAAAACAACCAAGAGACAAAAGAAAATACTCTAAATAAAGAACATTAAGAAAACAGAAATCGATGGATTTTAGTTAAGAACTAAACAACTTTGCAGGTATAAAAATTTGATAACTCAAATAATATATATTTTATTTTGGAAGACCAAAAGAGTTGTATAGTATAGAAGCACGGTAACAACAATCATTTTATAAAATGTGAAAGAACCAAAGACAAGTATTAGAAAGTTTAAGGTAAAAACTTTTGCACAATAAACTATAGGTAATTTTGTAAAAGAAACAGAAATAAATATTTACGTAAAATTATAAAAGTATAAATCCGACCATACATAAATATTTTAGAAAAGAAACGAAGAAGAAAAAGTTCGTAAATAGATAGCCAAACCAATTTAAATAGAGGTAACCACACGGGCTTACACTCCATTTAAAGAGATAAGAACACTTTAATAAAGAGTAGCTAGCTGCTTTATTAAAATAGCACTTACGAACTCAAGTAATGACATATGTTATAAGAGTGTACGCCTCCTAAACATATATATGAAATTTTAAGTTCGCAAAAGAAATTGATGACTTTAAAATAAATTTCACAACGACGAAACACTAATAAATAGGCGATAAAATACTAAATAATAAACAACAAATTTAAAATTTGCCAAGTCGACACAAATGTGCATGGAACCACCCATTGCAACCTAGTATCAACAAACAATATTTGAAAGCCTTCTTATCAAATCAACATTAAAGTTTATCGGAATCACCCAATATAAACTTAATATCAACCCAAAAAGAAAATTAGATCAAAATAGATAAAATGTGTCAACTTATCAAATTGACATACAAGTCACATGAATCACCCATTATGACTCAATATCAACTCAAACAAGTTTAAAATTTAGACTTATCAATTTGACATACAAGTCAAAGGAATCACCCATTATGACTTAATATCAACTCAAATTAGTTTAAAATTTAGACTGAGTATATAAATTTCCTTTCCAAAGAATATAAAACAAAATAGTTAAAGTCAGATAATTAAATAAGAAGTATAGAATACAACCAAAATTTTGCTATGAAATGAGAAAGCACTAAATATTCACAATAACAAAATTTGAATACCAAATTATAACTTTTATATAAGTATGAAATTTATTAAGATCAATGATCTAAAATATAATTTGGAATATAAACTCAAACTAGAAAGTTTTGTAAATAATAAGACAGATACATAGTACTCACATAAATACAACACTTAATTGAAAAAGAACAGAAAGTATATACCGTCGCACATAATAACATATACTATCAAGCAACCAGCAAATAAAACAAATGCAATGCAACACACAAGACTATATTAAAATAAAATTAAAGCTTATTTTTTTTAAATTGCAAAACACAAAACAAATAAAACACACAACTAAACCGAGAAGGCTATAAATTACTTCGCTTTCGCTGCGCACTCTGATAAAAGAGAAAATAAATTACAAGTCAGAGGCCCTGCAAATAAGATTAACAAACATGGTAGACTAATTTCACCAATAATACAAGTAACTATACATATAACATATGCTCCATAAGCATGAGAGCACACCACATTCCCATAAGGCTTCCCTTTTACTTACTCTACCCATCACACTCTCATTATAGTGAAACTATAAAACTTAATTCTAAACAAATTTTATCTCCTATGGCTAACTAATAATTCTAAAGAATCATTAGCAACTCTTTTTCAGAGTTTAGGAGCGTTTTGCTCTGATACCAACTGTAACACCCCAGAATTTCAAAGCGGAAAAGAAAGAAATAATAATAGTATTAATAGGACGATGGCGGAAACATCGTCTTCTGTGAATGTCACTACTACAAGAAATACGATTAAATAACAAAGTGATAAAACCAACATAAATAAATAGTATAAATAATTAAAATTAATTAGAGTAATATCTAAAAGAGAAAACTGACTCTCAAACTAATTAAAAGTCTAGGCCTAAAACAACTATCATTTCAATGCTCACAACTCAACCCGAACCCAAAACCAAAGAAGATTCCCATCAACATAACCTGCAAAATATATAACAACAATCCACAATCAGTGGGGAGTAACTAGCAGTTCTCCCAGAACAAAAGAAATCAAAGCATGATTCAGACATAGATTAATAGGAAAGGAATTCATACAATCATTATAACAATAACATGCATTTAAAACCATAAAGCTCATAGGTAATACAAGTGATCATCAACATCAAGTAAACAAGATATAGTGAGTGAATCAACTCTAGAATACTTAAATAATAATAAAATAAAAGTACAACAAGTTATTGAGTCAGAAACCGAACGCCAGTGAATCGCAATTCACTTCCTAAGGTTTGTCAGATCGCAATCTCCAGGTCAGTCTATGGGCTTACGTTTGTGTCTAAGAATGGCCAAACTCCCGATGCAGGGTAGAACACGCAGAACTCCCTGACCTCTCGGACGACAACAATTAACCCAGGTGTACCCCTAGTTCGCAAACCAGGTGGTTGGCATGTTCTTCACCGGGGACTACATCTATCCCACCGGATATTCTTATCTCAAAATAAAATCATAAATATCATCAAAGTATCATTCATCTCAAAAACATTCGTCAAATGGGATGTCACCCGTCCTTATACCCATAATTCATCAAAAGATATTTCTTCAAAATTCCTTCAAAGTAGTAACTTACAAACTTAGAACAAATGTTCCAACAATAAACACCTTGAACATCTCTAAGCATCAACAATGATATTAAATTAGTTTTAACAGCACCAACAATTCAATCAAAAATACATCACCAATTAACTCCAAGGCCTATTCAATAAAAGAGTAGTAACAATTAATTATTTTTCTCATAAATCAAACATAAACATAATGATACCCAATAATACTTTCTGCAAACTACTGAACATCAGCAACCAAGACCATAATAGATTACAAATTATTTCTGACTAACAAGCTCTCAAATAATTTAAAAGAGTATCCTCAATTTCACAACAAAAATCCAATAATAATTATTAAACTAATAAGTTCGATCAGTAAAATCACGTAAAAATTATCATACGACCCTAATGACTCTACTGGCATGGTAAAAATTTTATTTATAATTTTCGGACTCTATAAGTATTTTTAAACGTTAATTTACAGATTACATAATAAAGCCCATATAATAATTAAAAATACAAATAAACGCCCAAAAATTACCAACAATTTATCTAACATGCATAAACTCACGTAAATACATAATATACAAATAAATGAATTTTTCGACTTCCAGAAATAATTTCCATGATTTATATACTGACAGAAACGATAATGCAAAAACGATATATCAATTAAATAAATAGGTAAACAGTAGTTAAAAATTATTATACGACATGAAATACATACTACACATATAACATGATCCACGAAAAATAATTTCAGATATTTTAACATTCGTTAAATAATTATTATGCAAATAAGCCAAAAACGCACAAAATAACAATTAATTCAAATAAATACTAAAAATCAGACGAAAATTATTTTTCTTTATACAATATTCACAGAGCATGCATCAAGTATGTTCATGTCAAATTTCGTCAATAATTTAATTCAAAAAGTATTTTAAATAATTCCTAGCGTAATAATCTAATGCCGAATAATACTCTAATCACTATGGTTCTAAGATAACTACTAGTTACCTGGAACGTCGGAAGGAGAGCTGAGTCTAAAGGGATTCGAAAAATATGCGAGCAATCCAATTCCTCCATGAACGATAATTGTAGCAACAAGTCATTAGGCGTTTTATTCTTGAACGTTGAAAACTCTTATTTCGTACTGCTCTGTTCCGACCATGATTCCCGGTGATCAAAATCTCGGAATCTAAATCGCTCCTGTCAAAGTGAATATAAAGATGTTATAAACGTGCTGTCCAAATTTGAAGACGATCCAACGATTAGATCTCCGGCTACGGTTATTTTCGTAAAGGTGTGACAGGAAAAACCGGGTTGAACCTTTCTCTTCTTTTCCTCTTCCTTTTCTCTCTTTCTTTTCTTGAAAACGGTGAGGGTTAAATGAGAATGATGCTGAACTTCTTTTAATAAAAAAATCAGAATTTTATGGCAAGGAAAAAAATGAAGGGTTTAGGAGAAATGATTAGGGGGTTATGGGGGTTACAAACTACCAAGAGTCATCAATTAAAAGAAATGAAATAAAAGAAGAGAAACTTCTTCCTTCTCCCTCCCCATAGCCGGCTGTCCAAGCCCAACCACACCAAGATGATTTCTGCCCAAGTCATCAAAGGTCCACGCATCAAAAGTCCGTCACGCGACAAATCGATAAATTCCTAAATCGCGCCTAAACTTTGAAAATACTTAATAATGAAAATAATTCTAATAAATTATATTATAGATATAAATATAATGCACACATTAGCACGCCATATAATAAAATAATAATTCGGCTCCCAAGATTATAAATAATAAAATTCATTAATTTAGAGAAAAATAATAGTTTTAGGGAAAACTTTTGCGGAAAAACTAGGGGCAAAATTATGGGTTGTTACAATAAATATGATTAATAGGACAATATTGATTGGGCCTATAACTAAAATAGATTAATCCTATGAGGTCACACATTGTAGCACAAGTTGGACAAAGCAATCCAAATCCATTTAGGATTAGGGTTGGGCCGGTCTAAAGGGGAATAGGAGGAGAATTAGTTCTCCTAACTAGCCTATGACTCTTCTATTATATATAGGATATAATATTAGGGTTTAGGTGATCAATTCATTAATCAGTTTCTTTTCACAAGAGAGAGAGAATTGAAACCCAAATCTATTCCCTCTAACCGGCGCCTATTCCACCAAAAAGCAAGGGATCTTTTCTCTTCCGTTCTAGCAGACGTTGGTGTTCAACTGGTGCTCGTGGACTGATTAGAGGAGCAACACTTGGGGCTCTCGGATCTTCAAAGCTTGCATACAACAGGGATCTTCAAAGCTTGCATACAACACTTCTGGGAATGTCACTACTACAAGAAATGCAATTAAATAACAAAGTGATAAAACCAACATAAATAAATAGTATAAATAATTTAAATTAATTAGAGTAATATCTAAAAGAGAAAACTGACTCTCAAACTAATTAAAAGTCTAGGCCTAAAACAATTATCATTTCAATGCTCACAACTCAACCCGAACCCAAAACCAAAGAAGATTCCCATCAACATAACCTGCAAAATATATAACAACAATCCACAATCAGTGGGGAGTAACTAGCAGTTCTCCCAGAACAAAAGAAATCAAAGCATGATTCAGACATAGATTAATAAGAAAGGAATTCATACAATCATTATAACAATAACATGCATTTAAAACCATAAAGCTCATAGGTAATACAAGTGATCATCAACATCAAGTAAACAAGATATAGTGAGTGAATCAACTCTAGAATACTTAAATAATAATAAAACAAAAGTACAACAAGTTATTGAGTCAGAAACCGAACGCCAGTGAATCGCAATTCACTTCCTAAGGTTTGTCAAATCGCAATCTCCAGGTCAGTCTATTGGCTTACGTTCCCCACTGCCTGTGTCTAAGAATGGCCAAACTCCCGATGCAGGGTAGAACACGCAGAACTCCCTGACCTCTCGGACGACAACAATTAACCCAGGTGTACCCCTAGTTCGCAAACCAGGTGGTTGACATGTTCTTCACCGGGGAATACATCTATCCCACCGGATATTCTTATCTCAAAATAAAATCATAAATATCATCAAAGTATCATTCATCTCAAAAACATTCGTCAAATGGGATGCTACCCGGCCTTATACCCATAATTCATCAAAAGATATTTCTTCAAAATTCTTTCAAAGTAGTAACTTACAAACTTAGAACAAATGTTCCAACAATAAACACCTTGAACATCTCTAAGCATCAACAATGATATTAAACTAGTTTTTACAGCACCAACAATTCAATCAAAAATACATCACCAATTAACTCCAAGGCCTATTCAATAAAAGAGTAGTAACAATTAATCATTTTTCTCATAAATCAAACATAAACATAATGATACCCAATAATACTTTCTGCAACCTACTGAACATCATCAACCAAGAACATAATAGATTACAAATTATTTCTGACTAACAAGCTCTCAAATAATTTAAAAGAGTATCCTCAATTTCACAACAAAAATCCAATAATAATTATTAAACGAATAAGTTCGATCAGTAAAATCACGCAAAAATTATCATACGACCCTAATGGCTCTACTGGAATGGTAAAAATTTTATTTATAATTTTCGGACTATATAAGTATTTTTAAACGTTAATTTATAGATTACTCAATAAAGCCAATATAATAATTAAAAATAAAAATAAACGCCCAAAAATTACCAAAAATTTACCTAACATGCATAAACTCACTTAAATACATAATATACAAAGAAATGAATTTTTGGACTTCCAGAAATAATTTCCATGATTTATATACTGACAGAAACGATAATGCAAAAACGATATATCAATTAAATAAATAGGTAAACAGTAGGAAAAAATTATTATACGACATGAAATACATACTACACATATAACATGATCCACGAAAAATAATTTCAGCAATTTTAACATTCGTTTAATAATTATTATGCAAATAAGCCAAAAACGCACAAAATAACAATTAAATCAAATAAATACTAAAAATCAGACGAAAATTATTTTTCTTTATACAATATTCACAGAGCATGCATCAAGTATGTTCATGTCAAATTTAGTCAATAATTTAATTCAAAAAGTATTTTAAATAATTCCTAGCGTAATAATCTAATACCGAATAATACTCTAATCACTATGGTTCTAAGATAACTACTAGTTACCTGGAACGTCGGGAGGAGAGCTGAGTCTAAAGGGATTCAAAAAATATGCGAGCAATCCAATTCCTCCATGAACGATAATTGTAGCAACAAGTCATTAGGCGTTTTCTTCTTGAACGTTGAAAACTCTTATTTCGTACTGCTCTGTTCCGACCATGATTCCCGGTGATCAAAACCTCGTAATCTAAATCTCTCCCGTCAAAGTGAATATAAAGATGTTATAAACGTGCTGTCCAAATTTGAAGACGATCCAACGGTTTTATCTCCGGCTACGGTTATTTTCGTAAGGGTGTGACAGGAAAAACCGGGTTGAACCTTTCTCTTCTTTTCCTCTTCCTTTTCTCTCTTTCTTTTCTTGAAAACGGTGAGGGTTAAATGAGAATGATGCTGAACTTCTTTTAATAAAAAAATCAGAATTTTATGGCAAGGAAAAAAATGAAGGGTTTAAGAGAAATGATTAGGGGGGTTATGGGGGTTACAAACTACCAAGAGTCATCAATTAAAAGAAATGAAATAAAAGAAGAGAAACTTCTTCCTTCTCCCTCCCCATAGCCGGCTGTCCAAGCCCAACCACACCAAGATGATTTCGGCCCAAGTCATCAAAGGTCCACGCATCAAAAGTTCGTCACGCGACAAATCGATAAATTCCTAAATCGCGCCTAAACTTTGAAAATACTTAATAATGAAAATAATTCTAATAAATTATTATAGATATAAATATAATGCACACATTAGCACGCCATATAATAAAATAATAATTCGGCTCCCAAGATTATAAAGAATAAAAATCATTAATTTAGAGAAAAATAATAGTTTTAGGGAAAACTTTTGCGGAAAAACTAGGAGCAAAATTATTGGTTGTTACAATAAATATGATTAATAGGACAATATTGATTGGGCCTATAACTAAAATAGATTAATCCTATGAGGTCACACATTGTAGCACAAGTTGGACAAAGCAATCCAAATCCATTTAGAATTAGGGTTGGGCCGGTCTAAAGGGGAATAGGAGGAGAATTAGTTCTCCTAACTAGCCTATGACTCTTCTATTATATATAGGATATAATATTAGGGTTTAGGTGATCAATTCATTAATCAGTTTCTTTTCACAAGAGAGAGAGAATTGAAACCCAAATCTATTCCCTCTAACCGGCGCCTATACCACCAAAAAGCAAGGGATCTTTTCTCTTCCGTTCTAGCAGACGTTGTTGTTCAACTGGTGCTCGTGGACTGATTAGAGGAGCAACACTTGGGGCTCTCGGATCTTCAAAGCTTGCATACAACAGGGAAAGCACGCTACAAAGGTTTGAAATTTAATCCCTATTGAATGATTCATATGTTTGATTATGTTTGCGATCCTATGATAGATGTTAGGAAACTATATCCTGAAATTCCGCTATATGCATCTATATATTCCTACAGTGGTATCAGTTTTGCCTAATTCATAATATTCATATGATCATATAATTGTATGCAAAGTTATTATTTTTATTCAATTAAGGGAGGATTTATTTATGGCTTAAATTTGCATAATTGATATTCGATATTAATTGATTGGAAATTGTAAATAATTGACTTATTTGTGATTTATGCTCAACTAATTTTATAAAGTTCCGAAATTTTTATATTACGGACGAAATAAATTGTTTAATTCACTTGAAAATTTTCTGATTTTTATCAATATATTTGTTAGATTTATAATTATTTAATGTTTAATTTGATTAATCATTAAAATTATTTGTTAACAATTAAAAGATTTGATTTTTACTTGTTAAATAAATATAATATTCATCACCCACATAGATCTAGAATAATATGAATGCTGAAAATAATTTGATTATTTTTCTCACTAATTTTCGAATTTTATCATATTATTTATGAATTTTGGTTAAATTTTATATTTAATTTGATTATTCATAGAATTTAAGGATAACAATTAAAATATTTGATTTTATTTGTTAAGATAATTTAGTAGACCACCCTAAAAATTATTTTCGAAATTTTCAGATTTTAATTGTTAATTTTCTGAATTTTTGGATATAATTGGAGTTTTTGCCCTAATTTTGAATTCTTGTTAGATTTAATGTTTGATTGAGATTATTCAGTCAACTCTAATTTCAACAAACCTAAAAATTTGTTTAAGATTTGTTGATGAATTCTAAAATTTTTGCCATAATTTTCGGATTATTAAAACCCTAATTAAATCCTTAATCTTTAATCAATTGTTGAATAAAGATTAGTTTAAATTTAATTTAATTTATTGCATAAATTTAAAAAGGGAAAGCCAACCATGGCTGGGTGACCCACCGGTGCGGTGGTGCCACGGTGGGAGGTACCGAATGAAGATGGGATTGGGTTGCCGACGAGGAGTGGTGGGCGTGCGACACGCGCAGGTCTGCTCTCCTCGCGTGCTGCTAGGCTGGTCCCGCTGGCGGTTTTATGATGCCGGCGAGTGACTCGACTGTTCTCGCCGGCGAAGCTGCGTGGAGATGCTGTTGGCCGGCGATTGTCTTTGCTGGCCGGTGGTTTTGCTACTGGTCTAAGTGGCGTGTGTGTGCGGTGAAGGCAACCTTGCTGCTGTATTGGTGTTTTGCGGGAAGGGTGTTGACTGGCAGCCATGTGCTGCTGGTCAACGACCCTATAATTAATTAAAAAAAAAAAATTTGTTTTTGAAACAAAATCCTGATTTATTTCTTTGAGCATAAATCCAAAATTTGTGAATAATAAAGATTATTGCCATATTTAAATAAGTAATTGAATTAAAATAATAAAGTTTCCTAAATAATGTCTAGCTTAAATTTGTTAAGTTTTATAATTATTATGGAAATTTTTATTTGCTTATTAATTGTTAATAAGTAAATAGTTTGTGTTTATTTTATTTTGATATTATAAATGCATGAATGTTTAATGTAATATGTATGATATTATATTTTGCATGTTATGACTAGTATGGCCCAAATTAGGATAGTAAATACGATCTGCGAATCGTTATATTTGAATGTAAATTAAATACAATCTGCGAATCGTTTCTATTTTTGTAACTTTAAATTTTCGTTATTTATTTAATTCAAATTATGTAATCAAGCATGAGGATCCAAAGAGTTTCAAGGATGGTGATCCATGGAGATTCAAGGGAAGGTTCATGAAGATTAATTATTTTCCTAAGTATAGGGGCCATACTAGATCATTTTAATTATTGCTTTTATTAAAATCTTGCATTTATCTTGTTTAAATGCTTGCTTCTAAGTTTATTTGTGGTTAATTGATTCATGTGTTCACTATTGATTGACCATATTAGTAAACTTAGGTCCCCAAAAGTAATATTGAGTTCAATTGCTTTTCCAAACAACACCTATAAAGCCTTAGATCATGAGTAATAGGTTCTGCCAAAGCAGGGTGTTGCTCATATTTCCGGGGACAGTAGGGTAGGTTTTTGAAACTTACATGTTAATGTTTGGTTTAACTCAACAAAAGATAAAGTTTTAGGTTTTGAAGCTAAGAGATAGGAGTAAACAAGGAGTTGTTAACCTGTCCACCAAGAATTATAATTTGTTATAATTAGTAAAGTGTTTACTTACCTCAACTACTATAAATTGAAGGCAGGGCCAAAGTCCGTTTGATTGTAGTGGGAGGGGATCTTGGTTATTTCTTTATTCAACAGGGACTTTCATTTTGAATAAAGGGTAGTAGTAATTAAAATTTATTTAATTATTGCTTTCTTGATAAACATTGATTGAATCTTGCTTTATTATTTGTTGTAGTAATTATGTCTAGTAACAACAATATCAACACCAACAATTCTACTTGTAATTTGCGCTCCGTCCTTTCGAAGGACAAATTGAATGCTAAACGTTTCATTGCAAGTGAAAGGGATATGGGAATTGTTCTCAGAACTCAAAAGTTCAAAGACTTTCACATGCAAGGAGAGCAAGCAACGATGCAAGAGATGCATGAAAGGCTAACTCAGACTGAGCGAAACATCCCTAACCAGCCTAGAAAAGAATATGAGGATGTTCTTATGGTTAGTAAAGGGCAATCGCTCAATAGGATTGGGATTGCTATTAAGAAGGACGAAAGCAAACAAGTTGCCAAGTCTGAAACTTCTAAAAAGCAAAAGACTACACGAAAACCAAAAGTTGCTGATGAGCACTATTGTTACACCTGTAACAAGGTTGGTCATTGGAAAAGTAGTTGCCCCAAGTATCTGAAGGATCAAAAGAAAGGAGTTTCTAGTTCAGATATGTATGTTATAGAAGTTAACTTAGCAACTTCTGCTTCTTGGGTATTTGATACCGCTTGTGGTTCGCACATTATTTGTAATATGCAAGGCCTCAAAAGAAGTAGAACATTGGGAAAGGGAGAAGTAGATCTTCGTGTTGGCAATGGAGCACGAGTTGCTACATTGGCAGTGGGAGTATATAGTCTACTTTTACCTTCAGGATTAGTTTTAGAACTTAATAATTGTTATTATGTTCCTGCTACCACAAAGAACATTATTTCGATTCCGAAGGTTATTCATTTACAATAAAGAACAATTGTTGTTCTGCGTATTTGAATGATATGTTCTATGTCTCCGCTAAATTATCAAATGGTTTATATGTGCTAGATTTAGAAACCCACATCTATAACATAGACAGCAAGAAACATAAAGCATATGATTCAAATCCTACATACCTATGGCATTGTCGATTAGGCCACATAAGCTCAAAGCGCATTGAGAAACTTCATAAAGATGAAATTCTCAAATCATTTGATTTCGAATCATTTGATACTTGTGAGTTTTGCTTGATGGGGAAAATGACAAAGTCTCCTTTCACGGGTTCAAGTGAAAGGGCCAATGACCTTTTAGCCCTCATACATACGGATGTGTGTGGACCTATGAGTACGTTGGCTAGGGGAGGGTACAATTACTTCATTACTTTTACCGATGATGTGAGCAGATTTGGATATGTTTACCTCATGCGGCATAAGTCGGAATCCTTTGAAAAATTTAAGGAATTCCAGAATGAAGTACAAAACCAACTTAGGAAGAAAATTAAGGCATTGCGATCCGATCGTAGTGGTGAATATTTATCTCAAGAATTTGGTGATCATTTGAAGGATTGTGGAATACTTTCACAATGGACTCCGCCAGGAACACCACAATTAAATGGCGTTTCTGAAAGAAGGAATCGAACTCTACTTGATATGGTTCGATCCATGATGAGTCTTGCTGATATTCCTATTACATTATGGGGATTTGCGCTTGAAACAGCAGCATTCACACTTAACAAAGCACCATCAAAAGTAGTGGAAAAGACTCCGTGTGAAATGTGGACTGAAAATGTTCTAAAATTGTCTTTTCTAAGGATATGGGGTTGTGAAACTTATGTAAAACGTTTACTTTCTGATAAGCTTTCACCCAAATCCGATAAATGTCTTTTTGTGGGTTACCCAAAAGAGACTAAGGGATACTACTTCTACAACCAAAGCGAAAACAAAGCGTTTGTTGCTCGTAATGGTGTCTTTCTTGAAAAGGAGTTTATTTCCAGAAAAACAAGTGGGAGAAATGTATATCTCGAAGAAGTTCGAGATGAGCAACAAATGGATGAGGTTAACACCTCATCTGAGGCGGCCCGACATGAAAAAACTCAGGAGGCGGTGCATTCAATTCACGTACCTCCTACCGTCCCACTTGGAGATACTCCATGCGAAGTCACTCAACCTAGTGAGGTATAAACTTCTTTTGTTGTTCCCCAACGTAGGTCTAGTAGGACCATCATTCCGTCAAAGAGATATATTGATTTCCTTTTGACTGAAAGTTCTAAAATAACGATTTTAGAATCAGAAGAGCCTACTAGCTACAAAGATGCTTTGGATAGTCAAGACTCCGAAAGATGGCTTGAGGCCATGAAATCTGAAATGGATTCCTTGTCTGAAAATCAAGTATGGGACTTGGTTGATTTACCTGATGGGGTAAAACCCATTGGATGTAAATGGATTTTCAAGTTGAAAACAGACAAGGATGGAAACACTAGTGTTTCCAAAGCAAGGTTGGTGGCGAAAGGTTTCAAAGAAATTCATGGTATTAATATAACTATGATGAAACCTTCTCACCAGTAGCCATGCTGAAGTCCATTAGGATAATCCTTGCGATTGCTGCCTTTCATGACTATGAAATATGGCTGATGGATGTCAAACCGCTTTCTTGAATGGGTTCTTGAAAGAGGATGTGTACATGACACAACCTTAAGGTTTTGAAGATCTAGAAAATCCAGGGAGGGTATGCAAGCTTAAGAAGTCCATTTATGGACTAAAGCAAGCATCAAGGAGTTGGAACCTCAGATTTGATGAGGCAGTCAAGAAATTTGGCTTTCTCAGAAATGAAGAGGAATCTTGTGTATACAAGAAGTTAAGTGGGAGTAGTATTACTTTTATGGTCTTGTATGTGACTGACATACTTCTCATAGGAAATGATAAGACCATGCTTGAGTCAGTCAAGGAATGGCTTAAAAATTGTTTCTCTATGAAAGACCTAGGAGAGGCTGAGTACATATTGGGAATAAGGATCTATAGAGATAGGTCGAAAAGCTGATTGGACTTAGTTAAGAGACTTATATTGATAAGGTTCTTGCAAGGTTCAAGCTGGAAAACTCCAAGAGAGGTTTCCTTCCCATGCAACATGGCATAACACTTGGCAAGACTCAGTGTCCTTCGAGCCCTGATGAGGTCAAGCGTATGAGTAATGTTCCCTATGCTTCTGCAGTAGGATCCATTATGTATGCCATGATATGCACTCGACCGGATGTTGCATATGCTTTTAGTATATGCAGCAGATACCAGTCAAATCCAAGATATGCACACTGGATTGCAGCGAAAAACATCCTTAAGTACTTGCGAAGGACTAAGGATAATTTTTTGGTATATGGTGGAGATGAGGAGTTAGTTGTTACTGGAGACACAAATGTAAGCAAGGTTCATACTGAGGATAATATAGCAGATCCTCTGACTAAACCGCTTGCTCAACCTAAGCATGAGTGTCATACTAGGTCTATGGGGCTTAAGTATGTGGGAGAATGGCTTTAGGTTGTTTACAATTGTAAAGACATTTATTATGCTTTGAATGTTTATCAATAAAATTCGTTTCTTATTTAATTGTTATTGGTTTAGTATTAAATAAAATGTCCAAATAATTTGTGTTTCAAATAGGATTATCGAAAACGTTTTGATAATGGAACCCTATAAAGTGAACAAAATTCACAATTTATTTGAAGTCCCTAGTCTAAATTACTAAATTGGACATAAGTGATTTATTTAAAAGACTAGTATATAATTAATTGATAGCGCAGTTCCATGGGCTATGGAGACATAGAGATGTCTAATTGATTATATGGATGTATAGTTGATACATTGAGACTTGACCTAATTAGATTCTAAAAGTAGAATCAAACTACTATATTTAGTGGATTCCTTAGACATGAGTATGTCTTAATAACCACAATATAATTAGTTTAACTTTGACACTGTTAAACGCCGCGCCGTAAAAGGAGGTTATAAAGGCAGTGATCAGGTGGGCTAAGAATTGAGTGGGAGTTATGGTCATATAAGAGTGGATAAGTCCTCCTATTATATAGGAATGGTGTCTGGGCCTCTTGATGAGCGAGAACTGGAAAATTGCATGGCCATGCGGAATAGGATTAAAGAGTTAATCCTCATTTGAGCAGTTCGAACTCAGTGATCAAGGAACATAAATTTGAGAATAACATTGTGTTATCAAATTTGACATTAAGTGACTTAAGGAATTTAACATTGCGCTCTTGTTTTCGGACAAGTGGGAGATTGAAGGAATATGTCCTAAGACATCCCGGGAATTACTAAATATAAATAGGATTTATATTATGAAGATAATAAAGTTAATTATTTTAGTAATCGTATTTTATTGCTAGAGAATAAATATGATTAATAGGACAATATTGATTGGGCCTATAACTAAAATAGATTAATCCTATGAGGTCACACATCGTAGCACAAGTTGGACAAAGCAATCCAAATCCATTTAGGATTAGGGTTGGGCCGGTCTAAAGGGGAATAGGAGGAGAATTAGTTCTCCTAACTAGCCTATGACTCTTCTATTATATATAGGATATAATATTAGGGTTTAGGTGATCAATTCATTAATCAGTTTCTTTTCAGAAGAGAGATAGAATTGAAACCCAAATCTATTCCCTCTAACCGGCGCATATACCACCAAAAAGCAAGGGATCTTTTCTCTTCCATTCTAGCAGACGTTGGTGTTCAACTGGTGCTCGTGGACTGATTAGAGGAGCAACACTTGGGGCTCTCGGATCTTCAAAGCTTGCATACAATAGGGAAATCACGCTACAAAGGTTTGATATTTAATCCCTATTGAATGATTCATATGTTTGATTATGTTTGCGATCCTATGATAGATGTTAGGAAATTGTTTCCTGAAATTTCGCTATATGCATCTATATATTTCTACAGGTCGCCCTGTGTAATATGAACTTGTTCCAGTGCATTGTATCCAGTCAGAGCCGAGAATGCTTCGGCTGGCATGTCAGTAGAGGAAACAGTTGATCGAATGTATGAACTCGTTTCGCCGGCATCGCAAAAATTTGTAAGGCATGGGATGAGTATCAAGAAGATGTGTAACACTTTCATGGCGGCCATTGTTGTTTGGGACGTTGGAGTTGAGAGAATTATGAGAAGGTACGTATGTGGTGGTGTGAAGATACTTTGGATATTACGTATATTAAGTGTTAGGTAAAAGTTATCCTAGGTTAAATACTATGTATAAACAATTGGTAAACTTTTCCTATTTTCATCCTAGACAGAATTGGATAATGATATCAAAAAGATTAAAAGCTTATCTAAGTCAAAAAATTATTTCCATACAAGAGAGTCCTACTTAACTAAGGTTTTGATTCGATAGCTTCTTAACTAAGTTAGATATAGATTTCGATAAAAAAAAAAAGTTAGACATAGATTAAGTTTTAAAAAATATTATCTATTATAAGATTTGACCGATCTCTTAAAAGATGATTATCGAAGTACGTTTATGAAATATTGATCTTAAATACTTCATTTATACCTTTATTTTATTAGAATGTTAAAAATGAAGAATAATATTATAGTTATTCGACTACATAAAATTGATAATGATTTTTTTATTTGTAGATGCAAAAATAATTTGTCAAAGTTAGGAGGCTAATTAAACATATAGTGTTAGCACCTACAAGTCTACGACAATATAATCAGGTACTCGCTTATATGTGAGGCACTTGGAGGATGATGTAGAGCATATATATCTTTATGCGGAGATTAATTTTCTATATGCTTTCATACCTATCAATGATGTTTAGGAAATGTATCATATCTAGCTATCTTTTATGTTAAGGAAAGTATATTATACTACGTAGATATCTTTTGGGAAAATTCCAGATGTTGTCCTTGTTATTCTTCCTAGGATCATCCCTACTTATGGGCCCTTATTTATACTTGCATATAAAGAGTCTGCATCAAATCCAAGTGATAACACACAAACATTATAACAACCCATGTTCGTTGATCCTTAATGCTATATATAGATTAATCAGACATTGTGCAAAGCTTAGATGAAAATTGATCAACTCATCCCACAACATAACACATAAAAGTAATAACATTAGTAACAGGCTAATTAACCATAATAATAAGAGGTTTCAACTTCAGATTCTGGTAAATAGCCACCAAGCATAAAGTTTCCTGTGTATAGAAGCTAAAGAAAGCATCCCAAGTAGCAGCGTCAGTCTATTGGCCAGACAGTGTAGCATCACCCCCGACCCATCTACCCAAAATTTTAACACCAATTTAATTACCCGTAATACTGTTCTTCTGATCAAAACACACTTCTTTAACCAAATCCAGCAGGATAAATGATCTATAAATATCAGACATCTTAACAGTAGCAGTCAGTTGGCCTAAATCAAAAGCGTTGCTACACTTGATCCTATAACCTCTGATCAATGCATCAAGGCAATGTTGTGTCCTGTCAACAACGAACAACAGCTCTCGCAGTTGGAAGAACTCGGCGAGATTATAAGGAGGTTGTCTTATGTGAGCTGGATTATCAAAATTAGTGCCAAAACACGGCTTAGGATTAGCAACTTTTTCAACAACATGGTGTTCACCAACACCTTCATAGTATTTCTCAATGTCTAATCCTACTACATTTTAAGGTTCCTTGTGTCCTTGTTTCTTCGAATGGTTGATAGTAAGTCCCTCATGCTTAGGTTAAGCTGATCTATTGTTTTGACTACTATGGTAGACACCTCTTCCATTTTGTGCCAAATGATCTATAATCTTTGCGAAAATGTACATTCCGACCTTTCTGCACTTCACTCCCATTTAAAAACGGCCCTAATGCCCCTGAAAGTATGTCACACTCACAACTTGAAAAATTGTTTTAACCATTATGTTAAATATTATAAAAGTGAGAAAATGACGCATTGAGAAGCTAAAAATGCATCTAAGACGCTAAAATTGCGTACAAAGGCTATATAGAGAGTAATTAATGGTCAAATTTGACATTAACAGGGGGAGTATCATGGAGGGTATTTGATTATTGATTGATTCTATTGATATGGAATCAATTAGAAGCATCTGAATAGTATAACTTTTACAACTGGGACAACTTTAACTAATCATGTGAATATGTGATACTGCTTTCTGTAACAATATCTACTCATGATTATACCAACATCAAAGAGTAAATGATTTGTTGTATTCCATGTTTTGATGATGCCAAATACTTAGGTTATAATATAGTTTTTATTTTGCGAAAAATATAAAATACCAAAAATAATGTAATGTTTAATTTTGCATTTATATCTTGTGGAGAAAGATTAATTATTTAATCTAAGTCAATATATTATTTTATACACTTTGAATTTTTATCATATGGTATGTTTAATATTCTAGTAACTTAGAATCTTTGAATAAAAGATTCTCCAAGTTATTAGATATTTTGTTGTTGTTGTTAGTGCTTGAAAATAGGTTGAAAAGAGCGTGGCATATTTTGTGGAACAACTTCCATGAAGCTAGCTAACTGTTCCAACAAACTCGTTGGAGATATTCCCACTAACGGATAGTGGAAGTTGGTTTATTGCCGTTGCAATAAACGTGGAAGGAGTGCAGTGAAAATTGAGCCATTATCTCTACATCAATTCAAGCGAACATCAAGGAGATCATGGAGCATTACATTTCCAGTAGAAGAAGCTAAATACAGCAGCTATATAAGAGGAAGATTATTCGAAGAAGAAAAAGTGAGAACTTTCGAGCATAAAAAGAAGATCTATACTTAGAAAGTTTTCTAGTGATTTCCTCTTATATTCAACATACTTATCATTGTAATATTGATAGTGTTTGGGTGAGAGAAAATTGAGAGAATATCCTTGTAATCAAGAGAGAGAGAAAGAAAGAGAGAAAAGAGAAGACTTCGAGTGAAGTCAAAGTGAGTCTCATCAGTTCAGGGGGAACTGGGTGACTGGGAACAAGTTCCTAGAGGAACAGAGAAGGTCCGTTAATAGGTTGTAAAAGATAGAGTCTTTTGGCCTATTATAGTAAAGAGAGTTTGAGTCAAAATCCCTCGTGGTCAAGGTTTTTCTTCCTATTGGGCCTAGGAAGTTTTCCTTATAAAAATCTTGTGTGTTTGTCTCTTTCTACTTTTAGTTTGTTTTTAATTCCGCAATACATTTTAAAAATTTCCCCTCACTTACAATTCACCCCCCCTCTTGTAGTTGGTCTAGTGTTCATACTAGAATAACAATTGGTATCAGAGCCTAGTACCTCCAGAATCAGCTAACACTGAGGAGATTGTACCTGGAAAAATGAACACTACGGGAGAAAAGCTTGATGAAGGGTATTCAACTCAACGCCCACCTATGTTCAATGGCAAACATTATCCATACTGGAAGAATCGTATGGAAATATTTATCAAAGCAGAGAATTACCAAGTATGGAAGGTAATTGAAATTGGTGATTTTGAAGTCACAAAGAAGAACGACAAAAGGGAACTGATTCCTAAACCCCTTCCTGAGTTTGACAAAGAAGACTTCGACAAAATGGAGATGAACAACATGGCCAAGAAGCTACTCCATTGCGACCTTGGTCCCCATGAACACAACCGAGTCATGGGATGCAAGACTACAAAGCAAATGTGGGAACTCCTTCAAATCACTCATGAAGGAACAAGCGAAGTGAAACGATCAAAGATCGATATGCTCATGCATAAGTACGAATTATTTCACATGAAACAAAAGGAGCCTATTCAAGACATGCTCACTCGCTTCTCAAACATCATAAATGAACTTGACTCTCTGGGAAAGATAATCTCTCCAGAGGAACAGGTTTGTAAGGTACTAAGGAGTCTACCATAAGATGAGAAATGGATGGCTAAGACAATGGCACTGTTGGAAACCAAGGACTTCACAACGTTCAACGTTGAACAACTTGCTGGTTCCTTGATGACCCATGAGTTACATCTAGAAACTCATGAAATTGAATCATCAAAGGCTAAGGCTCTGGCTCTCAGGTCAGAGGAACAAGAAGATTTAGAAACTGATGATGAAGAAGCTGCGATGATTGTAGGAAGATTAAAGAAATTCTTCAACAAGAATTACAAAGGAAAGGTCACAAAGAAACCAACGAAGCTAAGTTGTCATAAGTGTGGAGGCCTTGATCATTTCATCAAGGAGTGTCCTCAATGGGAAAACGAGAAAGCAAAAGGGAAATACAAAGAGAAGGGCAAGGAACAACAAAAGTCCTTTTCGAGAAATGATATGAAGAGAGCCATGGTTGCAGCATGGGGAAAGTCTGACTCAGAGGAGGAGCAGGAACAGACTGAGGAAGAAACTGCCCATCTATGTCTCATGGCGAATATCGAGGACAAAGTGGAATCTTCAAACCCCAAGGTAAGTTTTAATGTCATTGAAGAGGAACTTACAGAACTTAATAAAAGCCAATTAATAAAACTTTTATTAGAAACCTTAGATGACCACAAGGAAGTATGCGTAAAAAGAGATCAATTAACTAATGCCTTGAAAGTCACTAAGAACCATTCTAATTGGCTTAACACATTAAAATGTGATACTGAAAAAAGATTCTTTGAACTTTTTGACAAGAGTAGAGCTCATCAAGATGCATTTGAAAAAGTCAAAAACGAGAATTATCTTTTGAATTTGGAATTAGCAGAATTGAAACAGTTTGTTCCTGAAGGAACAGTCTCTTCAATAAATACCAGAAGCATTGCTGAAAATTTGAAAAACAATTATAAAGAAGATGTTCAAGAAAATCTGGTATTAAGGAAGAAACTGGAGCCCTCAAGGAACAAGCTTCCTGATCCAGTCTCTTGGATACAAAAGTATCAAAAAAAAGGAAGAGATGGTCTCGGTTTCAATCACAAGAAAAAGGACAAAAAGAAAAATATGTTGACCTGCCAAGTAGCAAGATATGTTCTTACCGTGTGAACAGTGGTCACATAGTGTCTGACTGTTCCACCAGAGAAGAACATATTGAGAGGAACACGTACCTAGTAAAACAGGTTTGGAAAATTAAGAAAGACTCGAGTCCAACAAAGGAACCCAAGCTAGACTGGGTTCCTACCACTAACTAGTTTGCTATGGTACAGGCTGAAGTGAGGGGGAACAATCTGTGGTACCTTGATAGCAGTTGTTCTAAGCACATGACAGGAGATAGATCCAAATTTCTCTCACTTTCAGTCTATAATGGAGGAACTGTGACATTTGGAGACAATCTTACAGGTAATATAGTTGATGTTGGTAAGATAGGTAAATCTCAGTCACATTCCATAGATAATGTATTTTTGGTCGAGGGTTTAAAGCATAGTTTACTTAGTATATCTCAGTTTTGTGATAAGGGAAATAATGTGAAGTTTACTAATGAGTCTTGTATAGTCAGCAATGAAAGTACAAGAACCAAGATCCTTGAGGGAACGAGGAAAGGGAACACCTACATGGTCGACCTGAATCTTGTTCCTAGAAATAATCTCACATGCTTAAGTGTGATCGAAGCTGAGCCTCTTCTATGGCACAAACGTTGCGGTCATGTAAGCCTGTCCCTACTGCATAAACTAAGTGGGAAGGACTTGGTAGTTGGTTTACCAACAATTAAGTATTTGAACCACGGTGTTTGTGATTCATGTGTTAAAGGCAAGCAAGTGAGATCCTCATTCAAATCCAAGAAAATGGTAAGCACACAAAGTCCATTAGAACTTCTTCACATTGACTTATGTGGCCCTGTACGCATCCAAAGCCGATCTGGTAAGAGATATGTATTAGTCATAGTAGATGATTTTTCAAGATACACATGGGTTATTTTTCTTCATAGTAAGGATGAGACGTTTGATGAATTTCTAACCTTTGGTAAAAAGATTCAAAGAACAAGTGGTTTCAAATTCAAGCATTTAAGATCTGACCATGCTAAGGAGTTTGAAAACTCCAAGTTTGATGAATTTTGCAGCAATGAAGGTTTAGATCATAACTTTTCAGCTCCAAAAACACCACAACAGAATGGTGTAGTTGAAAGGAAGAACCGGACCCTAGAGGATATGGCAAGAACAATGATTATTGCAAGCGGTCTTCCGAAGAATTTTTGGGCTGAAGCAGTGAATACGGCTTGCTACATCATCAATCGTGTCATGCTAAGACCAATCACTTTGAAGACACCTTACGAGCTCCTTAGAGGAAGAAAACCCAATATCGCTTACTTTCGTGTTTTTGGATGTAAATGCTTTGTACATAATAATGGAAAGGACAACTTAGGAAAGTTCGATGCTATAAGTGATGAGGCTATTTTTCTAGGATATGCCTTAAGTAGTAAGGCTTATCGTGTTTACAATAAACGAACAATGTGTGTTACGGAAAACGTCCATGTTATATTTGATGAGACTAACTCCTTGCTGGAACAGAGTCATAATGATAACTTTGAAATAGGTTTGACTCGTCCTGATGAGTTAAATCATTGTGATGAGGAATTAACTAACCCCTGCACGAAAAGAGAAGAAGCAAGTTCCTGATCCAGATAACCCTGTTCCTGATCCTTACGAGGAACCAGCAACAGGAGAAACTCATGAAGATCAAGGAGCTCCTGAACCTGAAGAAGATCAAGTGAATCAATCACCTCAAGAAACTCAAGAAGCAACTAGGAGATTTGATCCAAAGCCTTGGAAACACCAAAATTCTCATCCTTTAGAATTAATAATAAGTGACATTGAAAAGGGAACTCAAACGAGATCCCAAATGAAGAATTTTTGTGCTTTTCACGCTTTCTAATTTATGACAGAACCTAAGGATCATATGGAAGCACTCAAAGAGGCTGATTGGATCAATGCTATGCAAGAGGAGCTAAATGAGTTCCAGAGGAACAAGGTCTGGCTCCTGGAGACTAAACCAAAGAACCAGAAAGTTATTGGACTTAAATGGGTCTTCAGGAACAAGCTTGATGAGCATGGAACAGTGGTAAGGAACAAGGCCAGGCTTGTAGCCAAAGGTTATAATCAACAAGAAGGTATTGATTTCGATGAAACCTTTGAACCTGTTGCTAGGATAGAAGCATTTAGAATTTTGATTGCCTTTGCTGCCTTTATGGGATATAAGTTGTACCAAATGAACGTCAAATGTGCATTTCTAAATGGTTTTTTAATTGAAGACGTCTATGTGGAACAACCTCCGGGATTCGAAAATCCTGAACTTCCAAATCAAGTCTATAAGCTTGATAAAGCTCTTTATGGGTTGAAACAAGCTCCTAGATCTTGGTATGAAAGGTTGTCAAAATTCTTGCTTTCATATGATTTCATAAGAGGTAAAGTTGATAGAACCTTGTTCCTTCGATCAAAAGGAACAGACATATTAGTGGTCCAGATTTATGTTGATGATATAATATTTGGTGCTACTAATGATCTTCTGTGTAAGGAGTTTGCTGATCTTATGAGTAGTGAGTTCGAAATGAGTATGATGGGAGAGTTGAACTTGTTTTTGGGATTGCAAATTAAGCAAACTGAAAGAGGAACAATGACCCATCAACAAAAATATGTCAAGGAACTGCTTAAGAAATATGGACTAGAACAATCAAAAACCAACCACACTCCCAAAGGAACAGGAACAAGGTTAGATGAAGATTCAAATGGTAAGTGTGTAAACGAGAAGCAATATCGAGGTATGATTGGTTCATTACTATACTTAACAGCAAGTAGACCCGATATTTCTTTTAGTGTTGGTTTATGTGCTCGATTCCAATAAAATCCCAATGAATCTCACTTAACAGCAGTTAAGAGAATTCTAAGGTATTTGAAGGGAAGCGATGACTTATGTTTGTTCTATCCTCGAAGTGATGTTTTTGACCTATTAAGCTATTCGGATACGGATTATGCTGGAGACTTGGTTAATCGCAAGAGCACATCAAGCATTGTCCAGTTCCTAGGAACAAGCTTGGTCTCATGGAGCTCAAAGAAGCAAAATACGGTTGCCTTATCCACAGCAGAGGCAGAGTATGTAGCTGCTGCTGCATGCTGTTCCCAGGTCCTTTGGATCAAGCAACAACTAAGAGACTTTGGCATTAAGTTCAAGTGTGTTCCCATCTATTGTGATAATACTAGTGCAATTTGTATTTCTAAGGATCCAGTTCATCATTTAAGGGTCAAGCATATTCACATTAGGCATCATTTCCTTAAGGATAATGTAGAAAAAGGTCTTGTTAAAGTCGAATTTTGTCCAACAGAAAATCAAATAGCTGACATATTGACAAAACCACTTCCTAGAGAAAAATTTGAGAAAACTCGCTTAGAGTTAGGGATGATTAGAATTCATTAAGTGTGCTACTTCAAATAAAACCCTTAGTTACAAGATTACACTAAGTGGCCAGCAACATTTTGTGAATTTACTCATACATTACACAGTCATTGTAAAGGACTCACATTAGTCTTCGTAATACTCCCCTTATTGTCCATACATTATTGTTGAGCAAAACTTGATGAGACATGTGTAAATAAAGCTTGTACATGAAAAATGCATGAGTTCTTTATTCCTTTCTTTTATTTCTAAGCCCTCGTAAATATTTTTTCTTTCCTCATAAATATTTATTATCCTTGTAAATATTTATTCCACTTTTATTTTTCTATTTTTATTTTCATCTGTTATTTTCTCTCATCATTAATTTTCCACAAAAATATCTCACTCTGATACAATACAACGCATCACATAAGTCTAAGTTCAAAGCCAAAGTTAAAAAATACAATGGATTAAGAGGAGAGTGAAAAGCCGTCATTAATTCCTTCACAAAACCCCATAAATCTACCACCACATAAAAACCCTGTCAAATCATCTCTTTTTACACGATAAATTTTACTTTTCACCCAAAACCATCAACTCTCAATACTACTCATCTTCTTCATTCTTCTCCAAGCTTCATCAATGGCCCCAAAACGAAAAAATTCTGAAGATACCAAAACCCATCAAAATTTCCCTGCTGAAAAATCTTCAGCTTTGGTGGAATACGAAGAGAGTGATCACGAATCTTCCAATTCAAATTAAGAAACCCAGGATTCTCGTGAGCAATCCTCTGGACATGAAGAAATCTCTCCAAAGAAAGAAGAGGAAGTCAGCGAGGAAGAAACAGAGCAACAAAAGATCATCAATGTGCCGATAAAACGGGGTAAGAAATCAAAATCCTCCAAATACATGATTGGATTCTGTGTTGATCTTGCATGGTGCAAGAAAGTAAAATGGGTAGAGTTTCTTGACCTAGTTAAATTTCAAAAATGGTCTAAAATTCTTTGTTCTCATGAGGGTCTGTTTGAGGCTGAAATGGGTGAGTTTGGTTCAAATTTTGAAAATTCTGATGGTCTGTGTATGAGTGTGGTAAATGGGCAATTGGTGAAATTTATTGAAAAAACCCTAGGAGATTGGCTTAATGTACCAACTGATGGGTACAAGGCTTATATTAAGGGAAAGGGTCAATTGAATATTAATGGAATTTCAAATGACAAAGTCTTGTCATTTTTTGGTGGAAAGTCAACTGATTTCTCTCTTGACCAAAAAGACCTTTCACCTTTTCACAAATTCCTGTTTCATCTTGTTTGGCGCTTTATTTTGCCCCGTACTTCAAAAAGAACCCAAGCAAACCTTATGGACTTGTCCCTTATGTACTGCATTGCCAACAACATTAAGATTAACTTTCCTTCCCTCATGATTACCCATTTGACCCATTGCATTACCCACAATAACCGAGTTGGCTATGGTAGTATTCTTACTACTATTTTCAAAAAGAGCAATGTTAAACTCCCTTCTAGCCCATCCTTTGAACTTGAACCTGAAAACTATTTGACCAAAGATACACTTGGTAGGCTGAGTTTGAAGGTGATGGGTGGTAAAGTGGTGTTTGATGTTGAAGAGCCTAAGGTTAAGAGTGAGGTTGGGGTTAAGAGAAAACCTGTTGAGGAAGTAAGTGCTGGGGGAGCCAAGTCAGTGCGGAAGAGTAGAAGGTTGGCAGATACCAAGTCCCCAAGGACCAAGGATGATGATGATGCTGTCATGATTGACTTGGATGAGGATCCAGTTCCTACAGGATCTACTTCCAAAGCAGTCGATTTTCCCTTGCTCTCTACTGCCGGTCTTGCTGGTCTGCTCAAAGAAATTCAAGGGTCCCTGTCTCTTCTCCATTCAAGGGTCCAGGGGTTGGAAGCTCGGATTGCTCGCATAGATGTTCAACAGGAGCACCTTCTTGCTGCTGTGAAGAAAGGTGAAGCGGTTGTTCGTGAGAAGATTAACTCCGTTGTTTCCACCTATGTAATCCGTCCCAAACCCTGATCCTGCCCTTTATCACTCTTCCCTAAATCTATTAAACAATATAACTGTTGGTTTTTGTAACTAAACATTGGTGCTCGTTGCTACTGTTGGTTTTTTGATGTGTTAATCACATCGGTTTATTTTGGTTTATTTTTTTCTTTCTTTCTTATTCCTCTTATATTTGCTTTCTTTCTTCTTTTCATCTCTTGAACTCTGCTACTGCTCATATCTTGCTTGTTTGCATCTGTTTTGTCTCTCTATGCTCAATTTACATGTTGGATGGCTAGTATTATTAGATGAATGTTTGAGCTACTAAGCGTTAACATTGTTGTATATGATGCACTCTTAGAGTCCTACTGGGTACTTAGTTGTTTTTGATGATGACAAAAGGGGGAAATAGAGTGGCACATAAAATTCAATTCTAGTCTTCTTAGTTTCTAGGTGATGATTTTTGGATTTTTCTTTACCATGTCTTTAAAACTGATTTCTGTTTGTGCTAGTTAGATTAGTCTTAGTTTTTATATGTTTGTGCTAGTTCGATTAGTATTAGTTTTATGTTTTAATCTTTTGTTATTATTTTTTTTAAACTCATTAGCTTTTGATTCTTTTGCTATAATTAGTTTTCTTTTTCTTTCTTTTATAAATATTTGTTTATTTTATATTTTTATATGCCTTATATTTGCCATCATCGAAAAGGAGGAATATTGTTGTATTCCATGTTTTGATGATGCCAAATACTTAGGTTATAATATAGTTTTTATTTTGCGAAAAATATAAAATACCAAAAATAATGTAATGTTTAATTTTGCATTTATATCTTGTGGAGAAAGATTAATTATTTAATCTAAGTCAAGATATTATTTTATACACTTTGAATTTTTATCATATGGTATGTTTAATATTCTAGTAACTTAGAATCTTTGAAAAAAAGATTCTCCAAGTTATTAGATATTTTGTTGTTGTTGTTAGTGCTTGAAAATAGGTTGAAAAGAGCGTGGCATATTTTGTGGAACAACTTCCATGAAGCTAGCTAACTGTTCCAACAAACTCGCTGGAGATATTCCCACTAACGGATAGTGGAAGTTGGTTTATTGTCGTTGCCATAAACGTGGAAGGAGTGCAGCGAAAATTGAGCCATTATCTCTACATCAATTCAAGCGAACATCAAGGAGATCATGGAGCATTACATTTCCAGTAGAAGAAGCTAAATACAGCAGCTATATAAGAGGAAGATTATTCGAAGAAGAAAAAGTGAGAACTTTCGAGCATAAAAAGAAGATCTATACTTAGAAAGTTTTCTAGTGATTTCCTCTTATATTCAACATACTTATCATTGTAATATTCATAGTGTTTGGGTGAGAGAAAATTGAGAGAATATCCTTGTAATCAAGAGAGAGAAAGAAAGAGAGAAAAGAGAAGACTTTGAGTGAAGTCAAAGTGAGTTTCATCAGTTCAGGGGGAACTGGGTGACTGGGAACAAGTTCCTAGAGGAACAGAGAAGGTCCGTTAATAGGTTGTAAAAGATAGAGTCTTTTGGCCTATTATAGTAAAGAGAGTTTGAGTCAAAATCCCTCGTGGTCAAGGTTTTTCTTCCTATTGGGCCTAGAAAGTTTTCCTTGTAAAAATCTTGTGTGTTTGTCTCTTTCTACTTTTAGTTTGTTTTTAATTCCGTAATATATTTTGAAAATTTCCCCTCAACTACAATTCATCCCCCCTCTTGTAGTTGGTCTAGTGTTCATACTAGTATAACATGATTTATATGGAGGCAATAGAGAATTACCTATGGCAGATAATATATATCAAATCTGATACATTCACCCGTTGCTCAACAGATTAGTTCCCTAGAAACAAAAAAGTATCAGCAACACTAACCAGACACTAGATAGACATCATCCATAATAATCATTCTGATAAAAAACAAGGGCTCCCTGATTTTAGTAAATGCCTAATTTAAAGCATAGAAAAACTTCATAAGTGGCACCTTTTATCTGTTGTTTAGATAATTTTGTAACAGCCCAGTTGCTCAGAGCTGCAGTTTTAGAATGACTAATAAGCGTCGTCCTTAGTTAGAACATTTTCAGCATATCCAGCAAGCCATACCCTTTATACCTTTCTTCTTCCATACACTTGTTGTCAACTGACCTAAATCGACAGCGTTCCTACACTTGATACATAATCCCTGTCCAATGTCTCGAGGCAGTGCTTGATCCCAACACCAATGAAGGATACCCAATTGAGTTGCAGGAAGTTAGACAGAGAACAAGGTGAGGTTCCTTTTACATAGTAACTCATTTGGTACTATTAGCTTTTTTGTTATACCATTGAATCATAAATAAACAAAAACAAAGCAAACCAAAAATAAAAACTTATTCTTATGAAGCTACTTTCACATTGCAAGCTTGAGCCTTGAAGCATGTTCGCAACAACTCATATGAATACAGATAAAAGTAGTCATTCAAATGTTTGTTGACTTTACACAAGAAATTTCTACACTTTTTTGGGAAAATTCCACATGTTGTCCTTGTTTATTGTTAGGATCAAGTTGGACTCATATCAGATTCGGACTGAATTGTGATCGGATCTTTTTTGAACTTACATATAAGAGTCTGCATCAAATCCAAATGATAACACAAATATATTGTACCAAACTCATGTTTGCTGATACTAATGCTATATATAGATTAATCAAACATTGAGTGTGATCTTGAAAAACATACCATAAACATGATACGAGCAAAGTTTAGATGAAAAGTCATCCACTCATCCCCCAATCACAACACATAAAAGTAATAACATTAGTAATAGACTAATTAACCCTAATAACAATAATAAGCCATAATGTCTTCAGATTTTGGCAAATAGCCACCTAGCAGAAAGATTCCTATATAGAAGCTTAAGAAAGCACCCCAAGTAGCAGCTTCAATCTGTTGGCGAGACAGTGTAGCATCACCCCATTTACCCAAATTTTGAACACTAGTTTTACCCATAACACTGTTCTTCAGACCTTCACACACAGTGGCGGATCCAGGAATTTATGAATAGTTGGTCACTGCCGACTAGGTTGCACAGAGACGGATATGGGTACAAGTACGGGTACGGGTACGGGCACGGGTTCGGATGCGCGTACCCATATAGGATAATCCATGAATTTAAAAAAAAACTACTTCAAATAAAATCATTTCATGACTAATAATAGTTCATATTATAATAAAATAGTACCTAAAAATTATTACAATTGTTCTCGACGAGTTTTCATGTTTTGATACCGATTTAGTAAAAAAACTTGAGATATTCGGTTGTGTTTTCTTTCTTTTCATTCTAAAATTTAAATTATAATTTTTAAATAGATACAACAATTCAATTTGTTGACCATATCAATCAAATTCACTTAAACGATGCAAATTTAATCTCATATCAACGCATTATGCATATATACCAAATAATTTCACATTAGAGGGAATCCTATCCATCTCCAACTAATTCCACCAGCACATAAAACACATAAAACCAAAGGCTCATTCATGGCCTCTCCGAAAACTTCACATGATAGGTCCAATTCTAAAAATCCTAAAACAAGGGTTTTAGTGCATTACCTTAACACAATCAATCAAACCTTCAAAGCTAATCCAATGTTCATAACGTCATAGTCATCATTCACCAATTAGCCACTGAATTATAAAGGCTTGTAGCTCAATTGCATTATATGATTGGATTGCTAGCGATGTCATGGAATTATTTCCCGGAAAAACAAGAGAATGCGTAGAAAGTATTGTCGAGTCTAAGGACACACGGTTTCGACATTTTCCCATTTAAGACGGCTAATTGACCGCATAATACAACAATATGACCACCCCAAATCAAAGCATATCCTAGATGCCCTCTCGCATATTCCGATTAATAACTAAAATTTTAATATCCCCAATTAACAATCTCACTTCATAGAATTTCGAGCAACAAACTAAAAATCTAGTCACCAAACATTTAACTCAAAACCCAACCTAAATGACAAAATTTAAACAAAACAACTTACCAAAATTCTAATTGTATAAGGAGCTTCGAGAAACTTACCAAAAAAATAGCAGAAAAAGTGAACTAAAAAAGGCAAAAAAATTCAACTTACACCTGTAGAGCTTCGAGAAATTTATCATGCTTAGGTTCAGTCCAACTTTCTCGAGACTTCGTAATTGTATACGGCTTTCGAATCTTCTTACTATTACACAAATCATCACGGAGAAGAAGACGTCGATTGGTTGCCGTCGTCGCCGAATCTCCGCGGCGGCGCCTAAAATATAATCAAAAGATACAAATTTTGAGTGAAATCAAAAACAAAAAAAATCTAGACATAATAGGAAAAATCAGCTCATGAAAACCGAAATTCTAAGAGGGAAAGTAAAATAATTCAAGGCGAGAAAACCGAAAATTAGAAGTTCTAAAACTTCGACTTCGTCGATCCGGGGACTAGGAGAGCCCCGAGTCTTCGCTGCAAAGAAACTTGAATGGTGGGATCTGAAAATTCGAAGGAAGGAAAGCTCTGGGTCGTGGGATTCGCGAAGCGGCGAAGGAGAAAGAGAGAGAAAGGGGAAGACTTAGGGTTTTTCGCGTGCGAGAGAATGACGCTTCAAATGAAATTTTTTTTTTTTTTTTTTCAGAAATAATAGTTGGTCACGTGACCAACAATGACCAATAGTAAATCCGCCACTGTTCACACACTTCTTCAACCAAATCCAGCAGGCCAAATGATCTATAAATATTGGACTTCTTAACAGTATTAGCCAGTTGGCCTAAATCAAAAGCGTTCCTACACTTGATCCCATAATCTCTGTTTAATGCATCAAGGCTGTGTTATATCCCGATACCAACGAACAACAGCTCCTGCATTTGGAAGAACTCGGCGAGAGAACAAGGAGGTTGTTTCATGTGCAGCAGCTGAATTATTAGACAATCAGTGCCAAAACACAGCTTAACTATGCCACTATGGCAAGTTTTTCAGCAACATGGTGTTCACCAACACCTTCGTACTATTTCTCTACGTCTAATCCTACTACATATTTAAGGGTTCTTCTGTTGCTTTCGTTTGTTCGCATGGTTGATAGTAAGTCCTTTAGGCTTTGGTCAAGCTGAGCTATCGTGTCACCTCTCTGTCTTCCACTTCAATTGTCTGCTGCATAGACATGTTATGAAATGGAGTATTATGGAATATGAAATATGAAATACTATATATGAAGGTACAAGATGTATGGGATATGATGGATCATGATAGTTATTTATATAGTACTCCAACGGGTATAATGAAGTGAAATGTGCAGGAACCAGTTTGTAACGGGAACTTTTCAAAAAAAAACAAAGTTTGTAACGGTCTATTAGAATATTGAATAGTCTTGGGAAATGATAGGCAGAGTAATTTGCAGCTGTTAAGTTGCTCATACTAGTAATATTGGAAATTGAATCATTCATACTTTGTAATATGTTGGTATACTTTGTAACAAGTTCCCTGAGGCAAATTCGAACAGTCTATTGGAAATTGACAGTAGTTATTAAAATTTGTAATAACTCCTACTTTAAGGCTTAGAAATTGCTGGTGTAATGAGTTCGCAACGGTACATTAGAATTTAGATCAGTCTTGAAAATTAATAGGCAGGGATTTGCAACTACTATAAAGCTACTCATATTAGAGAAAAGCTAAAGGCATGTTTGGCAAATAGCATTTGAAGTAGCTTTTAGTATTTGGACTAAGTCAAAACACTAATAATGGTGAAAAGTAGTGTTTGGTGAAACAGTTTTCAGTGTTTGAACTATTGGTTTAGAAAAACTATAAATATTAGCTTTTGGATAGAGGTTTTTTTTTGGAAATCTAAAGCGGATTAATTTAATATATCAAAGTGAGCCAAGTCTACAATCAACGAAGGAAAATCACTATACCATGATATTTCATACATTAAAAAACATAAACTCTTCATTTCCTACAAACTACGCATTCTCACAAACAGACCTTTTTATTCATCCCAAATACGCATTCTGTGGGTAAAGGTAGCTTTTGAAGTAGCTTTTGAATATTAGATATAGTTAATGTTTGTTATTTGGAAAAATTGACGATATGGGGCTCAACTATGAGCGGTTCTCTTTAATAGGTCCTAACTATGAGTAATCCAATGGCGGTCCCAACTACTGCGTGACTCATTTTTGCATGGGCCTAGTTTACCAATGACCTGCTGAGGCAGTCATTTATGCTAAGGGTCCCACTTATAATGAAGTGCATCATTTTATTTTGTAAAAAGAAAAAAAAAAGTAAATAACCCTTTGTCTTCTTCCCTCCCTGCTCTCTAAACCAGCCGTTAAACCCCATATCATCGGCGAAAGTCCCACCTTTAATCGGTTCAGGCCTCGTATTCGTCTAAAAATTACTTAACACATTGACATACATCCCATCTTTTTCCTCCCAACCAACCACCCAACTCCCAAGTGCTTCTTTCTGGTGATCAAACAACTCCGGTATAATCACATCTTTGGGAGGTTCCAATTTCACAAACAAACCATCTTTTTCACCCACATTTTCACCCACCAACTTAAAAATCTCATCTACACTCTTAACATCCTTACTATTCTTCTTCTCCTTCACAACCTCGGCATCCGATAACACGAAACTCGCACTATCCCCAGAAATTAACTGCAACCCACCTCCTAAAATCGCATATTGAACATCTTGAAAAGCCTCAATTCTAGCAAAGATATGAATTTGAAGTGGAATTTTAAACTTAGGGTTCTTATTAGGAGAATTAGGCACAATACCTTCCACAGAAATCATCTGAACATCCATTAATGGCGCTAAAACTTTTGCACCAGCTCTTTCAATATGACCTACTTGATATCCTCGAGTGTTCTCTTTCCTCTCGCCGTCATTGCTGGAATTTCTCCGGTCGCCCTGTTCGCAAACAGAGCGATATACTCGAGAAATTCGAGGTGAATTCAATTTATAATACACAATTTGAATTCATTTTTTGTTTTAAAATACATTAGGATCAGATGATTTTATGTTGAAATAATTGCGCTGATCAATTTTGATTTGAATTATGCTCTTACTGAAGTTTTGATTCATAATTTTCTTTTGATTCTTTGATTTTGTCTAGTGGAGACATCTTGCTTTTGAGAATGGTTCTTTGAGAAATGGGATAGTGAGTTCCGTTGACAAGGAAAATGACGCTACTGATGTATCATCAAAGAACTCGGGCCACAAGAATTTGTGAAGCATTGACCTGAAGTCTAAAGATACAACAAAGAGGCAGAGCTCATTCTAATACAGCCGCAACAAACACCCTCTCTGTATGAGGAGATTTGTAGAACAAAAAACCGGAAAGATAAAGCAGGAATTTGCGGACTAGAGGAAGGAGAGATGAGAAATAACGTAGAGGAGAAGCTTCTAGGTTCGAAAATCAATGGGTGGGGGAAGATTTTAAAGTCATGTGTTGTTAAAATATGTCACGTGACTAGAATAACCTTCAGTAGCAGGTTAAGTGACCTGCTAGGTCCATGCAAAAATGGGTCATGCAATAGTTGGGACTGCCACTGGATTACTGATAGTTGAGACCTATTAAAGAGAACCGCTCATAGTTGAGCCCCATAGCGTCAATTTTTCCTTGTTATTTTTCTAAACTAACGGCTAGTTTTACCGAACATTAATTATCATGAAAGTCATTTTAAAAGTCAAACTCTAATAGCTAATGATAGCTAATAGCTAATACAACAGCTGACAGCAGACAGCTACCGCAACAACTAATTTTGTCGAACAGACTATATCATTTTGACTATTGTGGTAGACACCTCTTTATTTTCCATTTCGTGCCTAATGGTCTTATAATCTTTATAAAAAATGTACATTTTTGGCCTTTTGGCATGCTGGCTCTTTTAAAAATTGTTCTAACCCTTAAGAAGCTAAAAGTACATACGAAGGCTATATTAAGAGTAATGAATGGTCAAATTCGACAAATAGGGGGGAGTATCATAGTTCATTCATCATACACCTGGGTGTACCATGCTCACAGTACACCCAAGTCTAATTTCTGCTCATTTGGAATTATCCTTCTTAGTAAATTTTGCTCATTTGGATGATTTCAAATGAGTAATGAGCCAAAAAAAATAACTTAGGGTGTACCGTGCTCACGGTTCACCCGAGTGTGATAAATTTGTAGGATTATCATGGATGGTATTTAATTGAAGATTAATTGATTCTCCTGATTTGGAGTCAATTCTTAATTAGCATCGGATTATAGAATAATTTTTGCCTCCGTCAACCCCATCACTTTTTTTTTTTTTTTTTGCTAAGTAAGTGAAAATCTTATAACCAACATAGAATTAATACAACCTAGGGCTTGACCATGGGAGAGCAAACCAACTAGGTTGGACTCCTCTCACACAAGGCAAGCTGGAACACAAAAGCTACTATACATTTTCACACTTTAGCTGTTCGAACCAATTGTTATCATTAACAGAAATTTTCTTTGGTAAAACTAGGCCAACTCTTAGCAAAACTGTACTCCTTATTTTCTTCATAACAACTTCAGGCCTCCACACTTTCAAGTTCCACACCACTTCATTTCGAGCCCACCATATGTAGTAAGCCAGTGCATAATAAGCAGCAGCTATGACTCTTCTCTGAAACTGAGACCTCCTGTTCTTTGACAGGAAATGCACCATTCTGTTAAACCACTTCTGGGATTGACATAACCCCAGCCAACTCTGCAACATTCTCAAGCACTTGAGAGAATAATCACATTCAAAAAATAGGTGCTTATGTGATTCTTTTCTTGAGCATAGGACACAACTATCATCAGTATGAATTCCCATTGCAACCAGTTTATCTGTTGTTCTAAGTCTCTCCAACATTATGAGCCATGAGATAAATCTATGTTTTGGAACTGAAAGCCTATTCCAGACATATCTATCCCAATGTACCCTATCAGCCTCACCAATCAATAATTGGTAGCATTTTTGTATAGAAAAGTGTGATAATTATTTCAGCTCATTTTCACTATAGATGCTCTTAGCTTCATCCTTCAATCTGCAAATTTGTTTCCAATACCAACTACTTCCAGAATTAGGAACATAACTCCACCAGTTAGCTTCCTTTACATATACCCCATTAACCCATTTTATCCACAGGGAGTCCTGCTTAGATGTGATAGCCCACACATACTTCATCATGGCAGCTTTATTCCATATCTTGATATTGCGGATCCCCAACCCCCCTGCCTTCTTCTCAGTACAGACTCTCTCCCAGGCAACATTGCCTGCTTTCATACTGAAATAAGTACCATGCCATAGATACGCTCTACAAACTTGCTCTATTGCATCAAGGACAGTTCTAGGCATGACATATATCTGAGCCCAGTATATATGTATGCTTACCAACACTGAGTTAACAAGCTGGAGTCTGCCACTATAGGAAAGGTTTCTTGACTGCCAAATTTTTATCTTAGCACACATCTTGTCCACCAAAGCATGACACTCAGTCACAGAAACTCTTTTTGCTGAAATAGGCACCCCCAGGTACTTGAATGGTAGCCTACTATGCTTAAAGCCTGACACCTCCCTTATTCTCTGAATGGTAAGTTGATCCATACCAACAGAGTAAAATTCAGATTTCATCTCATTTATTCTTAAACCAGAGGAGTTAGAGAATAATTGAAATGCTTGTAGCATCAAATAGGTAGATGGGAAATAACCTTTGCAGCAGAGTATCACATCATCAGCAAACACAAGATGATTTAGCCTTAGGTTCTTGCATCTAGGATGAAAAGAAAACCTAGGAACTTCCTGTAGGATATTCATTAACCTGGACATGTACTCCATGCAAATCACAAAGAGTAATGGGGACATTGGGTCACCCTGTCTAATTCCCCTCTTAGCCTCAAAGAATCCATGGAGGGATCCATTTAGCATGATAGAGAATTTTGGGGTTCTCACACACACCATTATGAGTTTAATGAAATGGCTAGGGAATTTCAAAGCCTCCAGCATTTCCTGCAGAAAATCCCAGTCTATTGTATCGTATGCCTTTTTCATGTCAAGCTTCATCAGTACACTTGGTCTAGATCCCTGCCTACCATAGTGCTTCACCAAGTCTTGACAAACCATAATGTTATGCACAATGAATCTCTCATATACAAAAGCCCCTTGATTCTCAGCTATTAATCTAGGCAGAACCAACTTTAACCTATTTCATAACACCTTTGTAATGATCTTATACAATACATTACAACATGCAATAGGTTTGAATTCCATAACACTACTAGGGCAAGCTACTTTAGGAACCATGTTTAAAATAGTAGTGTTAACCTCCCTTAATAAGTTACCTGTTTGGAGGCAATCCAACACAGCATCAATGACCTCCTGTCCAATTATAGTCCATGTATCTTTGTAGAAAAATCCCCCAAAACCATCCGGACCAGGAGCTTTCTCCCCAGGTATAGACCCAACTGCCTTCTTTACTTCCTCAGCATCAAACGGTCTACACAGTATTTGAATCTGGTCTTCAGTGAGCATTGGACCCCTCTCAATTACCACCTTCTTTACTGGAACTCTATCAGCCATAGTATTGCCAAGCAATTCTTCATAGTATCTTAGAAAAGCATCGATGACTTTTTGAGGATCATCTTGCCACTCACCAACACTGTCATGTATAGCATAGACAGTGTTTTTAATTCTTCTTGCTTTAATAGATTGGTGAAACAGGTGGGAATTCTCATCTCCCTCCTTGCACCAACTCAATTTTGCCTTTTGGCTTAGGAAAGACAAATATAGCTTATGCACTCTTCTGTACTCGACACTTGCATTTTGTTCTGCCTCTCTTTTAACTGAATTTGTAATATCCTACTGAAGATCTGCCTGGCATCTTGACAAGTTATGCAAAGCCTTGATCTCAGCAGCATGCATGTCATTGAAGCCCTCAGCATTCAGTTGCTTCATAGCTTTCTTCACAAGTTTCATTTTGCATACCACTTTAAACATGGGGGAGCCCTCAACTCTAGTGCTCCAACATGCTCTCACAATTTATTGGAAATTCCCAGCTGAACTCCACATGGTAAAGTACTTAAAAGGTGGTCTACCAGTTTGTAGTTGTGGGTAGACATTCACAATCATTGGGATATGGTCAAAGCTTCCCTCTGGTATGAAGTGTGCAGCTGCACTTGGAAAGGCTTCCTCCCATGCCTCATTTTCCATGACCCTGTCTAGTTTGCTGAATACCCTGTTCTCCTCTGACTGCTTATTATTCCAGGTAAACATACATCCAGTGCTATTCAGGTCATTCATCCCACACCTCATCATACAGTTTAGGATATCAACAATCTCTTGGGGCCTCACAGCAGCCCCTATTCTCTCCTCAGGCTTCATTATACAATTAAAATCTCCCATCATAATCCAAGGACCACTGATGGTATCATGAAGCAGCATCAGGTCCTCCCACAACTCAGTCCTCTCAGCAGCAATATTAAAAGCATAGATAAAAGAACACCAAAACGGAGGTTGCCTCCACTCCTATCTTCAACCCTACAATGAATCATCTGACTTGTGCACTTTATAATGTTCACATGGAAGCTATTTGGGTTCCATGCTAACAGTATTCTCCCACCTTTGTGATTTACCAAATTTGAGGTAAAACACCACCCAGCAAACAGCCTGTGATAAAGGTGTCCCAATTTAGGAGCCTTTACCTTTGTCTCAAGGAGACTAACAACCCCCACATTCTTCATGTTAAGGAATTTCTTAACATCTAGTTGTTTTTGGTGGCTGTTAATCCCCCTGACATTCCAGCATACTAATCTATCCATTAATATCAGGAGGTATACTCCCTCCTGTGTCATGTTCATTCACCCTTGTACACTGAACAAGGCCCACCACCACTTCAGTTACAGCCTCCTGTAATGGGCTAAAATCATTCTGAGTACCCACTGGTGCAGGAGAAGAGATCAATCTTCTGGCAGGGTTCCTTACTCTTTGGAAATCCTGTTCCAGTTCCTTGGCAGCCCCATCATTCTTGTGTGCCATCTCCACATTAGTGTCTTTCTGTCTCCACTCTTGTCTAACCACATTCTTCCTGCATTCACTTGTATTATGTCCCACTCCCTTGCAAGTTTGGCATAGGAGTGGCTTCCATTCATAATCTACTTTCACCTTTGTTAGTTGATCTCTCTCATTAATGAAGGAGATATCATCAAGCAAATCCTTATCAACATGAACATCTAACAAAATACGAGCATATTGAAGTTTTTCTCTCTTAATTGTGGCTTGGTCATATTTCACCACTTTCCCAATTTGTCCAGCAATTTTATTCAAACAACCCTCTCCCCAGTATTTAAACTCCAGGTGCAAGTGTACCCATGTAGGCAGAGTTTTAACATCCTCTTTGAACATATCTATATCCTGGTGCCATGGTTTACTGATTACTGGCTTATTATCAAAGAAAATGTGATCATTCAAAGCATGGTCCCTCTTCTCCATAGTCCTAAACCTCACCATAAACACCCCCTTCTTCACCATTATCACCTTGTCCACTCCCATATTTCTCCATACCCTCCTAATGAATCCTTCCATAACAATCTGGGGAGGGTTACTTCCAACCACATAGCAATATATTGATGAGGCCCAATAATCAATCTCAGGTTGAATTTAAGCTATATCAATCTTAACAGGTAGTACAGAACCACAATTCTCATTTACAACATTATCAGGCGAAAAGAAGATTGGAACAGGGTCTATACTTACATTCCCTCAGACTTCTGCATCACATCCAACCACTCATAAAACTGAGTTCGGACTTCAGAATACTGTTGGAGTGAAGCAAGTGATGTTCTGGGCGATAAAATCTCCTCCTGAACAATGTTCTCAACATCCAACGCAGTTACCCCCAATATTTCATCCATCGATTTCACATTTTTAGCCTGAGTATCCGACTGTGGTCCCTTCATTTTTCCAGGTGACGTAACCGGTTGCTTTCCCTGAGCTTTCGATTTCCTTGCCATGGCCACCGATATCGGAGGGGTCACCTAGGCTAGAGAGAGCATTTCTTTCTCTAGAACTTTATAACCCCATCACTTTTCACTCATCTATTGGTGGAGTCTTAAGAGACTCCAAAGGCAACTTCATATGCCTATTCTCAAGCCCAATCCCTTTCACGGAGATCAATCATACTAAATCCTAGCCATACATAGAGCTCTAAAAATCTCATCTAGTTGTGACCGCATAAAAGGTTCCAAATTCATTGTCCGAGTTGGATGCGTTAAACATAGTTAAATGGTGCAATGAGAAAAATGGGGGACCTTGGAACCTAAATGGTGCAACGTAGTGTCTACGGAAAATGGGGTCACAATCGCATACAAAGGGATTCAAATGTCGTGGCTGATGCAATGGCAAAACAAGGGCTGCAGAGAATGGATGAATTCCTCGCTTGGCATGTAGGCATCTTTAGGAACGCCTTTTAATATATATGTTTATCATTTTATAAGACTTCTATATATGATTTATTTTATAATTATATTCGTTTAACATTACACAAATAAAATTTTACAATTTTATAACATATATATAGGGGGTGTTCTAATCTTTAAAAATAAGGTTCACATCTATTAAGAAGTTTAATTTCGATAAGTTCCAATCATGACAATAATTTTACCGTAACTCTATAAGTTACTCTCTTGCAATCAGGTATGATTAATTAGGTTCAATTAGTTCAATTCAGGTCAATCAAGTTTTATCTGTTCTAACAAATTCAAATAAATTCAATTTTTACACGGCAAAGAGAATGAACACATATTATCATACATATATAACCGAGTAAAATTGACTTATTCGATTAACCAAGGCTTTATTTGGTTCAACTGGATTTTTATATGAACTTATTTAAACTTATTATATGAACTTAATTAAACATATTCGAATTTTTAGAGGCAATCATAATTTTGCTGATACTAAAACAAGAACCTTTAATTTATGGGCGATTTAGATTTCATTAATGCTACAAAGAAATTTCATAGGCAATCATTTTATTTCATTAATGCTCAAAAATAGTTCCAGGGACAGCACCGATTTAGCTAATACTAAAGAAGTTTTAGAAGCAACCATTATTTCATTAATTCTAAATTGTACTTTTATGGGCAACGTAAATCCATTGATACCAAAAAATAGTTTTAGAGGCAACCATTAATTCATTAATGCTAAAAAGTACTTTTAGGAGAAACCTAAATTTCACTTTTAGAGGCAACCATAATTAACTAATGCTTAAAAGCACTTTTAGAGGCGATGAAAAATTATTTGCTCAACGTGCTGCCTCTATATACAAATATTCTTGTAGTGTAACTTCATTCAAGGCACAGAAAGAACCATCATGTGCCCTTATCCTAATTGAGTCTATTCCAAGTACCTTGCACACAAAACTATTGGCCATAGAAATATTGCCTCCATCTATCTGTGGATAAGTTAAAAACCACTCCCTGTTTGGACAAATATGGTAAGACGCCCCGGAATAGAGAACCCACACATTTTTGTAATGTGACTGGTCATTGGCAACTAAGGCTAAATCATCTTCAGAATTGGTGTCAATTTCTGCCACAGTAGCACAACATTCTTTCTTTTCCTGCTGCTTCTTTTTCATAGGACATTCATTTTTTCAATGCCCTTTCTGCTTACAAAAATTACAGATATCATTAGTTTTAGGACCCTTAATTAGAATTCGAATTTTTTATTGTTCGACTTATTTTTACCAAATTTTCCTTGTCCCTTACCTCCTTGTAACAACTAATCCTGATGCCTGATTTTCTGTGCTAGAACCAGATGCCTTATGACAGACTTCTCTGGTATGAAGAGCATATCTACTTATTCTTCAAGAGACAAACTATCTTTCCAACAATAAAAAAAATCCACAAAATTCTAAAAAGATACAAAGATATAATAAGATAGTATTCAATTGATCTAGATGGTCCCTAAGAGGCGTACCTTCCTACATATGCAGTTTGAACAGACGCTGCTTCAGAAGCAACTTATTGGTTAAATATTTTGTCATGTAAAGAATTTCGAGCTTTGACCAGAGACCAGCAACAATATCTTCATCAACGACCTTAGTGATGACGTCATCAGCCAGACATAGCATAATTGTCAAATGAACCTTCTCCTCTAGACTACTCGACTCATCGTCATCCACGCCCTCTTTCTTCGATTTCCCAGATGGCGGCACCCACAGACCCTACTACTTCAGCATGGCTCTTGATCTGCCATAAACCAAATTAAAATTATTCCTCCTGGTAAATTTCTCGATCTTCACGTTCAAAGTAGACATCTTTGTTGTCGAAATTGCAAACTCTTAATTCAGCTTTGATATCAATTTATTATAATCGATGTAATTAAGCAACGAGGAATTAACGAACAATCGACACAAGAATTAATGTGGTTCACTAACAATGTGTTAACTACATCCATAGCAGAGGCAAAACGTTTTATTAATTTTATGAGAAAAATTACAAATTACAAAATATGGAGGTAGACGTTAATTATAAGATATATATAATATCCTTCTAATTAACATAAACAGATGGGCCTGAACCCGAAACTAAAACAGAAACAATTTACTATATATGTAAACCCCAGTGCTTGGTTAATCCTACCGCCAGATAATTCAAGGCATATTTTAGCATGACTTAATCTTTATGAGAAAGTATTAATAATTCAAGCTTTTCTTCATTTTCACTTGTTCCATTTTTTCCGTAGCCCAAGTGAAAAAGAAGTGTCCCTTTTAAATTATTGGATGGAATATGATCTATAAATGCCCATAATATTTTTCCTCTTGTGTTTGATTTAAGATTTCAAAATTTACAATATTAAATGACCCGAGGCATCCCTTGAGTCAAGAGCTAGTTTGTAGTTCTAAAAGGCCGCCCATCCATGCATGGCTTGATTTCTTCTCAAAGTAGTCTTCTAAAGTGTGCTATTCTCCATCAATGGTTTAATTTCTCCACAAGAAGTCTTCTAAAGTGTGCTATTCTCCATCATGGTGGATCTCATCCTGAGGTTGAAACCCTCCTCCCATCCTTTTCTAATGACGTATGGTCCACTTGTTTAGAAAGCTAACAAACTTTCAATATGGAGAAATTTGCAAAATATATAAAAAGAAAAAAAAGGCTAACTCCAGAGAATACAACTTTACTTCTGAAGTTAGCTAACTTTCTTAAGGAATTGTGTCCTCGACTCTAATGCAATTACTAAATATAATATGGATCATATTATGGAGATAATAAATTCATTTAATTGGGTCGTCTTTACGTCTTGCTAGAGAATGCTATAGACCTTTGGGTTAGTAAATAATAAACCCAAAGCCCACTTAAATGGATCCTACAAGGTCACACATTATTTCTGGATCAACAAAAGAAAACCTAGAGCCCATAAAGGGCCCTAGGGTGGCCGGCCAAGAGGGAGAAGGGGAGTGGGATTGCTTAACCTAATTACTCGTATAATTAGTTAAAGGAATGAGAAAATAAATGATACAGTATCTCTCAATATTTTCTCTCTCCTATTCTCTCTCTTCAAAAATCACGTAATACTGCTCCAAGAAATAGAAGAGTCCCTCTTCCTTCCAACTAGCATTGGTGGAGCGTTGATCTGGATTGGTGGACTTAGTAGAGGAATCTCAATTGCGGTTCTATCTCCGGATCTCGAAGAGCTTTGTGGAAAACACGCGTCAAAGGTTAATTCTTAACTATTATGTGATCCTTGAATGTATATGCATGAGATCCTGTTTTAAGTGCTTATGAATGTGATTCATGAAATTCCGCTTATAGTACTTATAATCCTACAGTGGTATCAGTTTTAGCTTCTTGCATATTGGTTTTTGGTCATAATAATTAGATTTATTTTGATGTGTATGACTAATTTTAATTTGATTAAGGGGAGGAATTGAATTATGGATGTTTTATTTAATTGGATTAATTAAATTGAGATTTAATTTGCTTAAATTTTGATAATGATGGGCGAAAGTTTTTAATAAATTCGACCTAAATTTTTTTTTGCAATTCGAAAATAATTTTGGAGTGGCCGAATTTTTTTTAGAAATCTAAAACCCTAATTTTCGAAATTAAAATTTTAATTTTAGATCTCAATTTTTTTGAAAATTTCGAGAATAATATTCATGTTATTAATCTGATTTTTTCATATTTAAATTGTTTATGTATGAAAATTAATTCATGTAAAAGGAGTTTTATGTGAAATAGAGATTAATTTATGAGAACAATGCTAAAATTAATTAAAATAGAGATTTTATGTTAATTCCAAAAATTATATTCATATAATGAATCTGATTTTTCATATTTAAATTGTTTATGTATAGCAAATTACTTCATGTAAAGGGAGTTTTATGTGAATTTAAGGTTAATTGATATGAATAGCCCTAAAATTAATTCAAATGGAGATTTAAATTAATTTTTAGAATTAGGCATAAAGGAGTTTATGTTTAATTTTAATTTAATCACTAAATTAATTTACAAGATGTTGTAATTTAATTTAATTCCCACAAAAACAAAACAAAATAAAAGGAGGGAGGAGGAGGAGCCATGGCTGGGTGGCGCAACCAGTAGTAGTGTGGCTTGCTAACCACGTTTTGCTGCTGCCCATCAGCGATTTTTAAAAAAAAAAAAAAAAGGGAAAATCTTTAAAACAGATTTTCAGAGATAATTAAGCAGATTTTCAGTTAAATAAATTCCATAATTTTATTCTTTTATCTAATTAAATTGGTAGGCTAGTTTTTCTAGGATAGAATCTTTAGGTGGTTAGGAATTACTTAAATATTTTATCTACTTGCTATAATTAAGAATATTTGATATTTTGATTGATGGCAAGAATAATATGTGATATTATTATGTGGCATTTTATATTTGATATAATTGCTATGAATGACTAGTATGGCCCAAATTTAAGTTAGAAAATACGATCGTGATGTATTCTTGTAATTTAAATATGATCTGCGTATCGTTAAGTATTTTTGTAATTTATTTAATTTAGATATTATATAAATTTTTTTTGATACTTATGTAATCCAAAGACGAGCCCATCAAGAGAAGGTCCATGGCTAAGATGGATGGAGATCCATGAAGAGTCCAAGAAGGAGCCCATGATGCTTAGTTCTTAGGATTTGGGGCCATACTAGATCATATTTATTTTTGCATTTTATTATTATTTAAAATGCTTATAAGTTTATTGTATGTTGGTTATGAATGCGCTAGAGTTCACTTATACATAACAACATAATAAACTTAGGTCCCGCAAATATTAAGGTTAGCTTTTCCAAACATAAAGTACTTATTAACCCTTAATTAATAGTAATAGGTCATGCCTCCGCAGGGTATTATGATTAATTTTGGGAGATAAGGTAAAATTACGAATTTTACTACTTAGTTTGGTTATCCTTAACAAAATCATCAAAAGCGTTTTGGGTTTTGAAGCAAGAGATAGTTAAACATGCGATGTTTACCAATCTAAACAAGAATTATAAAGTGTTATAATTAGTAAAAGAGTTTACTTACCTTGAGAATGTAACGTTATGATAAGGCCTCCGTCTGCTTAGTGTCACATGTTGATAGGATCTTGTATTCACTTATTCAAATGGGACATTAAAATTGAATAGGTGATTAACCTAGAAACCTTTGCATGTTTTAGGTTGTTTTATAAACATAATATTGAACTTTGCTTTTGTTTATTCTGTCTGTAGATACTATGTCTAATAACAACAACAACTCTGTTTTCAACATTCGTCCTTTCCTTGAAAAGGACAGGCTGAATGGTGAAAACTTCATTAACTTGGAAAGAACCCTAATACTCGTATTGAGGTCTGAGGGTCGAGAGGATGTCTTAGAAACCCCACTTCCTGTGATTACTGATGAGTCGACTGAAGCGGACAAACGTCGTGCTAAGCAGGCCAGTGATAGGTCTGTAACGATCACTTGCCTGATGATAGCAGCCATGGAGCCGGACCTCCAAAAGAGGTTCGAAACCAAGGATGCTTATACCATCATGCAAGAGCAGCGGGCTGTATTTCAAACACAGGCCTGCGTTGAGCGGTATGAGACCAATAGGGAGATACTAGAATGTCACATGAAGCCGGGTCAAGCTGTTGGCCCCCATGTTTTCGCTATGATGGGTCTTTTCGAAAACATGGAACGACTTGGATTCCCTTACAGGGTAAAGTTGGCTACTGACATTATTCTCCATTCATTGCTTGACAACTTAAATCAGTTCAGGATGACCTTCAACATGAATGAGTCTAAAAGTCTTTGCAAGAGCTGCACGGGTTGTTGGTCAATGCTGAGAGGAATATCCCCAAAGAACCAAAGAACCAAAGAAAGAGGTTTTGATGGTTCAGAAGGGAAAGGGGTTTTAAGCAGTAATGGGCAGGAAAAAAAGACAAAAGCAAGCAAGTTGCCGTTGTTGCTGAAAAACCTAAGCCAACCGCCAAGCCAAAGGTGGCCGCGGAAAGCAAGTGCTTCCATTGTCACAAGATAGGACACTGGAAGAGGAACTGCCCTCTATACTTGGAGGAAAAGAAGTCTGGTGCTTCCACTTCAGGTATATTTGTTATAGAAATCATTTTGACTTCTACTTCTTTATGGGTATTGGATACCGGTTGTGGTTCTCACATAGTTAATGATGTGCAGGAACTAAAAAGAAGTAGAAGGTTGGCAAAGGGAGAGATAGAGCTTCAAGTTGGAAATGGAGCACGGGTTGCTGCACTTGCCGTAGGAAGCTATAGTCTGCATTTGCCATCTGGCTTTGTTTTAAAACTCAATAATTGTTATTTTGTTCCTTCGATAACTAAGAACATAATTTCTGTTTCTGTTTTGGATTCTGAAGGGTTTTGTTTTGAAATTAAGAACAATTGTTGTTCCATTTCTTACAATAATATGTTCTATGCTAGTGCTAAATTGATAAATAGCTTATATGTGCTTGATAGGTCATTACAAGTCTATAATATAGATAGCAAGAAACAAAAATCAAATGAATCAAACCAAACCTACATTTGGCATTGTCGAATGGGTCATATAAACCAAAAGCGCATCCAAAAGTTACAACAGGATGGCATTCTTCCATCGTTTGATTTCGAATCATTTGATGTATGTGAATCATGCTTGATGGGGAAAATGACAAAGTCACCATTTACTGGAAAGGGTGAAAAGGCCAGCGATCTCTTGGGCCTCACACATACAGATGTTTGTGGTCCTATGAGCACAAAGGCAAGGGGAGGGTTTAACTACTTCATTACCTTCACTGATGATTTGAGTAGATATGGATATGTCTACTTAAGGAATCATAAGTCGAAATCTTTTGAAAAATTCAAAGAGTTCCAAAATGAAGTACAAAATCAACTTGGTAAGACAATCAAGGCCCTGCGATCCGATCGTGGTGGCGAGTATTTGAGCCAAGAGTTTGATGATCATTTGAAGGATTGTGGAATTCTTTCACAATTGACTCCGTCAGGAACACCGCGGTTAAATGGTGTATCTGAAAGGAGGAATCGGACCTTATTGGATATGGTTCGATCAATGATGAGTCTTGGTGATCTTCCGATTTCTTTTTGAGGATACGCTCTCGAAACAACTGCACACACACTGAATAAGAGCCCGTTAAAGGCTGTAGAAAAGACTCCATATGAGTTATGGAATGGAAAACTCCAAACTTGTCTTTTCTTAAGATTTAGGGATGTGAGGTCTATGTAAAACGTTTACTTTCAGACAAACTTGCACCCAAGTCAGATAAATGTCTCTTTGTGGGATACCCAAAAGAGACAAGGGGTTATTACTTCTATAACCGTCAAGAGAACAAAGTGTTTGTTGCTCGTGATGGTGTCTTTCTTGAAAAGGAATTTGTTTCTGGAAAGACAAGTGGGAGTAAAATAATTCTCGAATAAATTCGAGATGAGCAACAACTGGACGTAGCTCACACCATGTAAGAGACGGCCCGACAAGACGAAAGTCTAGTTCAGGAGATGACGTATTCAACGCGTGAACCTCCTACCGTCCCACTTGAATCTAATTCAAGCGAAGATCTTCAAGAAGTTGAAGAGAACATTTCTCTTGATGCTCATACCCCGCGTAGGTCGAGTAGACCAAGGATTCCAAACAAGAACCTACTACCCACAAATAAGCTTTGACGAGCCTAGACTCTGAGAAATGGCTTGAGGCCATGAAATCCGAGTTAGACTCCATGTCTGAGAATAAAGTTTGGACCCTGGTCGACTTGCCTGATGGGGTTAACCCTATTGGATGCAAGTGGGTGTTCAAATTGAAAACAGACAAAGATGGAAATGTCTATGTCTATAAAGCAAGACTGGTTGCAAAAGGATTCAGGCAAATTCATGGTATAGACTATGATGAGACCTTTTCTCCAGTAGCAATGCTTAAGTCGATTCGAATACTTTTAGCGATTGCTGCATTTTATGATTATGAAATTTGGCAGATGGATGTCAAAACCGCATTCTTGAATGGGTTCTTAAATGAGGATGTGTACATGACACAACCTGAGGGTTTTGAAGATCCAGAAAATCCTAAAAGGGTTTGCAAGCTTCAGAGATCCATTTATGGATCGAAGCTAGCATCTTGGAGCTGGAATCTTCGATTTGATGAGGCAATCAAGAAATTTGGTTTCCACAAAAGCGAAGAAGAATCTTGTGTTTACAAGAAGTTTAGTGGGAGCAGCTTAGTCTTCTTGGTATTGTATGTAGATGACATACTACTCATGGGAAATGACATACCAATGCTTGAGTCAGTCAAGGAATGGTTGAAAAGTTGTTTCTCCATGAAGGACCTTGGAGAAGCTGAGTACATACTGGGAATTAAAATCCATAGAGATAGGTCTCGAAGGATGATTGGACTAAGTCAAGAAACTTATATTGATAAAGTTCTTGCAAGGTTCTACATGGAAAACTCGAAGAGAGGATTCATTCCCATGTCACATGGCATATCGCTTAGCAAAGTCAGTGCCCGACTGAGCCTGATGAGTTAAAGCGAATGAGTAGCATACCTTATGCTTCGGCTATAGGATCTATCATGTATGCCATGATAAATACTCGACCAGATGTTGCATATGCCTTAAGCATGTGTAGCAGGTTCCAAGCGAATCCAGGAGAAGCACACCTGATTGCAGCTAAGAGCATCCTTAAGTACTTGAGAAGAACTGAAGGCATGTTCTTAGTCTATGGAGGTGAAATTGAGTTGGTTGTTAAAGGTTATACTGATGCGAGCTTCCAAACCGACAGAGATGATTACCGCTCTCAGTCAGGGTACGTCTTTTGTCTAAATGGAGAAGCAGTGAGCTGGAAGAGCTCAAAGCAAAGCATTGTAGCAGACTCTACGACAGAATCAGAATATTTAGCAGCAGTTGAAGCAGCTAAAGAAGCAGTTTGGATAAAGAAGTTCTTGACAGAGCTGGATATCATACCTAGTGCTCTGGAAGGGATTGAGTTGTTTTGTGATAACAATGGTGCTATTACGCAAGCAAAAGAACCGAGATCACATAACAAATCCAAACATGTAATGAGGAAGTATCACCTCATTCGGAAAATAGTTGACAGGAAGGATGTCAGGATCTACAATGTTCACACGGATGAGAATGTGGTTGATCCGCTCACTAAACCACTACCTCAACCAAAGCATGAATGTCACGCTAGGGCTATAGGCTTGAAGCAAATGTTAGAGTGGCTTTAGATTGTACTAGGTTTAGAGAAACTTGTTACAATGTAGAGACATGGTTTTGCTATTTTATGTTTATGAGAATTACATTTTTTGTCTTATTTAATTTTGGTTTGGTATTAAATAAAATGTCCAAAATATATCTTGAATTCAATGGTTTTGTCAAATATGTGATTTGATGAATGAAACACCATAAGTGAACAGAATTCATAGAATATTATAGTTCCTAATCTAAGTCATTATATTGGACATAAATGACTTATTAAAAGATTAGCATATAAGATTGATTGATAGCGCCGTTTCATGGGATATGGGAACATGGAGATGTTTAGTCAATCATATGGACATGTGTAGTTGATACATGATCGAACAAGACCTACTTAGAAGTTTCTATAACTTCGTAATTATATTAGTGGATTCCTAAGACATGAGTGGAACACTACTTAGCCTAATGATTGGTATAACTTTGATGTTGTCAAACGTCATGCCGTAAAAGGGGACTATAAAGGCAGCGTTCGGGTTGTACTAAAAGTTGAGTGGGAGTTTTGGTTGCCACAAGATTGAAAAGTCCTCCTATATGAGATAGGATGGGTGTCTTGGCCCCTTGGAGAGTGAAAATTGAAAAATGCATGGCCGTGCTCAAATGGATTATATGATGATCATTTGTTTGTCAATTTGAATTCGGATTTCAAGGATTAATTTGAAGACTAGTATTGATGACATAGAAATATGGTCATACTATCAAATTGGACACTAAGAGACTTAAGGAATTTGAACATCGCACACTCGTCTCGGACAAGTGGGAGATTGAAGGAATTGTGTCCTCGACTCTAATGCAATTACTAAATATAATATGGATCATATTATGGAGATAATAAATTCATTTAATTGGGTCGTCTTTATGTCTTGCTAGAGAATGCTATAGACCTTTGGGTTAGTAAATAATAAACCCAAAACCCACTTAAATGGATCCTACAAGGTCACACATTATTTCTGGATCAACAAAAGAAAACCTAGAGCCCATAAAGGGCCCTAGGGTGACCGGCCAAGAGGGAGAAGGGGAGTGGGATTGCTTAACCTAATTACTCATATAATTAGGTAAAGGAATGAGAAAATAAATGATATCGTATCTCTCAATATTTTCTCTCTCCTATTCTCTCTCTTCAAAAGTCACGTAATACTGCTCCAAGAAATAGAAGAGTCCCTCTTCCTTCCAACTAGCATTGGTGGAGCGTTGATTTGGATTGGTGGACTTAGTACAGGAATCTCAATTGCGGTTCTATCTCCGAATCTCGAAGAGCTTTGTGGAAAACACGCGTCAAAGGTTAATTCTTAACTATTATGTGATCCTTGAATGTATATGCATGAGATCATGTTTTAAGTGCTTATGAATGCGATTCATGAAATTTCGCTTATAGTACTTATAATCCTACACTTTCAATACAGGGCATACAACATACTGCCAACTTTTATCAGCGCAAGCGCATAACATATTAACATTACAAGTCAGTCAAGGAATGTTATGCGACAGCATCATCATACCAAAAAGTCTCCAGTGATGATTATTAGTTTCAGTTTTGAATTTATACAATATTATCTTGGTCAGCTCGAATGAGTTCTTCCAATATTTTTATATCAAGGTTTTGCGCTATAAATAACGTAATTACATGCAGTCCTTTGATGCAACTTGACTATGAGCTTAAAGGTTTTCCCTTTCAAATAACCAACTATAGAAAAAATGTGGAGAATTTCATCAATTTTGTTTATTGTCATTCTTAGCTCTAATTTGGTTGATGGGGGAACCAAAAGTGCCTTGTTACTTCATTTTTTGGAGATTCATTATCAGATGCTGGTAACAATAATGCCCTCATAACAATGGCTAAAGCAAATTATTCACCTTATGGGGTTGACTTTCCGGGCAGAATTTCCACCGGAAGGTTCACCAATGGTCGGACCATGGTAGATTTTATAAGTAAGTATATATACCTTGTATTTTCCTGAATGTTTCTAATGATTTTATTAATATACAATTATAGGTGTAGCCGTGTAGGTACATATATATATAGCTGGGAGAGTCTGATGGACACAATATTATTGTTCGGACCGAGAGTTTTATTATGTTTATATTTCTATCTTTCACCATGTTCTTGAAAAGAACTATATACAGTATATCCTAATCTTAGCATAATACTTCCTCCGTTCTGAAATTAATAAAATGCTTCTTTTTTATGTCAGAGCTTTTGGAGAGAAGCGTGAATCGTTTCGTTTATTTCAAAACGGAAAAAGTATTTTTTTTAATGGTGAAGAGTATATCCTAATTTGCTAGTAGTAAACTAATCTATACTTATATGGTGATGACACTATACCAAGTGTAGGCGTGTTTTTATTTCGCCTACGCGGTGTGAGCGCGTATTAGATTTGATTACCCCACTGTTAAGGTTTTATTGAAAATTGTTTTGAAAGAAGTCGCCAACAATTCTTTTTAGGAAGAATCATAAACCTAATTGGATATGGGAAAATCATAGGGACAAATTATCCAATGTAGATTTCCCCGTCCTGACTCTATAGATGGTCAAAATGAACCAAAGATTGAGTTCGGGGGTGAGGGTACGAATATAGTCAGGAACCATATTGCCAATTGTTGGCCTCTACTAAATAACGATTCATTACAGATTTTATGCCAGAGAATAATCATATAACGTTTTAAACACCCTAAAAATATTTAGTCTAAGTAGGTTCAGGAAACACATAAAAAGACTAATTTTAGTGACATGTTATTAGGCAATCAATATTACAGGGAACCTAACAGGTTGTCCAAATTAATCTGATTAATATTAGAACAATTCTTTAGGTCTTTGATTAGCAATAATAACATGTGGGTGATAAAAATAATAATGCAGGGACAATCATATAATATAAATAAAATGATCAGGCAGACATATAATAATGTACAAAAATAAAATAAAATAAAAGAAAGGAAAAAGGTTTAGAATATACAGAAGAGCAATTTTACATTAAAGATCTACATCAGGAAAGAAAACTGTTAGTAACTTCAATATAAAAGTTATTTATTTAAGGACCCTCAGGATTATACCGTGGCTTGGGTCTGCAAGATTGACAACCTTCGGGACGAGCAATCGTGAAGCCTAAAAATCTGAATGTATGAAAGTATGTAGATTGAATGTATTTGTGTTTGAAAGTATGAGTTTTGTAGGGAGATTTTTGTAGTTCGTAGAGTGGTTCGTAAGATATTCGTCGAGTGTTATGTGAAAAGTCCGTCCGTAATTCATGAAATCACAGGTATTTATAGGAAAAGGCCTACGTAGCAGGCGCAGTGCCACGCGTCAGGTGCACATTCGTGTGCCTGACGCAGCCAGCCCAATCAGGTTTAGGCACGTGTAAACACGTTTTGAAAAGATAGAAAAAAAAGTTGCGCCTCACACACGACTTGCGTCAGACACACACTACAGGAAAAAAGCCTAAGGGCTGCGGTTAAAAAGGGCCCAAGGGCTGCGGTTTTTGACCGCAGCCATTGGACTAGCAGCCCTTGGCATTTAAGAAGGGTTGCGGTTTTAAACCGCAGCCCTTAGCGCGTTAAGGGCTGCGCTCAGGGCAAAAACCGCAGCCCTTGGTGGGTTAATGGCTGCGGTTTTTGCCCTGACCGCAGCCCTAGTGACCCAAAAAAAAAAAATATTTTTTTTGCATTTTCTAGTCATAAATGTTCCCAAACAGTTATATATATATAAAAGCATCATTTTTCATTGCAGATCATGTTTTTTACACAAATATAGATTACATTACATGTGTAGAGAACATACTACAAAAATAAATTACCCCTATTTTCATCCTCACTCCCTACTTCGATAGACTCCAGTTTTTCAGGCCTGAAATTGTAGTTGTCCATCAGGCCCGATATTTGGGAGTTAACAGCCCGTTAAAGTTTGGTCCCCTTGAGTTTGGTGACCCATGGTGGAGTGTATTTCAGGTGCTCCCAGATGATGTCCACTTTCTACACACGACACAACATAATCAAAACTCTAAAACAATGATTTCAGGCAACAAATTCAATATGAGAAGCTTAATCACCAGAAAATCTGCCATAACACAAGCTCAACTAGAAATCAAGGCCTAGAATCATCAATCACCAAAATTAGGAAAAATTAAACACAAAAATCAGTTTGGGCTGTTATATATATATAAGTATCAATTTTCGTTGCAAATTATGTTGTTTATATAAATATAGAGAAAATGAATGGTTTTTGAATCTAGTGTTATGAATTAAACAAAATCAGTAGGTGGGTGTGCAGGGGCTGTGGGAGGCGGGGGGGTCTCGTGCATGGGGGTGGTGTGCAGAGCTGTGTAGGGGATGGGGGGTACGGCGGGAGGTGGAGGGGCTGTGGATCAGAGGGGTCCGTGCATGGGAGGGGGTGTGAGTGCGGGGATGTGGGAGAGGGGGTCTGTGCATGGAGGTGGTGTGCAGGGTTATGTAGGGGGTGGGGGGTACGGCAGTAGGGGGACTGTGGAGCAGGGGGTTTGTTGGGTGTGTGTGCAGGGGTTGTGCATGGGTGTGAGTGCAGGGGCTGTGGGAGGGGGGTGTCTGTGCATAGGGGTGGTGTGCGTAGCTATATAGGGGGTGGGGCGGTACGGCAAGGGGTGGGGGGCGTGGAGCGGGGGTTGTGCATGGGTGTGAGTGCGGGGGTTGTGCATGGGTGTGAGTGCGGGGGCGTGCGAGGGGGGGTGTCTGTGCATTGGGTGGTGTACAGGGCTATGTAGGGGGTGGAGGGGTATGGCAGTAGGTGGGGGGGCTGTGGAGCAGGGGGTATGTTGGGTGTGTGTGTGCAGGGGTTGTGTGTGTGATATCTAATACCTTCTCCACATTTTCTTCAGTTAATGGAAGAACACAAGTTGGGGAAACCATAGCTCCTTCATCAAAATAGAAAGAGATATCATACAAAGAGTCATAACTTGTGCCTCTCAACACTGAAGATTAAGTGTGCATAGTGCATACTATTTTTAGAACTTGTAATTCTAGAGTGTCAAAAACTAACTTGATTTGAACCCAACCAAAAGTAACTCAAAACATAAAATCCATTAAAAGTTAGTTCAAACATGCACTTCGAACCCCGAAAATCGAGATAAACCATTCATATATGCTCTACAATTACATCATGATTTTGGAGATGGTAAAACATAAGCAGTACATATCCTGCATTTGGAGATGCCATATCAAGATTTCCCTAGCATGAAACAGAAAACCCAAGAAAGAAGCACACTACTGAGATTAGAAACAATACGGAATGTCATACTATTCAGATTAGACAGAAGGCAGTACCTGATGATTAACTCGTTGAAGCACGCGTAACATAAAAACAGACAATGCATCCAACGAAAATGGATTAGAGTCGGTGCCTGCACAACAATGTAAAGAACATAAGGTGCGAAAAAGAAATACTATTTTAGTGACGACAGAGGATTCATATCCAAATCATTTTGGGACTAAGGCTTTTGTCTTTGTTGTAGAGCATTCGTATCACAGGCGCAATTATATTGATCCAGAAATTTTGTAAGCAACATAAAGGCAAATTGTGAAACTTAGCTATAGCACATGTTAGAATCTCATAGAGAAAGTTACGAATTTATTATAGTAAGGGCTCTCCCACTCGTGAGAGCACATATAAAAGGTTATGCTTTTAAATAGAATGTAAGAAGACAATCGTGGATGGGGGCTACAACAGTAGGTGTAGGGCTGTTTTGATGGGGGGCTACAGCGAGAGTGGGGGGGGCCGTGGAGCGGGGGGGTCCGTGCATGGGAGGGGGTGTGTGCGGGGGCTATTGGAGGGGGTGTGTGTGCAAGGGGCGTGGGAGGGGGTGTGTGCGGGGGCTATTGGAGGGGGGTGTGTGCAAGGGGTTGTGGGAGGGGGGTGTGTGCAGGGGCTGTGGGATAAACTATGTCTGGTGTTGGTGATCTAGAAGCAACAGCAATATCAATACCCTTTTCCTTCAGTGCATACAATATGTCTTTTAAATAAGTACATAATGTTAGGAACACAACTACACAAGAAGACTTCAAAGTATGACAAGGACTTGTACAAGTTTTCAGAGTAAAGGAAAAATCTAACTACTAAAACGAAATAAAAGGTGCTTCCGGACCCAGCACAACCTATAGTACTATACCTCCAAAACCTATATCTCCAATACACAATCTGATGAAGCAACGCAGCCACGCAATAATAAATTTGATCACAAACAACAAAGATACACTGAAGCATGCAATTTCTACCAACAATTTTTTGTGAGCACTCATAAAGACTGACGGCACTCATTGGAATCACAACAACATATTTGATCTCCTCAAACAACCAAAAAACGCTGTATTGACATAAATGAGCATTCTCAGATTCCCCAAAGATTGGAAACCCCAAATAGTTCGAAAGACACATGCAACTATACCAAACATTAGATCACAAATAAATACTTCAGATTCTACCACATCAATCACGCAAACACATTTTATACTCAAAGAAGTCAATGTCTAACAAAACTTTCAGTTCATTCTTCATATTACTTTGAAATTTAATTTCACTAATCCTCATCTGTCATTGTCTTTGTTTAATTAAGAGACAATATTTAAGTAGCAAATATTGAGACAACCAATTAAGAGTACAAAAGAATTAATTTGCTTCATTAAAATCGAGATGAATAAACGACGAAACCATAACATTTTACAAATAAAAAGAGATACAATCGGAAATAGATCATCGCTAAAAGTATCAAATACACAAGCAAAGATCTCATATACATCACCATATGCTAATTAAGACCACGATGCAAACGCGGTCCACCAAATCCAAATTTCGCATCAATCATCACAACATTTCATCAATCCTTTGACAAACCATAGACATAAACAACGAATAAAATCGAAAAGTTAAACAAATCATTCAACAAAACGTCAACAATTCATCAACAACCCAAGCTGAAAATGCGACAAACTTGAGCACAATCAAAATCGATGAAAAACCATTCTCTTCAATTCCTGCCATAATTCATACTCCAATTTCTTCTTTTTTAGGGTTTTTCTTCCATTTTGTTGTAGAATTGAGAAAATAAGAACCAATGTAGATGGTCTCTAATTGTGAAATTAGGGCTTTGATGGTGGAAGATGACGGGATGCCGACGAATTCACGCGGTGGCGGAAAAGCGTAGGCAAGGATGTTGCAAAACATAAAACTACAAAATAAATTAAATAAGAGAGAGAGAATCGGACCTCCGCCATTAAATTTAATGGCGCTTTGAAGCTTAACGAAGAAGTGCGAACTCTATGAATCTCCGGCGCGGTTGTATTGTGAGTCAGACCAGGCAAGCTTATGCGAAGAGAGAGAAGCTCCGACGAGCGAACGGCGGCGGAGGGTGAAGAGAGATGCGAAGAGAGAGAGTCAGAGAGGGATGGGGGTTTGATGTGGTGAGAGGGAAAATCGGGCGACTGGGGAGGGAGAAGAAAAGTTAGGGTTTTGTTTTGGGATGTGTACGCAGGAGAATTTCGCCCAAGTAAATAACTGGGCCTGCTAGGGGCTACGGTTAGCCCAAAAACTGCAGCCCTTCAATTAAGGGTTGCGGTCAGACCAAAAACCGCAGCCCTTAATTTATAAAGGGCTGCGGTTTTTGGGCTAACCGCAGCCCTTCACTATTAAGGGCTGCGTTTTGCAATAAGCCGCAGCCCTTGCACCGCAGTCCTTGCGTTTTTTTCCACTAGTGGCAGGACTCTGTGTGGGTCACAAAATCTACGTGTCAGGCGCTCATTGGCGTGCCTGACGCGATATGGCCAATGTGTTGGACGCACGTGGCGCACTGAGCGCAGCCCCCGCGTCTGGCGCATATTCTGGAATATTCGAGCATATTCCATTGCGCGTCATTCGAAGATACCTTTTTATCCCAAAAATTCCGGAGATAGAATTTTACGGATTAAAAATCTGATTCATTTATCAAAGATAATAAAAATATTTATGAAAATATCTATTAAAATAATGAATAGTTGATTGGGCTTTTAAAATGGACTTAAAATATTTTATGGGCTTGAAATACAATTAATCATCATGAACAATTAATTGGGCTTTAGAATATCATTTCAAAACACATTTTGGATTGGTTCTTTAGATTGCTCTTCCGTTGGGTCGCGCCAACTAATGACGCGGTATGTTTCATCATCGGATCCTTAAATGGGGAGACACGATTATGTGTCTACAGAAGCCCCCACTTTGACTGAGGTTCAGAAAACCGAAAGTCAAAGTATATGGTGTCGGGACGGAGAACAATTCCAAACGCTCTGCAGTGTAGAACTGATCTATATACGTCGGTCTCTGCAAAACAAAGTTAGTATGCAGGACAATAACTACAAGCAATCTGATTACCTGCAAAAAAGATGTTAGCAAATAGGTGCAAACAACTCATATAAAGCACATAATGATGCAAAAATACAAACTTAGACTCTCTAAGGATGCATGAGACGCTATGCAAGGATTAAGGTTATGCAAAGCTACGAGATGACACGTCATGCAAGGTTAGGGTTATGCAAGACTAGAATGTATGAAATGCAATGCAAGGTCAGGATTTTGCAAGGCTGCAATGCAAGGTCAGCATTTTGCAAGGCTAGAAGATCTGGATATGTAGAATGATAGAATAATCAGAAATGAATAGAATGATTTTCGAAAACTGTTTTTAGAAAATAATCGGGGTCCGTAAACGAGGTCTGCAAATTACAACTTCTCGGGAGCTTGATTTGGATCGGAGGAACCACCACACATAGGAAGCCCCCACTTTGGGTGAGCTTGCCTGAATTAGGCATCTTGAGCCTTGATTGAAATGTAGTTGATCTGATATTGAAAGTTATCACTAGGGATTCTTCTTTGGGAAGTTGATACACACAAAGTCAAATATCGCCAGAAACCATGGAATTGTCAGAGAGTCCTTGAAGGAAAAGGAGAGCTTGGATTGAAAAATAAAAAGGTTTAATTTATGACTCAAATAAATGTAGGTGGGAAAAGGCTTTGACGTAGCTAGGTTCAGACTCGAGTCTATGTCGGGATCTAGAAAGAATATGCTCCTGAACTCTAGAAAATCAAATCATTAGACCTTGACTAATTTATTTTTATTGAAGCGGTGGGACCTCGAGATGAGGATTCCTACGTATCCTTGCAGAATCAGACCATTCGTAGTTCCAGATCTGATTTTTTTTAGTTTTTTTATTTTTTTTATTTTTGTGCCCTAAGTTTTGCTTAGACCGCCCTTTCAGGTTTTCAACCTAGCGGGCTTGGACATACCTTGAAAAAGAAGTTATGGTTAATAAAAGGTTGAAGGGTTTAAGGCTTGAGGTTTAGATGAATGTTTAGTTGGTTGGGATAAGGTAAAGATCATGGATTTGAATTATAGGGATTGAGGTTTGATGGATTGAAAGATTTGAATGAGTGGTAGAACTTGTGTGCAAGCCCCCTAGCTTGACTTTTTATTTCTTTGCCTTTGGCTTTTTCTTTTTCGCATTTTTTTCTTTTTTTGTGATGTGCGTTTTATAATTTTTAATGTAGTGAGGCTTGCACACAAGTTTGGTTATGGGTACTGATATTTATGGAGCTTTGATTTTGAAAGGTTTATTTGACTAATGGAGATGATGGCTTAAAGGATTTTATTTTGGCTAGCATGAGATGGTTTATGGATGATGGTTATTGGAATGAAAGGGAGAGGGGAATAACTCCTGATCCAAAGGATGTCCTCTTTTTTTCATTTTTCATTTTTTTTTTATTTCAGATCTTTTTTATTATTATTAGTCAAGTTCATTAGGTGATTTAAGTTTCATCATTGAATTAGAAGCATAAATAAAATGATGGAAGGCCAATGAAAATGGAAATGAAAATGCAATTCTTTAATTAATTAGAAATAAATAAAACAAGGCTTATTAAAAATAAAATCCTAAATGACATAGACTTGACAGGTGGGAAATGAAAGAGCTAGGGGAAGGACTCTCCGACTCAACCTAGAAAACTAGCGTTAAATGACTATGCCCCGGTGTTATTTAGGCGCTTCCCAAGGGGTTGCCGCTATTGCTAACTTTTGTTGCAGGCGGAATTGGCAATCTTCCGTCTTCAACCATATCCTGCAGAGTATTCTTTAAGATCCAACACTGTGATGTCATATGCCCCTTTCCTTGGTGGTATTTGCAGTAAGCATTAGGATCCCACCTCTTGGATCTACTCTCGGGAGCAGGTTCTGGAGTAGGGCCAATAGACTGAAGTGCTCCCTTTGCATGAAGTCTAGTGAAGGCTTCTTCTAGGGACATGCCTAAAGGTGTGAATGTTCTTTGAGCCTTTTGATAACCTCTCTTTTCAGTAGCTATGGCATTGACCTCATTGATTTTGGAGCTAGAAGGGTTATTGTTACCCTTCTTGAAAGAGTTGTTGTTGTTACCCTTGTTCTTGTTCGCTTGTACCTCCTCCTCAATCAGCAGGCCTACCTTATAGAGCTTCGTGAAAGACTCCCTGGGTTGAAATTTGATATGATCCCCATACTTAGGCTGCAGGTTACGGATCACCAGGCGGACTTGATCCTCTTGATATGGCCTGTTAATCATCGCTTTATCCCTCCATCTGTTAAGGAAGGTGACGAAGTCTTCGTTGGAGTTTTGTTTGGTTAACTCCAACTCACGAAGGCCAATGGGAAGCTGAGTATTGTATACATATTGTTTGTGGAACTCTTCTCTGATGTAGTCCCAGTCATTCAGCTTGGTCTTATTCAGTGATCTGAACCACTTGGATGGATGTGCATCCAAGGTCAAAGGAAAGACATAAGCAAACAGGTCCTTGCTTATGCCTTTGAGAGCAATAGAGATGGAAAATGCTCTCAAGTGATCATCTGGGTCTTCGACCCCCTTGAATTTTGGAAGGTCACCCAATGTTATCTTTTAAGGGAGCTTGTCCCTCAGTTCAGGATCAATGATGTCATGGCCATGAGCCTGACTCTCGAGTGCAGGAATTGACTTGATCAATTGCTCGAGTTTTTCAAACCTCAAATCCGTGTTGGTCTTGATTGGTCGTGGCGTGTCGCCTTGCTCGTCTTCTTCGGTTAGCTTCTCTCTCAGTGCCTTAATCTTTTTGTCTTGTTCCTCAAGACGAGAGTTCATCAGTTGAAGTTCAGCCATGATGGCACTTAGTTGTTCATTAGTGTCTCCCATTTCAGATGATGATTCAGAAGAGTCGGAGGATTCGTCTGAAAAGGTTAGGATACGCTTAACGAGTCTGGGATTGGGTCGACCTTGTTGCCTCTCTGTCGGACGTTCCCAAGTTATAATCTCACGACCTGTCCTGAACAGAAATCGAATGGACCTCGTGAATTTTAAGAAATAATATTTTCGAAATGAGAAATGGAGATGTGAAATAGAAATTGGAGATGAGAAATGAAAATGAAAATGGAAAATAAAAATGGAAAATGATTTTGAAATGGAAATGGAAATGGAAATGGGAATGAGAAATGATTAGGAATGGGTATGGTTATGAACCTAGTATGGGCTTGACCATGATGGAGTCATGGGCCTAACTATATGCAAATGCAGACATGGACTGGACTGGACTATGCAAACAGACTGGATTGGGTTTTGGTGATGATAGGAGAGACTAGACTTTGAACTTACGGGTGAGCAAGTAGGCTAGACTTTAAGGAAGACTGGACAATAAGGGAGACTAGACTCGTAACTTAAGGCAAGCAGGCTATGCAACTAGACTTTGAACTTACGAATGAGCAAGCAAGCTAGACAACTAGTCTTCGAAACTTACATTAAACTAAGCAGGCTAGGACTTATGGAATGCTAAACCTTGAACTTACGGGTGAGCAAGTAGGCTAGACAATAAGGAAGGCTGGACAATAACAGAGACCAAACTCTTAACTTAAGGCAAGCAGGCTAGGCAACTAGACTTTGAACTTACGGGTGAGCAAGCAGGCTAGACAACTAGACTTCGAAACTTACATTAAGCTAAGCAGGCTAGACTCAAAGATTGCCTATGGACTTAAGGAATGCTAAACCTTGAACTTACGGGTGAGCAGCAGGCTAGACAAAAAAATTATTGCCTATGGACTTAGGGAATGCTAGACCTTGAACTTACGGGTGAGCAAGTAGGCTAGACACAATAATTACCTATAGGCTAGACTTTAAGGGATGAACTTTTATAGTCCTAAGACTGAATTTTTATAGTCCGAAGACTGACTAGGGCTTACATGGAGATGCAAACTAGACCTCGGATATGAATTGACACATAGGTTTGACTTGGACTGGGAGATGCACATGGGCTTAACATTGGAGATGGACCAGGATTTGACTTAGAATGGAATAGACTGGGATTAGACTTGGACTGGGCTTGACATAGACTAGCGCTCACATAGAGATGCAAATGGACCTAGCTTTGACTTGAACTAGACTTATATGGGCTTAAGATGGACTCTAATGCTAGCGGGTCAAATATGAATGCATGGACTCAAATATTGATGGGCCTAATATGAATGCAAAATGGACTCTAATGCATATGGGCCTAGAATGAATGCAAGTAAATTGGGTTTAGTTGATTGGATTAAATTGAAGGTGTTTGGAATGGGCTTAGAATTTTCGAAATTCGTTTTTTGAAAGGAACCCCTTGTTTTTATCTTTTGTTAGTAAAAGATGATGAATTAATTTTGAAAATAATTTTTTCGAAATGTCGTGGTATGATTAGTAAATGTTTTTTGAAAAAGGTAGAATATAATAGGATGTAGGATTGATTTTGAAAAGATGTAAGCTTTTTTTTTTTAAATCGATTGAATATGGTCAGGTTAGGATTGATAGGGAAGATTAGGTAGAAGGAATAGCAGGGAGAAGGTGGGCAGAGGTAGATATGCATGATGACTCTAACTCTACATGACCATTTTAGATGCACTTTTTAGGACAGACTTGACCTTGCATGAAAAGACTGAGTTTTTTGAACTAAGTGGGATTCCTAAAATGACCATTTTTTATTACGCGAATGCAGACAGACCGAACATAGGACCGAACATAAGATCGACCACTACGACGAATAAATCAAGGAAAAGCATGCGATACACAGACTGTGTGCCATGCAGCATTGCTGCGCGCGGCGCACAGTCGTGCGTCTGGCGCGGGAGTGGTGCGTCAGGCGCAACTTAATGCGCTTTGCGCACTACTCCCCCGACAATTTTTTCGGGGATTTAGTCGAAGTTTTGGCCAATTGATGATTTTGTTTAGATGTGATTTTTAGGAACGACGCATAATAATGACAAATTGACAGGATAATAACAGGCAAGAATTGCAATCACAGGAAAATGTCATATAACATGGATGCAAAAGTTCCAACCTAAAGTCCAGTTCTATGTTTGAAACTATTGATCAGGTTTAGGTTCAGTCATAATGGGTCCATGACTAAGAGATTGATCCCACACTTCGTACCCCTGCTTAAAGAGGTGGCCACGTGTAAGACGCACTCCAGTCTCAAGTCAGGAACAAGAGAACAATGCCATGGTTGGGTAGGTTTGCTTATGACTAAGATCCAACACTATCGCTCAGGAAGCTTTTTGGAAGGACAAAGTGCAAACCCCCCGGGGGTGACCTCACACATAGAACATGTGCTAATGAGGCAAGGTAGATTATCCTTATGGTGGCTGAATAATAGCCATGCATATGCAAAACTGTATATTATTCAAAGGCATAAAATAAGAATGAATCGTATTTTTCAAGTTTCACCCACTCATTTTGAAAAATTAATTTTTTAAAATCCTCCCCAGTGGAGTCGCCAAAGTGTAGACGTGTTTTTATTTCGCCTACACGGTGTGAGCGCGTATTAGATTTGATTACCCCACTGTTAAGGTTTTATTGAAAATTGTTATGAAAGAAGTCGCCAACAATTCTTTTTAGGAAGAATCATAAACCTAATTGGATATGGGAAAATCATAGGGACAAATTATCCAATGTAGATTTCCCCGTCCTGACTCCATAGATGGTCCAAATGAACCAAAGATTGAGTTCGGGGGTGAGGGTACGAATATAGTCAGGAACCATATTGTCCATTGCTGGCCTCTACTAAATATCGATTTATTACAGATTTTATGCCAGAGAATAATCATATAACGTTTTAAACACCTTAAAAATATTTAGTCTAAGTAGGTTCAGGAAACACGTAAAAAGACTAATTTTAGTGACATGTTATTAGGCAATCAATATTACAGGGAACCTAACAGGTTGTCCAAATTAATCTGATTAATATTAGAACAGTTCTTTAGGTCTTTGATTAGCAATAATAACATGTGGGTTATAAAAATAATAATGCAGGGACAATCATATAATATAAATAGAATGATCAGGCAGAGTTTAGAATATACAGAAGAGCGATTTTACATTAAAGATCTACATCAGGAAAGAAAACTGTTAGTAACTTCAATATAAAAGTAATTTATTTAAGGACCTTCAGGATTATACCGTGGCTTGGGTCTGCAAGATTGACAACCTTCGGGACGAGCAATCGTTAAGCCTGAAAATCTGAATGTATAAAAGTATGTAGATTGAATGTATTTGTGTTTGAAAGTATGAGTTTTGTAGGGAGATTTTTGTTGTTCGTAGAGAGGTTCGTAAGATATTCTTCGAGTGCTATGTGAAAAGTACGTCCGTAATTCATGAAATCACGGGTATTTGTTGGAAAAGGCCTACGTGGCAGGCGCAGTGCCACGCGTCAGGCGCACATTGGTGTGCCTGACGCAGCCAACCCAATCAGGTGTAGGCACGTGTAAACGCGTTTTGAAAAGATAGAAAAGAAAGTTGCGCCTCACACAAGACTTGCGTCAGACGCAGGACTCTGTGTGAGTCACAAAATCTACGTGTCAGGCGCTCATTGGCGCGCCTGACGCGATATGGTCAATGTGCTGGACGCACGTGGCGCGCTGAGCGCAGCCCCCGCGTCCGGCGCATATTCTGGAATATTCGAGCATATTTCATTGTGCGTCTTTCGAAGATACCTTTTTATCCCTAAAATTCCGGAGATAGAATTTTACGGATTAAAAATCTGATTCATTTATCAAAGATAATAAAAATATTTATGAAAAATATCTATTAAAATATTGAATATTTGATTGGGCTTTTAAAATGGACTTAAAACATTTTATGGGCTTGAAATACAATTAATCATCATGAACAATTAATTGGGCTTTAGAATATCATTTCAAAACACATTTTGGATTGGTTCTTTAGATTGCTCTTCCGTTGGGTCGCGCCAACTAATGCCGCGGTATGTTTCATCATCGGATCCTTAATTGAGGAGACACGATTATGTATCTACACCAAGGTACTTGGCTATTGATAAAGCTTGTATCTCACAACCTTAAGGTTGTGAGATCAAATCCTACTAGAGGCACTTTGGGGTGGGATTTCCTTACCCTTTCCCCCCACTCCCAAGGGGTATTGCTTGTATAGCTTAATCGGGTTAATCTACAAGAGGTTCCGACCCAGTAGGACACTGAGTAAGACACTTCTTTTTGCTGATCTTAAGAAAATATGTATATGGTGACACTCTTAAAGTTCAAACTGTATATGCGATACATAGTTTTTGAAAGTTGTCTTGTTTGTACAACCAATAATTTTATAATGTGTGTACTATATATCAATATAGATAATTAAAATGCATGAGAAAGGACTGCACACCACCATAAGTCACTCCTCCTCTCTCTCAATTGCTGACGTGGCGTTATTTTCATCAAACTAATTAAAATTATACTTAAATTGAACTTTGTATGTCAATCATCTAGTTGTCGCTTATTTATAAGGAAAAATTGTCAAGAATAAGCCAATCTTTGACCCATCTTCTCAAAATAAGTTAGCATTTTGATTATTTTATAATAAGTCTAACTTTGATTATAAGTTAAACAAGAATGACCGGTTCTACCGGTAAAGGCCTGATAATTTTTGTTCTTTTATTCGTATTTTTATATTTCTTATTTATTTTTGTATTGTTTTCGTTTGATATTTGGTAATGTTGTTTGTATTTTGCAATTTTAACAATTTTTTAAAATTTTCTTTTTATCCCTCCTCTAGTGTCTCTCACTCCACCACCTTTGGAGGCATCACTTAACCCATCTTCCTTAACTCACAAATTAAACCACCACCATCACACCTTAGCACCACAGCTCCTCTTCACGCAGCCAACATCTCCACCTTAATCAGCTTGCCTCCACACCATCAACACCACCACCTTCACCACTATACGTACCATTTCACCCATCTCCACCATCACGCAGCACAAACTCCTAAGCCACACCACCTCACCAACAACAACGCCCTAATCATCACTACACCTCCAGCCAAGCTCCAAAACCATCACCTTCGCAACCCCACACAAACGCAGCACGCAGCTCCCATCTTCTGAGTACCGCGCCCCCAGTAAAACATGGCGGAAATTCTTGAAATTTCTCCAACCTCAGCCGCGCCCGCAGCTTTACTTACGAGCAGAGCGAATCCGAGCCATGGGATGTTGATGATTCAGATCAGATGGCCAAGATTGCTTCCTATCAACTATAGATGATGATGGACGATGATGATTGACAAGGTGTTGAGAAGTAGGCGAGAGAATCCCAAATAAATTGAGGAGCAACGAAGACGAAGGAAAGAAGGGGTGGGGGTCTGAATTTTGGGATTTTGATTCTTTCTGTTTAGTTTTTAGTTTTAGAACCTCCTCCACTTTGAATTTGGCGGTGAAGAGCTTCATGTATGGTATTTGTCTGGCTGATTTTCCAGCGCTTTATTTTCCGACGATTGATGGCGGCGGCTTACATTGCTTTGACTCGGACTGAAGGGTTGTTGGTGGAGTGCTGTAGTTTGAATTTGACATTGTTTTAATGATGTACTTGAGGTGTTGGGGAAGGGAGGAGAGAAAGGTGGTGGTGGAGGAGGGAGAAGTCAAGAGAGGAGAGGTTTTGTAAAAAACATTATTTCAATTTTAAAAAAATAAAAGTTAAGTCAGCATTAACATTAAAATTAAAAATTATAAAAGTCAGTCCACTTAAATAGCAACAAGTGTCATTTATAACCTGTTAAAAGAGTTTAACAGCAGAAGTTAGACTTATCATAAAATAATAAAAGACTTATTTTGAGAAAACCGGCCAAAAGTTGGTTTATTCTTTACAATCTTTCCTATTTATAATAGTACGCAATGAAATATAAGAGATACTTCAGAGTTCAGACTGTAGATTAATTATGAATTTATATGTTGATTATACAGCTCAATTCTTGGGATTTCAAGTATTCATACCACCATACAGCGCTCGAATGAGTGGAAATATATCAAGTGGCGTTAGTTTTGCGTCGGGTGCTGCTGGAAATCTTGTGGAATCTGGGTCACATTTGGTACGGTAAATAAAATTTGACATCTCTTGTTTTGGGTGGGTAAGGGAACCATAAATATTACTCCACATTACATACACTTGCACCTTGTCCGTCAACCTTAGATTACAACATACTAATATAACGGCAAATAAGATGAGATAATCCCAATTGATAATTGTAGATAATTAAGAATGATGAATAAGAATTTCTGATAAGCTCGCAAACACGGACTAATAAATTCATATTATAATAACCATAATAAAGCTGAAACGAACAAGAGCTTAAGATAGCATCCATTAAACTGCCAAAAAATCTTTTATAAACATTCCATAATAAAGAAAAGTTGGTCAGGGAGCCTAGTCGAAATCTCCAGAATCCTTCGCTCTCTCTCTTCAGAATACAGCAAAGCCCCCACTTTAAGGTTACCCTTGGTGGCTCGCCGGCGACCGTTGACCTACAAAAAAAAACAATCTTTGTCCCGGCGAGTCCACCCATACCCCAGTCCCCACCTCCGATCGTCCTTGTTTGCTGCCGGCGGCCAAGCTCACAGAAGCTTTTCTCAAGCGGATTTTAGTATATCTAAGTGGCCTTTGTAAGTTTCAATTATCCTGTGATCTTTGTTTGCTCTTTCCAGTAGGATTATTGCTTTGTTTATCAAAAGTGCTTGGTATTTTTACTTGAGTTGCTGAAGGTGGTTTAGTTCAGGTTTAGTTTCTCAATTTGTGCTCAAAGTGGAAATTCCTTTAATTTCTCTGTTGAGGCTTGGCATAATTGCGTCTTTTGATGTTGAATTCTAGTATGGAAAGAATTAGGTTTTTCCATCTAAGCCAAATTTCTGATGATGATAAAGAAATGGAAGAGTTATTTGAGAATTTTGAGGGTCCCGATGAAGTTGTCCCCTATGTTGCTTCACTCAAAGAAGAAGGAAATTCCTTGTTTAAACTCGATAAATTTGCCAAAGCTTTTTATAAGTACAATAAAGCTGCTAAATTCCTATGTATTATTATGTCTTATTTTGATGAAGGGGATAGTGTACTTGTGAACATGACAATCTCTTTTCACTTGAATTTGGCGGCTTGTGCGTTGAAAATGAATAAGTTCAACAAAACAATTGTATTTTGTTTGCTTGTATTAGATGTTGATAGTGGCAATGTCAAGGCCCTTTTTAGGAGAGGAGTAGCTCTTGCTAGGTCTGGAAACTTTGAGGATGCACTTAGTGATTTAAGTTCAGCACGGGATTCACAACCAAAGAATAAGGAAATCCAAAAGGAGTTAGAAGCTCTTGAATGCGTGCTCTCAAATAGTTTGGATGATGTCGGGGGAGAAGATAACCTGTTGGGTAGTTGTAGTAAGTTGAAGTCTAGGATTTTGGGTGATAATGTACCTTTCCCGAAGTCAAATAAGATTAACTTGCTAAAGCATGGATCAAAGGGAAAACAAGTGTTAGAGAATGCAAAGGGGACTAGCTCTTTGAAGGAAGTCGAGCCCTCTGTCCTGTTTGAGCATTCGATTGGCCTTGGTTTAGGTCTTTACCCTACGCAAAAAGAGAGTATAACTGAAGAAAGTTTAGTAAGCATGACTACTGCGATGGTGACGTCATGTTGTAGTGACCAGGACTTCCGTCTTGAGAATCAAAGTGTAAGCCCAAAAGAAGAGGTTGGGATGAATGGCTCACCAACCATCGACATGATGCAAAGTGAGGTTGTAGCTGCTGATTATGGATCGAAATTATCTTGTCCTCCTAAGAAGATAAGATCAAAGCCTCCCTGCCACTCTAATTATGTGACTTATATCAAAAGAAATAGATCTTCCCAGTTCCTTAATATTTCCAGGGAAGATATGAAAAGATTGCAACAAGGGAAAGAGTTGCATTTCTATCAATCTCATTCAAGGTTGATGTCAGTTCGTATCTCAAAAATCAAAAATCAAATCAAGAAGGAGCCCCCATCAAACAAGTTTTGAGGGAAGCAGAGATCTCAAATATGATGATTTCAGTGGAGAATGTCACCAACTCCATTAATCAATCAAGCTTTCAGCAGAAGGATGTAGAGATGGAAGAAGTGTTAGGCTATGGAGCGACCAGACAGAAGGTAGGTTATGCAGAAGAGCCAATTACGGGATTAACGAGAACGGATCATGTATCATCAATGATTCCAATGGTGTCTGCAAAAAGGAAAGCAGCTAGGGTAGCAAGGACAAGAGCACTAAGGATTGCCAGGTCTAACATGCGCAAGGTTTTGCTCAATGCCAGCTCGAGATCTCTCAAGGGACTGTCTCCAAGAAGACCAAGGTCGAGATGCTTTCAGTATGCAGCTTCGAAGTCTTGTCCCCCCCCCGTGTTGGTTGTAAGCGCAAGTTAGTAGGGTCCATTCCCTTAGATGTGATCCCGGCCTCCCCCTTTAAGAAGCGTAGTACAAGTGTTGTGGCTTGTAGAATATGTTCTAGGCTTAATGTGTCGACCCATGAGATGGCTTGTTGTCACTCGTCGAAGTTCATGGGTTAGTTTGTGTCTTTTTCTTTTGCTTGTGTGTACTTGTTGCCAAAAAAAAACCTGCCAAAAAATACAGAAAACTAAATGGGAAACCACCATCTATCTATCTATACTAATATACTAAAGTCTTAACCACTAGACCTAATGACATTTAGTTTTATCATATTAAAGTATAATATTGATAAATAGAAATTTTCCTTACCGGGGCATATCCGAGCCTAATAACTAGTTTTATCCCTAAATACTGAATCAAATTGTACATATTTTTTATTGAAAAATAAGTAATTATTCTATTTAGCTAACATACATATATGGTTTCCTCTGTTTTAGGGTGATCGGGTATGGATGGATCGACAATTACTAAATTTAGCAATGACAATATCAAAGCTTCAATCGATGGTTCAAGGTTCTGTTGCTAACTACTTAAACACGTGCATGTTCACTGTTAATATTGGTAGCAATAGCCAATGAGTACATTAATAATTACTTCATGCCACGGAATTATGCCACAAAGAACTTCAACATTGACCAATATGCTGGACTGCTTATTTCTCGCTACAAAGCACAATTACAGGTTTGTACATTGTGATACAATATTCCTTCTTTGTTTTTATTTTCTTTAAATTCGCACATGGTAGTTATCTAACATATTGGGTTGCCAAAAAAAAGTTATGTAACATAACTAATTATTGGCCAGGGCGATGTCTGGAATCATTTACCAATGTGAATTTGAAGACTTGAATCAAATACTTGAGAGAAGTGGAAAAAAAGAGTTATAGACATTAGATTGTGCTCAGGAAATTATATTCCAGATTCTTTAAATTTTCTACATAGTAAATTATAATATGAATTATGCATCAATATAAGTCTTGGCTTCAAGAGAGTATATGATATAAATATATAATTACTTACAACGATTATTATACAATCTTATTTTTAAAATTTAGGTTAATGTGTAAGAATATAACCGATATAATTAAATGGTGTAGTAGTGTTAATTACGGAGGTTATAAAAATTTGAATAGTTTTTTTTTTTTACTATAAGAGTACTGAAAGGTGAACATGCTATTATTAGCATTAGCTTAATGAGTATAAATATATTCATTTGTATTTAATTGGTTCAAAAATAGAAAAATTATCTTGACTTTAACTATATTTTTCTTTCCCACAAACACCAACATGAGATTGTAGAGTAGTTGGTTAGTGCGTTTGTATCTTAAATGAGAGGTTACGGGTTTGAGTCTTAAGACACACATTTTTGGGGAGGGGGGAATACACATGGCAACATGACATGCTTTTGTCATCGGCTTTGGATATATACATATAGGGGTGCTTATCGAACGAACCGAGCCCGAAATATTTTGGGCTCGACTCGAGCTCGTGAGCTTCACTAAAGGCTCGAGAGCTCGGCTCGTCTTGGCTCGGTTCGGGCTCGAACTCGAGCTCGATTTGAGACAAATTAAAAATAAACCAATACAACATTAAACCAAACAAAAAATTCATATTCGAAATTTAAAAAAATTGTTGACAGATCTTGTAGAATAATAGACAAAATTCAGAAAATAACATGAATAAACATATTTTATTTCATTTTCTACATGCTAACCAAATGAATTACTTACAAATATACATAAAAAATCGACATACTAGATTTAAAAGGATACAAAAAGAAAGACATGAATTGTTCAATGTAAAAACTTGTATAAAAGGATACATATTGTATTATAACTTGTTTAACTGTTTTAGTGTATAATAACTTTTTAAAGTGCTTTGAATTATAATAATTTTTTTTTATAAAATAATAATCGAGCCTGTTCACGAGCTTTTCAAGCTGAGCTTGACCTAGTTCAGCTCGGCTCGTTAAAGTCTCGAGCCGAGCCCAAATCCGAGCTACCACGAGCCGAGCTTTGACCGAGTTTTGGCCGAGTCGAGCCCGAACTTTTCGTGAACAGGTCGAGCTCATTATCACCCCAATATACATAGATATAGATGTATGTCATATGAGTTAGAGTGTGCTCTTTTCAAACGAATGTTGTTAAACCAGACTTAATCTTATTAAAAATATAATACATTCGTGCTATAATATAGTACTTCATTGTCTTTCTTCACACATATTAAGGTAAGTTGAATCGAAGAGGAAAATAAAAAGCTTTTGTTTATTTAAATAATGAAATACGATATATTAATTGGGTACAACCAATGCGACTAATGATGGGGATTAAGGAAAGAGAAATTTTAAAGAAACGGGTCAAAGATGTTTGTTTTCATTAAATATTTCATGATAAAAAATGAGGATATGAGAGGAACTTTTTTTTTGCAATGAGGGTATATTTGGAAAAAAGATGTTTTTAATTAGAATTAAGCACTATATTTTGGGGCACACAAATTAAAAATCAAGTAATATATTTTGGAGGGAGGGAAGATAATGAACTTGCAACCTCAGGGTGTTACACATTTTGCTACCGAAAAAAGCCAAAAGAAAAATTAAATATCAATTAGTAGTGTCTTATATTTTCGAACAAATTAAAGTTGTTAAACCCAACATAATTTCATTATTATTGAAAGTAAAAGAAGGAACTTGTGGTTTGGGTCAGTAGTGTGTGTTTCGGGTGAAATCGGTCATAACAATACTCCCCCGGTCTTTATTTACCCGTTTCTTTTGCACAAAGTTTTAGGAGAAATAATGGTGTGGGACATAGAAAGAATGAGAAAAGATTAATTTATATTAAACTTGAATGTGCGTGTCATGAAAAGATAGTGGTCTCATTCCAAAAATAAAAACAAAAGAAATGGGTAAACTAATAAGGGACATCCCAAAAAGAAATACGGATAAACTAATAAAGAACGAATGGAGTATATGAATGCATAATAATTATTTATACTTCCTCCGTTTCTTTTTACTTGCAACGTTTTGACTTTTACACTATTCACCAACTCTACTTAGTTTATCTTTTGTAATTTATAGTTAAGGAAAAACATATTCATGTGTGATCTTGTTAGATTCGTTTCAATGTATATTTTCTGAATATCTATTTTCATAATTTTTAATTATCGGTAATTAAAGATGTTAATGGTTGAAGTTATACATTGGCAAGCATGAAAGTCAAAAGGTTATAAGTAAAAAGAAACAGAGGAAGTATAATATTTTCTTTTTGGGTGTGGCAGATACTATATAATTCAGGTGCAAGGAAGGTTGCGGTATTTGGATTGGGTCAAATATGTTGTGTTCCGGCTATAATAGTAATGAACAATGCAACTAAATGTGTAGAAGGAATTAACCGAGCTGTGGATCTTTTCAATAAGAAGCTTGTGTCACTTGTGGACGATTTCAATACAAAGCTCGCTGGGGCCAAATTTACGTTCATTGATCTCGCTGCCATGCAATCCTTAAGTCCTCTTTTACCAGGTATGAGTGTCAAAAATCTAAGTTTAAAAATCTGAGTTGCTAATCACCACCTTAGATTTTCTTAATTAGTAACGCCCTAAATACATAGAGGTCCCACCTCTATGCATTTACCTCCATTCCTCTCATTCACTCCTTCCATCCCCTATTTCATCCCTCATCACCCCACCATCCCCTTCCATTCCCCCTTCTAACGTACAAACTTTTCCGGCGAATTTACATTGACCGGTGATCTCACATTTTCTGGCGAGCTCTAAGTTTGTCAACACGTTGTCGCTGGTAACCCAAGTTTTCCGACCACCTCTTCATGTCGCCCGAAAAACTTTGTATAAATAAAAATATTTACGAATAACACCTCGAACATGAATGACTTGAAATTGCCGAAAAAACACCCAAGCATCTACCATAGACACCTGAACCTTTGGTCAGGCGTCTATGGTCAGTGCCCAACCGAACAGGCGCCTATGATTGCCGCCCAATAGGGATCAAAAAAGAAAATCGTTATACTAAACTTAATCGGCCGAAATAGGGATAAAAAAATCGTTATACTAAACTTAATCGGCCGAAATAGGGATCAAAAAAGAAAATCGTTATACTAAACCCCATGTATCATAAGTTTCGAGGGTGTTGCCCCCAAACCCTGTAACCAGGGCGCTTCACCCCTGGACCTCGTGCTCAGTTGTTCGTAGCTCTTCATTCAAGACATTCCATCTGTGTTATTTGAAAAAGAAAATACATTAGCATTATCCGGCAATATGACGAGATGGTCGGAAAACTTGAAGTCGTTGAAAAATGTGAGCTCGCCGGAAAAACTTGAGATCTTGTTGTCCTTTAATGGAGGAAATGGAGAAGAGGAAAGGGATGAGAGAGAGAGAGAGAGAGAGAGAGAGAGAGATGAGAGGGAATGGAAGATGTGAGGAGGAATGGAGGGGGAATTGTAGGGAAATGAAGGAGGGAATGGGGGAATGGAGGGAAAAGAGAAGGAAAGACCCTCGTATTTTTATACTAAAATGCAGGCATTACTAAGAAAGCAGGGCGGCTTTTACAATACTTGCATCACGGCGAGTCAGGTAGGCAATTTTATAGGAGAAAATAAGAAAATATATATGGAGAAAGTAATTGAGAAAAAAACTCAAACACTAGTAGAAAAAACGCTATATGTCACAACACAACCGCTGCGGTCCCTAAGAGAACCATAGCGGTAAATCCGCAAAATTTTGGGAGGGAAATTGGGCAACATTAACCGCTGCGGTTCTTAGAGAACCGCATCGGTTAGCAAGAAACCGATCCAGTTTTATGTTAACCGTTGCGGTTTCCCAACCGCAGCGGTTAATGTAGCCCAATTTCATTTAAGCCCAACGTCCTTTTAACTGGGCCAACGTCCTTTTAAATGGCCCAAACTCATGAGACTCAAAAACGCTAACTCCAGCCTAACTCCCTCCATTCTTTCTCTTCGCCTATCCAGCTCCCTCTGAAACCCTAACTCCCTCTCAAACGCCCTCTCCTATGAAACCTAACTCTCTCTCCTACTCCTCTTCCCTTTTTCATCCGCCCCTCTCCTATGAAACCCTAACTTTCGCTCCTTTTATCGCACCATCTTCGTCGATCTTCGCACAACCACCGTCTTCGTTCGATCTTCCTACGAAGGACGCCCTCTGTCCTCCTCCCAACTCGATATGCGCCGCTCTCACTCGTCTCCATCAGCGCCGCTCTCCGCTCTCACTCGTCTCTCCATCAGCGATGCAAACTGGAATTGGCTCATCTAGACTCGTCTTCATAGTCGGAGCTGGTACACCTTCATCTCTTTTTCTTTCTCTCTCCTCCATTAATTTTTTCTTGATCGTACTTCTTTTTGCAGATTATACAGGAACAATCCTTGTCAAAAACGGGAAATTATCCGACATAATCGGCGAACTTCAGGTACTCCATTCTTTTTGTTGATGTAATTTTGTTTTGTCATCTTTCGGTTTTGTTAACGAGGTAAGAATTACTGAAATTCGACTTTTTTTTTTTGTGAAATTAAGGCTTTGGTGAAGGGTTTGGAAAAGTCTGGTGATTCTGCTAATGTTGATTCTGATCCAATTGCTGCACAGGTTCGTTTATTTTACTATTATCACTTTATAGCTACCAATTATGGTAAATTTGAAGCTCAGAAGATTAGAAATTTGATTGTTTTTAGTTGGGTAATTACTGTAAATTGATTTGCACTTAAAAGTTTTCTTTTGAACTCTTCCTATGTGTTTCAGATTTTCTAGTTGGATGAACTCAAGTGATAGAACAATGAATACTGAAATTCGTATTCAAGAGGCATTAGCTTTCATTTATGTCATTATGTTGTATGCGCTTCAGCCTGTCGGTAGTTTTTGGTTACAAAGATTGACTTCATTGCTGACTTAACAGGTTGGTTGAAATCTGGAATAGAGATTATGGAGACGTACAGTTAATGAGTGCAGTAGTTTTAGGGTATGCCTGGACGAAAATTCTGGTTGAAGGGGCGAGCATTGTGAAAATTAGGTTTTAGTAAGAAACCGAGGAATGGGACGAGGGTGTGGGTGTTGTCAAATATGAATTTATAGGAAGAAACAGTACCCATTTGCTAATTTGATTTTGGGTTTTTTGTATTTTATTGTGAAGTTGTTGGATTATGATGATATGTACTGGGTAGTTAGTTTTTGATGCATTGTTTGTAGATTAAGATTGTGCAACATTGAAGTTTGTATTAATGTTATTGTTGTCGAAGAAGTGAAATTTTAGACAAATGTAGTAGAATAGACTATAGAGGGATTTACAGCTTAGATCTGGTAATTAAACATCTATTGAAATTAAATGAACTGAGTCTGGGCTGCTCAAACTCACACTTGTTGTTGCTTGGTATGCAGTGATAACACAATTGGTGTTGGCCATGATGCTTTTAACACATTCTTTAGTGAGACTAGTGTTGGAAAGCATGTCCCCTGTGCCGTCTTTGTCGATCTCGAACCCACTGTTATTGACGAGGTTAGAACCGGAACCTATCGCCAGCTTTTCCATCCCGAGCAGCTTATTTCCGGAAAGGAAGACGCTGCCAATAACTTTGCTAGGGGACATTATACTGGTAACCTTTGTTTTCAATGCTACTTTGTTTCTAAGCTGTATCTTATTCTTGTTTTCTCACTGTTTCATGTTTGTTGCAGTTGGAAAGGAGATCGTCGATTTATGTCTTGATCGAGTTAGGAAATTAGCTGACAACTGCCCTGGTTTACAAGGCTTCTTGGTCTTTAACGCTGTGGGTGGTGGTATTGGTTCTGGTTTGGGCTCCTTGTTGTTGGAACGCTTATCTGTGGATTACGGAAAGAAGTCTAAGCTTGGCTTCACTATATATCCTTCACCACAGGTACATTTACCCTTCTGATGATTAACTCCTTGTTCTCATAACTCTCTCTCTATATATGTTTAGTTTTCTAGAGATCTGTTTTTCAGTGTTTTTCAGAATGGACTGCATTTCCTTTTCCATTGATATTTAATGTTCGCCATTCAACATCCATTTGTTTTAGTGTTTCATTGGTTGCTTGTTTGTGTGAGCTGTTAGTTTGCAACTAAGTAAGACTAAGCTATCCTTTCACTGCAGGTATCAACAGCAGTCGTAGAACCTTACAACAGTGTGCTCTCCACACATTCCCTGCTTGAACACACCGATGTTGTTGTGCTTTTGGATAATGAAGCTATCTATGATATATGTCGCAAGTCGTTGGATATTGAGAGGCCAACCTATACCAACTTGAATCGCCTAATTTCTCAGATCATATCGTCGTTGACAACTTCCTTGAGGTTTGACGGAGCCATTAATGTGGACATTACTGAGTTCCAGACCAACTTGGTGTCGTATCCACATATTCACTTCAAGCTTTCGTTTTATGCCCCTGTTATCTCAGCTGAAAAGGCATATCATGAGCAGATGTCCATCCCTGAGATTACCAATGCAGTTTTTGATGCCCTCAAGCATGATGTTGATAAAAATGCCATGTTAAAATTATGGTGGTTAATATTCTTATGTATCTAATTATTTATACTTATGCTTCAATTGAGCATAATATGCTTAATAAAATAAGTATTGATATATATTATTGATTTTGCATTGATTAATAATGAAAAAATGTAAAAAAAAAAAATTGGTTTTTGGAGTGGTCAACCGCAACGGTAAACGATTAACTGCTGCGGTTTAAGACCGGATCAGTTAATATTTGGGGACTGCTGCGAGTCCAACCGATGCGGCCCAAAACCGCAGCGGTAAGCCCGGTTTTGACCGCAACGGTTGAACTTTTTTCCACTAGTGAAACCTAATAACCTAAGCCTTATCTCTTACCGGTATTTAATTTATCTTAATTAATTTTTCCATTATATCTTTACCTCATCCTCAAATTGCGTGGCAGCTCTATGGTGAAGTATTAAAAAGAAGAGGAAATTAATTTCAAAGAAGGGGCATAATGATTACTCCCTCCATTTTTTATTTTAAGTTATACTCAATTATTATAGACACATTATTTTAGGCAACATGAGAAAAATGAAACTCTGTTAATGAATCACGTACATACGAAACCCGAAAACAAAGAAAAAGACACCTTCAATGGCTTTATCTAGATCTAATATATCAATTAACAACGAGACTTCAATCTTTTATGAATTTCAATCTTTCAAAATAAAAAAAAAACTTACCCAAATAAAAAATGACTTAAATCTTCACCCAGATCTTGAGTCACCCAAACAAGACTTGAATCTTTCGAAATAAAAAAACGAAATTTTCAAAAACAAGCATTCAAACGATCATTATCTCCTCTAACAAAATTCTTCTATTGTTCCATTTTCATCATCACCTACATATGAAACCTAAAACAAAGAAAGAGAGGACAAATATTGAGTAACATTGATTATAAAACACAAAAAACAGAGAAGAAGATGAGTTCAAGGGTAACATGCAATTAAAGAAATACATAAATTAAAACCGAGATTTTTGAGTTAAATTACCCATAATTCAAGTAAATCTGATGCTCCACAACCAGATCCATATAAGAGGGGGAGGAGAGAGACTGAAAATTCTAGCATTGATGACGTTAGAGGACAGAGAAGAGTCCACGCAAATCAACTCAGTTCTTCAATCATCATTCCAAAAACAAAAATTCTGAGAAATCAATTTCCAAAAAAAATATAAAAAAAGTCATACGAAAATATATACCAATTTCGGAAATCATACTAACAAAGAAAAAAAAATCCCACAATTTTGGAAATCCAATTTTCGGAAACCAAATGTATGGAAACAAATGAACTAGGGAAAGAGAAAGAGAGGAGGGGGCATACTGTCATCTTCCTTTAAAATTTCTCTGTCCCTCATAGAGATTTGTGAAATTCAACGCCGGAAAACGACGGCATTGTAACGGTGGCACGAAAGCAGATTTCTGCCTGAGATTATCTCACAAAACCTCAAACGAACAGCGGGAGGACTAAGGAAACCGAAACAGAGGAAAAATACTCAAACGACATAAAATACGAGAAATTGGTCTCAAAAGGATCACAAGAAAGTGTAGATAATTGTTTTTTATGGAATTCGAAGTAGAATTAACAAGATCTGCAATTTCTGATAGGTAGAAGAGAAAAAAGGGAGTTGCAGAAGAATGATGAGAGTAGGAGAGAAAGAGAAAGAGAGAGAGAAGAAAATGAAAGGGATAACAGGGGGTTAGGGCATCCTTAATGCTGATTGAAAAAAAAAAAAATTACATACTTGATCATAAAAAACCCCCATAACAATGAATCAAATAAAGATTGTGGGTTGATTGGCAAAAAAATTTTGTATGGGACGATTGAAACCATGATCAGGCGTGGGAGTGGGACCCACCGCCTAATCTGGTAAAATATAATTTTTTTTGGCTTTCCTTTTGGCTGAGCTTAAGCCAAAACTCGTCGTTTTGGCTGAGAGAAAGCCAAAAAAAATTATCTTTCGTCAGAATTTCTGACGCGCGCGTCAGAATTTGACAAGTGTCAAATTCTGACAGGTTAGATAAATAATACAATTACAAATATTAAAAATACAATATCTTAAAAAATACAAAGCCAAAAAAAATAAAAAAATTACCAATGGCTCTATTTTTTAGAGATCTACAAATAGAGACCCATTTTGTAATATTTTGGACAACTTTTTTTTTCTAGCTATTTACTAATTTTCTATAATTTTGCTTATTTTATATGAAATATCTTCCACTTTTACACTCTAAAAAAAATAAACAATATTTTTGTACATTTAATTTAGTTAATGCTAAAAACGCTAATTATGTATTTATTTAATTAATTTTTTTATCAATTAGTAATAAATATTAAATATTATTAAAAAGTAAATAATAAAAATATTGTATAGTGGTGGTTGGGTGATGAGAGAGAAAAAATAATTGGGTGGGGTAAAAAGGTAGTTGGGTGGGTAAAAGTAGTTGGGGTGATTTTTTTTTTGGTTCATTGTTAAGAAGAAAGTGGGAAAAGATTGTGGGATGTAATTTTTTAGAGAGAGAAAGTTAGAAAGAGAGTGGGATGATCTTTTTTTTCATTCATCAATAATGATGCTCTTAGGGTGCGGTTTGGATTAGGAATTGTTTATTGTTTTAGGTATCATTAGTAGGTAGAATGAGGACAAAAGTAAGGGTGAAATTGTAAATAAAGTGTATGACCCATATATTAAAAAATAGAATTGTATAGAAATCTAGCTGATAAATTGAGATGCCTAAAAATAGATAACATAACAACTAAAAAAAGATGGATAGAGTATATGAAATTATGAAAGACACCATATCAGTGATAGTATTGGGCAGCGTAGTACGGTTTAATAGTAAATAGTGGGTGGCACTGGTAATGACTCAAAGCGGGTTAACCATGCAAGTTGCATGATGGGTTGATAACATGAGTGTTAAACTGTTTATAGATGAGTAAGGGGGTAGGGTGGACTATTGGAGAACAAAATTTTTATTGTCTAACAATTTTTGCCTTTTATCATAGTTTCAAGGAAATTCTATATGGTACAACTGTACTTCTGTCTTTTCCATATGGTACCCTTTTTAAGTTTGATTACACATGGTACCACTCTAAATTAGTGCTAAGTTCTACAGTAATATTCCGTTAATAAAAACGTTAAGCAGCGTTAATGGGAGGTTTATGAATCTGATATTTTTGCATTAAGTTGGGCAAATTAAGGGGAAAGAAAATAAAACATAAAGTATGTTGTAAATACCCCACCCATTGATGAAGCCATTTAACTTCTCTTCTGCAAACAACGATCATCCAACTTCTCCTTTGTTTTGCTGCAATTTTATGCCCTAAATTTTGCTGCAATTGTGAACCAAATTCTGTGGAATTCTTACTCTCACTCTCACGATTGTTCATCTTCATTGCTCAAGGTACGTTTTTTTCCATTTCATTCATTTTTTGTTGCGTTTCTATTTTTTTCCATTTCATTCACTCTCACGATTGTACGATTATTAATCTGTTGAATTTGGGTTGCATTTGATAGACTTCCTTTTTGCAACAAGTGTTGTTGTTGAATTTTAGGGTTTGTAATTAATCTGGGTAGAATTTGATGAATTCATTTGAATGTAGTTGTGGTGTGTTGTGAATGATATCATGTTGTTTGAAATGCCTGAAATTATTAGCGTTCTATTTTCATGCAGTAATGAGTGATGATATGAAGGTTGTAAAGTTCCAGTACATGGGTAATGATATGGTTGTTGGGGTTGATCCTGATAAATGTAACTTGCTTGATGTTGTGATTGAATATGAGGACAAAGCTAGGGAAAATGGTATTCAGTTGCCTATGTATCCTCATTTTGCCTATGTATGGAAAATGAAACAATGGCCATTAAACAATGATAAGGACTTAATGACCATGTTTGAGAGGCTTCCTGACAAAGAAGAGACTATCATTTGGGTTGGATCACTGATGAAACCAAATGCATTGAACAACTTAGTGCTTCAACTTAGAGAAGCTCAGGGCACAAATTATGAGCCTTCAATGACTGTAGTGGGCTACAATGATGGGAAAAGGCAGAAGCTGCCAATTAGAGGGAGCCAACAGAATGATCAGGATAAAGGGAAGTCAGTTGCTGAGAAAGATGACAATGTAGATAGGGTTGACGCTCACTTTCAGAAGTATGTAATTGAGGGTTTTGAGGATAAAGAAGATGACACTACCTTCACCCTATATGCAATGAGGAAACATGGGCTGACATACAAGATACATACCTTGAGTTTGACCCTAAAGCTTATAAGAAATTCTTGAAAGAAACGGAGAAGGTTGATAAAGCACAAAAAAAGAAGGCTGAGAAAGTAAAAAAGGAGGCTGAGAAAGAAAACAAAAAGGCTGACAAAGAAAACAAAAAGGCTGAGAAGGCAAAATCTAAGTCAACCAAAAAATGTGAACCATCCTCTTCAACAAATTTACCCTCCTTTGTGGATGACAATGCCACTCCAGCCGCCCATGAAAGCATACCACCACAAGCACCCAAAAAGAAACCTCCAACTATAAAGAAAACAAAAGTCATTTCAAAGACAATCATCAGTTTAAATGAACCAATCTCAAATGCCACTCCTGCTGAAAATGTTGGATGTACACCACAATCAACTGAAAGTACACCTGTGAAGAAGAAAACACTTGTGAAGTTGTCAGTTCATAAAACTGACATGACACTGTATGAGAGGAAGATAGTTAGGACTACTGCTATAAGAAAGGGTATACAAGTTGGAAGTATGAAATGTCCTCCAATTCTTACACCTATAGTTCAGCCAAGTATATCTACTAGAAGGAGGTTGACTTTAGGGGATGATGCAACTGTTGGATATGATGATACTGCTTCAGATGAGGATTCTATGCATGAGGATTTAGATAGTGATAATGATGGAAAATGTGTAACAGATCAGCCACTTCATGGGGATCAGATGGCAGAGGAGGTGATATTACCTGTGGTTGAAGACAAGTTGGAACCTCATAAATGGTATGATTTCTTTGACAATGATGATGATGATGACTACTTCTCAAGACTGTACAAGAATGGAGAGCTTTATGAAGACAGGGAGTTTGGTAAAATACAATTGAGGGCATGGATGATATTCACTGAGAAGAGTCACTTCAAAGACACTTTGAAGGACTACTGTGTGCAGGAAGGCTTTGAAATAACAATCCTTTGGGCAGATAACATCAGATACCCAGCTACTTGTGCTGCAAAATGTTGTGACTGGGGAATTCATGCTAATAGGTTGCCTGATGGGAGGACATGGGCAATCAAGAAGCTGTGGCCCAACTTCCACACTAGCAGGGGATTGGAGACATACAATCCAATATGCAATGTGAAATGGGCTACCTCTAAGCTTATGGAGGACATTAGAAACAACCCTGATGTCAAGGGGAAGGAGTTGAATGAAATTTTGTTTCAAAGATATGGATTATACATGAAGCAGTCCACCTTGTACAAAATGAAGCAGTATGTCATCAATGAAATATTTGGTGCACATGACAAGTCATATGGGAAGCTTCCAGCATATGTCAAGGTCATTCATGAAACAAATCCCGGGTCAGCAGCATTTTGTGCATTGACTGACATTGGACATCCACAAAGGTCATTGCAGTTCTGCTCTATATCCATATCCTTTGCAGCTCAGATTAAGGGGTTTGTTGGTGGATGTAGGTCCCTCATAGGTGTGGATGGCACCCATCTAAAGGGAAACTATGGAGGCATTCTTCTTTCTGCTATTGCCCTAGATGGCAATAATGAAATCTTCCCACTAGCATATGCTATTGTGGGTGTAGAAGACACACATAAGTGGTCCTTTTTCTTCTGGCATCTATACAACTTGGTGAAGCATTCTGGGAGGATTGACTGGACTATAATCTCTGATAGACAAAAGGTGAGAGTTCTTGAGCACTGTTAATATAAGTCAATCGTCAAAAATTGCGGAAATGATTTCTACTAGTCGGGCCTCCGGTGTCAGAATGCTTAATAAAATACCTTTTCGGAAAGGGGATCCGGGCCAACAAATGCAACTCATCGTTATGCTGTGAGCTACAGGCTTTTTTAGCCATCCGAGTTCGTTTAGGGCCCAAAAAATGCATTTTAATAATTTCCAAATTATTTTTTTAAGTAATTTTTGTAATAAAATTTTGCTGTAACTATTCAAAGGCTTTTGCATCAACTTATGTCATTTATTGTGGTCTTTAAATGCATGCAGGGTGTGGATATAGCTTTGAAAGATGTGTGGCCATCTGCTAAGAGAAGATATTGCTGCAGACATCTTAGTAGAAACTTCAAGAAAGTCTTTCTAAGGCCAATGATGTACATTCTATTTTGGAGAGCTGCCAATGCCACAAATCCTTACACATTCAAGAAGTCAATGGAGAGGCTAAGGAAAGAGGGAAAGGCACTAGTCATGAAGTGGTTTGCTGAGATTGGAAAGCAAAGCAAATGGACTAAGCACAAGTTTGATTCTAGCATCTGTGGTGACTCAAATACAAGCAATTTTGTGGAGAGTTTCAACTCCACATTGGGTGTGGACAGGTGCAGACCTGTTCTAACTCTACTGGAAGGTAATCACATGTCATGAGGCTTTGTTATTCGTATAGAGGTGATTTTAGCATAAACTAACTTCGTGAGTTTGCAAAAAAAAGAAGGTATTAGAAGAGTTTGTATGGTTATGATTGCAACAAGACAACAAAACTGTCAAGATTGGGATGATGAAGGGAAATGCCCAAGATTGCAAAAATTATAATGAAAGTTGGAAAAGCCACCAAATTCTGCAAGGCTCACATGTCTGCCCCTTGTGAGTTTGAAATTCATGAGGGTAATTCACAGTTCCCTTTAAGTCTAAACAAGATGAAATGTGCTTGTGGGGCTTGACAACTCAGTGGAATCCCCCGCAGACATGCCATGAGGACAATGATAGCTGCTAAACTTGATCCATACAAGTATGTGAGCTCATGGTATTCAGTGAAGACTTATAAGGCATGTTACAGCAACAATATTGCTGTAATTCCTGATTATGCACAGTGGCATGAGTATGAGGATCTACCTACAGTGCTACCACCTATTTTGAAGAGGGGTATTGGTAGGCCAAGTAGGAATAGAAGAAGGGAAGAAGATGAAGAACAAAAGGGGAAAAGGGCTAAGACAATCAAGTGTAAAAATTGTGGCTTCTTTGGTCACAACATCAGGACATGCAAGGGGGGAGCCAACTGTAAAGGAAATGCAACATAAGGAGCCAATGGTTTATACAAGCAAAAGAACAAGGGACCAGTCCAGCAAAGCTACTACAGCATCAAAGAAAGCAAAGAACCAACCTGAAGTGATTACTCATACTGGCAGCCAACCTAGTCTTTCTCAGATTGATATATGATATTAGCAGCAGATTTACTTTTTGGGAGAACTTTGTTTATTGAACTAGTTATCTATTTACGTCTTAAATCTTGTGTTATTTTTGCTATTAGTGAACAATTAAACTAATTTGGTACTAAATGTATTTGTTGTGTGACATCTTAAATATGTTTTAATCTTTGGATATATTATTATAGTATGAAGAAATAATATTATGTGGAATTTTGTTAGATTTGTTTCTCTTGTGTGTATAAATATAATGCTTTGCTCTCAATGGAATAATAGAGCCACCAACTTTCTGTACACTTTTACTTGTGAAGATTTCATCTACTGTGTTCTTGTGGTTGTAACAATATATATATATTGTTAAGATGTTCATGTGGTTGTAACCTTCAGGAGAATTACATATCACTTATCAACTAGGTGCAATAAGATGTTCATATATTGTTAAGAATTACATATAACTTAGCAACTAGGTGCAATAATAAGATGCTGCAAGTCACGTATAATAGCTAAATTCAACTTTTATTGTTCATAGATGCTGCAAGTCTTTTACACCATTTCTAAAATTCATAAAAGGACTACAAGTCACTTAGCAACTAGGTACAATAAAACTAGATACATTACAACTGCAATCTTCACAACCATAGTGAGAAATTCTGCACTGCTCCCTATTTGTTCCTTCAAAATCCCGAGTTTTTCAACAAAACAGTCACCACTTCTTGCTTCATTGTTCTTCATTGACAATATATCATCTTCCCCCAACCCATTTAAATGCACCACAACCCCTGCACTTGTAGTAAGGTCTACCGAAATTATTGGTCGACTCGGAGAACCTGATTTCCATTGCTTTTTTGGGCAGACATTTGGAGCAAAACTTTAGCTTGAAACACTTCACTTCAGTTTCACAGGCACTGTGTGAAAAAATGGCAGTAGCAGACGAAGAGGAAGCCATTGATGGTTGTAGTTGTGTGGACGAAGGAAGGAAGAGTGAGAGAGAAAGAAAGCAGGGTATATGACCCGTTATATAAGGGAAGCTTTAGGAGGGAAAATTGGGAAATTGGGGAAAAGGTGAGTTATTGGAGGGAAAAAGTTCAAATTGGGAGGAAACTAGGTTAATTAGATTAGTTAGTTTAAGAGTTAACCTCAATTAAACGTTTGTATTAACAGAGTATTACTGTAGAACTTAGCACTAATTTAGAGTGGTACCATGTGTAATCAAACTTAAAAAAGGGTACCATATGGAAAAGACAAAAGTACAGTGGAACCATATAGAATTTCCCTAGTTTCAATATAGACGTTTCCACTAAAGATCTCTAATGGGTTTCTTTTGACTTCAATCATCCTTACGCGATTTGGTCTAACTTTACTTGTTTGTGCACCAAGTCTAATCACAAATCTATTAAAAGATGTTTCTATCAAAGGAACGGTGCCACATGATACTCTCTAATGTATGTGCATCATGATGCTCTTCTCAAGTTTCCAATACACATGTTTATGATCTCATTTAAAAATATTAACAATGTGTAACAACTAAGAATCGAACACATGATCTTTGAAATGAAATGCGAGAGTTTAGCAACCAATCCTCTACAATTTTAATGTTTAATGTTTCAAAGAAAAACATGATAAAAGTCTTATAATTTATATGTAACTATAAAGACATAGATTAGTTTTTTGATCTCTAACACTTTTATTAAAGTAATAACATTATGTTACCCCAATTCCATTGAAATTGTTATTTTTATCTCTAATTCCTTAGAAGTTTTTTTATAAAAAATAACTTATCATGTCATAACATCCATTTTTCAATTTCGCACTAGACAGAAAATTATGAAAAACTAATTAAATCAATTATAAAATTCATGAATAATAATATATTTTATTAGTATTACTGACTTGGGGCATCGCCCACACCAAAATACTAGTTATTAGTATCAAAAGCTATAAAAGGCAAGACCATTTCCAAAACAAGTTCATTAATTTTTTAATACTCAAATTTGTGTGTGATTTTGCAGGCTTTATTACAGACTCTAGTTGTTGCAAATTAACAAGTAATTTCCTATGTGAGCCGAACAATCCACCATTGTAGACACATAATCGTGTCTCCCCATTTAAGGATCTGATGATGAAACATACTGTGGTCTTAATTGGTACGACCCAAGGGTAGAGCAGTCAGAAAAGTCATTCAAAACCATTTCGAAAAGTGTTTAAGTCCTATTTTAAAGCCCAATTATTTATTCATGATAAATAATTGTATTTGAGCCCAATTCTTTGAAAAGCCCAATTAATTGATAATTAATTGATTTATTTTAATAAATAAATATTTTCAAAAGATACTTTTAACCAGTTAAAATCAGATTTTATCCCGTAAAATCAGATATCCGTAATTAAAGGATAAAAGAAATCTTTTAAAACACGTTTTAAATAAAGCTGGCAAAGGCACGGCAGGAGCCAGGCTGGTGCGCCTAGCGCACAAACCGGCGCCTGGCGCAGGGCCTTGCGCCTGGCGCACGTCTTTGCATCAGGCGCAGATCTCTGCTTGAGACGTGGATTTCTGACTCATTCAGAGTCCTGCGTCAAGCGCGGCTCTCTGCTTGAGACGCGGATGTTCTTTCTTATCTTTTTAAAAAGCGTGTACCACGTGTACACTTTTTACTGGTCATGCCGCATCATGCGCTTGCCACGTCAGCTGCGTCAGACGCAGATGGCGCATGAGGCGCAGTGCCGTTTTCCCTATAAATAGGCCTGATTTCCGAACAGATTTCAAAATGGATTTTTACATATAACACTCGACGAATACTTATGAAACCTCTCTATGAACTACAAAATCTCCCTATAAAACTCATACCTTCCAAACACAAATACATTCAATCTACATACTTTCATACATTCAGATTTTCAGGCTTCACGATTGCTCGTCCCGAAGGTTGTCAATCTTGCAGACCCAAGCCACGGTATAATCCTGAGGGTCCTTAAATAAATTATCTTTATATTGAATTTACTAACAGTTTTCTTTCTTGATGTAGATCTTTAATGTAAAATCGCTATACATTATATTCTAACCCTTTTTCTATACTTTCTTTTATTTTATTTCATTATTATTCATGCCTTTGTATATTATATGCCTGCCTAATCATTTTATGCCTATTATATGATTGTCCTGTTTCAATGCTTTTATCACCCACATGTTATTTTTGCTAATCAAAGACCTAAAGAATTTTTTTAACATTAATCAGATTAATTTGGACAACCTGCTAGGTTCCCTGTAATATTGATTGCCTAAATAACATATCACTAAAATTAGTCTTTTTATGTGTTTCCTGAACCAATTTAGACTAAATATTTTTAGGGTGTTTAAAACATTATTTGATTATTCTTTTGCATAAAACTGTAATGAATCGATGTTTAGTAGAGGCCAACTTTGGGCGAATGTGGTTCATTATGACTATATTCGTACCCTCAACCCCGAACTCAATCTTTGGATCATTTTGACCATCTATGGAGTCAAGACGGGGAAATCTACATTGGATAATTTGTCCCTACGGTTTTCCCATATCCAATTAGGTTTATGATTCTTCCTAAAAAGAATTGTTGGCGACTTCTTTCAAAACAATTTTCAATAAAACCTTTACAATGGGGTAGTCAAATCTAATACGCGCACACACCGCGTAGGCGAAATAAAAACACGCCTACAATTTGGCGACTCCACTGGGGAGGATTTTAAAAAAAATTAATTTTTTTAAATGAGTGGGTGAAACTCGAAAAATACGATTCATTCTTATTTTTATGCCTTAGAATAATATACAGTTTTGCATATGCATGGCTATTGTTCAGCCACCATAAGGACAATCTACCTTACCTCATTAGCACATGTTCTATGTGTGAGGTCACCCCCGGGGGGTTTGCGCTTTGTCCTTCCAAAAAGCTTCCTGAGTGATAGTGTTGGATCTTAGTCATAAGCAAACCTGCCCAACCATGGCATTGTTCTCTTATTCCTGACCTGAGACTGGAGTGCGTCTTACACGTGGCCACCTCTTTAAGCAGGGGTACGAAGCTTGGGATCAATCTTTTAGTCATGGACCCTTTTCAGCCTTAACCTAAACCTGACCAATAGTTGAATGTAGAACTGGACTTTAGGTTGAGAACGTTTGCATCCATGTTACCTGACATTTGTGTGTGATTGCAATTTTTGCCTGCTAATATGCTTTACGCCCGAAATTATTGCTAATCGCGTCTAAATAAATCGTCGTTTTCGCCCGAACCTTCGTCAATTTATCAATACGTGTACCGCAGAGCATTGCGCCAAACGCATTAAGTTGCGCTTGACGCAATGCACCTGCGCCAGACGCATAGGCTGTGCGCCGCGCGCACCAGTTGCGTCGCACGCAGCCTATTCGTCCCATGCTTATTGGTCTTTTGACCTTTGTTCGAGTCTAAGATAACAAGTTTGCACAGTATAATATTAAAAAAAAATCAATATTTTCATGCAAGGTCGAGTCTGTCCTAAAAAAATGCATCTAAAGTGGTCATTATAGAGTTAGAGTTGTCATGCATGTCTACCTCTTCCCACCTTCTCCCTGCTGTTCAACAAATCTTTCCTATCATTCTTACCTTGCCATATTCACCAATTTCAAAAAAACTTACATTTTTCAAAATCAATCCTACACCATATTCTATTCTACCTTGTTCGAAAACATTTAGTAATCATCATAATACCACGACATTTCAAAAAAAAAAAAAAAATTTCAAATCAAATTATCATCTTTTCCTAACAAAAGATAAAACAAGGGGTTTCTTTCAAAAATGAATTTCGAAAATTCTAAACCCATTCCAAACACCTTCAATCCAATTCAATCCAATCGACCCAATTCACTTGCATTCATTCTAGGCCCATATGCATTAGAGTCCATTTTGCATTCATATAGGGTCCATCTAATTCGAGTTCATGCATTCATATTAGGTCCGCTAGCATTAGAGTCCATCTTAGGCCCATATAAGTCTAGCTCATATCAAAACCTAGTCATCCCTGTAAGACCATAAAGGCACCCCTTTGACCTAGCTAAGCTAGTCATCCCTATAAGACCACAACGGCACCCTTTTGACCTAGCTAAGCTAGTCATCCCTGTAAGACCATAACGGCACCCCTTTGACCTAGCTAAGCTAGTCATCCCTGTAAGACCATAACGGCACCCCTTTGACCTAGCTAAGCTAGTCATCCTTGTGAGACCATGACGGCACCCTTTAGACCTAGCAAAGCTAGTCACCCCCAAGACCATAAGGGCACCCTTCGAGTTTAGCGAAGCTACTGCTATCTTACATCTATAGCAACTCCAAAATCATCAAGTCTGGCGAAGCCAATTCCTTCCTAAGCCTAGCGAAGCTAGCATAGACAATCCTTTTGAGCATAGTCCAGCCTAATCCAGTCTAGTCCGGTCAAGTCATTTGCATCTGCATATAGTTAGGCCCATGTCATCATCATAACCGTACCCATTTCTAATCATTTCCCATTTTCATTTCACCTTCCATTTTTCATCCCCATTTCCACTTTCATTTTCATTTCTCATCTCTCACTTCCATTTTCATTTCTCCATCCCTCATTTCCATTTCTCATTTCGAAAGCATCATTTCTAAAAATTTACGAGGTCCATTCGATTTCTGTTCAGGACGGATTGTGAGATTATAACTTGGGAACGCCCGACAACGAGAATACAAGGTCGACCTACTCCTAGACTCGTCAAACGCATCCTCACATTTTCAGACGAATCCTCTGACTCTTCTGAAGCATCATCTAAAATAGGGGACACTAATGAACAGCTCAGTGCCATTATGGCCCAACTTCAACTGATGAACTCACGTCTTGAGGAACAAGATAAAGAAATTAAGGCGCTGAGGGAGAAGCTAACTGAGGAGGACGAGCAAGGCGACACTCCACCACCATTCAAAACCAACACAGATTAAAGGTTTGAAAAACTCGAGCAATTGATCCAGTCAATTCATGCGCTTGAGGGTCAGGCTCATGGCCATGACATTATTGATCCTGAACTAAGGGAAAAGCTCCCTAAAAAGGTAACATTGGGTGACCTCCCAAAATTCAATGGGGTCGAAGACCCGGATGATCACTTGAGAGCATTTTCCATCTCTATGGCTCTCAAGGGCATGAGCAAGGACCTGTTTGCTTATGTCTTTTCTTTAACCTTGGATGCACATCTATCCAAGTGGTTCAGATCATTGAACAAAGCTAAGCTGAACGACTGGGACTACATCAGAGAAGAGTTCCACAAACAATACATCTACAATACTCAGCTTCCCATTGGCCTTCGTGAGTTGGAATTAACTAAACAGAATTCCAATGAAGATTTTGTCACCTTCCTTAACAGATGGAGGGAAAAGGCTGCGAAAATGACTAACTGGCCATCCCAAGAGGATCAAGTTCGATTGGTGATCCGTAACCTTCAGCCCAAGTATGGGGATCATATCAAGTTCCAACCTATAGAGTCTTTCACGAAGCTCTATAAGGTGGGCCTGCTGATTGAAGAAGAGGTACATGCTAACAAGAACAAGGGTTCTAACAACAATAACTCTTTCAAGAAGAGTAATACTAACCCTTCTACCTCTAAAAGCAGCGACATCAATGCTCTAACTACTGATAAGAAAAGTTATCAAGGCCCTCAAAGGACATTCACTCCTTTAGGCATGTCTCTAGAAGAAGCCTTCACTAGGCTTCATGCAAAGGGAGCACTTCAGGCTCTTGGCCCTACGCCGGACCCTCCTCTTGAGAAGACATCCAGTAGATGGAATCCTAATTCCTACTGCAAGTACCATCAAGAAAATGGGCATCTGACATCACAATGCTGGACTTTCACTAGTACAGAACTGAGGATTTGCGTCTGTCCATTTGCGTCGCACCCTCGAAGAACTGACGCAAATTGCCAATTTGCGTCGAATACCATTAATAGTCCGATGCAAATAATCTCAGCAGAAGAGTAGGAGAAGTACATATGCGTCGGATCCTCAGGACAAACGACGCAAAAACAACGATCTGCGTCGGACCCGACGTTCATCCGACGCAGATGGTTGTTAGCCCAAACACTGATGAGGCCGACGTTCATCGGACGTTGTTGACATGTGACGCAGATAAGTTATATGCGTTGCATGTCCTTAGCGTCTGACGCAGATGACTTCAACCCACATCCAAGTATCCAACTACGCAGAACACTATCCGCGTCGGATGTAGCTTACATGCGACGCAGATGACCTGCAGCCCAAACACTGATCCAAGTATCCAACTACGCAGAACACTATCCGCGTTGGATGTAGCTTACATGCGACGCAGATGACCTGCAGCCCAAACACCGATGAGGCCCAAAACATTTACTATCTGCGTCGGATCTTCTTGCACGTGCGACGCAAATGGGCCTCCACCACTATCTGCGTTGGATCTTCGTGCACGTGCGACGCAAATGGGCCTTCCCAGCACTTTAATTCGAAGCCCAAAACTATACTTGCTCTCAAACGGAACTCTCACACTCTCTCACACTCTCTCTCTCCTGCGATTGCGAACCGTCGACCTTCGCTGAAACTGTACGCACTCTCGCCGGCGACCGTCGCTTCTCCGGCAAATCCCGTTTCGACGGCGAATAACTCAACCCCTCTCTTGGTTTTCGCTCGTCTTCTATTCTTTCTCGTTTTTTCGCTCGTCACTCCCATCCTCTCTCTTGGTTTTCTCGTCGGCGAATAATCACGCGAAGGATTTGCACCGGTGACGTATACCGACCGGCGTGTCCTCTTTCTCGGTGTTGCTCGCCGGCAACCACCGCTTCTGTGAGTCGCACCGCCGCCGCTGCATACCTTGTCTCGCCGCCGTCGCAGCTGCACACCAGGTGTCGCCACCGCCGCTGCTTCAATGTAAGTCATGTTTTTCGGTTTTTCAATTTCTGTCTTTTTTTTTTCAATTTCTGCCTTTTTTTTTTAATTTCCCTCTTTTTTTTTCTACAACTTAATCAAGGAGTTTATTACTACATTTCAATGTATTGATTCAATTTCTTGCATGTGTTTCTTGAATGGTCACTTTAGAATTATGTGTTTCGATTATGAGTTAGAATTCTTGAATGGTCACTTTAGAATTTCAAACTTATAAGAATTTATATTATAGTTTCCTATTTACCTTGAATTTGTGAAATTTAGTAATATGTTGTGTGACTATCCAAACTCATCTCTTTCAATGGTGTTGCATTCTCTCACTTTGCCTCTCCTTACATCATTGTCTGACCGTTGCCACCTTGTGTCTTGTGCTCATCGATTTGCCGGTTCTCCAAGCTCACCTCGTTGTGCTTGTCTTCGCTGCTCCTTGAGAGCAGAGGTATGTATTATACCTTTTGTTATTTTTTGATTTATGTTAATTTAACCATTAGTTTGGATTTGTGGATTTGTTTTATTTATCCCCTATAATGTGATTGGGAAAGTATATGTGAATTGTTTGGTTATGTGATTGGAAAAGTATATGTTGAATTATGACCAAACCTATATGGACATACCTTAATGGGGTGGGGAGGGAAATCTAAGGAATGGATTGGTTTGTGTTGTTTAATTAAAATGTGCATCATTGGCCTAGATACCCGTTCGAGGCTTACTCATTAGGAGTAAGTCTTGAATAGTCCCCGGTTTGGGACTGTCTTTGAGTTTCTTATCTCACTTAGGATGCGAATGAATGTTTGGTTTTCGAGTCTAAGAAAAATCTAGCTCATTTCCCTAAGCGTTCTCTGGGTACATATGGGGATAGTTTACCTACTATCTTCATCGTGTACTTGGAGAACTGTAGGGAAGTGCTGCCGGATTTTTCTTAGAATTGAAAACCAAATGTTCATTCACTAGTGAGATGAGAAACTCAAAGATGGGTTAGGTTGGAGTGATAAGGACCTAAATTTTCATGACTGCATTTGATAAGACACTTTGAATGATGTGATCAATATATTGTGTTTTTGTTTGGTGTCTCCAGTGTATGAATATGGATCGAACCTGGATGTATGGTAATCGGATTTCGGCGACATTTCTACAAGGGGTTGATGAATTTATCAGGGTTGCGTTAGAACATCAATCGCAGAATGGGTCAAAGTTAGTCTTGTGTCCTTGTTTTGATTGCAATAACTCTAGGGGGTATCGTGATGTGGATCAAATTAAGGATCATTTGATTCGTCGTGGGTTTAAGAGCAACTATACTAGGTGGACATGGCATGGAGAGTTTTATGATCAGGGTATGAACTCCACTAGCTTGTGTGATGATTTGCATGTTGATCACATTGATGATGAGGTTGAGGTTGATATCGAAAAAGGAGAGGATAATAATGATAATGATAGGGTAGATGATGAGAATGATAGGATGGATGATGAGAATGATAGGGTAGATGAGATGTTGCACAATTTGGAGGATGAAGGAACCGATCGTCCGAATATGTATGATAATATTTTAAGTGCAGCGGACAAACCTACGTATCCGGGGTGTAAGAATTTCACTAAACTTTTTGGCATCCTTACATTATTCAATATGAAATCGAAGCATAGTTGGACAGATAAAATTCTAAGTGAATTGTTCACTTTTTTACAAGAATTGCTACCTGATGGGAATGAAATTCCCAACTCTACCTATGAGGCAAAGAAATTGTTGTGTCCATTAGGTATGGAATATGAGAAGATACATGCATGTCAAAATAATTGTGTGTTGTATCGAAATGAGTACAAGGATTTGGGTGAGTGTCCAAGGTGTGGAGAGTCTCGGTACAAGACAAAGGAGGATGATGAAGGGGTGAGAAAGAAAAAAACTCCGGTGAAGGTTCTTTGGTATCTTCCAATCATTCCGAGATTTAGGCGTTTATTTTCGGATGAAAATAATGCTAAATTATTAAGGTGGCATGCGGATGAGAGGAAGAAAGATGGGATGCTTAGACATCCGGCCGATTCTCCGCAATGGAGAAATATCGACCGAAAGTTTTCCTGTTTTGGTAAAGAACCTCGAAATCTTAGGCTTGGACTTTGTACAGATGGGATGAACCCATTTGGCACCCTAGGTACCCAGCATAGCACTTTACCGGTTCTACTGACCATTTATAATCTGCCCCCCTGGTTATGTATGAAGCGTAAGTTTATTCTGCTATCGCTTCTTATCTCGGGTCCTAAGCAACCCGGAAACGACATAGATGTGTATCATGACCTACTCATTCAAAATCTGAAATTGTTGTGGGATGAAGGTGTTTTGATGTTCGATGCGCATGCGAAAACTGAATTCACATTACGTGCCATGATATTTTGCACGATTAATGATTTCCCGGCTTATGGGAATTTGTTCGGGTATACAGTTAAAGGAGCAATGGCATGCCCTATTTGTGATGAGGATATGATTGATGAGCGGTACCATTGGTAAAAAAATATTGTGTCTTGATGGACAGTTGAAAAGAAAAGCAGAATATTTAGTGTTAGAAAATCTGAAACAAGTTCATCCTTAGATGAGCACATGACTGTTCTTAGTGTTCAGTATCCATTGAAGAATAAACGTGAGTTGGTGATTGAGCATAATCGTTCGTTCGTTGATTGGTTTAAAGAACAAGTTATGAACCAATTATCTGACCCAAAAAATGATGTATCGGATACGTTGAGATGGTTGGCATATGGGTCAAAGATGCAAGTTCTTTCCTATGAAGGGTATGACATCAATGGTTATTCATTTTACACTAAGCGGCAAGATGACAAATCCACGATGCAAAATAGTGGTGTTACGTTGGGGGCTTTGTCATCAGAGTATACAAGTAGAAGGGATAGAACAATTGTTGAGACAATGAAGTCTTACTACGGGTTCATTGAAGAGATATTAGAACTTGACTACGTTGACTTCAAAATTCGGCTTTTCCGATGCAAGTGGGTTGATATTCGTCGTGGTTTAAAGAAGGATGAACATGGCTTTTTTACATTAGTCAATTTCAGCCGGTTAGGGCATCATGAAGATACTTTCATATTGGCATCACAAGCAAAACAATTTTTCTACATGGTTGACCCTGTCGATTCGAAATGGTCTGTTGTCATTGAAGGAAAAAGGAGAATACTTGGAATTGATGATGTACACGATGAAGAAGAATACGATGCACAATTTAATGAAGTTATTACTTCGTCGGTAGTCAATCCAAGTACATTAGGGGAAGATTTGGACCCAAATTACATTCGTCGAGACCATAATGAGGGATTTTACGTTGTCAAAGAAAAAACTGATTGATAGGTAATTTATGTAATATTATTGCAACTACTATTGTTTATAATCTTCATGCATTGTTAAAATAATTTTGTAGTACTTCATTTATGAATCTAACATGTCTTTGATTGGTATTTGTATTTGGTTTCAGGTGTAGTGATGGAAGATGATATAATGCATGATGCATCAGATGATCGGCAGCCACGTTCTGAGGCCGAGATTACTGATGGAGGTAGTAGGAAGAAAAGAGTGAGCAAGCCTAGAGGTCCTACAAAAGGGATTCGTTCCATACCCGGGGTTCAAAGAGTACTTCAGTGGGATCAGTGGATGCGTCCGATTGGGGAGCATGTTGGTGCGTACAAGACACATTGCGGTGAAATCAGTTGAAGCAAAATGTCTATCTTGTACGATAGTTGGGATGATGTTCCACTAGGCCTTAAAAATAGTTTATGGGAAGATGCTAAAGTAAGTAACACATGTATTTTAAAAGTCATTCTTTTAATTTAATTGAGATCTTGTTTATTAGTTACTAATCGTGTATTATTTTGTATATTGAAGAGAGAGTTTGGAATACAAGAGGATGAGAGGAAGAAACGAGATGTGTTGACTACTTGTGATAAGCGGTGGAGAGATTTCAAGTCAAGATTGGTGAGTCGCTGGATCACAAAAACGAGGAAGGGGCCTAACAATGATAAGCAACCGTACGTGCTCTATCCTTTCATCATAGAAGAGATTTGGGAGCAAGTTGTGACAAAGTGTAGCTCTGATGAGTTTAAGGTATATAATATGTTATAATTAATTTTTTATGTTGTGAATATTGACTAGTTACTTGTTTTCATATTAGGCTAAAAGTGAAAGAGCAAGAAAGTCTCAGGCTGCCAATATTCATCCTTATTTTTTGGGTCAAAAGTCATATGCAGAGATGATTTCTTTTTGGAAAAAAAAGGTATATCCCTTCATCATCTACAGCATCATCTGTTGACTCATCCACATCTTCAGTTTTTGCCTCCTTGCCAGATCGAACTTTGCCATGGCTTCTCGCGAGATCGAAAAAAGATAAGGAATGAAATCTTTTCTTCCCTAATGAAGAAACACAAAAGATAAAAGAGTCCATTGTAAGCATTTTTCAAATTTTATGATATTTTCTTGTCTAATTACTCGTATTCTACTAATCATATGAATTTTTTTAATTGGACGCAGGATGATTGGAAAAGGAAAGAAAAGGAAGGAGAATTTGTTCCAGGTCGGATGGATGATGCTCTATCACGTGCTTTACAGAGGAAAGACCGTCCTGGGCGTGTGTTAACAGCTGGACGTAGCATTGGGATTACATCTGTTTGGGGAGATCCTGATCGGAGTAGTACTGCTCGAAAGGGTAGGGGCATGGATGATGAGGAGATGCAGGAGTTCGAGGCTAGAGTGAGCCAAAGAGTTAGAGAACAGACGATGCAAGAGATGAACTCGAAGATAGATGCAATAGTTAAAGAAAGGTTGATGGCTTTAGCGGCGCAATTAGGTCTTCAAGTACCAAATCAAACAAGGGAAGATGTGCCGGTACGAAGTCCTCACACTCCAGTTGATCCTAGTAGCTGTCACTCGGGGGGCAATGATCCATTTGTGAACTTGCAGGTATATATGTATTTTATATCTTCTAAGATTATGATATTATGCTTCTAAAACACTTAATTAACGACATTGTGTTCTCATTTGATGTTAAGAGTCAAGTTCCATGTCGTTTGTCATTAGCGGATGTTTCGGGGCCGATCATTGTAGCTGAGGGTACCGTTCATCCACAACCGAAGTCATCATCACATCCTACGGCCGTGAAAGTGAGTGTTGATAATTTTTTTCCGGACTACGCAGATGCTCCAGTTCCACAACCTACTCCATACATCGTGAAACTCAGTCAAGCTGAGGGTTCATTCATAGAATGGCCGAAAGAGTTGGTATTTGTAGTCTCAGATAATCTGGTAACTTATGTTTAATATCTTGATTTATATACTACGTAAGCTTGATTGATATATGAAATAATCTATATACATATATAGTATGAATTAAAAAGAAGTAGAATTGAATTAGGAACATTTGTCTGAGGGAGGTGCGATGAAGAAGAAGAAACAAAAAAATAGTTGGTAGTGATCTTTGCACCGATGAGTCTGCACATAGCTACATAGATCCTTTTATTGACTTATCACTGGAGGATATGGATGATATTGTCAAGGATATGCACCGATTATTTTGCAACCGGTCCTCAGATGAGCCTTTTAGTATGGAAGTTATGAAGGGTACCGTCTTCAACTATGATAGTGATCAGATGATCATTCTCTCGCGACAAGATGTTTATCAACTTCTCACTGGAGCATGGCTTAATGTATCCATTTTGCAAATATTTATGATGTGAGAATTCTCAAACTCTAAACTAATTAACATTGATATTTATTTTTATTGTTTCTTCTAAGTATAAGTATTTGGAGTGTAGGCATTTGTAAGAGGAGTCTGAATTAGAGGGTACTATTGGTTTCATGTGTCCAAGTATGATTTCGGCGACCATGATACGTGATAGGCGTGTCGCGCACCTAACAAAAATAAATAACCTAACTAATCCTCCTAACTATGTAGTAGGGTAAGTCAGAGTCGATCCCACTGAGAGAAAGTTGTTCTATGATTAGCCCTTAAGTAATGGTAAGACTAAAGGAGATTTAATATCAAGAATAATGGTGGAATAAACTATACTAATCAATCTATAAATAAAAGACTCTATAGTTAAGTATCCCCACTAGCATGAATTAATAAAACAATAATTTCTACCCCAAACTAGTCAACTAAATGCTCACAAGGAAAAGTACACCCTATAAAATACCATAAACCTCTCCCGAGTATCTATGGCTTCTCTAATATGCACTCAAGCCTACTCCCGTGGAATTGGCGGGACGCGGATGTGTCGTTGTACACCGCGCCCGGTCCAAAGATAAAATTTCTCCTACTCTCTTCTACACTAAGGTAGTATAGTGGAAGTAGGGGTCGTATCCACAGGGAAACAGGGACGAGTTTCGTATTCGGCGTGATTCGAAATCTAGATTAAGCTAAGGGCCGAGAAACCTAATAATATTAACAAAAGGGGGGTTTCAAGTTGATTTACTAACAAACTAAAACTAACTAGCATATAAACAAAATGAGAAATCAATTATAGGAAGATCTTGAATCCGATTAACATTCACTTCAACTCATTATCGATCCTTGAACCTCCACTCTAATTAATTTCATAATTATCTATTGTCGAGAATTAATCTCGTGTTCTCCTTAATCTTAGTTGAATAGCACGATCAGCGTGACTATAAAACCCTAACTAAAGGATAACCTAGTCCGATCCGCGTCTAAGTTCAATCCAATAGCAAAATAAACACAGAGAACCAATAGACCCGCTAATGTCATACACGCGATAAACATTCAACAGTGATTCAATTTCCCTAAGAAATAACCAAGATGATCGAAGATCTAAATTACTCCCTAGCTTGCTACCAATTGATAAAAGAATAAAACAATCCGATTCTATTCTTAAATCTAGCATTAGATTAACTACACAATCAAACTAGTAACGTTCCTAGCATAATTATGCAACAATCATAAATCACAAGCATAGAAATTAAACCATAATCAAGGAAAAGAGAAAGAGAGGAAAGATCTCACAATAACGGTTGAAGCTTCATGTTAATTGATCCAAGAACAGTCAAGCTACAATCCGATAGCAAAAACCAAACCCATAGTTGAAATCCCTAAAAACTAAACTAAGAAATGAAAACTAAAACTAGGAAATGAAGAACAAAAACTAAGAAATGGAAATGAAGAACAAAGAGGAACGAAGAAGGAAAGATGAAAAGAGAATCATGAAGAAGGAAGGATGAGGAGAGGAGCTCTCCCCTCAAGCTTGCCACTCCAAGATCTACATTTCAGCTCTCCTCCTCAATTTTTGTTCAGAAATTCCAGATCTCCCCCTTTTATAAAACCTAAGGAAGGCTGAGAATTGCCGAAGAATCGCAGCCGCGTCGAAGTGCGCGAGCCGGGCGATGATGGTGCGCGAGTCGGGCTTTGGGCCGCCCAAGTCATGCGGCCTTCGCTTAGCGCGCGGGTCGCGCATGTCTTGCGCGCGGCTCGGGCATCCTCTCGCCGCCCGGCTTGAGCCTTCAATCGATGTGCGCGAGTCGCGCAGTCCAGCCGCGAGTCGGGCACTTGGTGCCGGGCAGCGAGCGCCGGGCCGTGCGAGCTTGCATGCGATGGCCGGCCGCTGCGGGGTGATGACGCCGGGCCGGGCGACGTGGTGCCGGGCATGCTTGCGTGCTGCTAGATGGGCGAGGCTTGGGCTTGCGGTGGAGCTTGGCTTGGCGAGCTTGTGGCTTGCGATGCTCGGCTCAAATGCATTTCACCTTGGAAGCTCGAATGCATGACATTAACACAACTTATATCGCAAAACTCCGAACTTCCGCTAAAGATGATTTATATGCAAACCTTAACAATTACGAACAAATCCCTTAGCAATGTGCACCTAAAATGCCACAAGAACATCGTATAACTTGAGCGTATCAAATACCCCCACACTTGAACTTTACTCGACCTCGAGTAAACTCAAAAATGAGAAATACCAATTAAATCATCGCCCAAGCTATCGAAACCAACCTACACTCCCCATCAACTACATCATCATCATCACATCTCAACAAAATATGCTCAAAATCTAAACGTAAGGGACGATGATTCCCCCACACTTAGATTCAAGCTCACCTGAAATATATAAAGACGCGACAACAATAATCACCAAACGACAACCAAAATGTGAGCTCAAATCCTGAAGGATCTCAAAGGAATTGAACTCACTCCAACCCACAATCAAAATGACAACTCGCCTAAAACCTCAAAAGATAAACTACTACTACTACAACTAACTTAAAATAGCAAGCCATGGAACAAAGACAAAAAGGGATAAATTCCATGCTTACTCCCAAAAACAAACAATTAACCAAAAGAATGTGAAAGCCAACATAAATCTTCACAAAATCAAGGATGAAATAACCAACCCAACCCGAAAACGCTTTCCACCTTATGACACCATCTCCGGTAAATGAGTTTTCAAAATATATAATTCTCTCTTTCATCTCTCATTTTGCCTAGGAGCCCTTTCGGGTTTTCATCCTAGCTTCACACATTTTTTTCATCTCTCTTCTTACCCGCTCAATATAAGCCACTTTTGTGCATAGGTTGCCCTTTCGGGTTTTCAACCTATCCGGGCCCCCAATTTTTGCCTGAGTCGCCCACCCTTGTGGGTTTTCAACTCAGCGGGTTTCATTTCATCACTTTTTTTTTTTTTTTTATATTTTTTTTTTTGTTTTTCTCAATTTTTTTTCATTTTTTCAAATTGAAAGTAATAAATACAACATAGATACATGAGAATGAGAATACCCTCCCCCCTACTTAAACTACACATTGTCCTCAATGTGACGACAATGAGAAGAAAAAGGAAACTGAAAATGGGGGAAATAGAAAATCGAGTAAATCGAAGATCGAATGCTCAAGACTCATGACCAAACAATCCGTCAAACTCAAATTTCTTAACAACACCAACTCAAATCTCATAAACCAACTCACAACCCTCTCCCTCGAATCACTCAAACAAATGACAAATTCAAACGTTTTAAATTTTTGAGATTGACACCTAGCTCAAGAGATCGAAAAGATACAACAATCTCACTCCTCTAGTGTTACCAACTCCTAGCTATTGAACTCCTCCCAACGGGTTTTCTTTTGTGGACTTGGGCTCAAAGTGGATTAAGATTTGTTGTGGTTCTTTTGAGTGGGTGGTGAGTGGGTTGAAGAAAATTTGTTGTGGTGGTGGAAATTTGATGAGAAAATAAAGGAAAGGAAAGAAAATAAAAAGGGTCTCGGGTTGCCTCCCGAGAAGCGCTGTTGTTTAAAGTCGTTAGCTCGACTTAATACCTTAAGCTTAATCATTGGGTTGTGCTCCATGTGTGACAATGGTGGTTCCATGTCAATCTCCACTTCAAACACCTGCAAAATTGATTGAGAAGGACTCTTGCAATGCATTGTTAGTGCCTAGCTTACTACATCATGGTTGAGCATATAATATCAGATTATATCCCAAAACCTAGCATTAAGTCAACAACAAACATCAACTAGTAGTACTCCTAGCTAATCCAAGTCATGACCATTAATATCAATATTTAAAGCTAGACAATAACCAAGATATAGAGTATGAGTCAATCAACCATTCCCAAGAGAGTTAAAGCAACAAGTTCCATGCTTCTTGTCCAAAATACGAAAGTGAAATACATAGAGCTCAATGGAAGATGAAAACTAGAAACTCAAACAAAAAGGGAATTCTTCATATAAGTGGCCAACCAAAAACAAAGAGCACAAGCAATACCATCCAAAAATCACGCAAAACACAAACAAGTAACACCGTTTCCCAAACGGCGCCAAAATTTGGCGGGACGCGGATGTGTCGTTGTACACCGCGCCCGGTCCAAAGATAAAATTTCTCCTACTCTCTTCTACACTAAGGTAGTATAGTGGAAGTAGGGGTCGTATCCACAGGGAAACAGGGACGAGTTTCGTATTCGGCGTGATTCGAAATCTAGATTAAGCTAAGGGCCGAGAAACCTAATAATATTAACAAAAGGGGGGTTTCAAGTTGATTTACTAACAAACTAAAACTAACTAGCATATAAACAAAATGAGAAATCAATTATAGGAAGATCTTGAATCCGATTAACATTCACTTCAACTCATTATCGATCCTTGAACCTCCACTCTAATTAATTTCATAATTATCTATTGTCGAGAATTAATCTCGTGTTCTCCTTAATCTTAGTTGAATAGCACGATCAGCGTGACTATAAAACCCTAACTAAAGGATAACCTAGTCCGATCTGCGTCTAAGTTCAATCCAATAGCAGCAATAAACACAGAGAACCAATAGACCTGCTAATGTCATACACGCGATAAACATTCAACAGTTGATTCAATTTCCCTAAGAAATAACCAAGATGATCAGCATCTAAATTACTCCCTAGCTTGCTACCAATTGATAAAAGAATAAAACAATCCGATTCTATTCTTAAATCTAGCATTAGATTAACTACACAATCAAACTAGTAACGTTCCTAGCATAATTATGCAACAATCATAAATCACAAGCATAGAAATTAAACCATAATCAAGGAAAAGAGAAAGAGAGGAAAGATCTCACAATAACGGTTGAAGCTTCATGTTAATTGATCCAAGAACAATAAGCTACAATCCGATAGCAAAAACCAAACCCATAGTTGAAATCCCTAAAAACTAAACTAAGAAATGAAAACTAAAACTAGGAAATGAAGAACAAAAACTAAGAAATGGAAATGAAGAACAAAGAGGAACGAAGAAGGAAAGATGAAAAGAGAATCATGAAGAAGGAAGGATGAGGAGAGGAGCTCTCCCCTCAAGCTTGCCACTCCAAGATCTACATTTCAGCTCTCCTCCTCAATTTTTGTTCAGAAATTCCAGATCTCCCCCTTTTATAAAACCTAAGGAAGGCTGAGAATTGCCGAAGAATCGCAGCCGCGTCGAAGTGCGCGAGTCGGGCGATGATGGTGCGCGAGTCGGGCTTTGGCTGCTGCCCAAGTCATGCAGCCTTCGCTTAGCGCGCGGGTCGCGCATGTCTTGCGCGCGGCTCGGGCATCCTCTGCTGCCTGGCTTGAGCCTTCAATCGATGTGCGCGAGTCGCGCAGTCCAGCGCGAGTCGGGCACTTGGTGCTGGCGTGAGCGCCGGGCATGCGAGCTTGCATGCGATGGCCGGCCGTCTTGGTGGGTGATGACGCTGGGCGGCGACGTGGTGCTGGGCATGCTTGCGTGTGCTGCTAGATGGGCGAGGCTTGGGCTTGCGGTGGAGCTTGGCTTGGCGAGCTTGTGGCTTGCGATGCTCGGCTCAAATGCATTTCACCTTGGAAGCTCGGAATGCATGACATTAACACAACTTATATCGCAAAACTCCGAACTTCCGCTAAAGATGATTTATATGCAAACCTTAACAATTACGAACAAATCCCTTAGCAATGTGCACCTAAAATGCCACAAGAACATCGTATAACTTGAGCGTATCAGGAATCATGCAAATTAATGACATTAAACGCGGCACTCTAACTTCCTAACAATCCATTCTACCTACTCCCGTGGAGAACTTCATGTCCTTAATTGAAATATTCAAATCCGTCAAAACCCAACTTCCGTTGTGATCAAGACAAAGGAATCATAACAATACTAGTTATCCCTAATCAAGTATTGGAATATGCACAATCAATTAAGCAAGAACAATTCAACAATTAGTTTGGAATTTTAAAGAAATAATCATGAATTAATTCACACTAGGGTTCAACTTAACCATAGATTACAAAACTATGTAAGCATAATTGAAATAAATAAAGAAAATAGAGAAGAATAATAAAATATCATAATATAAAACAAGGAGAAAAGAAGAAGAAAAGAGATACTTGAATTAATGGAAGGAAGGTGGAGTCTTGAAGAACAATGGAGATCTACAAGTTTCTCTCTCTAACTTCTCTCTCTAAAAACCCTAAGTATAAACTAATAATGATGATATAATTACAAACTCCAAAACTCCCCTCGAAAATAAGGGTTAAAGTCCTATTTATATGCTAAGATTAAAATAAACCGACATAAGTTAGGTCACGCGGAAGATACGACATTACAGCAGGTTGCACGGGCAAGCAACATATTGCACGGGCGTGCAGGGTCATGCACGGTCGAGTGAAATCTCGCTCGGTCGTGCGAGCGAGGCAGAAGCTTCAGTGACTTTTGATTGCAGGTTGCACGGCCGAGCAGATTTCCGCACGGGCGTGCGGTCGAGACAGTGGCTTCAGCTCAACTTTGAACAGCTATAACTTTTGATCCAGAGCTTTGTTTCACACATGCAATATATCGTTGGAAAGATCTTGAAGTCTAGTTTCCGACACAGTTGGAATTACCTCATTATCATTCCTGAGTCAAATGTTACGAGTGAAATGGTGAAGAGGTGTCATATTTCGCACAAGTACACAAAGTCATGTGTATCTTCTTCGCTTTCAATCCGTTTTGGGCACATGATATATCGTTTTGAAGGTCATCTACGCGCCTAAATCATCATGTCCTCAAATAGGAGTCCAAAGTACCTGAGATTACATCAAAAGACCAAACAACCCGTGAAAGCATCGTAGCTTACGAAAATGGACCTATATATGCATAAATGCAAGTAAATGCTCTAATACTACATGAAAATGCACCCTAATATGCAACTAAATGATGTTAGAATATGCACTTATCAAACTCCCCCAAGCTAAACCATTGCTTGTCCCCAAGCAATAAGACATAAACATTGGAAAAGAAAGACGACCTACAATATAGGACTACAACAGGGCTAAACACTCAACTGAAAACACAAGAGATAAAATCACTACACAAACCAAGCATCAATACAAGCTCGAACAAAGCCGCATAGCATGCCATGTATCGCAATCGACTCTCCAATCATACCACATACCATCTCTCCCAATTTGGATTTAACCAAACCTGACAGACCTCACTATAGTCATGTACGCTCAAATCTCTCATGTGTTTAAAGGATAAATGATAACACTCAACCTAAAATAAGTCGACTCAGATGAAACATAAACTCTTTAACTTTGACTTTTTGAGTCACTTAATACTCAACAATACAATACACAATGATCAAGGGGACTTTTAAGGGTTGTAATGGGGTTGAGGTTAAAGGTATGGAAAATAATTTGGGAATTGTGGTGGAAAAACCAAGAAGGGGGAGCATTATATAACTGAAAACATGACCACGAAAGGTCACAACAACTCCGTGCAACAACCAACAATCTCCAAATATAATCAACAACACTTTTCACTCAAGAAATTCAATCATAACCCTTTTTATTTCACTTTATTCACAACTTTTTTTTCTACTTCTTTTTCATTTCATTTTTCACCTTTTTTTTCTTTTTTTTTTCGAACTTTCAATTCAATTTCAAAGCTCACTAAACATACTTGTCCATCCTTCTAAACTACAAATAGATCACTTCAATTCAATACAAACCAAACCAAAACTAATACTCGCTCCCCCAAGCTAGGCTTAGGACTAATATCGAATGAGGCTAATGGCTTGTAATGTAGGTAGCAATCAAACATAGTCAGAAAGGCTCAGCGGGGTTAGAGGAAGGATAATATGAAAACAAGAATAACTCTGGAGCTGAGATCATGAAATAGAATGCCTCAATCATATCAAAATGTATGCACTAGTAAATATCAAGGAGTACTAAGTCAAAATCAAGATCAATGCGACAACTAAGGAACTAATCACACATGAAAGAACATAACTGACACAGATACGTCAGTTTATAGGCACAGAAGCTCACTTAGTTTAAGGTGTCTGCACAATAAAGTTAAATCGAGCCAGAGAGAGATCAATCAATCTTACCACAAACAATCAATTGCGAAACAATCGTGCTATGAAGAATCATGAACAAGATGAATTATGCTTAGGAATTGTAGTAAAATATCAGCAAGGTTCTCAATAAGTGCTAGCAATAGTCCCATAGATGCAACTAAAATGACATGAAATCTAATATGAGATGAAATATGCCAATGCAACTATGAAAGCAATACAATGTTTTTGGTTACACGTAAACTCCCACTCCTAGTGAGCGGTACAAACTGTGCAACATCCTACGAAAGCAATGAAAAAAAAAAATACTCTAGATGCAACTAACATGCGCTAAGTAATGATGACAAACATCCTCCCCCAAGCTAAATGACACATTGTCCTCAATGTGAACAAAGAGGAATTAAATGAGGGAGAGGTACAACTTACAAAAGGGGTGGGTAATCAAAGGGAGTGTCAAAAAGCATCGACACCTCCACCACAATCGATAGTTGTAATGAGGCAGTGAACTTAGCCAAAAAAAAATTGGCTATGCTTGTACCTAGCAACAGACTTCGTCACACATTAGCAAAGTTAGTCAAACCAAAATAAATAAAAAAATGAACAAAGTCAGGTTGCCTCCCGATAAGCGCTGATTTAAGGTCTTGCATGACCGTTTAAGACTAGTAGATCACTCATAATAGTTCAATGCTCTAAGAAGCTTATCATATGTTCCTGCAAACATCTCAGAGCATATTATATAAGAATGGAAAGGAAAAATGAAAAAAATTACTAAAACTACAAAAAGAAAAATCAAAGGAAAAATTATATTTACAAGAAGAAGAAAAAGAAAAATTATTAGTCTTTTTACATGACTCAAAAGAAGGAAAAGAAACTAAATTTACATTATTTACATTATCATAAAAGTCATTCAAGAAGGGAGGAAGAAGGAACGATGGAGGATATAATATAGGGGAAGAAGGAATAAGATCAAGTTTTTTAGAAAAAGGAACATGAGACTCAAAAACTATAGGTGGTACCGATAAAGACTCATAAATCACTTCACTCTCGACTTGACTTTCCTCCAAAGAGGAAATTTCAACAAAGGGCTCTTCCTCCTTTAAAATATCCATCACATTGCTCTCTCCTATAATTTGATCATAATCCTCATAACTCTCATTCTCTATACAACCGGCATCATCAACATCATAAATATACGGTTGGGGATGAGAATTTTGAGTGTAATAATCAAATTCATATTGGGGTGAGGGGTTAAAATCATTCACTAACGTCACATCACACGAAGAAAAATCATGTGAAGTAGATTGACAATTTAAGCAATAAGGAGGTGTTGTAATATGCATCTCGGATGAAAAGGATGGTCTAGAAGATAAAGACATATCCCACTCATAATTATTCTGAGCCAACCACTCAATTTGATCCCAACAATAATCAGGTGATTGAGATAGAAATTGACCATTAGACATAGACTCCAACACCTCCCTAGTTTCTTCATTTAAACCCTCATAAATCACTAGGCACATATCCCAAATTTCAATTCCATGGTTAGGACCAACAAAATCACCAAGTCTATAATAGTATTTCCAAAACAATTCATTTTCATATTGAGGAAAAGAAAAAATTGCTCTAGAATTACTAGCAAAAATATTGGGTTCATGGAACATGTATGGTAATTCATGAGAACTCATGCAAAAATTGGGAGAATTTTGATATGATGCATCAAAACTATAAACATGAGAACCACAAGAATTATGACTATGGCGCCTATCAGAAGAATTATCCCCATCAAAATAATAATATGACTCCATGATACGAAAAAAAGAAAAGAAAAAAAATATATTCACAAAAGAAAGGAAAAAAAATATATATACAGTCTAGTCTCACCAAAAAATAAAAAATAAATAAAACAAACTATCTCCCCGGCAACGGCGCCAAAATTTGATAGGCGTGTCGCGCACCTAACAAAAATAAATAACCTAACTAATCCCCCTAACTATGTAGTAGGGTAAGTCAGAGTCGATCCCACAGAGAGAAAGTTGTTCTATGATTAGCCCTTAAGTAATGGTAAGACTAAAGGAGATTTAATATCAAGAATAATGGTGGAATAAACTATACTGATCAATCTATAAATAAAATACTCTATAGTTAAGTATCCCCACTAGCATGAATTAATACAACAATAATTTCTACCCCAAACTAGTCAATTAAATGTTCACAAGGAAAAGTACACCCTATAAAATACCATAAACCTCTCCCGAGTATCTATGGCTTCTCTAATATGCACTCAAGCCTACTCCCGTGGAATCATGTAAATTAAAGACATTAAACGTGGCACTCTAACTTCCTAAGAATCCATTCTACCTACTCCCGTGGAGAACTTCATGTCCTTAATTGAAATATTCAAATCCGTCAAAATCCAACTCCCGTTGTGATCAAGACAAAGGAATCATAACAATACTAGTTATCCCTAATCTAGTATTGGAATATGCACAATCAATTAAGCAAGAACAATTCAACAATTAGTTTGGGAATTTAAAGAAATAATCATGAATTAATTCACACTAGGGTTCAACTTAACCATAGATTACAAAACTATGTAAGCATAATTGAAATAAATAAAGAAAATAGAGAAGAATAATAAAATATCATAATATAAAACAAGGAGAAAAGAAGAAGAAAAGAGATACTTGAATTAATGGAAGGAAGGTGGAGTCTTGAAGAACAATGGAGATCTACAAGTTTCTCTCTCTAACTTCTCTCTTTAAAAACCCTAAGTATAAACTAATAATGATGATATAATTACAAACTCCAAAACTCCCCTCGAAAATAAGGGTTAAAGTCCTATTTATATGCTAAGATTAACATAAACCGACATAAGTTAGGTCACGCGGAAGATACGACATTACAGCAGGTTGCACGGGCAAGCAACATATTGCACGAGCGTGCAGGGTCATGCACGGTCGAGCGAAATCTCGCTCGGTCGTGCGAGCGAGGCAGAAGCTTCAGTGACTTTTGATTGCAGGTTGCACGGCCGAGCGGATATCCGCACGGGCGTGCGGTCGAGACAGTGGCTTCAGCTCAACTTTGAACAACTATAACTTTTGATACAGAGCTTTGTTTCACACATGCAATATATCGTTGGAAAGCTCTTGAAGTCTAGTTTCCAACCCAGTTGGAATTACCTCATTATCATTCTTGAGTCAAAAGTTACGAGTGAAATGGTGAAGAGGTGTCATATTTCGCACAAGTACACAAAGTCATGTGTATCTTCTTCACTTTCAATCCGTTTTGGGCACATGATATATCGTTTTGAAGGTCATCTACGCGCCTAAATCATCATGTCCTCAAATAGGAGTCCAAAGTACCTGAGATTACATCAAAAGACCAAACAACCCGTGAAAGCATCGTAGCTTACGAAAATGGACCTAAATATGCATAAATGCAAGTAAATGCTCTAATACTACATGAAAATGCACCCTAATATGCAACTAAATGATGTTAGAATATGCACTTATCAATACGCAATGAACTAGATGCCGTGATCAACTACATGGCAAGTTCAATGAAAGCGAATCAAAATATGCGTTTCATCCTATGTCCGTATATTCAAAAATATGTTAGTTAAACTAATCTTTACTTTGTTTTATCTATATGAACTTGTGGTTATATGAGCATCACATTTTGTTTCATGCCTTAGGGAACATTGGATTTTTCTTGTCATTTGTCTATCTAAGAAAGCGGTATATATTTGATTCGCTACATAGAGAAAGAAAATTAGCTATCAAGATGCCGCTGAATACGTAAGTTCATAGTTGTTATACATGTTAATTAATTTACATGCATTTTATGATATTTTAAATAATTTACAAATTTTTATAGTAATTAATTGTTACAAAATTTATATACTTAGTGCATATACAAGTTTCACGTGCCTTGAAGGATCCAATAAAGGAACTAAATTGTCTTGGATAACGATCCCGGTAAAACTCTTATGGTTTTGTATTTGATACACATTTTATAATTCTATTTAGGATTTTATTTCCGATTCTAATATATATCTTAAATTTGATGTAGTGTGCTCAACAATCGGGAGGAGCGGAATGCGGCTATTTCGTGATGAAAAACATGCTTGAAATCGTCCGCATGCACTATGATTCAGATAATTTATAGGAGGTATATGTATGTCGTAAATTCGTTATTTATACTTATAGAATTTTCAAGTATATTAACTAATTTAATATATTTCTAGGATTTTCCACCAAGTCCTCAACCATACTCCGCAACTGAAATCGACGAACTCAGAGAACTTTTTGCACAATACTTTGTAGAGGTCGTCAAAGCTGCAAACTAACTAGTTAGTATATGTGTTTATAGGTTGAACAATATTTTATTGATTGAACCTTGTTGGTTGCCTGATTGCAATTGATTGCAATATTGGTTTCTTTGAGATGTACTGGAACAGGTTTTGGTTATATATGCAAAATTCTCCCAACGATTTCTTGGGTTGTCCAAATTACAAAGGAGACTCTGCCGAATTTTCTGCTCATAATTATTAATATAATGTTCGTTTAGTTTTGAAGTTTAAGGTTTTGTATATGAAAAGAAAAAAAAAAAAAAAAAAGAAAAAAAAACCCCAAAATCATCATTTGCGTCGCACCTTGCACAATGTGCGACGCAAATGATCTACTATCTGCGTCGCACGATAGCAATGTGCGACGCAGATGACTATTGGGCTGCTGGTTGCTGGCCCTACCATCTGCGTCGCATGCTGCTAACGTGCGACGCAGATAATAGATCATTTGCGTCGTACATTGTGCAATGTGCGACGCAGATGGTAGGGCGCCAACGCCACAGCAGCCAGCAGCCCAAGAGTTATTTGCGTCGCGTGGTTGTCTGGGTCCAACGCAAATAGCGAGACAACTGCATCGCATGCTTGTTCGACGCAGATCCTATATCCTTATTTGCGTCGAGAGCTGTGCCGTCGGACCCATGTCCGACGCAAATGGGCGCCTCGCATCCGACGCAAATCGTCAATTCTGTACTAGTGTTTGAAGCATCATCTGCAGGATATGGTTGAAGACGGTAGATTACCAATTCCGCCTGCGGCAAAAGTCAACAATAGCGGCAACCCCTTGGGAAATGCCTAAATAATGCAGAGGGCTTAGTCATTTAGCGCTAGTTTTCTAGGCCGAGTCGGAGAGTCCCTCCCCTAGCTCTTTCATTTCCCTTCCTGTCAAGTCTATGTCATTTAGGTTTTTATTTCTAATGAGCCTTGTTCTATTTATTTCTAATCAATAAAATAATTGCATTTTCATTTTAATTTTCGTTGGCCTTCCATCATTTTAATTATGCTTTTATTCAATGATGCAACTCAAATCACCTAATGAACTTGACTATAATAATAAAAGAGATCTGAAAAAAAAAAAGAAGAATAAAAAAAGAAAGGGCGTACTTTGGATCAGGAGTTATTCCCTCTTCCTCCATCACCTTCCATGAGCCATCATCCTTAAACCATCATAAACCAAACAATCCCTTCAACATCAAAGCTCCACAAACATCCTTCAAAACCTTTCAATACCCGAAACCAAACTTGTGTGCAAGCCTCACTACACTACGAAAAAAATCAATGCCAGGCAAAATAAAATAGTGAAAAAATTCAAAGTGCGAAAAAATGAAAAAAGCAAAAACGCACAGGATAAAAAGAAAAGATTCAAAAAGAAAGAGCCAAAGGCAAATAAAAAGTCAAGCTAGGGGGCTTGCACACAAGTTCTACCCCTCATTCAAATCCCTTCGATTCATCAAACCTTTAATCCATATAAATCCAAATTCATAATCCTTTCGTCAATCCTAATTCCTTCTCCAAGGTATGTCCAAGCCCGCTAGGTTGAAAACCCGAAAGGGCGGCCTAGGTAAAAGTTAGGGCACAAAAAATAATAATAATAATAAAAAAAAAATCAGATCCATAACTACGAATGGTCTGATTCCGCAAGGATATGTAGGAATCCTCATCTTGAGGTTTGACCGCTTCAATAAAAATAAATTAGTCATGGTCTAATGATTTGATTTTCTAGAATTCAGGAGCATTCTCTTTCTAGATCCCGACATAGACTCGAGTCTGAACCTAGCCTCGTTAAAGCCTTTTTCCACCTACATTCATTTAAGTCACAAATTCAAACCTTTTATTTTTCAATCCAAGCTCTCCTTTTCCCCGAAGGACTCTCCGGTGATTCTATGGTCTCTGGCGATATTTGACTTTGCCTATGTCAACTTCCCAAAGAAGAATCCCCAGTCCAATCCCCAAATTGTTTAGGTTAAAAATTTCTCAAAGACGATGACAGTTTTGGGACGTCGACAACTAGATTAAATGAACTTGACGAAATAAGAAGATGGTTAAAAACCCCAATGAAGGGAATGGCGGAAGGAAATATTAACGCGGAAAAATCCCAATGGAGATGGTTAAAAAACCGCGGGAGACTATGAGTCCACCAATTAACTAGATGCAATCGTAGTTGATGATTCATGTTAGTCAATAAGTATAATATTTTTCATCGAATATGTAAGTAAAGGAGAGCAATGTAAGCAAATATGAAAATAATATAAGTGTTTGTTTGAGATTGTTTCTAAGTACTCAGAGTGTTTTTTCGTGATAGCTTGTGTGTGTGGCTTTTGAACATTGGATTTACTCTAGTCCTTGATCGGTGTAAAGCAGCTCCTTCATTCAAGGAGTCGATCACGACATATCCTAACTTCCATGATCTTCCAATGTTTCCTTTTTTACTTATGTTGCTCTTCTTTGACTCGTTCAAAATCATACCCCTTAGCTACATATTCTACACTGCTGACCAAGTTCTCCTTGATTATAGCAAAATTCTGTTGCGGCTCCCTATCTAGACCATTGTAACACTTGTCGCATCTCAAGACCATCTGTCTAGACCTGTAAAATTCAGCTATAACACTAACTAAAGTCAATTGTTTTTGAAAAATTCTAATGAATTTAACATTCATTTTGTGCTGTCAAGGCTCCATTAAGTTAGAACAAGGTATTGCACATTCCTTCTTTTCACTAAGCTAACATTTTCTCTAAGGGCCTCGCACAACAACTATTTCTACACTTCATGTCCAAATTTAACATCAGCCTTCCCTCTATACAAATTACAAGTGTGTGATAGAGAGTATAGAAGACATTATAAGTATTATAGTTCATGCATTTATTCTTTTACAATTTCATTCATGATAGTAACATTAGCAATACATGGACTCATTGAAGAGCCATTTACCTAAGTTATGACGAGCTTAGGCTCGATTTGGGGGGAGGGAAAAAAATTGCTTTAATTATCAAGTTTTAAGTCACGTGTGATTAATTTGAGAAAAAAAACCTTTCAGTCAGGACTCAGTGGTGAATCCATCATATAAGAAGTGGGGTCACTTGACCCCGCTTGAATTGGTAAAATTATTAAATTTCCTTTTTAAAATATTTTTTTAAAAAATTGTCTTTCCTATTCAGAACATTTAGCCCCAATAAAATTTAAAAATTACGGTATGACCACATTAAATAATTTTCTAGATTTGCCCTTGTCGGGAGTACTTTCAAATGTCTAATAATGAAGATCACTCTAAGCAAAACAGTCATAGTTGTAATCAATTCTGCCAATTTGTTCTCATAATTATCAAATGTTGAAATTTAGTACTAGCAAGTTGCTTAATTTATGCTCCTGTTATTTAAATAAGTGCGTGAAGTTGTTGAAGTGTGATAGCTATGATGGCTTTGTTCATGAGTGTGGAGGAAAGTGTGGGAGAATGCATGTGAGAACAGTGGTCAGATGATAGACAGTAGCGATTATTGCGGTGGTTGTCGCTGAAGTGGAGGTTGTCGTTCCTAAGGTTAACACACCACACTCATACAAAGGCACTTTTGGGTGATAGATTGGAGTCACATGAACTTATGCCCAAAAACAAGAGGAAGAGAAGAGAGAAATTGTAGAGAATGAAGATCCAAAAAACATCTCATAAAAAAAACTATATACATAACTTAGGAAGAGGAGGCAATGAGTCAACATTACAAGCAAGCAATGAACATCCATAAACTCCCTCATCAATATTAGAAACTCCCCCGAACTTAATGTGGAGTTACAAGAAGAAAGAAATAAAACTTTTCCAGATTTGGAACGTTGCCCAATCGGGCCGAGTTGCCCGCTCGCGTTGGGCAGAGGCCAAAACTGTCATTTTTCACAAACTCTGAAATTGCTCTTGCTCCCGATCGGGCGGCGAGCCACTTTTTCCCTTTCCTAATCTTTACTCCAACAATCCCCCACTAAAGATTAGAAAAACAAATGACAATACGAGGAAGGAAGGAAACTTTGGGCACAAGAGGAGATACATACCTAAATCTTGGTATTACATAAGTAATTTGAAACCAAATGCCTAGTGAAACAAGGCAACGATCTACAAGCTTTAAGGGTGAACGAATCTTGAAACCCTTCAGGCTCTTGATCAAAGGAGTGGAAAAACCTTGAAACTCCAAGATTTAGACCGAGACCCCCGCAACACATATCATTGCTCCAAACATCATATGAACTTCGCAATAGTCTCGTGGAAGATCTAGGAAAACTGCCCAAGTTCTCCATAGAAGATGGTTAGCTTTCACAACCAATTAAGTGAATCCTCAAGTGCTTTCCAACCATAACACTTAGTCAATAGGGTTCGAAAGAAATTCATATAAGTGAAATCATCACATGCTACTTAGTATCCAATTACCCTACATGACCACGATTCATTAAGAACATTAAAATGTTCAGCCTTTGAATTATTTTATTTTAGTCGGTGAATCCAACAAGTTAAACGCGTCCATTTTACAAGTTGGATTCATTAAGAGTTCAAAAACTCGACCATAAATTAGGCGGTGGATCCTTCAAGCGCGTCACAAGCAACACTTACCTCATGGGTTTAGATCCATTTAGAGTTGAATGACTCATCCTTACAAGCATTTAAATCCATTTCACAATGTTTTGCATCTGAGCATTTGCGTCGTTTTCTCGTGTTCGACATAAATAACGGGACGCAAATTAACACTTTCCTACTAGTGATAGGTAAATAATGCTTATTTACCTTAACACATGGGCTCAAAGCTTATCTCCCTTGACATTAAAATAACCATCAAGGATCATTATTGGTCCCAAAATGTCTTACCGTAGTCATACTTTAACAACATGAACTCTCACAATGGCACAAATGGTTAAGAAATATTTAACCACATTGTTCACAAAAATAATTTCCAGATTAATATAAAACAATGGGACAAATCATACAACTTAATGCTGAGAACACTATTTGAAATAAACATGATCTTCAAGACATGACATAGCCACTAACTTCATCATATATCAAACTTAAAACCTTGTGCCAAATAATCCCCAATAATTTGTCTTTGATGCAGACAAAGAACTTTATACTTACTCATGGTACGTCAAAAAATGATTTTGACACTTGATCACTGAAAATTGCGAAACCAACATAAGTAAAGTAATCTTCATAGTAATACTATGTCAAAACACAATGTGATCAATAATCATATTATTACATTGCCGAATATATTAGTATATTCAACTTAAACTACACAATAGGTCCTTTAAAATTATAAAGATTTATGTTACAACACATACATGCCACATGAATGATATGAATATAACTTTTCCACACTATCTTCTCAAATTTAAAAAAGACTTTAAAGGAAAACCCCAACTCTTGTTTTTCTCAAAATAGACAAGGCATGCCATTTCCTTCACATAATCCTCACCACAATAAGAGAAGATATGGAGTTCAAACAAGGCTATTTAAAACCACTATTCAACTTGCAATATAACATGAAATCAATACATCACCCACATAGAGGAAAATAACCAAATAGTTTATCATCTTCAATAATCATGAGAAATAAAATTCTCCACAAATTCAACATTCTAGCTTGAACTATTTCATAGGTGATAAGAAAATACCCAGATGAACTGCACTATATTATACATCTTATTATCAAAAGGGAACTCCAAATAGCTTGGTTTAACCACTTAGAAATATATTTCATATTAACTTCATAAAGGTTCAATAAACAAAACATGGAGATCAATGCCTCCAATACTCTAAGTGACACATTTACAATTTCCTGACGAATACGAATAAGACAAACATTTTAATTTTTTGGAGCCCTCCATATTATAAGAATAGCCTTGAAAATCCTATTCAGCCACTCAAGAATAGACCTTAAAGACCTTTGAAGAAACTTCTAACCATACAAGATAGACATAAAAAGTCTAATACATTCACAAATGGTTTTTTCACATAGGTTATCCACTAATAAAAACTTCATTGACAATTTATGGAATTTTAAGGTCCTACTTCATAGGAATAAAAACACTCACACAACATTCAAGGCAAAATACATAATCGTCTTCCACAAGATAGCCAAAGTAGCACATCCATGCCATGCATGAATTTAGGTAAAGTCTCTTACTTTAAGTCCCTCATTTCTTCTAGGTCCAAAAAGTTCACCGGTAAGGTAGGAAGAAGATAGAACTACACCAAACAAGAAACATATAAATCCCAAAAAAAAATACCTACCAAACACAATGCATAAAAAGCACACAAGTTTTAGAAGACGATTTTCTTTCAAGAAGGTAAATGCAATATCATTTCAATGCTTAGAATGAAAACTAACATGCAATCCCAAAGAACTAAATGCATAATGTCATAGAACTAAATGCATAACAAAACGAGTATAAAACAATATTTCCACCATATTAGACTATCAAAGTCGGGTTAAACCTTCTGAACAAGACACATAATTTAACAAATAATAATCAATAATAATAGTTTCTTCATCTAGTACAACTTATTTTCCAAAACAAATCTTTTCTCATTTGAGAATTTAATTTTTCATCAACCAAAAATTTGAAAGTACTAGTCTAAGAAGATATCAATATTAATCAACACAATTTATATCGCATTCCACATTCTAGTAATGTTTCCAACAAATATAATTTTTTACAAATTTAAAATCCCACCTTTATTTTTGTCAATATCACAAAACACAGTTTTATTGAAAGAATTCTAGAAGTGATATACTCATGAATAATATAAAATAATAAACTTAAATAGTTTAGAATTAACATTCCTTGATATTAAATCAAGAACTCTTTGAGTATTAACATTCCTTGATATTAACTTCGCTGGAAAATTTGCCTCCAATGATCAACCATATTTTCCAACATAGATTCTTTCGCCAGTTCCATTACAGGAAAAATAGGCTGCATTTATGCATCCTTAACGTATAATTTAGAGAATAAAATGACAATCCAACCGTTGAAACTAAATTCCAAGATGTTTCGAACATGCTGTCCAAATTTCATCTTCATTAGACCACGAATGACCTTTAAACGGAGGTGATTTTCGGACTATGCACACAAAACTGTGAAAAGACAATACTTTGGAAATCATCTCAATTTCCTTTCTTTTACACTCAATCTCTCTAATGTGTTTCTTCTCACATCCTCACTTTACCGAATAACCATTGAAAAATACTATCGTTTTCAAATTCTTGGAAAATATAGAGGTTTTCAAGGCTACCAAAAGATGAAGAAATAAGATAGAATGGCAAGAAGATTAGTATGTCGTGGAATACACCATTGGCTTGCAAAATTTAATCGGTGCAACCATGGTACTCAATTGTATTCGTCGTTCCGTTCCTTAATGTTAACACACCACTCTCACACAAAGGCACTTTTGGGTGAGAGTTGGAGTCACATGAACTTATCCTCAAACAGAAGAGGAAGAGAAGAGAAAGAAATTATGGAGAATGAATATCCAAAAAAACATATCCTCCAAAAACAAACTATATAGATAACTTAAGAAGAGGAGGCAAAGAGTCACCATTACAAGCAAGCAATGAACATCCATAAACTCCCTCATCAATATTAGAAGACTCCCCAAACTTAATGCAAGAGTTACAAGAAGAAAGAATGAAAACTTTTCCGGATTTGGGACGTTGCCCGATCGGGCGGAGTTGCCCACCCAGTCTGGTGAAAGCCAAAATTGTCATTTTTCACAAATCTGGAAATTGCTCTCGCTCTCAATTGGGACGGCTTACCCGGACCATAGGGCGAGCCACTGGTCTCCCTTTTCTAATCTTTTCTCCAACAAGGAGCTGCAAGAACCTCACTATTTGAAGGGAGGAACAAAAAAAGTCCTTAATTCCCTACATTACATATAATTGTCCTACGTCTCTATTTCGTTGCAGGGACTACATTTTCAATGAAAACTGATTTTCCGTAAAATTATATTTTCGGAAGGAAAACAGAACTGCATATAAGTTCTTTTTTGTTTGATTACTTGCATGAAAAGTTAGAGAGAAAAAGAAAATCGAAGGGAGGGGATAGATGGGTCATGGGAAGAAGGAAAGAAGAAGACATGGTGAAGAAATTGTAGCAAATGTCAATCTTTTGGAAAGAAAATGTTCTCCACCCTCGGGGAAAGTATTTTCAACCATGTGGAAAACCATTGTTGCACAATTTACGAACCAAAAAAAATGGAAAAATCACGTTTCTTAGAAATTATTTTTTGTCCAACCAAACACTGTCTGGATCTTGATAGCTTAGCAATATGATGAAACTTCATATTTTCCTCCATGATGGGTGACACTCCTAAAGCCGAATAACTTTACCCAATAATCAACATTTGGTGTCGTCTCTCTTTTACTTAAGGAAACTAAATATAATATATCTGATAATGGTAACCATATATAATCTTTCTATTACAAAGTCTCATATAAGAACGTCTTACTATAACTTATGGTAAGAAGTGGACAACTTTTTTCCTTAAAGGGGTCACTTAGAGTAGAAGTGACCCATTTAAGATAAAAGATGACCCCTTGTCTGAAAATAATCATTTTAACCTGGAAGGTGATGTCTTTAACTTAAAAAGCGACTCTTTATAAATAATGTGAGGTGAACTTAAACTAATTTTATGGAAGAAATAAATAAATAGAATAGCAAAGATAGAAACGCCTCCTCTCCCCTATTTTTCTCTCTTTTCTCTCCTCTCCCACAAAACCCTAATTTTCAACCTAGGGGCTACCGCCACCCTTTTGGGCGGTGGTAAGCCCCTTTTTTTCCTTTTGTTACTAGTTTTTTATGTTAATGTTTCTAATAAACTTCAGTCTCTCTCTAATTGAGAGTTTTTCTACCCATTTATTGGGTTATATCTACCCATATATTGGGTTTTATCTCTCCATGTGAGAGTTTGGAGACTTTATTTTTGGGTTTTTGTGTAATTCAAGAGGTTGATTTGTTGATTGAAATTTGTGCGGGGTTGCAACAGATGTCAGTACTTTGTTTACAATCACTTGAATTGAATCCAGTTCTACTTCAAAACTACAAAAGATCGATAGACCCCCTTGCAGAAGGCTGCATCAGACAGCGATGTGAAAGACGAAGGTTTTCAGAAGTGTTAGATCTACTCAACGATCGTGGTTTTGTCATATTAGAATTGTATTTATTTCATTTTGATATGTATTTGTTTAGTTTTGACTTCTATTGTAGATGTCGTTTGACTTTGAATCAATGAATTAATTTTTAATTTCAAAAAAAAAACTAATTTTATGGTAGTGTAGTTTCACACAAAACTTACCGTCATATGTAATTGTAGTAAATAATTAAAACCTTTCGATAATATGAAAGTTAGATAATATGGTAGCCTATTATAAATGAATATAATCCTTCCTTAATTTGTATTACCAAATTATCTTAATGACTACTATTATTACTAATATATCTAGGATTTTTAATATAATAATATTTCACTCGTGTATGACACGGTCATAAATCTAGTTCTAATATTATAGCGAATAAAGTAATAATAACTTAATATACTAAAACTAAAGGTTAAATGATCCACCACAAATGAAGAGACAAATAAGTTATAAAGTTTAGGTTGCATCTACTGTCATGCAAAACACACTGCACACAAAACATACAGTACTACATATTTTTGTTTCTTCCTTACATATAAAATATAAAATGCCAAATGCTAAATTTTCTGGTAGAAAGACTAGATCTCATACATTAGCCAATCCACTAGGTCACATTCTGCTCCTTCCACTTATATATCAGATTTCCCTGCCATTATACTGCATAATGAACAACAAAAACAAGAATTTTCATATCTTAAGACCTTATCAGCCAAAAAAATTCTGACTTCATGTATGAAGAGATTAGTGAAAATGTAAACAGATTTGTACCTTACACTAACTGGAGCGGGGTTTGGTCTTGGCGGGCATACTGACTACTGGGTTGGAGCGCGTTTACTTGGAAGTAATTCCGCGAATCAAATGACTGAGAAGGGACAAGATCATAATCACTGCCTCCCGGCATCAAGCTCATGCTTTGCTGAGCTCTCTCATTTTCAGATATCTGCAATTTAATCCATTTTCGATATTGTTTACATAATTCGTGCTTTGTTCATGGAAAAAAACAGAGAAATGAGGGAGGGGAAGCTTACCCTTGCACGAAGAAACTGATTGTTGTTATGCAGTTCAATCTCCTGTAGAACCATAATTTGTTGTCAATCAGTCTGATAGTATACGTTACAGCTACTTGTATTATGTGCAAAATGGATGGTAATTAAACTCTATAAAGTAATTATTGCAAATTAAATCATGTAAATTTAGCCTATATGCTTTCAAACTGTAAGGGAATTGTGTATCCGGTAGCAAACAGTTGCCAATTTGCAACTGATGATGTACTAATTTAGACATCCATAGAGATGATATTTTATGTAAAATTACACGAACTTCTTTACTATTTGCCTACGTAATTATCTACTTGCACAAAAGGGAAGTTAAACAGCACCTAATTTACCTTATTATCTCTCTAATCACAGCTACAACAAGTTTAAGTTTATAGTAGTTCTTACACAAACTTTTCGATGTTGGTTAAGGCTTGCTTAGTCTGAAACCAAAGCATTAGCAATGCTACCAAGGATTTAGAGCGATTCCATCAGATGGGTCAACTTGAAAACAAACTTTTTTATGGACGAGTATAGTTTAATTTCAATTAAGCTCATGCTTATGATTGGACTAACTCAACAACCAAACAGCAAATTATGTCATATCTACTCTTCAGTCTATATCACCAAGAATAGAGGGACAAGAAGAAACCTTTCAATGGCAATGTTCTATGACTGTGGTTGGTTGTTTGTATTATTTTCATGCTTTCAGTTACAAATTTACTAATCTTGATTTGATGAACAAGGCAATTGTGAATTCAGGTTCTTTGTAGAGCTAACTTCCCTCTTTTCTAATCTATTTTAATTTTTCTCTTTGAAGTTTTCATGGCAGGTAAGGCGCATTGACCTAGCAAGAGTATTGAGCACTTCAACCCCCTCGCCTCCCCCCCCCCCAAAAAAAAACAATGTATAGCTAAGGTTTTTTTAGTTCACATGAAATCCTACACCAGGAAGAATGATGCAGATCATGGGTTATTACATATCTTAATTACAGAAGTTCCTTTTAAGGTATTTCCATGTTTGATATGTTTACTAGCATGTTCTTCTAATTGCACTTCCATAATTTCTCATCATAGTGATCTGTGTTTTACATTTGCATGTTCATTTTATGTACTTCTATGTTCTTTTAAGAGTGCGTCCTGGGTGTAACATGTTACACCATAACTTATTGTGTAACATGCATGATTGATATAAACTCCAACAAGAATGGCATGGACTATACAAACATGTCATTATATCATTTATTTCATGTTATTTGAGTTCTTTTTACAAAAGAAGCGGTGGTTTGTGAGTTGTTATACCATAAATTATGGTGTAACAGTTACACCCAAGAATTTGTGGTCTTTTGATTCGAACAGACATCTACTAACGAAAATAACATGTAACCAAGAGAATGATGTGTCTCATGGTCCTTGGTGTAGGATCTACTTCCTTCTATCATGTTTACCATAAGGTAGGAAGTTGTACACTTTACCAAGTGATCAACTTCCTTTCCACTTTAAGAAAAAAGTGATCAACTTCCTTGTGTTCTCAACTTTTCTCTTGACCATGCTTTGACACAAGGTATCTATTCATATAGCCATATAGGACTTTTCTTATTTTGGATTTTCCAAATAAAATCTATCTAAATTTGAATCTCATTTAGTGTTCTTCAAAGTTTGGTTGATTCTTACTGCACAGAATCCATATACTAAAGGGTATAAAGTAAATACAAACATTGTTATATCTATGAAAGATATATACATTTTAACTTTTGCCTTTTGCTTCTAAATTACGTTGACTCAAGCAAGAAAATAGAGCATCTGTAATCTAAAAGCAGAACAACTACTTTACTAAATGAACTACAACTGTATATAATTTTGATGCCAGATTAGCTGCTTAGATATAAAATTGACATTAGGTTCATTTCCAAGTAATTTTAGTAAGATGTATGGACAGATCAGATTACCCTTTTCTGCATGAACTCGATCTCAGCAAATAGAAGCTCATTCTGGCCAACATAGGAAACAACCATCAATTTAACTAAAAAAACAAGAGGAAATCCCTCTCTATCAGCAAATTGAAAGTTTCACATCACTTTGATGTTATTTCTGTACCTTTTTGGATCGAATTCTGCTAATACCACGCTCCAACTTAGTCTCAAGGTTCTTCAGCTCCTTCATACTTAAACTGCTCAGCCCTTCACCCATCATATGCCTGGAAAGCAACCTTTTGTTGTGTTTCAGATTTTTTTGTACTACACATTTTTATCATCTTGTTCCTACAGATTTAAGTACCCAATGTAATTTATCCAATGAGATTTACCTGTTGTTCTCTGTTGCAGTGCGAATTTGGTTCCGCAGCTTCGCAGCCTCTTGCTGATAATACTTCATTTTCAATCCCAATTTTGTCAATTAAATTGAACAATCATTTTATTCATACTACTCTGACACAATAATCTGTAAGAGTGTTTGGTTTATGGAGGAAAACATTTCCCTCAAAAAGTAGTTACCCCATTTTCTTTTGTTTGGTTTGTAAATAGTAACAGATGTAAAACAATTACCTATCGAATATAAAGAGCGAAAACTAATCTACAATTGTGCTATTTCCTTGAAAATGTTGTTTATGGAAAATCATTTGCCATTAAGGCTTCGTTTAGTAGGGTGTAAAATATTTTCCATAAATATGAGTTTTCCTTTTCCTCTTGTTTTTCGTTGTTTGGTTTGGTAAGGTGTGTAAAACAAGTTCCATAAGGGGAGAGAGCTGTTGTATAGGTGAAAATTCAGTTTCCTTTCGAAAGGAAGGGAAAATACATTTTCCTCCCTCCTCCATAGCAACCTTTTACTCTCCTCTTATTCATTCTCTCCCTTCCTCTTCCATTTTCCTTTTTTCCATAGCTATTTTTACATTGAACCAAACAAAGGAAAATTAGCTTGCAATTGAATTTTCCATTGTAAAATGTTTTACATGAAAAATCATTTTATATTGAAAATATTTTACATGCAATCAAACAGAGCCTAAGAGAGCCAAAGTTATCTAGATGTTCTTACAAAACTTTCACATATGAAAAAATGACAAAAATGAAGCCGGTATGTTACCTGAGCATTGGCTTCAGCAACTGAGCCAGCACCGGATTGGTCAGAGCATGCTTTCTTGTACCTATCAATTGTGCCCTTGACACTGCAGCTAAAGAGTATTAATTAGTTGCACGCATGACCTAATATTTTTCAATGGCTTTCAGTAAAATATGCCAACTCCATCTCGCACATCTTCAAAAGAGTGATGAATAAGATATGTGGAACTGCTTACATATCAAATTTAGGCTTCAAAAGAGAATAAGAGCCAAATTGCACACATAACTAGCAAATTGTTAGAGAAAATCTGAACATTTAGGAATATTAATTGACGAATTAAAGACTAAAAACTAAAGAAAATACAGAATAGCATAGCTAAAAGAAAAGAAAATTTTGCCTCAAATTTTTTTTTTGCCATACATAGTCCTAAAAGCTAATTTTATATAAAAAAAAATTGTTGTGAATTCTAGCGTAATTTTTTTAGAAAAATGTCATGCTAATGTCCTTTGGAATGAAATTTTATTTCATGAATTCCCAATGTCACTTTATGAATTGTACGGGTAGAAAACATTATGGTGGACATTGACATATGACTACAGAATTCATTACCACATCCGCTTATCTTCCATAAGGGTTATGTATTAAGTACATTATCATAAACTCCTCAAAAAAAGTAGTACATTATCATAAAAAGTATTTTTCAGAGTTTTCAACAAAATGATTGAAATGGGTATCATCATCATGTGTGTCTGCCTCATTTCCTAAACATATTGTACAAACATATTACTATACCTATTGTCAAACAAAGACTGATCAATATGATAATCTTAAGAGATCTTCTCATTTGGGATCTGTATGCATGTACAGGATTATAGTATACAAATAATCATCGTCCAAAACGAATTTGACAAAAGCTTTTCGAGTACGCATATATTCTATATGAAATTTAAGTTAAAATATATACTTCCTCCGTTGTTTTATTATTGCAACAATTCCCTTATTTGGAAATTTTATATTAATTGCAACATTACTAAATTTGACTATGTTTTCTCTCGATCTCTCTCCTTATTACATGGGTCCCTTTTTTCATCTCTGTCATCTCTTTGAAAAATATGCAACCCCTACATGTTGCAATTATTAAAGAACGGAGGAAGTATAACCTTATCAAGTATTGAAATTATTTTTGGAAATAATATGAAATTTTTTTTGTAAAGTTGGGTTCATACAAAAGTTGAATTGAGTCCATGCTTGGATTGAGATTAATGCATTAAGGGGGTTGTTAAAAGTCAAATTAAGGAAAATTAAGGAGGTTAGAGGTGATTATGAAGGGAAGTAGTGCTAAAGTGGATAATCTAGTGTTAGTATGAAAAAATTGGTTGAATGGAGGATAAAAAGTAGTGATAAGGAGGGTGATTCATAATAGTTACTCACCATCCCCCCAGAGTAATTGTTGCCTTCATTTAGGGGGTAATAGATTCTTTCTTCCTCTCTTCTCATCACAACAACACTACATCATCCCCCTTGTGACCTCCCCAACTCTCCTTTATCATTTGTTTGTTAAGGTGGCTTGATTTTTATTACTCTCCTAATCCATTCCCCTCAATCCAAGCATAGTCCAAATGGTAAGTACTTAAGAAGCTTGTAAGCCTACATCTTTGCGCTACCATTTCCATATTGTAGTTCTCAAAAAATTGTCTTCCAAGAAATCAGGTAAAGATCTAAACATCTAAGGAGGTTACTTTGAATAAACTACCATGTATAAAACTATTACTATGCTAGATATCTCATAGATATACCAAGTACCAACAATAAAAGAATGAAAAGTGCTTTAGTCTTGCTAGATAACACCTAGCTAGTGCTAATTTATGACTGCTATTTAACAAAAACTTCCCTCAAAACCCCTCCGTCTCCCCAGTGATGCAATCCTAATTATTGATCATGTAGGAAATGTACATCTGATTTCCTAGAAGAAATGGAGAGAATCCCGACTATTCGTTTAACATCTAAAAGCTCCTATATAATATACTACTTATTATTAATACATGCAAGATGTTGACTTTGACACATGCTAATATACTACTTTTACTGTTAATATCTTTAATTATTGATTAGTAAAACTTCTGAAAATTTATATTCTGAAAATTATATTTAGACATATCCAATAACATATTACATAATAACATTTCTTTCTTATACATTAACACTGAAATGCAGTCAAATTTAATATATATATGGTGCAAACTTTCCAAAATTACATGTATTCAGAAATCAATGAAGTACATCAAAAAAGCGCTAGTATATGGTGTTGCTTATTAGTGCTCTAAGTCTTTAACAGAAAAGAAGTTTCTTTTTTATATTTAATAAGCAAAATATTTGCTAATTTCTTAGGACTTTCGGTAAATGGTTGTAATTAGGGGTGTGCACTGGTCCAGGACCTGACCGGAACCGGCTGGACCGGTGGACTGAAATCTGCCTTTTTCTTGGACCGGAATTTGTGTTGGACCGGTTGGACCAGAATCTATATTTAAAAAAAAAAATCTTTTTTATTTTATTTAAATATATTTATAAATTAGATATATTAAAAATTAATAATTTTAATAACAATAATCCTAAAGTAATAAATAGTTGGTTTTTAAATTTCTAACTTTCTACCTTTTTAAACTTTTTTTAACATATAAACGTTTTCTTTTACTAAAATAATAGAAATTCTGATCCAACCGGTCCGGACCGAAATTTTCCGGGTTTGGACCGAAAACCCGGAATCTGTAATATTTGTGGATCAAGGACCGGACTGGAATCTCCGGTAATTCCGGTCCGGACCGGTTTGTGTACACCCCTAGTTGTAATGGTATGGAGTTCTTGAGTAAATTTTTGACAAATGTTGCATGTCAATATTCAAGGTAAAACTTGTTCTCTCATAAAAACCTAATTTATTTTTGGAAAATTTATCAAAATATCCTATAAAAAAGTTGTAAAAACTACCTTTTAAAATAAAATTGTTATAAGAAGCAACCTTTCTTACGGGCATTACCTATTTCTCTTTTTGGGATTTTGCCTTCCTTTTCATCCACTTTCACCCAAAATTTTATTCCCTTTCGAGAAAATAGTATGAAATTGGTTTTTTTTGGCAAATTTCAATGGAAATGAAAGAGAAAAGAAGCACAAAAAGAAAAATTCAACACCGAAAAATTGGTCAACCATCGAAATCCGGTTAAAAGTAGCTTCTTACAATATTTTTGTTTGAATAGGTACTTCAGTTTTTTACAACTTTTTTTTGTGAGATTGATTTTCACAAATACATTTTTTATCATTAAGGTACTTTCTGACATTTTTTAATAAAAATGAAATTCCATTTCTTTACCACTTTAGTGGTGGTATTGAGTACTCACAAAAATTTGTGAAGAGAAACAAATTAAATGTTTAGAGATGGAGTTCCATTACCATGTGTACACTTCCTTTACGAAATATTAATGTAGAAGTTGTTTTAGGATTACCTATAAATGAATGTAATCTATGATTTTTTTCCAGGTCTTTTTATTTTCTAGAAGTAAAATAAGTTGTTTGGTTAATTGAGGAAAGTCTTCCCTCTATTTCTTTTTAATTTACTTATTTCACTTTGGGGAAGAATCAAGGAAGAAATACAAAAGTATGAGAGAGAAATTGAAAAAGGTGGAGAGAGAAACTGAAAAAGGTGGAGAGAGAAATGAAAAAAGTGGAGAAAACTAAAAAGTTGGTTAAAATATTAAAAAGTAGATGACATGGGTGGAAAAATAGGACAAAGTAGATGGGACATGTTACCAAGAATAGAAAAAGTAATAGTGTGTAGATTAAAAAGAAACAGACCAAAAACAAAAGTGTGTAGATTAAAAAGAAACGGAAGGAGTACTTACTCCCTCCGTCCCATATTATAGTGCTTGATTCTGTTTTTTCACGGATATTAAGGTAAATAGAATCTAAGAAAAATGTAAAGAGTGATTGTGTATTGAAAATAAATATTATGGGGAAAAAGCTGATTTTAGGAGGGAGAATGATAATAAGTGGTGAAAGAGCATTAAATACATGACTAATTCAACCCATGGGTTGAATAAACAAAGCAAAATACTATTTTCAAGAAGCAAATAGATAATGATGGCACAATTTTTCTAGGAAAATCATGAAAAGGTGTGAAATAAAAATGGAAACAAGAATTATATTTTGGGACACTTTAAAAGGAAAGAAGCACTATAATATGGGACGGAGGGAGTATTAAGGAAGATCTTGGTTTGAAAGCATTTTCAATGAATGAAGATAAGTGTGTCTCCAAATAAATGTTCAAGAGAAAACATAATTATATGAGTTTCCTTTGTTCGGTTAAAAAAAAAAAATCTCTTACATCTTTTCGAGAACTAATTTTTATCCTTGAACCTTTCACCGACTATTACGAAACAACCAAATGAAAATGAGAAAATCACTTTTCTAAAATAAGGTTTTCTCCCAAACAAAAACTCTTAGTTATGTGTTAGCAAGAACACATTGACCTCATCATTTACTCTCTTCTTTATTCTCCCTGATAATTATCTTCACCTTTGATAGTATTATGAAAGATGAAATCCTGGAATCTTGATTGTTACACGCATATCTTAGAACACGACAATAAGTACCTAGCCATCTTTTTTTTCTTCATTAGACCAACAACTTTAGGTATAATTGAGCTTCAGAGTGATAGAACATTTTATCATTATAAAGTAATGATAGATAGGGGGGTTAAATTTAATGAGATGATAAGTTTTGCAAATTTTAAGGGCATGTTTTCTTCGGCATAAAACAACTGAACTGAACTGAACTGAACTGAATTGAATTGAATTGAATTGAATTAAATTATAACTAATTAATAGTAATGATAATAATTTAGGAACTGAACTGAACTGAACTGAATTGAACTGAACTAAACTGAACTGAAAATAAGCTGGGGAGAACAGGCCCTAACTGAAATTTGCCATGTTATATCCCAATCTAGTTAGATAGAGACTTAATTTAAATTGTTTTGTTCCCTCACCATATTCAGAATGTCTAAATATGTCTTGCTTTATCAACGCCATTTTAGTCACCAAAAGAACTTTGGATAAAATGTTTAGCAAAAGTTTGAAAGAAAGTTACTGTAAAAAAATTAAAATGGTAGGAATATTATCAGAATGAATGTCAAATATCACTTTATTAGTAGAGCCAAAACATCTAAATCGACATTTACACAAACATAGCTACAGTCAGACACAACAGAATTAGGCGAGCTCCAAATAGCGGAACCAAAACCCGATGCCTTTCCACTTGGCCACGCTCCACTTCGATTTCGATTCTACACTATTAACTAGGGTAACTGTAGTCTGGTTAGATTAAGTACTCAAAAGATAAAATATATGTAATAAGATGTCATCTTACGTTCATGAAAATTAATTTGATTTTTTATAATTTTTAACAACGAATAATGACCATTCTTTTGACAGATACTTTCAGGATGAGGAACTCAAGCGGCCATGCCTAAGGGACTAATAGAAGTAGTAGTATCAAGCATGAGACTAATAGAAGTAGCCCAACTACTCTTCCAGTCAAGGATAAGTCTTCCTTTTACAAAACAATATTTACAGTCTTTAGTTATTCTACTTCTATTTACTAAATCTGTCCCACATTTTTTGCAACATTTGTTTTTAGGATTTTTTTGTCAAAAACCACCTTATAAAACATGAAATTTGTGAGAAACCACCTTATCTAATACTTTTTTGCGAGAACAAACTTTAAACATAAAATTTCTTGCGAGAACAAACCTGATGCCTTATTCCGATCATTGATCCAAGGTTCCGGGCCTTCCGGCATTGACATGTCATCGATTTTGTTGGGTTTAAAAAGTCACTTTCCTTGCACATGACATGGTGAATGCCGGAACCTTGGATCAATGATCGGAATTGAGCACAAGGTTTGTTCTTGCATAATTTGTTTAAGGTTTGTTCTCGCAAAAAAAATTATTGAAGGTGGTTTCTTGCAAATTTCATGTTTTATAAGGTGGTTTTGACAAAAAATCCTTGTTTTTAATACTCAAAATTCATCAACTTTAACCATAATTTTTTCACTAACTTATTAGAAAAATATTATAATAAGAGATCTAGTAACATTTGTGTATGGATAAATTCATGATTCTAACTTCTTATGACTCTTATTAATGTATAAACATATATTAATAGGTAAGGAGGTGAATCGAAATCTTTGAAAAATGAAAGTTGACATCAGTTTTAAAGTTAGCAGTAACCCAATTTAACACTTTAAGAGAAACAATGTGTATGACAATTTGACTTTTTTACATATGGACGATTTAGGATACTGAAAACCAAAAAAAAAAAATCTGTCAAAAATGAACAAAAAAAAGTTTTCACCCTTCTGAAATGTTTTTCGCACAATGAAAAAACGGGCATAATGGCAGAATGCAATACACAAAACTAAAGCAGAGAATTTGGTGAACGAAAGACATTACAAGCAAAGTTCAAACACAAGATATAAACCAAAAAATGCAAGATTCAGATGCTTTCATTTTATTACCCAAATTTTGCAAATAAACTACCGAAAAAATACTAGAAGAAAAAGATATTTCACATCAAAAAAAAAAAATCTCGTAATTTCAAAATGGGATTGAGTGCAAGTATGAGCAAACAATATGAATGTTTTCATTTCAAATGATTACATTTGAGATGTAAAATTTCAGTAATTATTTTAGTCAAATCAATCTTATATCACTTAATTTAGTCTAACACGAAAGCCAGAACACAACAGTAAATTGACAAACCTCAGTGAACTTAAGGTCAGAGTTTTTACTGTTTACTTTACTTTCCTATCTGACGTGATGTAATTTAGTATGATATATGACAAATAATATAATAATTAAAATATTGTCTGGACTTTCTTGATTTTGCTGATACCTTAATTTCCCCGAGGAAGTGATTGGCTAAGTTCTGCCACGCTGTCACGTGGTCCGGTGATATGATTGGCCCAGAAGAATACTATTGGTGGATATCTGGGCCTCGTGTCAGAAAACCCATTAACCGTTGGATAATGACCCTCCCATTACCCTAATACCCAAGGGTTTTGGAAGTTTTTAAAACTAAATAAAATGCTAAATTTAGTCATTTCTGTCATTAATGAAAACTTCAAGTAGCTGAGGTAGCTAGGGCTCTTCCTTTCTTCTTCCATGCATGAGTAAACACCAGTCAAGCTTTTCCGTACAATTTATTTTTTCTTATCTTCTTTTATCCCTTTTTTTTCATTTTGTATTATAAAAAATATAATAGAATTAAAGAAAAAATTGGTTGAACTGAACTGAACTTAATCTTATAAAGGATAATTTTTTTATTTTGAGAAAATTTTTATAAAGATGAGTGGAGAAGGTAATTTTTATAGTAACTAAAACAAAGGTAAAAGTATATGCTTGCTTTTGTCATCATATCAATTTTTTATGCCATTTTGGGAGATAAGTCTTTTTATTTATTGTAGCACAAATTTTATTTCAAGGAAATTATCTATAGGGAGTAGGGAGTAGGGAGTAGTGATACTGTATTTTAGACCGTCTTTCAAAATAAACATATTTCAAAACAAGAAATAAATCTCTTTAGGGTTACCATGGGTAATTTTTTAGGGTGTTATTCAAAATTTAAGGTTACCATGGGTACATATTTCCCTTTATCATAAATTTTCTACTTAAAACAATAATTTTTGACAATAAAACATCAAAAGAAAACTGATTCGAAGTAAGGATTAAGGATTTAAGGTAAATTAATCATGAATTTTGAAAATCTATGTAAAGTTTCACTATAATCTTAAGGATATAGGAGATTATGCTTAAGAAAAACCCATTTTTCAAAATTTCTGAAGGATATAAAGTTGTATTCCAAAGATGGGAAGAAGTCAAGATGAACGGTCATAAGAGGACAGGAACAATTAGGTAAAGTAGATAAAAACTTAAACCAAATTTGTATAATTTCCCAAAAAAAAAAAAAATCTTTAATAGGGGGCTGATGTGAGTTATAGTACAAATATATTCAGCCCATCACCAAATTAACTAACTAATATTTTTTCCTTTAATAATTTCTTAAGAGTAGTACATAAATGTCTAAGAAAGGAAAAGTATTGTACAAAAATATCTATACAAGATCTAGTTTGAAGTCACCCTAATTTATCCCTAATAAAGTGAAAGAGGAAGGAAAGAAAGGTGTAAAATAGGATGATGCAATTTGATTGGTTCTAACACTCTCTGAAATAACACCAGCAGGGACTTTGTTGTTTTTGCTGTTTAAGACTCAGCAGTGATGAGATCACCTAAGAGAAGGGGAGTTCTCTTTTATTGATAAAAGAAACTGTGAAAATAAATATAAAAATAAATGAAAAATAAAAATAAATATTTTGAACTAAGAGAGAAAGTGAGATCCTTTCACAATCTAAGAGAGTGGGTACCAAAACTTATTTCCTTTCACCATTGAAGTTAAAAGAGTTACTCCTTGTATAGGAAATTAAATCATCACTTCTCCTCTTACTTTGTTTCTTTGTCAAAATTGCCCTTCTCAATTCCAAAAAATAAAAAAAAAAGTGAAAAAAAGAGATATTAATAAAAATAACCTTGTATGATGTGACCAAAAGATTCTTGTTTCACAGAGACAAAAACACCAAAGTTTGATCTCTGCAATTTTCTTTCTTCTTTATTACATGGTCTTTAACTTATGACTTTATGTAACCCTAATTATATGTTTATATAAATTAGAGAAATTCTAAATCTAGAAGACCTCTTCTGATTTTGATTATGTTCTATAACTACTAGCTTTTTTCTTACTAATTTTGACTCAGCTTGCCAAAAGTTGAGTTTTCTTGTAATAAATTGAAAACAACCTATATGTTAAAAGGTGTATTCAAAACCCTAATTTTGGCTAATTTGTTGACTTGAAACACAAACTCATCACTTGTGACAACAATTTCAAAGGCACCTAATTATAGGCAAGGTAATATAATGTTCTGACTTCTGAGATTATACAAAACCCTAATTTAATTACGCCACGCTAAGCTACTAATTCTATAAAACTTCGAAACGAAAATTGGAAATTTCATTTTTCTTAAGGAGTGCCCTATCTAATATCTATATGACTATATCCATCTGATCTAGTAGTAGTTTGTTTTAGTTGGTATATGATAGGTTTTTGAAACAAACTTTTACGGGTGTCCTTTTGTTTTAGCTTTATGGGTAACTGACAAGCTATTAAGGAAGTGTCAAGAGATGGGTGGAGGGCATGGACTAATCAGAATGTGACAACTTTGTAGTAGTAGGCCTACCCTTCCTTGTTCTAGCATCATAGATCATGCCATGTACTTTGAGTTTTAGAGAGAGAAAGGAAGAAACTTAACCAAAAGTAGAGAGAGAAAGAACAAAGTTAGCAACAATGGAGATTGGAGGGGGTGGATATAGCAAGCTAAGCTGATCTCACAGGACTGCATACTTTCCCAATTTTCCTTTCTTTTAAACCTTTTTTTTAGGTCTGTTATATTTTCAACCTAAAAATAAAATAGAAAAATTGCCTAACTGCTGATATTTCCTTGTATTACAACCAGATCTATGCTTCTGTCAATCAAAAGAGTAAAGCAAGGACTGATATAAAGAAATATAAAAGGGTTCCTAAAGCTCTTACAGAGGAAAAAAACAAAACTGAAAAACTAGAAAGACAATAACTTTGATTTCTTTGTTTAGGTGAAAACTCTAAATCTTTAATGCATACTTGTTCCAACATATAACTAATTATATATATCCCAATTCTTTAAAATCCCATTAGAAGCAACATCCCTACATGTAAAATGTAACACTTCAATCTTCAAAATTGTGTTAAAAATGGAAGAAATTGTTTGATTTAGCCAAGTTAGAAATAAAGCACAAATTAAATGAAAGGGAGAAATGATCAATTATGTAAGACATGTATATATATATATATATATATATATATATATACCTGTGATTAGCATACTCATAGAGCCGGCCTCGGCTCGAGAAGACAATAAGAGCAACTTCAGCATCACATAAGACTGATAATTCATAGGCTTTCTTCAGCAATCCATTCCTTCTCTTGCAGAAGGTAACTTGTCGGTTCGTCGTGTTTTCTATCCGCTTGATCTCAATTTTACCCCTTCCCATCTTTCTTTGGCTTGATGGAGAGCCTTCCATTGCTTGGGTTGGGAATTCCATGCTTCCTAGCTTTCTGAAAAAAGTTAGCCCACAAACCAAACATGTCACTAACACAAAATTTCACTCATATAATATATATTATAATGAATGAACTAGATGTAACAGTTAGTTTATCATTAGACCAACCTAGGCATATATCTTAATCTTATTACAATTTAACTATGGTACAATCAGACTAATTTGTTGGCTTTAGTGTTCAATTGAAGGTAAGAAAATGGAAATACAAAATTATGAACAGATTTCATATTGATCAAACCAACCTGAATGAGAAAATGAAGAAATTAGGAATAGAGTTGAAAAAAAGCAAAGGTTTTTGAATTTTGGGTGTTTTGTCTCTCTCTCTCTCTTTTTTCTTCCCTAAATTTCTGCAACAACAAGAAATGAAAGAAAACAAAATAGAAGTGAGTTTGCCCTTAGAAGTGGGTATTTATAAAAGTAGAAACCCATTTAAAATATCAACTTATATTTAAATTTCATAAAGTAAACAATACAAAAAGAAATCTTTAAAAAATAAAAGAAAAGAAAAATTATTACAGTGTAGTGGATTTGAAGAAGACAAACAGGGTATTGGAATATCTTTATTTGGACGGTTTTGGTTGAAAAAGAGAAGGCTAAAGAAGGAAATCAATTAACATATTCAGACTCCATTAACAGCTGAGTTTTTATCTTTCTTGTGACTGAAAAAATAAAAAAGGAGAGGGAAGAGGAATTTAGGAGAGAGAAAGGGGAAAAGGACTTCTGAAAGCTATTATTAATGGGGTGAATGAGACGTTCAGCTCAGGGTTGCGCACTCTTCCTGCCTTGTGAAAACTGAATACTTTATTTTTATTTTTATGTTATCAATCAATGAGTGGTGAAGAACAGGTGACAGGACTTCTCATTTTATTTCTGGTTTCTACTCCAATTTTTGTGTTTTTTAACACTATATTGTGGTGTTTGATGATCTGATATACTACTAACACTCTTGGTTAAATTCGTTTCGTGTTTTACTGTTTGGCTTTTGTAATGGAAAAGCGAAATTGCTTGTCAAAGTCCATGTGTCACGTGGAATCCACCCTTTAGAATTTTGACACGCGTGCAATTAACCAATAGTAGACAGGTTATCATGACTTTTGGAAAAAATATAATGATGATTTATTGATTCTTATGTCCACTAAAGTGGCAATCATCCCCTTCCTCCACCCATGAAGTTCAAGTATTCCTTTGGAATGTTTTACTCCATGTAATCCACATACTATTAAAAAAATAATAATAATACTTTGTATAAGATTTGATGCCAAGACTTCAAGTTTATATACTTGTGTTTTAACCATCAAACCAATTGATATTTAGTGTAATAATTTTAAAGTAAAATATTAATAAATGAAAAATATATGTATCCGGGTCATATCCTGGGCCTAAAAGCTTGTTCTATAGGGAAAAATTGTCGCTATAAATTTCAAGGTTTGGGTGTCTTTCTCCAATTTTGACGATAGATTATAGCACTGAAAATTTGTAACTAGGTATATTGTATTTGTCGTTCGTTGTTCTTACCCTTCTTCTTAGAGTAACTCTTATATATCGTGTGTCCCATCTTTCCATAACCTCTATGCTCGACCCAATTCCCCTCATAGTCTCTAGTCTCTACCATGGTGGTTGTTTAGGCACTTCCTACATTAGATCTTCTCATGTTACAAATTGATTGAACCCTTGTGACTATTGAAGTTTTCATTTTTAATGGGATTTTTTTGGTTTTGACTATCTTTTTTATATCCCATTTTTGAAATAACTACCTTTCTAAATTTTTCTCTAAGTTAACTACCTTTTCAGTTCCTCAATTTTAACGAATTTCATCCATAAATCTGTTATGTGGGACCCACTTATGAGATTTTCTCATTTCCTTAGAAAGATTCTTCTACTTATACCTTGTTCTTCCTTCTTGAAACGCCATTCACTCAAATCTTATTCAAATTATCTCCAAACAATCTTCAAAAGCCTAAATTAACAGTTTGTTGTCTCGTTTCATTTTGAGAGTAGCTACTCATCCATTTTCAACCAAGTAAAGTAAGATTCTTGTTTTAATTTTGTGGATTATGATTCATACAAAATTGGGGATTATGTTCAATTGGGATATTTGCAAAAATAGAGCTTCTAATTGGTAATAAAATGTGCATAATTGAATGATTGCTGAGCAAAATTGAAGCTTCCATATGATTGATTTTGAATATAGTACATACTTCAATTTGTATTGGAAGCCAGGATATTGAAAAACTTTCAATTTTGAAAAGGACTCAATTTGTTAAGAAATCTAGCTTTCAAAATTGGAACTTAAATTTTACTTTGTGTTTCTGAAATAGGCAAACTTTCGTACAACTGTAATGAACAATAACCCAAAACCCCTAATTCAGATTTGTGAAGATTGATTTGGTTAAAGATTGACAAATTGTGCTTGAAGTTGGATGATAAAAGACTCAATTTGTTAAGAATCCTATTTTTCAAAATTGGAACTTAAATATTACTTTGAGTTGCTGAAATTGGCAGACATTCTTAAAATTGCAATGAAGAAAACCCTAAACCTCTAATTCAAATTTGTGAAGATTTTTGAAGAAAGATTGACAAATTTGTGTTTGAAGTTGGATGATAGGAATGATATGCAGAAAAATCGAGAGAGAAATATGAGGAAATTAGGGGAATAATAAAAGTGGGCCCACTTAACTGAAAAATAGACGAATATCGCTTCGAGGTAGTGAAACCAATAATTTGGGACAGGAAAGGTAGTTAAATTAGAAAAAAATTAAAAAAGGTAGTTATATAAAAAAATTATGATATAACAAAGGTGGTTAAAACCAAAATTTCTTGTTTAAGGTTAAGGTTTTGCTAGTAATGGTATATTTCCCTAGTTGTGTATATCAAAATTCTAGAAGTGCTGGTCGTTATTAGTCTTACTCTTTATCTCCAAAACTATCCCATTCAACTCTCAGCAACTTTCACAAATAGTATGTCTAGAAAACCAAAGGTATCGCCAACTAGTCTAATTTGCATGTCTAGTGTCAAACCCTACTCAAATAAAAAACCCCTTAGAATATGTACAATGGTAATGACTCTTTAATAAACACTCCACTATTCTCTAAGCTACTCTCAAAGCTATATCTATGTACAACGGTAATGGCTCTCAAATGAACTCTTTACTATTTTCTCTCTTCAAGCTATTTTGAAAAACAATATCCCAAAAACACCCAACAACAAAACTCTTTAAAGAGCTCTTCATTGTATATTTCACTATGTAATGGTCCTCATGTCAATCAATGAAACTCATTCCTTTGCCATGTGTTACCAATTAATTGGTTGGGGCAATGGAGAGTCACTTCCCATTTCTCCCAAATGGTTTCTCCTCCAAGAGACACTTCTTAAATTGTCCCCATGGAGATACACTCAAGATATACCCCAGAGCGTCATTGTTGAGTAAAAAGTAGCTCTCTATTTTATCTCCCATTAGAGAGCTAGTTGAAGAGCCCTTCCAAGTGCCCCATTGTAAGACACCCAATAGAAATAAAGGTCTTTAAAGAGTTCTACATTGTATATTTCACTATGTAATTGTCTCATGTCAATTAATGAATCTCATTCATTTGCGTCATGTGTGACCAATTGATTAGTTGGAGAAATGGAGAGTCATTTCTCATTTCTCCCAAATGGTATCTCCTCCAAGAGACACTTATCAAAGTGTCTCCATGGAGATATACTCAAGACACACACTCAAGACCCCCATTGTTGGGTAAGAAGTAGCTCTCCATTTTCTCTCCTTGGAGAGCTAGTTGAAGAGTCCTTCTAAGAGCCCCATTATTATACATGCTCTAACAGATTCAGTGTGATAAATTTCTAGACAGATCTCACCAGTTAGTTTATGGAGTAATATTTTAATAGTATTCCTTTATCTTCACACTTCCTTGCTCTAGAATTATAAACTCAATAGCCTTCTACTTCTTCAAATAGGGAGGGTAGTATATATTTCTCCCTCAAGGTTTTCTTAAAAACCCCCCACCTAAAGTTAGGCAAGGCAATCCAACTTTCTCTCTTGTCCAACAAAAATTCAGCATCTCCCTTTAAATAGTAGGTAGTAGGGGTGTTAATGAGCCTAGTTGGCTTGCAAATTATTCGAGCTCGGCTTGATACCTTCTAGAGCCGAGCATAAGAAATTTCGATTCAAAAAGTTCGTGAGCAAGCTTGAAATATGTTTTAGCTATATGATTTTCCATATTATAGAAATTAAATTAAAAGTTATAATTATATTGTGCATAATACTTGTGAAAAACTCAAAGTAAGTAGTCTAAACCTATTTATAGAATATATGTAATATAATTTTTTTATCTCAAATTGAATTTTAAAGTAAATTGAACTCGAAAATTTATCCTCGAAAAAGCTCGAGGCTCTGCTCGGATTCAAGTAAAAGTGTTATAAGTTGAGCCAAACGATCCCAAGCTCGGTCTCAGATCTGCTCGTTAACTCTCCTAGTAGGTAGCATAGGGTACCCTTTGAACTTCAGGGAATAGTTTATTGCATCAGACAACTTATCGAATTCCGCAACCTAATCTTTTAAACCAAAATAATGATGTTTTCCTGTAAATCCTAGTGGTTTACTCAAAGTTACCTTTTGAACATATCCCTATTATTTGACCCCTTGAGGGCTTCGAGCTGTCACCAAACACAGATCTGGGATCGACAATTAGCCACATAGACTAACACATGTCCTTTCGGCTCAATCTGTCCTCACTCTTATGTGCTCCTTGGGAATTTTTTCATAAGATCACGCATCCCAAGATTACTCTCAAATTCACATTTTACTTTGGAGTAACATGGCATTGAAGTTCCCGGAAAGGAAGGATTACTTATTTGAATAGTATACCCAAATCCATAAAGCAATCACGAGGTATGACATACACCCCAATTGAGGAATGCAACATCCTTGTTGTGCTTGGTGACTAATCGGTATATTCACTCGCATGACCTGGTGATCTAGCCCCAAATCCTCCCTTGCTAGAAGACTAACATAAGATCTTATAAACAATCTCAACTTATTGTTGCAAGGTTATTTTGATCTCCTTTGTAACACCTCGACCCTTTACGGGCTACGAGTTGTTATCAAACGCGCAACTAGTATAACTATTAGCCCTATTGACCAACACAAGTCCTTGCATATTGAACCTATTTACGCATGTGCACCCTTGAAAACATTCTAAGAGATCACCCATCCTAAAAATACTCCCAACCAAAGCGGTGAAGTAATTTAGATTTTGGCAAATTCAGATCAAACCACCACATATATATAAAACCTTGTTTACAGTGTTTGTTTATACAATAGATCGGAAGGTAATGCCTTTCGGCGTTAAAAATGCCTAATCTAAATGTAAGTGGATAATGAATGACATATAGGATTTTAAATATTACATACTGATGATGTAGTTTTTTTTTTTGGTTTTAAAAGGGATGATGTAGTTTTCTATTTAAGGACAATTGATCATAACTGAAAACATTAAAAGACTTTTTTTATATAAGCCCTGTTTGGCACTAGCGTTTTAGGTAGCGGGTAGAGGTTGGACAAGGTCAAAACACTACTTAGGAAAAAAATGAGTGTTTGGCAAGGTAGTGGTTATAGTAGCGGGTAGAGATTAGGGTAGATTATGGGGAGCTTTTGTAAAACGTTAGAATATGTAACGTTTGAAACACATAAGCTAGCGTTTGCTAGCACTGCCTGCATTGCATTATGCTTTTGATCATCTATTTGTTCTTTTTTCTTATCAATAAATCTATAATGAAGCATTGTGTAAAGTGCTTATTAGTTGCGAGACTTGCACTACTAGGGTTTTTTTTTTCCTTTTAGAAAAGGGCTAGCTAAAGTTTCATAAATATTTTATGACTCAAATTTCACAAGTTTCTAAGTTAAACTAGCTAGTATAAACAAGATATATGCCCTTTTTCTATGATTATTAGTATTATTAAGACGTTTAGTTTACATATATATTTCAAAAATTGGTTTTATGTTGTGTTTTTTTGATAGAGAATATATATATATATATATATATATATATATATATATATATATATATATATATATATATATATATATAGAATATTATATATACTCTATTTTTTTAAAAAGGAGTATGAAATATATTGATGATTCACATATAACATCATACATACGTTCGACTCTGTATATATACTTCCTCTGTTTTTTTAGTTGCTTCATTTCTCCTTTATGTTTGTTAATGCACAACTTATACCTCTAATATATCTAATTATACATAAGCAAAATTTATGGAAAAAAATTGATATTTGGAAAGTATATATTGAGACGAATCTAACAAGATCACATTTGACTAATTTTTCCTTACGAAAAAATAACCAAAGATGGTCAAACTACATAAGATGAATAGTGTAAAAGTCAATACGAGACAACTAAAAAAACCGAGGAAGTATGTTTTATGAATGATGACCATTTTGCAAGGGTTGAACGACTATCCTAAAATTATACATTTATTTGAGTAGTAAAAATTGTATACTCCTTATATGTAAGTTTCATTGAAAAATAACCATTGAGTTTAATTATTAAACTAATTAATCAAATAGTTATGTTTAATTCTATAAGTATATGTCATTTTTTGGTTTTGCAATTCTGACAGCTACTTTTGCCAAACACTTATATTCTAAACTACTTCTTTGAACGCTAATCGCTAACAACTACTAGTTTACCGCTAATAGCTACCTCAACAGCTAACAACTACTACAACCGCTAATTTTGCCAAACAGGGCCATAATATAAAGAATGGCCTAGTCTTATCTGGAAAACAAAATTAGATTTATCTCTTTCAAACCAGAGTTGGATTTCTCAACCATTTTTTGCCTTGTAGAACAAATACTCCTATTATGAGATCTCTTCAATTTCCCAGTAATTACCATGATAAAATCCTAGGCAAAAACTCGGGTACAACGGATTCTTAGAAGACTAAACTTTTTCTAAATACCCAAATCTTCATTTAATTTCAAAACCTCGCTGTGATAGGCTTAAAAAACTGAGTCCTTACATTGATGAGCACACTCATTTCTTGGCTCAAAAGTTACCTGCAAATTCCCTCCTTTGTAATAGCAAGGAGCCAATACGTTCGAATCCTAAGGCATCTAGCAAATAGTATGTATAAAGTTTCGTTTTTTTCAACTTATTTTTGCTTATTTAAACTTATCTTAACTCATCTAAACTAATCTTAACTTATCTTAACTTATTAGTCCTTATTAGTCAATATCTAAACTTATCTTAACTTATTAAACCTCATTTGTGAGTGTATGAAACCTTATATTTGCTTATTTTTTGATGAACTCAACTAATATGAACTTATTAGTAGTTCTTATTAGACCTTATCTGAACTTATTTGAACTAATGTAAATTTATTTTTTTATAAGGAATTAATATAAGTTGAAAAAAACATACCTAGCTAAGTGCTCCATAACATTTCAAGTTGAAACCATCACTAGATCCCTCCATCCACCTCTCAGTGACGATGAATAAATTGTTGGTTTTATCTCTAAATGCACCAGACAGAAGAGGTCACCAAACACTATTCATCAGATGTTTGAAAGAATAAATGAGTGAAACTATTATTCTTGATTGTATGATCAATTAATGATGAGTGATACATATATATCACTCTAAACCCCTTATTTTCCCTTAATTGTATTTAATCCTTTTTTTAATCTTTTATTGCTTTGTTGTGCTTAATTTGCACCATTTTATTTATTTCATGAGCTCTTTTTTAATTATGTGCCTTTTTCTACTTTTCTAGGTACTTTTTACATTTTTTTCTTAGTGTTGTTTGTAGGTCCCATTGAAATATACTTCTCATTTTACCTAAAAAAAAGCCCAAGGATGTATAAATGAGGAGTAGAGCATGAATAATGAAGATAAAAAGGCAAATGGGAGTTGAAGAAGCAAAGTCCATCGAGTGCTTCATGTTACACAATATGGGTCCATTTTCAAAGGTCATATCTTCCTAACCACACATTTATTTTTGCAGTGCGGTTCAAATTGGAGATGGAAATTTAGCTTATCATCGTTCCAATGATGGGTCACATGCTTGATTCAGATAATAGGAGAATTATGCCCATTTGAAGTTGATTTGTTCACCCAATTTTCTTAGGAGCGGCCGCTCCTTTTTTCTCTGGAGCATCCGCTCATTGTTACTTGGACCTCCCTTTGGATTTTCTAGAATAGCTCGGTTTTTTCTCCCGACTCACTTAGCAATGTGATAATGGTACCTATAAATAGAACAATTCCCTAATTTCTGGGGCGAGGACCCTAGTTAAGAGAAGATTAGCCTCCGTTGGTCTTAGATTAGGATTTTTGTTAGAGAAAGTCTTAAATCTGAAGAGAAAATAGAGAAAGAAATGGCTTTTGCTTGGATTTTGAGATCTAAGGAAGAAATGAAGATTGAATGACTCTAAAACTTCTTCCATTGAGATTTTCTCACTCTTTTTCTTCTCTTTTGTTAATTTAATGGTTCTTTCTATTTCCTTACTTGTTTCATGCATAAATTTTTAGTATAAATTTTCGTATTCTCAGTTTGTTTTATATGTTGATTTCCACATCTATTGAGTAGTTTATTAGTTAAGATTTGGGTGAAAACCAGGCCAACCATGATTGATTTGAGTGTTTGAGTATGAAATTAGGGGTTTGATTAGGCCTATTAATTGATGAGTGGCATGATTACTATTTGCTTACATTCTCGTTGGTGTCTTGAATGTTTGTTTTATTGATACCTTAATCAAGTTAAGAAAGGAAATAAAGGTTTGCATTTTTGCTATTATCTTGCTTAAATACCATGAGATTGAGATTTGAGTGAGCGTTTATGGATTCACATTATGCTTATCCTTGGTTGCATGTTTGATACCATGAGAGTGACTTTGTTATGTGATTTAGGTATATATGCGTGCATCCTTGAGAGAGGGCTTAGAACTAGTTAAAAGTCAATAAGCTATATTATGCTTGATTTTATTTCATCTACATTTCACCTTTCTAACTGCTTAAATCATGAATGGATTGGTGCTTGATTCCTTTCCCTAATCTTATTTTATATTTGGTAGCTAATTTGGTTTAATAGTCCTTACTTAGTAACTAACACCTTCCGACTGCTTTTCGGCCTAGCTTATTGTTTGTATCAATAGAAATCAGTGTTCCTTAGTCCTTAGGGAAATGACCCTTACTTGCCACTCTACTTAGTTTAGTGGTATAGTTAGGCTTTGTTTGACCCTAGGAGATGAGAAACGACAAAGTTCTTCGTTGCCAATTAACAATGTATAGCACCAAACAAACTACTATTTATGAACACTTTATGATGAATAGGTTGCATGATTGAAAAATTCCTTTCCACTGGTAAATTGAGGCTCCATGTTCAGTTCAAGGCTAAGGAAAACAAACAAAGACTTCATCTATTATACATAGCACCTCTCTATCACTCTCAAAAATTTTATAACTCATACTTCCTCCGTTTCTTAATAGTTACAACATTTGTAGTAAATGGCACATGAATCATGGAGAAGGAGAGAGTTAGAGTGAAACATGGTTCATGTACTTAAATTATAGAATAAGGCTTTTTTGTGTAAGAAGTTACCAAAAAGAGAAATGTTGTAAGTACTATGAAACATCCCAAAAATAGTGTGTTGCATGTATTAAGAAACAAAGGAAGTATCATTTAGCATCCTCTCCTACCTTTCAATCTAATTGTAAGTTCAGTTGGTCTTAGCTTGTAAGAGACCGCCTACTTTTAATTTAAAATTAGGCAACGGTCCAAACCCAATATTAAGAAGAGAACGGACCACCTTTTTTAATATAGTGACTAGTTTAATCTATCTAGTAACCAGTGTAATCCATTCGATTCTCACATTCTTTAATCCATTTAATGACTACTTTAATCTATTCAGTGACTAGTTTAGTCCATTTGTTAAGACTGCCGGATTATTTTAAAAAAAATTATGTTGTAGTTTAGGATTCGTTTGAGGGGAAACAAAGGAAAAGGAGAGGAGAAAGGGCGTCTAGGTTGGTGCGAGATGTATAGGGATAGTGTTGGGATAGAGTTAAATGGAATGGACTTGTTAAGAGAATGTAGGTTTGGGATTGTCTAATTTCATGTTATAATTAGACTACCTATTTTAATAATTTGTGTTGTAAGTTATCTTTTTGTAGAATATTATCTGCTTAAATCGCTTGTAATTTATTTTTATTCCATTTATTGGTTTCTTTTGTAATTAAAATTCCTTTTTTTACACCCCAGATCTTGATGATATCCTAGTGTGCATAGACATATTGTCTATGTATATCAGTATATGTATATGAGTATATCCTATAAATTCTCCCTTCTTAACATTAACCATACGGTACATAGACTCCATACCCCGTCTCAATGATTAGTTCTCTCTAATGTCACATGCCTCCAAGTAAAGCAATTTATTATGGTATTAGTGAATTAATAATGATTGATCTATGTCTTCAGATTCAGATGAACAATGTACTCCTATTTGGTGTGCCATTGTTTCTTGTTCCTGTACGTGATCGTTACTGACTTTACCAACTTTGATTACTTTGTGGCATTCCTTTTCCACGAATCAAACCTTGGTCTGAATGGACCTACCAATATGTACGCTAATAGCTTAGTGGTCCATCTTGCACCGCCTTGTCCTTCAACTTCATGTCTACTAGGGTACATCATTTGGACATGTCACCCATCCATACCTGTTTCCTCTTTCTACACGATTTTCGTGCTAGCTTGTCAAAAATTTGGTATGTGATGCTATGCCTAGGATACATGGATTGTATTTGTATGTTTGGTTCAACTTATAAAAAGTGGATGAAATTAAACATAAAAGATATGGGTCTCGTTTGGCAATTAGCAGATAGCTGTTAGTTGATTGTATTAGCTGATAGCTGATTGTAATAGCTGATTTGACTAGCTGATTGTATTAGTTGTTTGTATAAAGGTGTTTGGTAAGTAGCTGATAGCTTATTGCTACATAATTGTGTAAAATGACCAATAAGGACATGTGCATAATCTATTGTTGTACCTTTTATTATTTATTAATGTAATTTTCAACAATTTTAGGACATAAATGTAATTGATCAACTCATTCCCAAACCTCTAATGTCAAAAAACATCCTACCGTAGCTTTTTCAAAAAGAGCTTTTTGGGCTCAATAAGCTAATTGAAACCTCTTTTTACCAAACACTCGAATTAGAAGATTGACTAGTCAAATCCTCTAATATGAATTCAAACCCCTAATTTTACACTAAACCTCTCTTTACCAAACACTCAAATTAGAGGATTGACTAGTCAAATCGTCTAATATGAGTTCAAACCTCTAATTTTACACCAAACCTCTCTTTACCAAACAAGGCCATGGTAATATATAGTTAAGCTTGTTGGGTGTTTAATTTATTACAATAATACTCGTAAGTTTTTTATTGGGGAGGTGTTTGGTTGAGAGAGTTTTGGAGTAAAAAGAGATGTTTGAGATTAATAGAGAGTTTTGAGATTGGTCCAAACCTTTAATGGGAGTGTTTAGTTGAGAGAGGAATGAAAGAGAAGTTTGAGCCTAAAAAACTAATTTTGAAAAACTACAAGTAGGAACTTTTTATAAGAGAGGTTTTGTAAATTTAGTTGTGTAATGACTAATATATCCTAAAGTTGGACAAATTTACTACATTTTAATCCCATCAATAAATTATTCCAATATCCGTATTGGTCATTTCACCTAATAAAGTACCAATCAACTAACATTATCTACCAAACACTTTCATACAAATAGCTAGTCTAACCAGCTAATATAATCAGCTAACAGCTAATTCAAATAGCTAACCGCTAATAGCTAACCTCTAATTGCCAAACAAGTTCTAAGTATAATAATTAATATGTTACCATTTCAAGAGAGTAGTATCTAGGTGGATTATTTAGCTACCCTTAGTAAATGGAAACCGGGGGGGGGGGGTTTGGGGGCTTGTTGGGCCTCTGGGTGAGTGGCCCTGTGCGAGGGCAGCCTAGAGAAAATTCATCTTACCACGGGTTTCCGAAAGGGAGCCCAAAAAAAAAGTAAATGGAAACTAGCTATTACCATACCCCAGATACCAAATAACATGTGTAGAGACTGACAATCTCTTTTAGCATTATATGAGAAAATCGTGCAATAGTTGAGGCCTGAGGGAAGGAACACTTAAAACTGGTAGCATAAGTCTAATAGCGGGTTGGGGGTGAAGCAAGCTACTCCCTTTGTTTTTTTTTTATCCTTCTCACTTTCATAGTTTCATGTGCACATCTCCCAATGCACATCTTTGAACTTAAATATCTTTTGTTATATATTAGTAAAAATTATAACGATTGAATATTAATAAAGTATTAAGTGAGACGAATCAAACAAAACCCCACATGACTATATTTTTTCTTATAAATTGAAAAAAATTGAGAAGATTCTCTCGAAGTATAAATAGTGTCAAGATTCCAAGTGAGAAAGATAAAAAAAACAAAGGGAGTATAAGATAAGGTTTTGATTTCCTTTCTATATACTTTAATATATTTTTACTTATTTTCTGAACAATTTAGAAAGATTAAGAAGTTCATAATATTCAAAATGGTTTCCAAAGTGTAGAAAAGTTCCGAAAACATTTAAAAGGTTCAAACCAATAAAGGAACAGTTAAGAAGAGAATATGAAAAGTCCATAATATAATATAGAAAGATTCATAAAAAATTTAAAGTTTAGAAATTATTGCAAAGAATTCAAAAAAACTTTTAAAAATTAAGTAAAGTTTAGCTTGGCCAAGAAAAATTAAGAAAAAAAAAAGTTATTAATGAAAATAAATTGAATAGAAGTGACCCTTATTCTTTAAAATACTCATGTCTACTAGTGGAATACTATTGGAATAATCTTCAGTTGAAAGTCTTGTACTGCATCCGTTCCTTTTTAATCTACACACTTTTCTTTTCGGACCGTTCCTTTTTAATGGTTACACTGTTACTTTATCTATATAAGGTAAAATGCTCAATCATTATTTTCCACTTTTGTCCTCTATGTGGTCCATCACCAAATAAATTAATCCACTTAAAACCCTCCACCTACCTCATTTTTCTCTCTCCTCTATTTTTTATTTACTTTTTGTACTTCTTACTCCCCACTTTTCATAATTCCTCTCATTACTCTGCTACATTTTCACTTTTTCCTTAGTTCTAGTGAAAAGCAAATCATGTAGATTAAATAGAAATGGAGGAAGTATTATTTTGCATAACTAAAAGTTTGTGTGTTGTTTGGAGTAAATAACTCAATTGATCATACTCCCTCCGTCCCATAATATAAGTCCTGATTCAGTTTTTACGCGGTTATTAAGATAAATAGAATCTTGTTAATTTTAGATAAGTAGATTCATTTGTATTGGAAACAATTACTTTGTTTTTTTTTTAAAAAAAAAAAACAGTTTTGCATTTAATGAATGTAGCATGGGTAGTGTAAGGAAGTTAAGCGGTTTTTTCATCACTAATGAAGCACGGTTTGTTAAGCAAACAGTAATCCAATGAAAAAAAATTATGCCCAATGACATCTCTTTATTAAGGGGACTTCCACCAATTAAAATCCTTTATCCATGAGCACAAGGATTAAGCCTTTGGCAAAACATCAAAAATTTGTTTTTCCCTCAAAACGAAAGGGATTGTTAACCTTCATAGCACTATAAATACAGAGCATTGATGATTTTGTTCTTCATCCTAGAAAAAAAACATAGCACATACGAAAAAAAAATTCCAAAAAATTGAACCCTAAATTGGGGAAAAATCGTGACTCATGGCAAGAACAACAAATAAAGATGAAAATTGAACCCTAAGTTGGGGGAAAAAGTGAGATATAGGGTTTTCAAAATGGATCTAACAAAAAAGAAGCACATTTTGAGGCTTAAATGCGAAATCAACAAACAATTTTCAAAATCGAAACAAGTCATGCGAATTAATGAAAGTTGTAGATTCAAAGAACAAGAACAAACAAAAATTCATTCAAGACACAAATTCATGCATAAAGACTTTGAAAATCAAAGAATAAGTCAAAAAATCAAACCAGATTTGAATAACTTAATGCATTTCATGAAAATCACGCATCCCAGATATAGGGTTTCCATGTGAACAGTAGACTTTAGAGAGAAAATCAGAGGATTCAGTAGAGAAGAGGAAAGTGGATGAGAGAGAAAATGAAATAACCGTTGAAAATAAGTAAAGGAAGGAGTAATTAAGAGAGAGAAAAGTGTTGAATGGGGGTAAAAGATTCCAAAACCTCATTAATAGTGGGTGTATTGAAATCCGAAATTATGAGGGTATTTTGGGCAATTTATTTTACTCATGAGGGTATTCTGGGAATATTTATTGAATTAAAATAGAAAGGAGACTTATATTTTGGGACACCATATTAAGAAAGGGGACTTATATTATGGGACGGAGGGAGTATTACTTTGCATTTATTAGAGAAAATTTATATTTTTGTCAGCCAAATATTCTAATTTATTTTGATCCAGCAAACAAACAATGTCAATCATATGGGGGTCCATATATAACAATATATCTATTTTTGCAACTTGCAAGAATAATTTTGTATCTGTATTAATGATAAATCTCTAACAATTAGAGGTTCTTTTTTGCATCTAACACTGATACCAATAAAATCTATATTCTCTCTCTATTTGCATGTGTGTTTTCTACCCAATAATTGGGATAATTTTACCCATATATTGAGTTTTATCTACCCATAATTTAGGTTTTATATATGATCTCCTTATTAAAGACTTGGGGTCTGTTTTTTTAATCTGGTGTCGCTGTAGATGTCAATTCTACATCTATATAATCAATTGCATCAGATTAGTTTTATTTCAAAAATGCAAGAGATCAATAGACCTCTTCATGGAAGCTTGTCGCAAACAACGATCTGAAAAGGACATGTAGAAGTGTCAGATCTCATATACAATGATCGTGGTTTGCTAATATAGAATGTTATTTGATCAAAATTGTTATCCATTTGCTAGTTTTTTATTTCTATTATAGATGTTTTATTAATTTTTCATTAATGAATTTATTTTACATTGAAAAGAACTACTGCTTCGTAGTATTTGAATGTACATATTAGTAGAAAAAATACGATCAATATATATATACACTTTACCTTAAAGAGTCAAATGTTGCATGTCAACTTAAAAATATTTCTTTATTGTTGGTGATTTATTATACTTCTTGCTTTGACTTGCAAGAGCCATTAATTATGGTACAAGAATTTGGGAGAGCAAAGAGACATGTGCTAAAAAAGAGAAAGAGAGAATATATTCCTAAAAATATCAATGTTGTAAGTAGTTATTACTAACATGGAAAATATTGTCTGTAAAAACTAAAGAAGTAATAGCTAGTTTATAAGTATATAAGTTAGATTAGTTGTGATGTATTTTTTTTTTTTTTTGAGAAGAAGGCATTTATTAAGTTGTGATGTTTTTTTTTATATTAATCATTGTTATTTATAAATTTTTGGGTTGTATTAGAGTTCAGACAATGAAAAGTTACTAAGAATTCAAGACTTCTATGTGAGAATATTGTATGGGAATTAAAATATAAAAAAAACGTTTGCTCCATGCTCCCTAAATTCAAGGGGTCCTCTGATTCAAGAATGGTTTTTTTTGGCATAGAAGACCTTTAGTCTCATTTATAGGTACCATTACTTGTGTCACTAAATTTTATTGGTTGATATTAATTATTTTTTTATTTTTATTTAAAGTTGGTTTAAATTTGATGATATGAACAATAGTATTGGGTGGCACACAGATAAGGGTACAAAAACATAGAATGGGAGATTTGGTCTCTCTTTTTGTGTACTAATAGGCGCCTAAAGATTAAATTGAATTCAACAGTAACTAAATGTCGTGAAGCCACTTTTATACTTCTTCCAACTTTTTTATACTTGCATTATTTCCCTAAAATGGAAATTGCATATTACTTGCATCATTTCCTAAAATGGCAATGTGTTAATCTCTATCTCTCTCCTAGCATATGGAGTCTCGTTTTTTTCTCTCTCTGCTCTAAACATTAGTGTCAAATTGTATGATGCAAGTATAATCGTAGGAAGTATATGTTATTTTAGGTACCTTTTTATAAAGCTTTGCTAAGTATTGATTAACGCCTTTATTCACAAACTAAGCAATTCTATTATCGTCTACTTGAAGAAAGTGATTAAGATCTATTCTCGAGTAGCACCCCATCTCAAATACACCTCAGAGAGAAACTTGTTTGCATAAAGCAATATCAACTAATAAATTTAGATAAGTCATTTTAATTTAGATTAGTTCCAATGAATTTCAATAAGTTCTGATAAGTCAAAATAATTTGAATATAACGCACCCTTAGTTGGTCTTGTTTAATGAATATGTCATTCGGTCAAGTTTAGCAATTACTAGTAATAGTGTAGGATAATTATGGAGATTAATTATTTTAGATATTTATTAGGTGGTTATAGTGTACGTTTTGCTAGAAACCAACTATAACTTGTGAGTCTTAATTAGAATAGACTTACTACTAAATTATCTAAATCCTATTAGGTCACACATATCAAGCAGGTTGAGCGAGATAAGGAATATACCCAATGGTTATTTACTTTAGGATTTTCAGCTCTCAAGAAGGAAAAAGAGAAAATATTCTTGAAATACTATATTTCCTAATACCTATTATTAATGGGATTATATATGGATGTTAGGCAATTATCTTTTAATATATACACTAATCATTTATTTTGTGAGATAGAAAACTCTAATATCTCATACTAGGTCGGCCAACATCAAAGAGAGATAGATGTTCTAGCAAGTAACCTTTGATTTTTGTTCGTCGCTTAGTGGACTGATTAGAGAGGCTACACTTGAAGCCTTCTGTAAAAGCTCGGATTCTCCCGACCAGCTTACAGAGAATTAAGGACAACGGAAGGGACTGTGGTCGAGTTGGGAAGAAACTCGGCAAAGAGGACGGTGGTTGGAAGCAGCAGTGAAGTACGAAAGGTAGGAGAGGGGGAATACGGGAGAGAAAAGGAGAGGGGTTGGGGTTTGGGTATTATTTGAGATTTCCAAATTTTGCCAGGTAAAATGAAAGGGCACCGAGTCAACCGACAAAGGGGTTTTGTAGATCCATTTATTTGGTTTCCTTTTCATGCAGTTACCACTCAACTAATTTTTGGTACTTAAAACCCAATATTTTTTATAGTAACTTCATAAAATTAAATTAGTAGATAAATTACAAACATAACAAATTAAAATTCATATTCCAACTCAAATAAAATAAGAATATTTGATACATAATTAAAGTAATAATTATAATTAGCATTTTCATAATTGCTTTTCAAAATAAGCATGTTACAGACTACCACTCTTATGAAAAGTTTCGTCCTCACAACTAGCAAACAACTACTTGAATAAACAACCAGTAAAACAAGTAACAAGCAAAATTTATTTCCACCACTAATAATAAGAAATTTCACACTCATGTGCCAAATTCATTTAAGCAAATAAAAAATATCAAGCTGACAAGATATTAAGTGTCCATCCTCCATTCTACCATCGTCTTTTGTATATGTTCTTCAACTAAACTCACGAAATCAATGAGCGAAGAAAACAAAAGGGGCAAACTTATTGGCATTGGATTCCAATCATCTCATTTGCAGAGATCTCGTTTGAAATATTTTTTAGTTAATCAAATCATACAATTTTCTCGAAATACACATTTTAAACAAATAATATCAAAGATAATCAAGGCACGACAAACACGGCATTACACCATCACATAAATGGATTCACATAGCACATGCAAAAGCGCAAACACTAAAACGAGTTGATTCATTTATTACCTAACTCTTTAGTCAATCTATTTCAACCTATTATCAACACCTACACTATGATATGGAAATTACAACATATTAAAAAATAACCATGCTATGATACCACTTGTAATAGCCTGTATTCTCCTGACCAACTTAATAATGATTAAGCATAGATGAAGGGACTCTAGTCAAGCTAGAGGAAACACCGGCAGAGAGGCCGGTGGTTGGAGGCAGCGTGAGGTGCCAAGAGTGAGAGAGAGAAAAAGGGTTTCATGGGGTGAGAGAGAGGGGGATACGATACAGAGAAAGAGAGGGGCTAGGGTTTGGGTATTTATGATTTCCAAATTTTGCAAGGTAAAATGAAAAGACTCCAAGTCAACCAACAAAGGGGTTTTGGAAATCCATTTATTTGGTTTCCTTTTTGGGCAAATACTACTCAACTAAATTTTGGTACAGAAAACCCAAAATAAGTTTAATAATAACTTTATAAAATTAAATTAGTAGATACTTATGTTACAAACATAACAAATTGAAATTCATGTTCCAACTCAAATAAAATAAGAATATCTAATACATATTAAATTGTTAATTATAATTAGCATTTAATAATTGCTTTTAAAATAAGATGTTACATCTTTGATCTTCATACTTGGAGGAGAAACACTTATATAGCGAGGGAATTCACGGTACAAGGGTAAGTCTTTCTATTATATGATTAGTATTACTTTATGCATGTGACCTTGGGCATTTGATGTTAGTCTTATCAAAATGGATGTCAATATCCTCTTTCTAAATGGTTATCTGAAAAAGGATGTGTACAAGACACAACCTGAAGGTTTTGAGGACCAACAAAAACCTAGGAAGGTATGCTAACTTCAGAGTTTCATTTATGGATTGAAGCAAGCATTCATGAGTTAAAATCTTCGATTTGATGTGGCTATCAAAGAGTTTGATTTCCTTAGAAATGAAGAAGGTCATATGTGTATAAGAAGACCAGTGGGAGTAAAGTAATTGATAAGTGCGTTTCTAACGTACTTTATGAGCTCTCTTTGGTTTGGTTTGATCCTCTTTATACCCTTTTCTTCCCTCTTTCTTCCTCATTTCTCTCTCTATTTCCTTCACTTGATCATTGTTGATCATTGTGACATTTCGCTAGATTTTCGGTCAATTTTGACAGAATTTCTAGTACATTTGCTTTCACCGTGTTTTTCCGAGCTTTGATTGCAGGTATGATCTTTTATAAGGTCAAGAGTTGGGAGATACGGTAATAGACGGGAGTTTCGAGGAGTTTACACGTGCGAAAATGGAATAAAGGAAGCTTGAGTTGAGCTCCATGGTGTGCCCGCACCCCCTTAACACTGCCCGCACACACTGGTGCGCCCGCACATGGAACCGGTGCGCCCGCACATGGAACCGGTGCGCCCGCACCTCCCCACAGACTAAGCATCATCATTATCAGTCAGTTAGGTGCGTCCGCACCAAATCTGAGGTGCGCCCGCACCAAGCTGGTGCGCCCGCACCTTTCCAGCGAAGATTGTCCACCTGAGTCAGTGACCTTGGTGCGCCCGCACCACCTGTTTCCGTGAGAAAATTGTAATTCTCGTGGGCATTAAAAACAATTGGTGTTATGTTTTTTTCGACTTATGCTTTATTTTCTAGAGTTTAGAGAATATTATTAGGGCTTACATTAGAGAGAAAAATAATTAGTTCTTGATCAAGGTTTGAGATTATAGATCATAGTTTGTGATTTCTACAACATTAAAGGTACTTTTATTCGATTTAATTTTAAAGTTTCAGTTTTTATTATCTCTTTTCATTGCTATTATTTGTTCTTCCCTTTTATTAGATCTACTTTATTATAGTTTCATAGTTGTTACTTTCATTAGATTAATTATCTCTTAATCATGTTACCCCTAGATTAGTCATAAATTTCATGTTTTATTGCTTAGAATCCATGATTAGTGAGTAGTTCCCTATCTAGGGTTAGGGTGAAAGTATGGATTAGAGTTTAAATGTTTTGTTAATGTGAATGTGATGATTTAAAGATTTTATGCATTGATCTTGGTGTTTTGAGGCCTTAGGATAGATATTGATCACATTTGTGCTTTGGTATTTTGATTTCAAATGTTCTTAATTGAATTATGAATTCTTTTATCATCCCCATGAATCAACATAATTTCTAGGTCAAGATATTGGGTAGAAATTAAGGGGATCCTATATTAGGGGTTTTCCAAATTCATTGGATCTCTTGATCAATTGACTAAAGACCATTCGAGAGAGGATTTAGTTGATTGATTAAGCGATCATTCTCGAGGACCATTCGAGAGAGGACTCGGGTATTTTAGAGGAAAACTAAACCTTGCCTAATCGTCACATTTGATTCACAATTGCATTAATAAACGTTGTCCACTTTGATCCATACTAGTAACCTTAACTCTAGTGTCTTCCTTATTCATATTTTCATCTCTTATTATTTGCTAGTTCTTTGATAATAGTTAGTTTTAGTTATTACAAAAATCCTTCAAAACCCCCAAAAACCCTTCAATTAGGTAATTTAGACTTAATAGACTTTGATTAATCCCAATTTCCCTGTGGATCGACCCTTGACTTGCCTTTACTACGTTCTTGGTAATTGCTCGTTAGGTTTTATAAATATTGTTTGAAAAGCGACTTTTGGTGCTTTAACGACACACTAAAAACCTCTTATCAAAATGGCGCCGTTGCCGGGGAATTTGTGCTATTAATTGAAGTTTATTTTAGTTTAGCTTTGCTTAGTTGATTTTTCTTTTCTTTTCTTTTTGACTGTGGTTGTTATTTGCTAATCCTCTACTTAGCTTTGTTGTTGCTACATGAGAAGAAGAGCTCACGGTTCACCCACCTTTCCTCTAGATCCAGAAATTGATCGTACCTTGCGAAAGCTTCGGAAAATTTGGAAGATTTGTCTTTGGGTTTCGAACCATCTTCACCAGCCTCAAGTACAACAAGTGAAGTTCAGTCAGACATGGGTGAAGCAAATCGACAACTCTTTAGGGATTTCGGAAATCCGGGTTCCTACGTTCTTCAAGGTGGTATTCGACTCCCCACCACTACTACAAATTTCAGTATTCATCCTCAGTACACTCAGATGGTGAAGGCAGAACAATTTTGTGGGGGGTCGGATGAAGATCCTCTGGACCATCTTGACAGGTTTCTTGAGATCTGTGCCATGATAACCACAAATGACGTCTCTCCAGACTACATCAAGATGCATTTGTTCCGGTCTTCTCTTACCGGAAAAGCAAAATCATGGCTCAAGAGCTTACCTGCTAACTCCCTCACTACATGGGAGGAAGTCACAATGGCCTTTCTGAAGAAATACTTTCGAGAGTGGAAGACGGCAGACATAAGGAGGAAGATCTCCTCATTTGAGCAAGAGAACGATGAGACACTTGCGGAAGCTTGGGAGCGGTTCAAGGAGATGATCCGTTCATGCCCTCATCATGAGTTCACCAAGAATCTACTTATGCGATTCTTCTATGATGGCCTTGATCCTATATCACGTGCCAACCTTGATGCTGGAGCGGGCGGTCAACTTTCTAAGATCCCGCAAGATCAACTTGAGTCCACCATTGAAGAAGTAATTAAGAACTATTCATGGGGTGGACGTCGAAGAGGTGCTCAACCTAAGAAGAGTGAGAAGTTTGAATTAGATCCCATGGATCAAATTCAAGCTAAGATGGATCAACTTGACAAGAAGCTCTCCAAGATTAACCTCGCATCATCTAATCCATCACAGGTAAATTCTTTTTCTTGTGATATTTGTGGAGGTACTAATCATGATACATCTTATTGTGGAGGTACAAACTTGGAGCATGTGGCGGCAATAAACTCTAGAGGAGATGGTTACCAAGGAAACCAAGGGTATAGAAGCAATCAACAAGGAGGTTGGAAACAACCCCAACAAAACTACAATCAAGGCTTCAACCAACCTCAACAAGGATGGAATCAACCTCAACAAGGGTACAACCAAGGTCAACACCAAGGGTATGTGCAAGGGTATAACCCAAACTATAATCAAGGGGGTTCATCCTCATAAGGGTCTCATGTCTACCAAGCTCCACATCAAAGAGCCAATACCCAAAAACCTCCCTCTAACACTCCGTTCCCCAAACAAAATCCCGAACCCACTCCATCTCCCGATCCCACCTCTCTCCAAATTCTCCAACAACTCCAATCCATGAACCAAATTCTCCAAAACCATGAGCAGAGGTTTCAAGAGCTACAAAACCATAATAAAATGCTTGAAACCCAAATTGCCCAAGTAGTCGAGAAAAACCCCTCTATTCCCACAAATCAACTTCCGGGCCAATCCATTCCTAATCCCAATCTTCACCAAGCCAAAGCCATCCATTTGAGGTCGGGAACAAGTTATGAGGGTCCCAAGATGCCTAATGAGGAGGTGAAGAAGGAGGAAGGCGTTGAGGTTGTTCAGAAAGAAGTTGAAGTTGAGGAAGGTGAGAGAGAAGAGAATGTGGAAAGAGATGAGACACAAGTCCAAGTTGGTGATAAAGCGCCAATGCCATCATCTCCACCAACTAAGACCTATGTGCCTCCAGGTTCCCTATCCTCGGCGGTTGGTCGAGAGAAAATTAAGTGACAAGTTCACCAAATTTCTTAATGTGATGAAGAGCATTCAAATCAACATACCATTCCTTGAGGCTATGTCTCAAATATCGGCATATGCTAAATTTTTGAAGGAGATCCTCTCCAACAAACGGAAGCTTGAAGATGAGCTTATCACTTTGCCCTACCAAGTGAGTGCTCTTGTGCAACGTACTATGCCTAAGAAGCAAAGAGACCCCGGAAGTTTCACCTTGCCGGTGAAGATAGGTGATTTAGAGCCTAAGGGTGCATTGGCCGACTTAGGAGCAAGTGTGAGTTTGATGCCATTGTCCATTGCTAAGCACCTAAATTTTCCTCTTCATCCGACACGGAAAACTATTCAATTGACGGACCGCACTGTGAGAGTCCCCCATGGTGAGTTGGAGGATGTACCAATTAAAGTTGGGCATGTATTTGTGCCTTGTGATTTTGTGGTCATGGATATGGAGGAAGATCCGGAGACTCCTCTTATTCTTGGAAGAGAAGCTCTAAAGACATTGGGAGCCGTGATCAATTGCAAAAATGATACTATCACGGTTGATGTAGCCAATGAGCGGGTTGTATTTGAGTTCTCTAAGACTTTGAAGAGGCCCATGATAGAGAGAATTTGCTGGGTCAACGTAGTGGAGAATGAGATAGAAGATGCTGCGAGTGTGGTTCACACTGGGGATGAGTTGTATGCTTCTCTTACCGAAGCCCCGAGCTTGGACATGAAAGAGGTGAAATAATTCTCATTGTTTCTCGACACTACTATTGAGGAGACAAAAGATGAAGCATTTGAGGTTATCGCGACATCCATTGACAAAGAGGAGTGTTCTAAGCCTCCTCCCAAGGTCGAGTTCAAACCCCTTCCCTCTTCTCTTAAATATGTTTTTCTTGATGATGCATGTACTTATCCAGTTATTGTCAATTCGAGTCTTGATGACATCTCTATATCAAAATTGATTGAGATACTACAAAAATATAAAGATGTCATTGGGTACTCGATAGATGACCTTAAGGGGATAAGCCCTTCTCTTGCTATGCATCGTATCCATCTCATCGATAGTAATGCCTCATCCATAGAGCATCAGAGAAGGCTCAATCCTAACCTCAAAGAGGTTGTAAAAAAAGAGATTATGAAATTGCGTGACACGGGAATCATCCACGCTATCTCCGATAGCAAGTGGGCGAGCCCGATTCACGTGGTTCCAAAAAAAGGAGGCATGACTATTGTTGAGAATGAGAAAGGACCTTGGTGCGCCCGCACCACCTGTTTCCGTGAGAAAATTGTAATTCTCGTGGGCATTAAAAACAATTGGTGTTATGTTTTTTTCGACTTATGCTTTATTTTCTAGAGTTTAGAGAATATTATTAGGGCTTACATTAGAGAGAAAAATAATTAGTTCTTGATCAAGGTTTGAGATTATAGATCATAGTTTGTGATTTCTACAACATTAAAGGTACTTTTATTCGATTTAATTTTAAAGTTTCAGTTTTTATTATCTCTTTTCATTGCTATTATTTGTTCTTCCCTTTTATTAGATCTACTTTATTATAGTTTCATAGTTGTTACTTTCATTAGATTAATTATCTCTTAATCATGTTACCCCTAGATTAGTCATAGATTTCATGTTTTATTGCTTAGAATCCATGATTAGTGAGTAGTTCCCTATCTAGGGTTAGGGTGAAAGTATGGATTAGAGTTTAAATGTTTTGTTAATGTGAATGTGATGATTTAAAGATTTTATGCATTGATCTTGGTGTTTTGAGGCCTTAGGATAGATATTGATCACATTTGTGCTTTGGTATTTTGATTTCAAATGTTCTTAATTGAATTATGAATTCTTTTATCATCCCCATGAATCAACATAATTTCTAGGTCAAGATATTGGGTAGAAATTAAGGGGATCCTATATTAGGGGTTTTCCAAATTCATTGGATCTCTTGATCAATTGACTAAAGACCATTCGAGAGAGGATTTAGTTGATTGATTAAGCGATCATTCTCGAGGACCATTCGAGAGAGGACTCGGGTATTTTAGAGGAAAACTAAACCTTGCCTAATCGTCACATTTGATTCACAATTGCATTAATAAACGTTGTCCACTTTGATCCATACTAGTAACCTTAACTCTAGTGTCTTCCTTATTCATATTTTCATCTCTTATTATTTGCTAGTTCTTTGATAATAGTTAGTTTTAGTTATTACAAAAATCCTTCAAAACCCCCAAAAACCCTTCAATTAGGTAATTTAGACTTAATAGACTTTGATTAATCCCAATTTCCCTGTGGATCGACCCTTGACTTGCCTTTACTACGTTCTTGGTAATTGCTCGTTAGGTTTTATAAATATTGTTTGAAAAGCGACTTTTGGTGCTTTAACGACACACTAAAAACCTCTTATCAAAATGGCGCCGTTCTTGGGGAATTTGTGCTATTAATTGAAGTTTATTTTAGTTTAGCTTTGCTTAGTTGATTTTTCTTTTCTTTTCTTTTTGACTGTGGTTGTTATTTGCTAATCCTCTACTTAGCTTTGTTGTTGCTACATGAGAAGAAGAGCTCACGGTTCACCCACCTTTCCTCTAGATCCAGAAATTGATCGTACCTTGCGAAAGCTTCGGAAAATTTGGAAGATTTGTCTTTGGGTTTCGAACCATCTTCACCAGCCTCAAGTACAACAAGTGAAGTTCAGTCAGACATGGGTGAAGCAAATCGACAACTCTTTAGGGATTTCGGAAATCCGGGTTCCTACGTTCTTCAAGGTGGTATTCGACTCCCCACCACTACTACAAATTTCAGTATTCATCCTCAGTACACTCGGATGGTGAAGGCGGAACAATTTTGTGGGGGGGTCGGATGAAGATCCTCCTCGGACCATCTTGACAGGTTTCTTGAGATCTGTGCCATGATAACCACAAATGACGTCTCTCCAGACTACATCAAGATGCATTTGTTCCGGTCTTCTCTTACCGGAAAAGCAAAATCATGGCTCAAGAGCTTACCTGCTAACTCCCTCACTACATGGGAGGAAGTCACAATGGCCTTTCTGAAGAAATACTTTCGAGAGTGGAAGACGGCAGACATAAGGAGGAAGATCTCCTCATTTGAGCAAGAGAACGATGAGACACTTGCGGAAGCTTGGGAGCGGTTCAAGGAGATGATCCGTTCATGCCCTCATCATGAGTTCACCAAGAATCTACTTATGCGATTCTTCTATGATGGCCTTGATCCTATATCACGTGCCAACCTTGATGCTGGAGCGGGCGGTCAACTTTCTAAGATCCCGCAAGATCAACTTGAGTCCACCATTGAAGAAGTAATTAAGAACTATTCATGGGGTGGACGTCGAAGAGGTGCTCAACCTAAGAAGAGTGAGAAGTTTGAATTAGATCCCATGGATCAAATTCAAGCTAAGATGGATCAACTTGACAAGAAGCTCTCCAAGATTAACCTCGCATCATCTAATCCATCACAGGTAAATTCTTTTTCTTGTGATATTTGTGGAGGTACTAATCATGATACATCTTATTGTGGAGGTACAAACTTGGAGCATGTGGCGGCAATAAACTCTAGAGGAGATGGTTACCAAGGAAACCAAGGGTATAGAAGCAATCAACAAGGAGGTTGGAAACAACCCCAACAAAACTACAATCAAGGCTTCAACCAACCTCAACAAGGATGGAATCAACCTCAACAAGGGTACAACCAAGGTCAACACCAAGGGTATGTGCAAGGGTATAACCCAAACTATAATCAAGGGGGTTCATCCTCATAAGGGTCTCATGTCTACCAAGCTCCACATCAAAGAGCCAATACCCAAAAACCTCCCTCTAACACTCCGTTCCCCAAACAAAATCCCGAACCCACTCCATCTCCCGATCCCACCTCTCTCCAAATTCTCCAACAACTCCAATCCATGAACCAAATTCTCCAAAACCATGAGCAGAGGTTTCAAGAGCTACAAAACCATAATAAAATGCTTGAAACCCAAATTGCCCAAGTAGTCGAGAAAAACCCCTCTATTCCCACAAATCAACTTCCGGGCCAATCCATTCCTAATCCCAATCTTCACCAAGCCAAAGCCATCCATTTGAGGTCGGGAACAAGTTATGAGGGTCCCAAGATGCCTAATGAGGAGGTGAAGAAGGAGGAAGGCGTTGAGGTTGTTCAGAAAGAAGTTGAAGTTGAGGAAGGTGAGAGAGAAGAGAATGTGGAAAGAGATGAGACACAAGTCCAAGTTGGTGATAAAGCGCCAATGCCATCATCTCCACCAACTAAGACCTATGTGCCTCCAGTTCCCTATCCTCAGCAGTTGGTCGAGAGAAAATTAAGTGACAAGTTCACCAAATTTCTTAATGTGATGAAGAGCATTCAAATCAACATACCATTCCTTGAGGCTATGTCTCAAATATCGGCATATGCTAAATTTTTGAAGGAGATCCTCTCCAACAAACGGAAGCTTGAAGATGAGCTTATCACTTTGCCCTACCAAGTGAGTGCTCTTGTGCAACGTACTATGCCTAAGAAGCAAAGAGACCCCGGAAGTTTCACCTTGCCGGTGAAGATAGGTGATTTAGAGCCTAAGGGTGCATTGGCCGACTTAGGAGCAAGTGTGAGTTTGATGCCATTGTCCATTGCTAAGCACCTAAATTTTCCTCTTCATCCGACACGGAAAACTATTCAATTGACGGACCGCACTGTGAGAGTCCCCCATGGTGAGTTGGAGGATGTACCAATTAAAGTTGGGCATGTATTTGTGCCTTGTGATTTTGTGGTCATGGATATGGAGGAAGATCCGGAGACTCCTCTTATTCTTGGAAGAGAAGCTCTAAAGACATTGGGAGCCGTGATCAATTGCAAAAATGATACTATCACGGTTGATGTAGCCAATGAGCGGGTTGTATTTGAGTTCTCTAAGACTTTGAAGAGGCCCATGATAGAGAGAATTTGCTGGGTCAACGTAGTGGAGAATGAGATAGAAGATGCTGCGAGTGTGGTTCACACCGGGGATGAGTTGTATGCTTCTCTTACCGAAGCCCCGAGCTTGGACATGAAAGAGGTGAAATAATTCTCATTGTTTCTCGACACTACTATTGAGGAGACAAAAGATGAAGCATTTGAGGTTATCGCGACATCCATTGACAAAGAGGAGTGTTCTAAGCCTCCTCCCAAGGTCGAGTTCAAACCCCTTCCCTCTTCTCTTAAATATGTTTTTCTTGATGATGCATGTACTTATCCAGTTATTGTCAATTCGAGTCTTGATGACATCTCTATATCAAAATTGATTGAGATACTACAAAAATATAAAGATGTCATTGGGTACTCGATAGATGACCTTAAGGGGATAAGCCCTTCTCTTGCTATGCATCGTATCCATCTCATCGATAGTAATGCCTCATCCATAGAGCATCAGAGAAGGCTCAATCCTAACCTCAAAGAGGTTGTAAAAAAAGAGATTATGAAATTGCGTGACACGGGAATCATCCACGCTATCTCCGATAGCAAGTGGGTGAGCCCGATTCACGTGGTTCCAAAAAAAGGAGGCATGACTATTGTTGAGAATGAGAAAGGAGAAACTATCTCAACTAGAACTGTTACCGGGTGGAGGGTTTGTATTGATTATAGGAAGTTAAACAAATCCACCCGCAAGGACCATTTCCCTTTCCCCTTCATTGACCAAATGTTGGAGAGGCTTGCTCGTCATTCACACTTTTGTTTTCTCGATGGTTATTCCGGATTCTTTCAAATCCCTATTCATCCGGATGACCAAGAGAAAACCACCTTTACTTGTCCGTATGGGACATTCGCATATCGAAGGATGCCCTTTGGTTTGTGCAATGCCCCATCTACTTTCCAAAGGTGTATGACAGTAATTTTCTCTGACATGCTAGAAGATTCTATTGAGGTGTTCATGGACGATTTTAGTGTGTGTGGTTCGTCTTTTGACACATGTCTGGTTAATCTTGAGTGTGTATTGAAAAGATGTCAAGAGACGAACCTCGTCCTGAATTGGGAGAAGTGTCACTTTATGGTCGAGGAAGGCATTGTCCTTGGGCATAAAGTGCCAAAGAAGGGCATTGAAGTGGATCCGGCAAAGGTTTCGGTTATTGAGAAACTTCCGCCACCGAACTCGGTGACGGGGGTTCGTGCTTTCCTTAGACATGCGGGTTTTTACCGGCGTTTCATCAAGGATTTTTCTCAGATAGCCAAACCATTGACGAATCTACTTCAAAAGGATGTAGATTTTGCGTTTGATGAGTCTTGTATTAAGGCTTTTGAGACTTTGAAAAAGGCCCTCACTTCTGCCCCCATTGTGCAAGCTCCGGAATGGAGCTTGCCTTTTGAACTGATGTGCGATGCTAGTGACTTTGCAGTGGGCGTTGTTCTTGGGAAACGCAAGGAAGGAAGGCTACATGTCATAGCCTATGCAAGTAGGACCTTGGATGATGCTCAACAGAATTATGCAACTACGGAGAAGGAAATGCTGGCCGTAGTTTTTGCATTTGACAAATTTCGGTCTTACTTGACCTGCAACAAGGCTGTTGTGTATACGGATCATTCTGCGGTCCGTTATTTGATGAGTAAGAAATATGCCAAGCCTCGACTCATTAGGTGGGTGCTGCTACTTCAAGAGTTTGATTTTGAGATGAAGGAGAAAAAGGGGACGGAGAATGTGGTAGCTGATCACCTTTCTCGTCTCCCACTTGATGAGAAGGTCTTGGATCCTGACGAGACCCCTATTGAAGAAGATTTGAGAAAAGAAGCACTATTCGTCATTCTGAATAATGAGATTCCATGGTTCGCGGACTATGCGAACTACCTGGCTTGTGGGATTGAACCTCATGGTTTCAATTCTCAACAACAGAAGCGATTTTTCAAGGAGGCTTCGAGGTTCTATTGGGATGACCCTCTCTTGTTTTAGAAGTGCGCCGATGGTGTTTTTAGAAGGTGTGTACCCAACCATGAGATCAATTCTGTGTTGAATCATTGCCATACTTTGGCATGTGGAGGGCATGGTGGAGCAAGCAAAACTGTTGCTAAGGTGCTCCAATGTGGTATGTTTTGGCCAACATTGCAAAAAGATGCTCGTGAGTTTATTTTGAGCTGTGATAGATGTCAAAGGAGTGGGGGCATCACGAAGAGACATGAGAGGCCTCAACAAAACATTCTGGAGGTTGAGCCATTTGATGTATGGGGCGTTGACTTTATGGGCCCTATTGTCCCTTCTTTGGGCAAAATGTACATCCTTATTGCGGTTGATTATGTAACTAAGTGGGTTGAAGCCATTGCCTCCCCCACCAATGACCACAAGGTTGTGACTAAACTCCTTAAGAAGATCATCTTCCCAAGGTTTGGGGTACCCTGAGTATTGATAAGTGATGGCGGTTCACACTTCGCCAAGAAGCAACTGGAAGCCCTCTTGAAGAAGTACGGGGTGAATCACAAAGTCGGACTTCCTTATCATTCCCAAACTCAAGGCCAAGTTGAAGTTTCCAACCGGGAAGTGAAGAACGTCCTTGAGAGAGTGGTAAATAAAACAAGGAAGGATTGGTCTTTAAAGCTAGATGATGCTCTTTGGGCTCTTCGCACGGCTTTCAAGACGCCTATAGGAACCACTCCCTACCGCCTTGTGTATGGCAAGGCTTGTCATTTGCCGGTGGAACTCGAGCACAAAGCTTGGTGGGCAATCAAAAAGCTCAACATGGATCTTCACTTGGCGGGCGATGCTCGGAAAGAAAAGCTAGTTGAGCTTGAAGAACTCCGGTTCGATGCATATGAGAGCTCGAGACTGTACAAGGAGCAAACAAAGAAATGGCACGATCACCGGATTCAGCAAAGAGACTTCCGGGTTGGAGACAAAGTCTTGTTGTTTAACTCAAGGCTAAAGCTCTTCCCCGGAAAATTAAAGTCCAAGTGTTGAAGATTACTCCTTGTGGAGCCTATGAGATTTTGGGCAAGAATGGTCCGTTTTTGGTGAACGGTCAAAGATTGAAGATCTACCACGATAATCAAGCCATCGGTTCAGTTGGTTGCTTGATCCTTCGCTCGCCCGAGCGCCTCTCCTGAAGAACATATCCTTTTAGTCAAGCTAATGACTTAAAACAAGCGCTACACGGGAGGCAACCCGTTTCTCTTCTTCTTTTCCTTTTTCTTTTTCTTTTTATTTTTTTTTTTTTTTTTTATTTTTATTTTTAGTCTAGATTTTTGTTTTACCGGCTAACTATGAGCATTCATTTGAGCTTAAGAGGATTTGATTCATTTGACACAACCAAGTTGTTGGGCAGTCTGTTTGGTGCGCCCGCACCAAACAGCTCGAATGTGTAAAATTTTGCCAGAAAAAATGGTGTTCCCGCACCTCCTTGAGGTCAGCCCGCACCATTCAAAAAAAATTTCCGAAATTTTGAACGATGCGCCCGCACCATTCAGTCTGCAGTGGGTAATAAAAAACAGAAACATTGGTGCGCCCGCACCATTCAAAAAAATTTTCGGAAATTTTGAATGGTGCGCCCGCACCAGATTCCCCGTAAGCTTCAACAGCAGGCAGGAAGTTTGGTGCGCCCGCACCATTTAGAGGTGCGCCCGCACCAAACCCGGCTGAGCCTTAAAACGGGATTTCCTTTTTTTTTTTTCGGCACTCTCACTTCTTCTCCTTCATATTTTCGAACACCCTCTCTCACTCACTCACTTTCTCTCACTTCCACATCTCTAGATCCGGCGAACTACACGGCATTCCGGCGACCTCCGGCCACTTTCTCACCGGAAAACTCATCTTTTTCCTCTCTACAACACTCAAGTACATCAAATTTGGGGTTTTTGCAAGCTTTGGATTTCTAGGGTTTCAAAATTGGGGATTTTCATATCCAAGTTGGTAATCTTCTTCCAATATCTTGTTTTTCATTGATAATTTTGTTATTTGGACTACAAGTTTGATTTCTTTTTGATTGCATGCTTGTTTTTCTCCTAGCTTTGGTTTGTTCATGAATTTTGCCTAACTTTGTGATTGGTATTGTGATGAACTAGTTTAATTATTTGTTATTTGTGGAAATTTCATAGTCTATGAGATTTTTGTGAACTAAATTGAACTATTTGAAGTGATTTGTTGAGCAAGTATTGATAAACATGTTTTTGGATTGTTGATTGTGTGAGTTGGAGAATTGTGTGAGTTTGATTGAGTTTTCGGATTAGAATCAAATTCTTGCTTTTTAGCAACTTCGCTGCTATTGATTGTGGGATTTATGTGCTGGTAGTTTTTTTTTCTTTTTAGGTTTTTGTGTGTTATTAGTGTGGTGATTTGTTTGACCAAAGGTTTTGAAGAGTCCCTTTGTTACGGCCACGCCCTTTGTTTTTCCCCGTTTCAAAGAAAATCTTTTTCACATTGTTTTTAAAACAACACCATGGGAAAAAAAAAGTGGCGAAGGATCCTCCTCCAGGGCTAAGAGAGCTAAAATAGGGTCCTCCTCACAAGGACCCTCTTCTAGCTCTAATCCCCCTCCTATCTACCCTCTCAAATTCTCAAATGCTGCACACCGTCAAATTTTTACTCAGCTTTCGAACCGAACTCTGCGACCCACGAAGTTCTATGACTCTGGTACCTGCCAGCACCTTAAAATCGACACGATAGTAAGGGAGATGGCAGGAAATCTGGGGTTGTCGAACTTCCTTCAAGTTCGGGAACCTACTTATGACCAACTAACTCTTGAGTTCTTGAGTTCATTGAACATAAGTAGGGAGCAAGAATCCGGTGCTCTGCCTATTCAAGCTCGTCTATTTAATCAAGTCAGAACACTGTCTTTTGACGAGTTATGTGAAGCATTTGGGACGAACTCTACTGCCCCATGTAATGCCCCCTATTCAATAATTTAGGAGGGGTACAATGAACAAGAGTGGTGGGCCAAGATCACTGATGGCACCACTCAGTTTCAGACGAATTCGTTCCAAGACTTCTGAGATTATCCATCCTGCTCTCCGCTACTTCCATAGGATGTTGGTTTACACCTTCTTTCCTAAGTAAGAAGTCAGGCAATTAAGAAAGGAAGAGCTGTTGGTTTTGTAATTGGCCACTGATGGGGCCCACCATAAAGCCCGAATCAACTTTGCAGCTATCTTCCTTAATCGATTGCAAGAGATTAGGGGGGGTACTACGCTAGCTGGGGAGATCATTTGTGGTGGAATGATCACCCGGCTAGAGTCTTACCTCTCGTTGGACGATGACCTGGCCCGCTTAGAAGAAAGCGTGCCAACTGCTGGTCAGTCCAACTTATTGGATGGTGCGGCCCTTCAGCAGATGAAATCTCTGCGTGTTTTTTTGAAGACCAGTTGCATTTGGCTAGTGGGAGGGAGACCCTACTGTTATATGGACACTGAGTTCATTTGGAACCCCCCGCCTGAATGTAACCGATGGCGGGTTCCCCCTTCCCCTATTGACCCAGATCATTGCGCTGATATGACCTACCTTCAGTCCACCACTGTGGAGAGGGTACCGAGGGTTCCCAGGGTTCCGAGGCCCGAGCACCGCATTCCCGTGAGTGATGCGGCCGAGACCTTCCTCCCAGTCCTTTGATATGGCCTCCATCATGGCGGCCATAACCCAGATGCAGGCCACTCAAACGGCCAACCACCGTGCGGTCACTGCTACCCTTGATGGTATCCGCACCGACCTTAACCATGTGTCTCGAGTGGCTTGGCGAACTCATCTCGCCAATGTTCACTCCAGACATGAGGCTCCCTTCCCTAACCACCCCTACTACCCTCCTGCTTTTGACCCTCGTAACGGGCCATTTGAGGAGGTACCTTTCCGCCCCTTCCCCCACTACCCGTCTTACTATCCAGACGGGTATCCAGGCGCGTTTTTCCCTTCTAACCCCCCTCCTGATGGGGGCAATGATGGGAACTCTTAGGTGCTCTTGTTGACTCCCCTCCCCCTCCCACCTTTTGCAACTCCGAGCGTGGAGTTTCGCTTAAGCGTGGGGGCCCTTGCATGCATGCCTATGTTTTTGGGAGTTTAGGGTCCTCGGTGGTTATTTATGTAGGGTCATATTGGTTGTGGAATCGACTTGGTGATTGGTTATTCTACTTGGTTCTTTTTCCCCCACCCCTGTTTCATCCAAATCACCCTTCTATAGTGGTGGGTGCGGATTTGTCGTGTGCACCTAACCAAAGATAAATTTCTCCTACTCTCTTTTACAATTAAATGTAGAAGGGAAGTAAGGTTCGTATCCACAAGGAAACAGGGACGAGTTTAATATTTAGCGTGAATCAATACCTAGATGACTCTAAGGACCGAGTAACCAATTCAGGGGGTTTTCAAGTAGATTATAAACAAACTAAAATTAACTAGCAAATAAATAAAATGAGAAATCAATATGGAAAGATCTTGAATCCGATTAACATCCACTTCAATTTCATTATCGATCATTGAACCTCAACTCTAATTATTTCCATGATTATCTACTGTTGAGAACTAATCTCGCATTCACCTTATTCTTAGTTGAATAGCACGATCAGCGTGACTATAAAACCCTAAGTAAAGGATAAGCTAGTCCGTTCAGCGTCTAAGTTCAATCCAATAGCAGCAATAAACACTGAGAATCAATAGACCTGCTAATGTCATACACGCGATAAACATTCAACAGTTGATTCAATTTCCCCAAGAAATAACCAAGACGATCTGCATCTAAGTTACTCCCTAGTTTGCTACAAATAGATAAAAGAATAAAGCAATCCGATTCTATTCTTAAATCTAGCATTAGATTAATTACACAATCAAACTAGTAACGTTCCTAGCATAATTATGCAATAATCATAGAACACAATCATAGAAATTGAACCATAATCAAAGAAACTAAATAGAGAGGAAAGATCTCACAATAATGCTTGAAGCTTCGTGTTAATCTTCTTCAAGAACAGTTCAAGCTACAATCGGCATAGCAATAGCCAATTCCATAATTGAAATCTCTAAAACTAAACTAGAAAATGAAAACTAAAAAGAGAAGATAACAAGAGAAGAATGGAGTGTTGGAGATTCTCTCTCCTCAAGTGTGTTGTCCTCTTAGGTCTCCTCTTCCAAAATATTAGGTTTTAGGAAGCTTTTAAACCCCGCACAAAACGTGGCCCCAAGCCGACTTAAGCATCGCGAGTCGCGATACTGATCGCAAGTCGCGACGAGTACTCTGTCTTCCCGCACGAATTAGCTAGCCAAGATGGTCGCGAGTCGCGCCAATCCTCGCGAGTCGCGAAGGCAGGGGAGTCGCGAGTCGCGAGCTCCTTCGCGGGTCGCGACCTGCTTGGAGTGCTGGCTGCGCGAGCTTGGCTGCTGGGCTTCGAGCGCTGCTGGGAAGACGTGAGCTGCTGGGCAGACGTGAGCTGCTGGACTTGCGATGATGCTGAGCTTGCGAGCGCTACTGGGAGACGTGAGCTTGCGGCGGTGCTTGGCTAGCACAACGATGTTGTGGAGTTGTTCCAACCACTCATGCTTCTAGGAGCTCGGAACTTACAACTTTAACTATAATTAATATACAAAATTCCGAACTTCCGCTAAGAGCTAAATAAAACGCAAACGTTAACAATTATGATCAAGACCCTTAGCAAAAAGCATCCAAAATATAATAAAAACACCGTATAACTTGAGCGTATCAAATACCCCCACACTTGAACTTTACTCGACCTCGAGTAAACTCAAAAATGAGAAATACCAATTAAATCATCACCCAAGCTATCGACACCAACCTACATTCTCCATCAACTACATCATCATCATCACATCTTAACAACCTCCGCTCAAAACCTTAACGTAAGGGACGATGATTCCCCCACACTTAGATTCGAGCTCACCCAAACCTCAAAAAATGATCTAAAACTACTTCAACTAATCTAAACAAGCAAGCCATGGAACAATAACAAAAAGGGATAAATTCCATGTTTACTCCCAAAACAATCGGCTAACCAATGCAAGTTTAAATCCTTACCTGCTCTAATTCACCAAAAAAACAACATAAGAATGTGAAAGCCAATTATACACAAATCTTCACAAAATCAAGGATGAAATCACTAACCCTACCCGAAAACACCTTCCGCCTTATGACACCAACTCCGGCAAATGAGTTTTCAAAATACATAATTCTCTTAATCTCTCATTTTGCCTAGGAGCCCTTTCGGGTTTTCATCCTAGCTTCTCACAATTTTTTTTTCTCTTCTTTTTCCGGCTCACAAAACTCACCCGCTCAACTAGTCCTTTTTTGCATAGGCCGCCCTTTCGGGTTTTCGACCTATCCAAGCCCCCAATTTTTGCCCGAGTCGCCCGCCCTTGCGGGTTTTCAACTCAGCGGGATTCATTTCATCACTTTTTTTTTAATATTTTTTTTTCTTTTTTTTTTCATTTTTGCAAATTGAAAGTAATAAATACAACATTGATACATGAGAATGAGAATACCCTCCCCCCTACTTAAACAACACATTGTCCTCAATGTGACGACAATTAGAAGAAAAAGTAAACTGAAAATGGGGGGGAGGGAAATTTGAAAATCGGGTAAATCGAAGATCGAATGCTCAAAACTCATGACAAACAATCCGTCAAACTCAAATTTCTTAATAACACCAACGCAAATCTCATAACTCAACTCACAACCCTCTCCCTCGAATCACTCAAACAAATGACAAATTCAAATTTTGTTTAAATTTTTGAGATTTGCACCTAGCTTAAGAGATCGAAAAGATACATTAACAATCTCAACCCTCTAGTGTTACCAACTCCTAGCTATTGAACTCCTCCCAACGGGTTTTCTTTTGTGGATTTTGGCTCCAAGTGGATTAAGATTGGTTGTGGATCTTTTTAGTGGGTGGGGGGGGGGTGAAAGAAAATTTGTTGTGGTGGAAATTTGATGAGAAATAAAGGAAAAGAACGAAAATAAGAGGGGTCTCGGGTTGCCTCCCGAGAAGCGTTGTTGTTTAAAGTCGTTAGCTCGACTTAGTACCTCGAGCTCAATAATTGGGCTTGTGCTCCATGTGTGACAATGGTGGCTCCATGTCAACCTCCAATTCAAGTACCTGCAAAATAGATTCAGAAGAACTCTTGCAATGCATCGTTAGTGGTACAATTTCAAAACAAGGTGGTAAGTCAGGAGGCTTTTTCCGCTCTTTCAACTCGGGCACCATAACCTGCACGTTAGTAGGAGGCACACAATCCTCAACCAAGACATCATCAGCATGCATCAACTCATCAACCTGCTCAATATCAAGAACATCATGCAAAACAGAGTCAACAATGTTAATAGAGCAAAGTGAGTCATCATCCTTAAGTAGAAGCTTAGGATCATTTATATCAAATGCCTCTACCTTCCCCTCAAACTCCAAGGTCAAAGAGCCAGTGCAAACATCAATTTTAGTGCAAGATGTTTTCAAGAAAGGTCGCCCCAAAAGGATTGGGGCGACATGCTTATCAGGTTCCATCTCCAAAACATAAAAATCAGCAGGAAATTGCAATTTCCCAACCTTAACTAACACATCCTCTAAATTTACCCCTAGGATAAACATTGGATCTATCAGCTAATTGAATCACCACACCAGTTTCATGTAAATTGCTAAGTTTCAAAGACTTATACAATGAATATGGAATCACATTAATTGACGCACCTAAGTCTAACATGGCTTTAGGAAACATGGTGTCACCTATAGTACATGGGATGGTAAACATGCCTGGGTCATTGCACTTTTGAGGTAATATCTTTTGAAAGATAGTAGAGACATGCTCGCTAGCCTTCACTTTTTGCACCACCTTTTGTTTTTGCTTTCTTTTCGAAGTACACAATTCTTTAAGGAACTTAGCATACCTTGGTACTTGATTTAAAGCATCAAAAGGGGGAATGTTTACCTCACATTTACGAAAGATTTCGTAAATGTCTTTGTTGCGCTCTGCATTGCGGGTTTCTCTTAATGCCTTGGGAAATGGTGGCTCTGGTTCATATGGTGAAGGAGGTGATTTTCGGACTTCCTCCTCTTATTGAGGTGGCAATGATTTACAATCTGTTGTCGGATCATGCTCGATCACCTCTTCCACGATCTCTTTGTCTCGAACCACCAACCTCTCTTTGCTTGCAATTTCCGCTCCACTCCTCAATGTGATAGCACTCACGTTTATTTTAGGGTTGAGTTCTGTTTGGGATGGCAACCTCACCGAATCCCTAGCCTCTAACTTGGTTACAGCTCCTGCTATTTGGCTTACTTGGCTCTCCAAGTTCTTGATGCTCGATCGGGTTTCCTCTTGGAACTGCACCATGTTACCCTGCATGTTAGTCACATTTTTAGTTAAAGCATTTAACATTTCTTCAGTGGACATGCTAGAGCTCGAGTCTTGGCCTAGGGGCCTAGGATAAGGGTGTGGTGGTGGCCTGTTATAGTGCCGTTGTTGATGTTGATTGCCAAATCTGAAGTTAGAATGATCTCTCCACCCTTGCTCGGAGGCATAGGAGTAGGGATCATGTCTCTGTAATGCTTGTTGGCCTTGAAAACCTACAACTTTGACCTCTTCCCTAAATTCTTCTTGCATTTGAGGGCAAACATCGGTATGATGATCTAAAGAACAAATTCTACAAGCTTTTACCTGTTGAACTCTATTGTTCTTTACCATGAACTCACGCATCATCGATGTAAGAGCTTGTACTTGATCCTCGACCTTTGAAGAGCTAGAACCTGGACTTTCAACATTTGCTTTACGATGATTCGATCTTCTACTGAACTGTCTCGAGGCTTCAGCTAGTTCTTCAATGAGTTCTCTAGCTGCAGTTGGGGTTTTGTTTTTGAAAGAACCTCCACTAGCAGCATTCACCATTCGCACATCTTCGTCAGAAGAACCATTGTAAAAGTACAAAATGAGGTCTTCATCAGAATAGCCATGATATGGACAACTAGCACAAAGTCTCTTGAACCTCTCCCAATATTCGTAGAAAGACTCATCGTGTTTCTGCTCAATATTGCTGATTTCCTTCTTTAATGTTGATGACTTAGAAGCTGGAAAGAACTTCTCAACAAATCGCTTCTTCATTTCAACCCAAGTGGAAATGCAACCAGGAGGAAGATAATATAACCAATCTTTAGCTCCATCCTTCAAAGCAAAAGGAAAAGCTCTCAACTTGATTTGTTCATCCTTTGCTCCACTTGGTTTCATGCTAGTACAAACCACGTGAAACTCCGAAAGAAATTTGTTTGGATCTTCTCCATTGAGCCCATGGAACGAAGGAAGCAAGTGTATCAACCCCGACTTCAATTCAAAAGTAGTGCCTTCATCAAGAGCCGGAAATGAGATGCACAATGGTTATTGATCAAGGTTAGGAGCCATGAGCTCCCTCAAGGTACGAGTTTCAATTCTCGGAGGCATCTCTTCCTCCACTTCAATGTTAAAAGGTAATTCTTGAAAATTTTCTCACTAAAGGTTCCTCAACCTGAAAAGAGTCAATTCAAATTCGGGATCGTACTGCAAAAATTCTTTGTTAGTAGCACGAGTGTTAACCATAAACAAAGAGCACAAGCAATACAATCCAAAAACACACGCTATATACAAACAAGTAACACCGTCTCCCCGGCAACGGCGCCAAAATTTGGTGGGTGCGGATTTGTCGTGTGCACCTAACCAAAGATAAATTTCTCCTACTCTCTTTTACAATTAAATGTAGAAGGGAAGTAAGGTTCGTATCCACAAGGAAACAGGGACGAGTTTAATATTTAGCGTGAATCAATACCTAGATGACTCTAAGGACCGAGTAACCAATTCAGGGGGTTTTCAAGTAGATTATAAACAAACTAAAATTAACTAGCAAATAAATAAAATGAGAAATCAATATGGAAAGATCTTAAATCCGATTAACATCCACTTCAATTTCATTATCGATCATTGAACCTCAACTCTAATTATTTCCATGATTATCTATTGTTGAGAACTAATCTCGCATTCTCCTTATTCTTAGTTGAATAGCACGATCAGTGTGACTATAAAACCCTAACTAAAGGATAACCTAGTCCGTTCAGCGTCTAGGTTTAATCCAATAGCAGCAATAAACACTGAGAATCAATAGACCTGCTAATGTCATACACGCGATAAACATTCAACATTTGATTCAATTTCCCCAAGAAATAACCAAGACGATCTGCATCTAAGTTACTCCCTAGTTTGCTACAAATAGATAAAAGAATAAAACAATCCGATTCTATTCTTAAATCTAGCATTAGATTAATTACACAATCAAACTAGTAACGTTCCTAGCATAATTATGCAATAATCATAGAACACAATCATAGAAATTGAACCATAATCAAAGAAACTAAATAGAAAGGAAAGATCTCACAATAATGCTTGAAGCTTCGTGTTAATCTTCTTCAAGAACAGTTCAAGCTACAATCGGCATAGCAATAGCCAATTCCATAATTGAAATCTCTAAAACTAAACTAGAAAATGAAAACTAAAAAGAGAAGATAACAAGAGAAGAATGGAGTGTTGGAGATTCTATCTCCTCAAGTGTGTTGTCCTCTTAGGTCTCCTCTTCCAAAATATTAGGTTTTAGGAAGCTTTTAAACCCTGCACAAAACGTGGCCCCAAGCCGACTTAAGCATCGCGAGTCGCGATACTGATCGTGAGTCGCGACGAGTACTCTGTCTTCCCGCACGAATTAGCTAGGCAAGATGGTCGCGAGTCGCGCCAATCCTCGCGAGTCGCGAAGGCAGGGGAATCGCGAGTCGCGAGCTCCTTCGCGGGTCGCGACCTGCTTGGAGTGCTGGCTGCGCGAGCTTGGCTGCTGGGCTTCGAGCGCTGCTGGGAAGACGTGAGCTGCTGGGCTTCGAGCGCTGCTGGGCAGACGTGAGCTACTGGGCTTGCGATGATGCTGAGCTTGCGAGCGCTGCTGGGCAGACGTGAGCTTGCGGCGGTGCTTGGCTAGCACAACGATGTTGTGGAGTTGTTCCAACCACTCATGCTTCTAGGAGCTCGGAACTTACAACTTTAACTATAATTAATATACAAAATTCCGAACTTCCGCTAAGAGCTAAATAAAACGCAAACGTTAACAATTATGATCAAGACCCTTAGCAAAAAGCACCCAAAATATAATAAAAACACCGTATAACTTGAGCGTATCATATAGCTTGTTTTTGGTAGTTTGTTTTAGGTATTTTTGCATTGCATAAAAAAAACATTTTGTTTTTTTTTTTGCATTTAGGGAGGCTTAGTTGCATGTATGATTTGTGGCTAAGAGTGTTCATAACTTGATTGGAAGACCTTCTTTGCATTTGACTTGATGATTTTGGAAGCCTCGTTGTGACGTTAGGTGATCTTTGAGATCGGTGACTTTTGGTAGAGTCTCTTTGAAACTAGGCGAGTTGGTTGATTGGATTGCCTTGTCCCTTGTGCGGTGAACCCCGAAGGAGGGCCAAGAACCTCGTAAGACTCATCTACAACCCTCACCATTGATCGCCTAACTTGTGACTTGCATTTTAGCTCCCAAATATTGCATAAGACCGAGCCTATAGAAGAATGATTTAGGGCGTTTCTTTTTGCTAGAAATAGGAGCTCAAAAGCCAAAAAGCTTTTATACCTGCATAATTGTACGCTTCTCAATCCATTTGAGCCTTTCTATCCTATTTTTGCTTAATCCTCATAAAAAGTCATGGCCAAACTTTCCCCAAAGTGGAGTACATGTCTAGTTTGTTTGGAGTTGAGTTATTTTGATACTAAGTCTTTGGTTGAAAGTGGATTAATGTGCGTGTATAATTGCAAAAGTTAAGGAAAATTGTGAGAAAGGAAAGACAAAGGAAATAAAAGAAAGAAAGAATGCTCTTAGTGCTTCATTTGGATTTCTATTGAAAAGAAAGAAAGAGCAAATTGTTGAAAAAAAAAGTTCCAAAAAGTAAAAATCAAAGAGATAATCAAAGTTGTGTGAGATTTGGATTTGAGTTGGTGTTTGGATTAGCTTGGGGGAGTTTTTACCCCCTATTGTGTACTCCACTTTACCCTGTTAGCACCACAATCCTAAATTGTTATCCACACCCTTTAACCTAGCCCCGTTACAACCTAAATAAGTCCCTTTTGCCTTCTAAATTGGACTTGGTCAATTAGTAGTGGCGGGTGAGATTTTGTGCAAGTCATGATGAGGGTCCTCAAAATGTGGTAGAGGCGAGCTATTATGGTTGAGCATCCCTAGAGGGGAGTCAAACTCGGGACTTGGAAGTGGAGAAGAGTGAGAAATCACTTTTAGAAAGCCTATTTTCAAGGGAACTCGGTTGATCGGTGGATTAGATCCCTTAAGTCACTCTTGTGCTTCCTAATCATCTTCCCTCCTGTGTTTGGTTGGTCTCCTAAATCTTGTTATGAACTCATTTAGCTTGCATGTCATATTTGTAGCTTTGCTTTTAGAGCATTTAGATTAGTTTGTTGCATGTTTTTTCTTTTTCCTCTTTTTCACCACCTCTCTTCTTTCTTTCTCATTCTTGGTTTACTTGAGGACAAGCAAAATGCTAAGCTTGGGGGAGTTTGATAAGTGCGTTTCTAACGTACTTTATGAGCTCTCTTTGGTTTGGTTTGATCCTCTTTATACCCTTTTCTTCCCTCTTTCTTCCTCATTTCTCTCTCTATTTCCTTCACTTGATCATTGTTGATCATTGTGACATTTCGCTTGATTTTCGGTCAATTTTGACTGGATTTCTAGTACATTTGCTTTCACCGTGTTTTCCCGAGCTTTGATTGCATGTATGATCTTTTATAAGGTCAAGAGTTGGGAGATACGGTAATAGACGGGAGTTTCGAGGACTTTGCACGCGCGAAAATCGAATAAAGGAAGCTTGAGTTGAGCTCCATGGTGTGCCCGCACCCCCTTAACACTGCCCGCACACAATGGTGCGCCCGCACCACCCCACAGACTGAGCATCATCATTATCAGTCAGTTAGGTGCGCCCGCACTATTTTCATGGTGCGCCTGCACCTTTCCAGCGAAGATTGTCCACCTGAGTCAGTGACCTTAGCTTGGTGCGCCCGCACCACCTGTTTCTGCGAGAAAATTGTAATTCTCGTGGGCATTAAAAACAATTGGTGTTATGTTTTTTTCGACTTATGCTTTATTTTCTAGAATTTAGAGAATATTATTAGGGCTTACATTAGAGAGAAAAATAATTAGTTCTTGATCAAGGTTTGAGATTATAGATCATAGTTTGTGATTTCTACAACATTAAAGGTACTTTTATTCGATTTAATTTCAAAGTTTCAGTTTTTATTATCTCTTTTCACTGCTATTATTTGTTCTTCCCTTTTATTAGATCTACTTTATTATAGTTTCATAGTTGTTACTTTCATTAGATTAATTATCTCTTAATCATGTTTAGCCCTAGATTAGTCATATATTTCATGTTTTATTGCTTAGAATCCATGATTTGTGAGTAGTTCCCTATCTAGGGTTAGGGTGAAAGTATGGATTAGAGTTTAAATGTTTTGTTAATGTGAATGTGATGATTTAAAGACGTTTATGCATTGATCTTGGTGTTTTGAGGCCTTAGGATAGATATTGATCACATTTGTGCTTTGGTATTTTGATTTCAAATGTTTTTAATTGAATTATGATTTCTTTTATCATCCCCATGAATCAACGTAATTTCTAGGCCAAGATATTGGGTAGAAATTAAGGGGATCCTATATTAGGGGTTTTCCAAATTCATTGGATCTCTTGATCAATTGACTAAAGACCATTCGAGAGAGGATTTAGTTGATTGATTAAGCGATCATTCTCGAGGACCATTCGAGAGAGGACTCGAGTATTTTAGAGGAAAACTAAACCTTGCCTAATCGTCACATTTGATTCACAATTGCATTAATAAACGTTGTCCACTTTGATCCATACTAGTAACCTTAACTCTAGTGTCTTCCTTATTCATATTTTCATCTCTTATTATTTGCTAGTTCTTTGATAATAGTTAGTTTTAGTTATTACAAAAATCCTTCAAAACCCCCAAAAACCCTTCAATTAGGTAATTTAGACTTAATAGACTTTGATTAATCTCAATTTCCCTGTGGATCGACCCTTGACTTGCCTTTACTACGTTCTTGGTAATTGCTCGTTAGGTTTTATAAATATTGTTTGAAAAGCGATTTTTGGTGCCTTAACGACACACTAAAAACCTCTTATCAGTAATCTTCCTAGTCTTGTATGTAGATGACATACTTCTCATAGGAAATGACATTTCCATGCTAGAGTCCATAAAGGAATACAAGGCTTGGAAAATATTTTTCTATGAAAGATTTAGGAAATGCTTAGTACATTATTGGAGTCGAAATAGACGGATTATTGCATACACTTCAACATATCTAAACACTAAAAAATTCTCTCTAAACTCTCTATAAATACATTCAAACAAATTCAACAACAAGCATTTTCATTCTTTCTTTATTTACTAGTGGAAAAAAATGCTTAAATGACGACACAAAAACACTAATCCGGTTTTACCAAAATCGGATTTGTTAAGTCACTTATTGGTGCGTGTAAATAAGAGTATAAATTAACTGATGCGGTGGGCCTAAAAATAGGATTAGTTAACATTAACTGATCCGGTTTTAGGTCGCCCACCGGAACAGTTAAAAGTATTGGGCCTTAAAAAATCGCTCGTCTCTTAGCCCTGCTCATTTCTCTTCACTCTCCTATACTCACTTATCTTCTCTCTCCTCACCCAATCCCTCTAAATACCCCAACCCTTCCTCACCCTCTCACCCTCATCCCCCATCACATGTCACCCTCACCCCCAACCCTCCTGACCCTAGCTCTCACCCTAATCCGCTACCCCCCCAACAATCCTAACCCACGCCACTCCACCACCACCCACCCTCCTCATCCCTCCCTCTGAACACTAAACCATCCTCCTCATCCCTCCCTCTGAACACTAAACCATCCTCCTCATCCCTCCCTCTGAACACTAAACCACCACTTACGCCACGCCAATGCCCCATTTTTACTCGTATTTTCTCACGGATTTTTGCATACACTTCAACATATATAAACACTCAAAAACTCTCTCTAAACTCTCCATAAATACATTCAAACACATTTAACAACAAGCAATTTCATTCTTTATTTATTTTCTAGTGGAAAAAAACGCTTAAATGACGACACAAAAACACTAATCTAGTTTTACCAAAATCGAATTTGTTAAATAACTTTTTTGTGCGTGCAAATAAGAGGATCAATTAACTGATCCAGTGGGCCTAAAAATAAGATTAACTAACATTAACATAACCGGTTTTTAGTCCCACCGGAAAAGTTAAAAGTATTGGGTCTTAAAAAATCGCTCGTCTCTTAGCCCTCCTCATTTCTCTTCATTCTCTTATATTCACTTATCTTCTCACCCTGTTACCCTCATCTCCCATCACATGTCACCCTCACCCCCAACCCTCCTCACCCTAGCTCTCACCCTAATCTGCCACCCTCCAACAATCCAAGGCATTTCTCTCCTCCATCGTCACAAGAATTAAAGAGCCAATCCAAGTCTTTGCTTCGCTCGTCACCCATGCCAACCATTCACATATGTTCTCTCTCCTCCGTCATCACAAGAATCGAAGAAACCCTAATCCTCACGTTCGCGAATTTCGAATTGTTTTTAGGTTTTTTATTTTCTTTGAAATTAGGTTTAGTGGATTAGATCTGATGAATTTGGATAAATCCTGATAATTGCATTTTGAATTCTGTTTTTAGGATCTCTTCTATGAATTTTGGTTCTCGGTTTTTATTTTTATTTTCTTTTAAGGATGTATTATTTTTTGTTTTTAGGATGTCGTTTTTTTATTCTTTTTTTAGGATGTGAGTATAATTTATGCAATTTTCTAATTTTAACGTTATATATAGTATTTTATGCTTTCTATCTGTCTGTAACACCCCCAAATTTCTCTCTTTCTAAAAAGATATTTTAATATAAAACTCTTTGAGAAACTTGAGAGTATTACCGCCACGTGATAACGTTAAAGGCTTTAATACTAACTACTAACTGAACTTTAAACTGGTGCAGCGGAAATAACTGAAATAACTTCTCTTTATTGATATAAACTTTATTGTACAACTATAACAATGGAAATATAGAAAATAAAATAACAACTCCTTGACTAATTATGATTCCTCACTAGCTCCCCCATATGAAGTATGCATCATATCAACCTGTAAATTTTGCTTGCCAAAATAGGGTCATCACAGGGACAAAGCCATAAAACAAAACAAAACAAAAATAAAAGCGTTCAGTAAAAATACTGAGTACATGTATATGCGGAATATTAAACACTTTATTTAATTAAACATTTGAAATATTTAATTTCAAAAAGCCTTCCTTGGATATATACTTGATAATACTTGTATAATATAGAGTATATAACTTTAATAAAAAATCCTTTTTCCTTGCCTAGGTACCTTTCCTAAAGTGTGCACACCCCCCAAGTTTAGTATTCCTTACTGAGTCTATTACGTGGGGTTACTACCTTGTCCACATGACTTATACAAAAAGTACATGGGTAAATAATATAATGGCTACCGTTCTTGCTAATAAATAACAAGTCGTTGCCTGGGTAAATAATAATAGCTACCGTTCTTGTTAATAAATAACAAGCTATTGCCTCTTTATAATTGCGATCATAAAATATCATATAACTTATAAAAATCCTTTAGAAATAATCCTCCTTTAAAAAGAATAGTAATACTTATAAACTTAGCCATATAAAGTCATAAATAAATAACTTATTCATGAAATCATCTTGGAAAACTTTAATTATACATGGGAAAATAATAACTTTTATAATATTAACAAAGCACAACAACAAATAACATTGCACTAGTTGTGCGTGAATGTTGTATATGCTCTAGAAACCATATAATTTGGGAAGTATGACAATTTTAAGAGTAGTAAACTGGCGCAACCAAACTATAGCTTATGAAAATCAAAGTGACGTTATAATAACTTTAAAAGCATATTACCATTGTAAACTACTAAAGTTTAAGCATCATCATAGAAAACTCATTAAGTTTCATAATAAAACTCATAAAGACGTATTTTTCAATCCAAAATATCAACCCTAAAAACATGATACTACCGTATGCAAAATAATATTTAAAGATCTACATATACACGCACCTTGAAAATTAATAACTACTAGGGAGAAGAGAAAGGGTAGGCTAAGAGGGAGAGAGAGTTTAAACTTGAGAAAAGAGATGTATTTCTCAAATTTGGTGTGAAGAATATGAAGGGTGGAGGCCCCTATTTATACTAGTTGGACAAATAGAGTCGTACTAGGACTCGGGTACTAAAAGATGAGTTTAAGAGAAAAGATAAACAAATCTAGCTAAGATCTAACAAATTTTTACGATCATCCAACTAAGATTCGGAAAAGATATAAATTATCCAACAAAATAAAATTCTATAAGCTTAAATAATTAAAAAGATAAGTAAAGATAAAAGTAACCAAAACTTAGCTTGATAAGCTTGCGGCTCACGGGCGTGAGTTTTGCCGCCGGATTTTTTTTTTCTTTCTTTCTAAAATTCTTTTAAATATTTTTGTTTTAAACAAAACACTTGGATTTAAAAACTAGCACTACTAGAAAAAGCGTTATTTCTCAACGCTTTTCCCCTAGAATCGTGACGCAAAGAAGTGTTGAGTAATTGATTCTCAACGCTACTGGCAAGCGTCGAGATTTTACGCCTGGAGAATTCTCAACGCCTTATTGTGTTGAGATTCTCAACGCAGAGCCGCGTCCAGTTATGTCTTGTAACGCTGTTTTGACACGGAAAAGTGTTCTAGACACAATTCAGCGTCTAGATTATTTTACCTCCACAACAGAATTTCTGGAGCCAAAATAACTCTTGACACGGAAAAGTGTCGAGATTTAGCCTGGAGAAAAGGTCACATCTATGTGTAATACTTACTCGATACCACCAGACATACTATTATATATAATTGTAGTTTAAGGTAATAATGTATCAAAAATAACATTTAATTAGATATCGATCATATATATATATTAATAGCGGTTTTCCAATGAACAAATTAAGAAAGTAGAAATGACCAATAGTATCTACCAATATCCAAACACACACTAAAATATTTTGTTCAGAAATAAATTAAGTTAGATAAATTCTGCTATCAACTTCTTCAAACCTTACAAAAAAAAAACATAACAAAGGAAATTTGTCTTTTACAAGGCCTTTTGAAATCATTAAGAGCTTGACGATGTGTACTAATTCAATGGAACATCCTTGGTTTCTTTTCCTTCACCACCATCCTGAACCTTAAAAAAAGGGAGAATGACATATATAAGTAATCTTATATGATAGTGATATATTGTAGTGAGGACCAATTACAAAAGATATGGAAAAAGTTACTCATTGGAAAAAAAAGAAGAATATGTAAGCAAGTAAAATCAGTTACAGAGAACATCTAGCAACTAACAAAAAAACACATGCAAGTTACAGAGAAGATGGAGTTGAATCTGGTAACTTGGTGGCAAGTATCTAACCTTTCCCTTTTAATATGCAGTGAAAATATGAAAAAAGTAATTGCTAGTTTAATAATGGCAAATTCGAAATTGATGTCAAATGCAGCAAAATCAGTTTTAATGTTTTATCCCACCACGAAAATACAGAAGAGTGAGAGGAGAAGGTTGACAAGGCCCAACTCAAACTCAGGGAGAAAAATTGCAGCAAGTATGTTGGTATTAGATACTTGATTTTGGAATAGATTTCAATATTTACTTAGTGGCTATTAGAGAGGTTGAATAAAAGAAATAAATTATGTGTGAAAGAAAATTCAGATTAAGTTAAATCATATATATTACACCAAAAAAAAAAATGTAAAACACACACACACACAACAACATGAAATTTCTCTATAGTGAATTAACATAATTGAGCAAGAGATGTATAGTAGCCAGTAAAAGATTGCATATTGCTTCCAGATTTCAGAACTTTGTTCCATATTAACGGGTACTCGGGTACCCGACTCGGATACCCGCATCTTTTTCCGGATCGGGTACCCGACCCGGTTAATAAAAAGAATTCATAAAATTACCCAGTTTTTTTAAAGCGGATTACCGGGTCAACAGGCTGGGTCAAGCGGGTCAGGTACTTTTGAACACCCCTAGTGAAACCTACTTTTTCAACAATTGTAAAATAAGAATATATACTTGTCTGTATATGTTATACTCAAGAAAGAAAAAAGACAATAGCATTTCCAAACATGTTTTATATGTTATAATCGGTTAGATACAGTAGGTTATAAGTAGAAAGAGGTAGATAATAAACAATACCTCTGTAGTAATCAAATGATGCATAGCTGACTGTGTAGCATCTATAAGTTGAGCAGAAGCTTTTCCATCACGCACCGCATCCAATACTAGAGCAAATTGTGTAGCAACTGTCTTCATCATCTTAGTATGCTCATCAAACTTGTTAGAAATCTCTTTGTTTTGTTTTTCAAGTTCTTCATTTTTCTTCTTCAAAAGAGATGTTTCTACAATGTTTTCTAGTTCCACATGTCTCCTTTTAAGTTTTCCATATCCCTCTTTTCTAAGTACACCACGCACTCCATAAATATCACTTTTTTTCACCCCAAATCCATATCCCTGGGGTCGTTCAGGTACTTCATCTCCATTCATGACAGCTTGAAAGGCTTCATTCTCAACGACAACACGAGGCATAGAAGGATTACAAAGCTTTAATGAATCAACCTTAGCCTTTGCATCCTCCTGCAAAATTTTTTAGGGAATAAATAATGTAAAGCTGAAGATAGTAGAAAAACAAAATGCAAAGATAGTGTGTCAGACAAGTACCAAAAAGTCTGAAGTGTCTGTGCCTTCAAGATAGGTTCCATCCTTCCTCTTATGAGATGCTTCCCAGAGATCAATCAAGCTCATTTCTTCTCCATGCCCATCTTCCTACAAGTAATTAGTTACATTGTGATTGTATTAAATATACTACTAGTAGATCCTAATGTATGGTTTTAGTATAACTAACATACAAAAAAGAACATGGGAAACTATGAGAGTTAAAATGTATTCCTCACATAATCAGCACGTATATTTGCGTAACTAGTAGAACCCAATGTATGAACTTGATTTTGAGCTGCTCGTGCCGCTTTTCCAAGTTGAGACAATTGCTACACTTGCAACGGAAGTCTTAGTTAATATTATGGAAGTAAGATGTGTAACACGTTATAATAATAAACCGAAACCGAGAGAAGTACTTGTCCTTTGAGTGAGAACCAATACTGAACCAATGGTTTCCATTCAGAACGAGTATGTCCACTAGGCACAATATCATAATGTTCTTCCTCTGTGAGCTTATCGGGTTTGAAGAACGTCAATTTGAGGGAGTGTTTATAGTGCCTCCAACATTTGACAACACGTTGGAGAGCTAATGTATTATAGACCTCATCCTCAGGAATCACAAAATGTTCCTTCAACGAAAAAAGAAAAGAAAATATTGCAAGTTCAATAAGACAAAGAAAGAGAATAGCCAATAAGAAACATATATCCAAATTTAATTTCTGAACTTATTACACATACTCTCATCTTCAAAATAATATTAGTTTTAAGCTTCGCGTCAACATGATGCCAATTCTTTTCTCCAATTGGACAATAGGTCCCATCCTTTGCTACACTTCCTACAAATCACACTAAGATATGCCCACCTTTTCTGATTGGTTGGTAGAACTCATTAAACTGAACATGGTACCTAACACCACGACTATTCAAAACATCTATGGGCTGAATTGAACCACTCATCAACTGAAGTTCACCTTTAGCATCTGCCAAAGAAACAATGAAACCATGAAAAAGTATTCGCCAAGTAAAAATTAGGGGTTAGTGAGCTTTCCGAATATTCTATGCTTTAAGTCCGCTGCTGCATTAGTGAATAAACTAGGAGGCTCAGACTTCTGGCTGTGCTATTGCATTGCAGGTTTAAAATATGATTTCTTAGTAAAAGATATAGCTAAGTCTTATGCAGAGCAAAACAATATTTCAGATGTATATGTTGATTGTTGAGAGAAACTTTCAGTATTGGACGTACTTGATCCAGTATTCAATATGCTGTGCATGTCTGAGATATAATTGCTTCTGAAAGTTTCTATTAACTTTTGTGGAGCACTTGTGGGCAGTGCTCTAGAAAAGATCTTAGCATTTATCTATTTACCAGTTTGATTATGTAGATGGTTTCGTCCGAATCATAGCTTATAGACAAATATGGCAAATTTGTAAATTCTAAGATATGTACAATTACCTGTGTTCTTATTGAATGTCCAGATTAATAACTTGGCCAAATTTTCTGATTTCAAAACAACTGTTTAGTTTCTTTTTTTTCGGTTTCTTATGGAATGGGGGTCGATGGCTGCAAATTTTGCTACTCTGAATCTATTTGGTAACATATAACAAAATAGTAAAGAGTGCAGGATCAGCTGCTTCATGGAATATGTTTGACAGTTTAGCAGGCTTTTTAAAATCTCATAAAGCTAATGAAAAAACTAAAGTAGTGCAAACTGTTACTGAAGCTTGGGAACGACATAATTTAGATGACCTTAGATTTTCCTTATTACCAGATCGACATAATTCAAATGAATCTGGGTCTCTAATGCAGTATGGCAGCAAAAGGTAATCAGATGCAGAGTTACAACTGACCAAAAACCACCACAAGCACTTGTGTCACACATCACAGGTGGCTTTAACACAGACATGGTCTTCATTTGGTTGTTTTCCTATGTGATTTCAATGGGTAAAACTCAAAAGCAGTATACTACTAACACATACACATAATTCAGATTAGTTTCCTTTAACCCTCCTAAGAATAAGTCTAGTTAAACAAAAATCGAAGTAGATTTAACGTACGATTCTCTACTTGGATTCTACGGCAAATGCAAAATGTCATTCATACACAAATTAGAACCATGTCTATCTAAAGTAGGAAATGTTAATATATGACGAGAGATAATTAAAGCTAGTTTCAAGTAAGTAACAAAAATTATGAGTTCATACATGTGATTATAACCTCCTCTTTTGCATCATATTTCACATTGTTTGGCCAACCCGAGTCTGAATTGGGAAGTCGAGATTTAGCCGAATTTAATTTGTTTGAAATGCTATGGACACTCCTTCCTCGCTCCACGTGATTTTTCTGTCCATTGCATTCACTCTCAATATTCTTACTCTGCTTTTCCCTTGACGAGCTTTCAGTTTGAACATGATCGTGTTCTTTTGACCGATTCACAAGTGGAGCACCAACGGAGGTTTTTTCTGAATCTTGTTTAGGTAGTTGTCTCTCAGCTCTAACACTAGAATTGTTCACATCTTTAGCATTAGGAACATCAAGTTGTTGCAATGATTCAGAATTCAAGTTCTTATGCGAAAGAAATATAGGAGGGGTTTTCCATATCCCTCCACCACTGCTTACTTCTGTTGAAGGTTTTGGTACTGCTCCACTAGTTGGCGGACCAAATGGTCCCCATTTACTTGGATTTTGAGATGCTGGTGATGGTCCGACAAGTGAAGGGTTTGAAGGAAACTCGGATGCACTAGTACCTTATGCTCTGTTTTGGAGTTCAGAGCCAATCACAGTAGGTTTTGAAGATTGTGACAACAAGTGAGATTGAGGCCTTTTGCATGACTTCACTACATTATGACCCATGGGGTTACTTTTAGGTACCTTACTAGTTGTCTTTGACTGTAGAATAATAGGAGGATGAGTCTTTTTTTCAGCTTGTGAGATATTCGTGCCCATGGGTTTTAGTGGAGGTACCATGTCATATGTTAAAGGATTTTTTTGAGGTAGAGTAGAAGCTGGAGTTCTTGACTGTGGAATCTTAGGAGATTGAGTCGTTTTAACAGCTTCTGAGGTACTTACACCCTTGGGTGTTATCATGTTTGCTGAAAATCATGCAGATGCTGAAGGTTTCTGTTGAGGTAGAGTAGTAGTTATTCTTGACTGTAGAATAATAGGAGGTTGAAGTGTTTTTACTGCTTGTGAGTTATTCAAACCCATGGGCTTCTCAGGTATCATGGCAGGAGACCGTGAATCAGTTGCTGCAGCGGAATCTGAATCAACATCAGAAGATACTGAAGAATGAAATGGAGATGTGAGTTTATTAGGTAGTTGTGATGCATCGGTGTCTAGAGCAGCAGCTCGTGTCCTTTTGCTACGGTAGGTCATAATAACACTTCGTCACAATACCTACAAAACAAAACATCAAAACATCAAAATATCATCTTGGCTAGTATTTTATTGCTTGATTCGAACACGCACACTAACAATGCTGAAAAACAACGTAGGTAGACTCATGACAAGATCCCAAGTGGCCATGTTTTTCCTTGCTCGTATAATGTATATACTACAAGATAGTCAAGTTGATGATCTACTCCACCCGAGGAGCATAAAAAATTCTGAAAAATGAACCAGGAATGTTCAAGAACAAAGAAATTGGATTTTCTGCAAACCCATAAAAAATGAAGAAGAATAGAACTCTTCTAAATTCTAAGAAGATGAACCCAAGAAATTGATAATGACGATGATACTCATACTACTATTACTAATGATAATAGCAGTAGTAACTAGTAATAGTTAAAATAACACTAACAGCAGCAATAATTGCAATTATTATAGTAACCTAGAATTCCAAATAACTTCAATGAATCAATACAGCAAAAATTAAGTTTAGCTAAGTAAATATAATTTCTGCTTAGAAAAAATAAGTTTCATTCAGCCACAATAACTTCATTCAAAAAATTCAATTGAAAGGATAAACCTTCCGATGCTGAGTTTTGTCTAGAAAAAGGGAAGGTAATAGTTATACTATTCTACTTGTATATATATATATATATATAACAAGAAAAAAGATCCTCGTCCTCATACTTATACTATAGATGGAAAATCTTAATAGCATCTCCATATCTATGAGTTAAAAAACTTTTTGTGACAGACTCTTGGATACCCAAATAGATAATTGCATAATCTAATCAACTGAGAATGTCTTTTAGTTTTAGCTACATAATAGTGGCAAATTCCAGGTTATTATGTCAAATCTCCCAAGAGAGGAGAAAAGGCTGTCCACCATGTCGCTAGAAGGCATCACAAAATAGTACACATCAATTGTTAACCTATAATATTTCCTTTCATGTGGGAAAAAAAACAGAACTGCAACGAGCTTTCTATATATAGCTCAGATCAGTGACAAAACACGACACTACCAGTATATGGGTTGTATATACTTTGATTCGAGAATAGTAAAGGTCCACAGAAGTTAACAATTACCCCTCCAGCTGAGTCTTAAAATAAAAGACCTTGAACCTAGAAAGAGATATTACCTCAATGATTTTGGGATCTGCTTCAGAGCTCAACAAACTGGAGAGTACTTCAAGGCTATTTTTGGTAATTTATATGAACTCCTTCTTTTGTTCTGCACTAAATTCAAGTTAGTATCCTGCTCATAATCAAAAAAATTGAACAATGTTTTTCAATCTAATGATTAGAGTAAAAATCAATGTAACCTTCTACTTCCTTAAAAGAGTGAAGTATATCTTTACATATGGCTACATGTCAGAAATCTTCATCTGCCATTTCTACAACCTGACCCCCCCAACCCAGCTTTCTTCCACATCCAGCATTCCCCCCCTACCCGATTCTACCTTTCATTTACAATCCACAAAATCATAGCATCAACAGACCTAATCCATCATACACATGGAAGTGGCACAAATATATGTATAAAAAAACTTTGAGAAAGAAAGAAAGATAGATATTTGCATGTATGATATTCTGAAGAAAGAAATTTCAATCAATCTTATTGTTAATTAACTTTATTTTCCTAGCAAAGATAGATTTAAAGATAGATCTTATTGTGAGTTATTCAAATCTTATTTCAATCAATCTTATAAGTTGACATTCATAGCAAAGATAGATATAAACATAAAAACTCGCTTAAGTATTCCTTAATGAATTTAAGTTGAGTACAAAGAATCTGGTTTTTTAATGATCGAAAAATTTGCAAACACTCCTAGAAAAACATAACAGCAAAACTAATTAAACCCATCACCACCTACTTCATATAAGTCCCTAGGCTTGGTTCTAATAACATGAAACCATCGTTTTTGCATCTCATCCTCAACATAAAATACTTGTTTTGCTTGAGATGAGAAAACAAATGGATCCTCATACAAATATCGACCAGTATGCATCAACTTAGAGAAGTTCACACGAACACTTCCATTTGAATTTGTCTTTAATCCCCTGTGGATGTCTACCCAATCACAACGAAACATTACAACCTTGTAGGAACCATAGTAATTTAATTCATATATTGCTTTCAGCTTTCCAAAGTACTCTTGTCCTTCAGCTTCAACCATAATTCCAGAATTTTATGTCTTTCGATGTCTTTCACGATCCATGACATCAAATTTACAACCACTAATTACAAAACCTTTCACCCTTTTCACACGGTTGGATGGACCACGTGCTAAAGCTCTTCTCACCTTTCCTTTGATACTACTATTATCTATTTTGTGAACCTACAAATAAAAAATATTATAGGTTAAATGACATAGGTCACAACTCAAGAAAGGAATATGATGATCAAATTTAGAAGGCCTAAAACCTGGTTTTGCAACCATTCAATTAATTCATAGATTATCCATTCATTTTAAATGTTGTCGTTCGACTGATTTTCTGTAGTTTGCGTCTCCTCTCGCTTTTGACGTAAAAATTCACTGAAGATAAGCCAAAATTCAATGTTATCTGACGATTTATACGAATTCGATGAACTCTTATAATATAACTCATCGTGTTACTTACTCAATGACAGGTTTCATCTCATCTGAGTGAAGCAAGACATAACGATGTGCTTGCATTAAACTTCTATCATCAAGACGAGTATTTTGTGTCATCCCAATAACACGACCACCAGAGTTATAAAGATACGCATCTAAGTCTAGAATGCCATCATCATTCCTTTTAGGTCTATTCAAAATTGTCTCCACACCTTCCAAGTATCTCGAACAAAATGTAAGAGTCTCCCTTAGCAAGTATCCTTCCGCAATTGACCCCTCAGGCTGGGCCTTATTACTTACGTGGGATTTCAGATAGGCTAAGTACCTTCAAGTAATGTACTTATGTTAAAGTAACAAAAAAAAATTGTGTTAAACAATGTTAGAAAATAAAAATGTTAAGATAATCAGAGAATAATAACCTTTCTATAGGATACATCCATCTATAATGAACGGGTCCACCGAGTTTGACCTCTTGCACCAAATGAATTACTAGATGAACCATTATTGTGAAAAAAGTTGGCAAAAACTCCATCTCCATCTTACAAAGAGTAAGTTCGACCTTCGTTTGAATGATATCTAATTCCTCTGGATCAAGAACATTGGAGCATAATTTCTTGAAGAAGTAAGATAACTCATCAGGCAAATCGATCACTTTTGTAGCCTTGGCTGCTCTTAAAGCAACGGGAAGAATATCTTGCATCATGACATGATTGTCATGACTTTTCATATTAATAAGCTTCCGTTGTTTCATATTAACACACCTGTACAAGTTCGATCCATATCCATCAGGAACTTTCAGCTTTTTCAGAACTCTTAAAAATCGGTCTTTCTCTTCTAAAGACATGGTGTATGAAGCTGGAGGCATGTACGACACTCTATTCGCATGAGGTTGAAGCCAAAGATGTGGCCTTATCCCCAACTCTTTAAGAGCTTTTCTAGCATTTTCATCATCTCTGCTCTTATCCATGTCTAAAAGAGTTCCCAATATATTGTCACACACATTCTTTTCAATATGCATAACATCTAAGCTATGCCTTAAAAGATTGTGCTCCCAGTACTCTAAGTCAAAAAATGCGCTTCTTTTACTCCAAAGAACTTTATTAACATCATCCTCACAAGGACCATCGTTCACTTCATCAACAGACGCACCAACTTGTCCTCTCCCTCTTTTTTTCCCACTCTTCTTAGAAGATATGTTTTTCTTTCCATAAACATGTATGATTGCTTCTTGTTGCTTCAAGACCTCTGATCCACTTTCACGAACCGGAGCAATACCATATTCATGTTTCCCATCAAATAAAGTAGCATCACTGCGATAAGGATGATCTATCGGCAACCATTTCCGACACCCGGGGTAACAAATCTTACCACCAAATCTATATGATTTAGTAGAATGGGTGCATACAGGGCAAGCCATATAACCTTTTGTACTCCATCCAGATAACATGGCATATGCAAGAAAGTCACTAATAGTAGAGTGCAAGGCTGCTCGAAGCTTAAAATTTTGCCGACTATAAGCATCAAAAGCATCAACACCTTCCCATAACATTTTTAACTCATGCTTTAACGGTTGTAGGTACACATCAATATCTATCCCCGGACCAGATTTCCCAGGAATTATTAAAGATAAAATGAATGATGATGGTTTCATACAAAGCCATGGCGGTAGATTATAAGGAATCAAGACCACCGGCCATGTGCTATGATTGGTATTCATTAAACGATAAGGGTTAAAACCATCACTTGCTAAACCCAATCTAACACTACGAGGATCTCTGGCGAATTCATGATATTTTTCATCAAATTTTTTCCAAGCCAAAGCATCTGCTGGGTGCCTTAACATACCATCATTGTCACGATCATCTTTGTGCCATATCATGTCTTTTGCTGTTTTTGATGACATGTAAATTCTCTTTAACTTAGGAATAAGAGGGAAATATCGCATGACCTTAGCTGTCTCACCTTTCTTACAAGCTTCTTTACCTTTCTCACTTATATCATCTTCCTTGCCTTTAGCCGCCTTCCACCTTGATGTATGGCATATTTGACACTCATCTTTTTCCACTAAATCACCCCAATACAACATGCAATTATTAGGACAAGCATCAATTTTCTCATAACCTAGACCCAAATCCTTAATTACCTTCTTCCCCTCATAATAGGATGATGGAAACTCCATTATTTGAGGAAATGCATCTATCAGAAGTTCAAGCAATTTTGTGAATGACTCGGCAGACCAATGGAACATACACTTAAGATGAAATAGATGCAACAGAAATGATAGCTTTGAAAATGTAGTACACCCCTCGTAAAGAACCTTATCAGAAGCTTCAATTAGTCTTTTATATTTGATTTCTTCTTCTTTGGTATTAAAGGATGGAAGTTCAGTATCTACCTCATAAGGGAAATCAACCTCCTCATACATTTCACCTCATACTTCCTCCTCAAAAGTTGGTTCTTCAAAAGATTGATCTTGAGGTTGATAAGTAAAGGGTGGAATGTTAGCACTAAATGCATCATTTAGCAAGCCCCGAATATCGTCTCGGCCTACTATCGTTTCTTGGCTACTAAGAGGTCCTTGGGTATTACTTCCTTCATCATTTTTACGATGAAAGATCCAATTCTTATACTCCTTGTGAAAACCGTTAAACAAAATATGTCCCCCTACATCATCTACACGAAACCATTTACGCAATTTGCACTTACTACATGGACATCGAGTTTTTCCTTCTATAAGAGTCTCTTTAGCTAGCTCAATGAAATTCATGCAACCTTTATAAAAAACTGGATCATCATTTCGTAAATCAATCCAACTCGTATCCATGGCTACACAAAACAATAATATGAAGAATCATAAAAACGAAAAGTTCATGTTAGATTAAATACTATCATCATTTGGAAGGTGTGAGCTTATCCCCAATTATCTTTTATACACTATATATTTTACACCAATTCTAACTCTAATTATATATAAGCTTTGTCATAGGTATGTCTACATTAAAAAATACAAATCAAACAAAATTAGATTAGCTATTCAATGCAAGCCGAAACTATCATACAAGAATGTAGTCCCCATTCATAACTACGAGGGCAACCAAAGTACCATTGTATACTCTATTACCTTTTAAGAAATAAAATGAATAATATGGTTATAACATTTAAGTACTATCAAGAATTTCAGAGAGTACAATCAAAGCATACATAGAATAACTATCATAGAGTTATTGAATATATGTAATCATGTTCGTAAGAGTACCCACAATAAGACTTTATAATTCAACATGTGTAAGCATTTAAGTGCCTAGAATCACATATTATAATATACTACACGCATGTAAATATAACATCATATGTTAAGAGTAAAAAGATGCACTCACCTCGCACAATCACACAAACACTCAATGCAGTTCCAACTATTCTGGGACAACTGAAATATAGCACTCGCGAGCAATCAGCACCTATGAGGCAATGTCACTCTAGGAACACTGAACAAATTAAAGACATGATTAGATACAATAAGATGGTTAGTAATAAAACCCAATCACGTAGCACTTACCCAGTAGTAAAGATAAACTTAACATTATGGTATCACAGGAAGATTAAAAAAATCAGTAGCAAAGGAAACTAAAACAAAACAATTGTAGGTCTAATCTTCAAAGCTAAACTAATAATTAATGTTCTACCTTTCAACATTTAGATGTCAAGAAATTTGCTGGTTGCTTTCCTTAAAAACATGGTAGCAAGTAATAACTAGACAAATACCCTCATTATATTGTACCACATCTACTTTTAAAAAAAATAAATAAATAGATAATGCAAATTGACGATCAAACTAATTTGGAGCGGAGGGAGTATTTGATATCACAAAAATGTCTACTTGAATCCACTTTGAATCCCCATTAAATAGCGGATCCATGACAAACAAGGATCTTAGACAACTCCAATGACATCTGCTTCAATAATTAGAATTCAAATTCAAGCTTCTCACAATTGAATATAACTAGCATTACTATAAACTAATCTCACAGTTCCATTTTTGTGGGACCAGCTACTTGCCTAATAGATAGCATGAAAACAGTACACTTTGACGAACAATGTACGGTGGAGAACATCAATTTGGAAGTGAAAACCTCTTTGCTTATATCAGGATAAGTTACTACATACATGAGATAAGTTATAATGCCCACTCGTGTCACTTATAATGCAATTTTGATCTTGTGGATTTTCACTTCTCTTTCTAATAACACACTGGAACAACTTTGATTTGTAAACTATGTCCCACAATATCTCTACTTCACTTTGCTTTGTTGCTTCCTAAAAGGTTCTTGCTACCCCATAATACTCCAACATAGGATGTTGTCATTAATAACTCAGTGACAGCATGATGTAGCCATTCAGTTCCCCCAAGCTATTGAGCAAGATTACAAGTTGTTGATAGATGTCTGACTATTTAGCCTCGAACGACACACCCTCATTTAAAAATGCTCTTGATCACACCGTTAAAGTAGGGTATGACAGTACAAGTTTAACATGAATATAGTATACAACAAAGGGGGTGTATATGATATATCTCTTAGATATTCATACAATAATTTTCACATAAGATTTCTATAAGAAGAGGAGGAGGGGCAGGGGGAGAAAATTTAAGCTTCCAACACGAGAATAAGAAAAAAATTAAGAGGACGCATGTCAAATACTAGACCTCCAGTAATTCAGAAATTAGCCCAGGAAAAAAAATAAGTTGCAGACACAAAAAATTTCTTGCTCATGAACATGAACAGCATCCAGACACATTCTAAGATAGGCAAGTTATTCTAACAGTCAAAAAGCTAAAAATGATATTTATGTTTGACCAAAAACCTGCCATGAAAATTTAGAACTCTAGATGCAAGTCTAAAAATTTCAACCTTGTATGCTTTGAGTTGCTGCCATTGCATGCTACCATCTCTATCTGTTAGGATATTTTGTTATCCTATAGGCAATCAAAGATTATTTCCTAAACTATGTATAGCATCTTCTTTAGGACTCTTGTAAGTTGGTCAGTATATAGCTGCAGTGAAGAAATACAAACTCAAGACATTATTTCCTCATATTTTTCCTATACTGAATCTTATCACTATCTCCATAACTGAATCAATTTGTTCACTACTAGATTACCACTAGTGGCTAATTAAAAAACTTTAACTGATTGGAGCATTATCATGGCAGTATTGTATCACAAACATAATAATTTCAATATATTTCCGATAACAAAGCAAAAAGAAGAAAGAATAAGGGTGAGAGACGACAATGACGTTTACTTCTTGCTTCTTTTTTTTGGCTGAATAACGAGGCTTTAAAAATTAGATATCTACTTTGATTGAATCCTCACTCAGGTGACCAAAAGCTATCTGCAATCTACTCCACTTTCGCAAACATGTAAAAGGCAAATTCCTATTTCCTAGTGTACCGAGTGTCACAGGTTAGTGTTTTCTTTCCAGAAAATTTCAAGAACTTCAGCACAATTTAGCAAATTCCATGAAATAACACAAGCCCAAATACAAATCTAGTGTAAATTCAACCTAGAAAACAAAAAATAGCATAAAGTCACAGAAAGCCCATTGAATTTCAACAAAATTCCCAAGAATTACACTTAGGTTTAGCGTGGACAAAAGAAGATAAGGAAATTGGGAAATTTACGACTTCGTCGGAACTAATTCAATGAGAGTTTGGATTAATCTGGAACTTTTTTCGTTTCATAAACAACAAAATATGAAGAAGTTGCTCAAAAGCACTGACCTTGAGTAATTTGCAGAAGAAAATCAATCGAGTATGGAGTTTGCGTCACCCGTATTTAGGATTTTTTCTTTGAGTAATTTGTTAAAAAAATATCCCTCACACTCGAGTATTCCACTACTTAGGTGGTTACCGCCTAATACGCGGTTAAAGAAACATTATCTTTCATCAAAAAATTTGAAAATAGCGTGGTGTATATGTTGACATGTTGTGTGCACGTGAATTTAATTAATTCTCGACGCCGAAGTGTGATGAGAGATATTGCAACACACAAAAATGTTGAGAAAAGCGTTGAGAGAATACGTGATTTATTAATTGTGTTTAACGCTTAATTAAAGTGTTGAGACAATTGTGTTGAGAAAATACTCTATTTCTAGTAGTGTAGTAAACCTTGGCCCAACATTCAATTTGGGCTAGGATTTATTTAAAATACCCATAATTTAATATAAAAGGCTACTTTAAAAACTTTTCTAATAAATGATAAGTCTTTTTTAAATTAAACATTTTTAAAATTATGAATAATAAGTTAATAAAAATACGGAGTATTACACTGTATAATTTTATTTAGCATTAAATATATTGTGATTTTCGTTTTGATTTATTCAGTTTCAGGCCCATTTATTCCATTTGTAATTTATTTATAATTTCTGGATTTTTCAGTTAGGCCCATTTATTTGTAATTTCTAAATTTCTAGATTTGTAATTTATTGTTGGATTTTTTTATTTATTCAGTGTTATAATTTCTGGAATTAATTAAGTGTTGGCTCTTAATTTGTTTGTGATTTAGTGTTAAAATTTACCATCCAAGAGATCATTATACTAGGGCCATTTTTTTTAATTCAAAAGGTTAACTGATGCGGTCTGGTACAAAATCAGATGGGTTAACTTATGTAACTGATCCGGTTTTGTGCCCAAACTAGATAAGTTAATAGGTAACTGATCCGGTGGTGAACCGGATCAATTAATTTTCCCTAGCAGTTCTGGCGGCCCAACCGGTTCGGTCCATTTCCGGATCAGTAAGGCCCATTTTGACCAGATTGGTTGATGACCTTTTTTCCACTAGTGGTTGAAACATCATTCAATATTCCCTTTCTCAAGGCTTACAATTGATTCCTCCAACATCCGTACAGTCAGACACTCAGACCTAGGCGACAAAGATATAGATCCTGAAGGTCAATTCCAAATTATTTCTTATTATACTAACAATATACTTTTCATCATGTAGATCTTTATATTCATAAAGGCACAAAACTATACATATTTGTATATTCTTTCCAATCTCCCTTCTCATAATCATTTATATATATTTTTGAAAATATATTACTAGTTTTTATTTGCAATTGAATGATCACATATTATTTATTTTTTGCTAAACTAGACTTGTAAATTAGTTAAATCATGCCTAATAAGATAAACTGGACAAGCGATCTAGGTACCTATTATCTTGTGATTTAATTAAGTGATCACCAGAATTAGATCTTATGTGTTAAAAAATCAACCTTTAATATGTTTGTCTTTTTATCCAATTAATCAAATTATGTGCATGTATTTGAAATATTTCATTCATTAAGTATGAAAATTCACCCCGAACTCAAATCTTTTATTTTTTGGCTTTATTGATTTTTTCTGCAAATTAATTGGTGGCTCTTTTCGACCCAAAATAAATCTAATTATTATGTTGGTTAAAATATGATAATCACATGCCTACAGTTATAGTTTTATAATTAATTAATTATAGAGTTATAGATTATTCTCATGATTGTAAGACTATTTGTTGTGATTGTAAAATCTAGAGTTATTGATTTATTTGATTTGGTTTAGTATTATATATGTTGTCCAAAATAAAACTGCAGACTATGTATTGGATAGACCTAATGAATTCATTGAAGATGTTCAAGAACTCAATTATTTATTACAAGTAAAGTTCCTCAGACATAAGTATGTCATTTCTCCTATTCAATGATTGACATGTCTTTAATATTAAACGTCGTGTCTTAAAAAGGGGTTATATAGGCAATACTCAGGGCTATTAGGATTTGAGTGGGGGTTATGGGTACATAAGTGTAGGCGTGTTTTTATTTCGCCTACGCGGTGCGAGCGCGTATTAGATTTGACTACCCCATTGTTAAGGTTTTATGGAAAATTGTTTTGTATTGAAAGAAGTCGCCAACAATTCTTTTTAGGAAGAATCATAAACCTAATTGGATATGGGAAAACCATAGGGACAAATTATCCAATGTAGATTTCCCCGTCATGACTCCATAGATGGTCAAAATGAACCAAAGATTAAGTTCGGGGGTGAGGGTACAATATAGTCAGGAACTATATTGCCGATTGATGGCCTCTACTAAATAACTATTCACAGCAGATTTTATGCAATAGAATAATGAAACAACATTTTAAAGCACCCTAAAATAATTAATCTAGATGGGTTCAGGAAACACACAAAAAGACTAATTATTTAATGACCAGTTATTATACAATCATTTTACACGGTTCCTGACAGGTTGTCCAAATTATCTGAATTAATGAGAACAATTCTTTAGGTCTTATTTAGCATAATAACATGTGGGTGATGAAAGCATTAAAGCAGGACAATCATATAATGATCAGGCAAGTATAATAGAATAAAAAATAAATAAATAAAAAAGAAAGAAAGAAAGGGATTAGAATATACAGTAGAACGATTTTATACCAAATATCTACATCATAAAACAAATGATTAGTAACTTCAATATAAAAATAATTGATTCAAGGATCCTCAGGATTATACCTATGTGGCTTAGATTGAGGAGGGCAACGATTTAGGCGGAGCAATCGTGGAACCAAGAAAGAATTGATTGAAAGTATTGAAAGTATTTGAGTGTTTGAGTGTTTGAAGTATTCGAAGTGCATTTCGAAGTATTCGGAAGTTTTTATATTCGTGAAATAAAAATATGAAAAGTTGTCCGTCATTCAGAATTCACAGATATTTATAGGAAAAACAAAAATTGCGCCTCACGCAAGCCCTGCGCCAGGCGCAGGCTGATACGCTCAAGTTATACGGTGTTCATATTATATTTTGGGTGCACTTTGCTAAGGGTTTGATTGTAATTGTTAACGTTCGTGTTTTATTTAACCCTTAGCGGAAGTTCGGAGTTTTGCGAGATAATTGGTGTTAACGTCTTATGTTCCGAGCTTTTATGGTAAAATGGGTTTGAGCGATATAATTGGAAGTGTTCGAGAGGCTCAACAACATTGTACCATTGCATCTCACCAACAATAACCAACTTCCACCGCAAGCCTAAGCAAGCTCTCGTGCACCGCAAGCTCGGCATCATCGCCCAGCTCTCGCGTGCATGTCCACCAGCCGCATCGCATGCTCGCCCAAGCAGCAGCCAAGTCGCCCAGCTCTCGCGCATGCTCGCCCAGCGCTCTCGCATCGCACGCCAAGGCAGGTCGCACCTCGCGACCAGCTTGCTCGCACCTCGCGAGTTCCTTCGCACCTCGCGACCAGCTTTGCCCAGTCAAGTTTGCGGTAGACAGAGCACTCTTCGCACGGTGCGACCAGACTCGCACCTCGCGACCCATAGGTCGGTGTAATTGTCGGCTGATTTCTGAGCTTTAGTATAAATACTAAACTCTATTTTTGGACCTAGGGGGCAGCAGCCACAAGGAGAGGGAGTCTCCAAAACTCCACTCCTCTCTTGTTGTCTTCTCTTTTTAGTTTTTATTTTCTAGTTTAGTTTTAGGAGATTTCAACTATGGGATTGGCTTATGCTATGCCGATTGTAGCTTGAACCGTTCTTGAACGAGATTAATATGGAGCTTCAAGCATTATTGTGAGATCTTTCCTCTCTATTTAGTTTCTTTGATTATGGTTTAATTTCTATGCTTGCTTTCTATGATTTTTGCATAATTATGCTAGGAACGTTACTAGTTTGATTGTGTAATTAATCTAATGCTAGATTTAAGAATAGAATCGGATTGTTTTATTCTTTTATCAATTGGTAGCAAACTAGGAAGTAACTTAGATGCATATCGTCTTGGTTATTTCTTGGGGAAATTGAATCAACTGTTGAATGTTTATCGCTTGTATGACGTTAGCAGGTCAATTGGTTCTCTGTGTTTATTGCTGCTATTGGATTGAACTTAGACGCTATCGGACTAGGTTATCCTTTAGTTAGGGTTTTATAGTCACGCTGATCGTGCTATTCAACTAAGAATAAGGAGAACACGAGATTAATTCTCAGCAATAGATAATTATGGAAATAATTAGAGTGGAGGTTCAAGGATCGATAATGAATTGAAGTGGATGTTAATCGGATTCAAGATCTTTCCATATTGATTTCTCATTTTATTTAATTATGCTAGTTAATTATAGTTTGTTTATAATCTACTTGAAACCCCCCTTATTATTAGGTTTCTCGGCCCTTAGCTTAATCTAGGTTTTGAATCCCGCTAAGTATTAAACTCGTCCCTGTTTCCCTGTGGATACGACCCCTACTTCCATTATACTAGCTTAGTGTAAAAGAGAGTAGGAGAAATTTTATCTTTGGTCGGGTGCGGTGCACAACGACACATCCGCGCCCGCTAAATTTTGGCGCCGTTGCCGGGGAAACGGTGTTACTTGTTTGTATTTAGCGTGATTTTTGGATGGTATTGCTTGTGCTCTTTGTTTTTGGTTGGCCACTCATATAAAGAATTCCCTTTTTGTTTTAGTTTCTAGTTTTCATCTTCCATTGAGCTCTATGTATTTCACTTTTGTATTTTGGATAAGAAGCATGGAACTTGTTGCTTAAACTCTCTTGGGAATGGTTGATTGAAGCTTTTGATGGTTTATTGTAAGATTTACTCTATATCTTGGTTATTGTCTAGCTTAAAATATTTATATTAATGGTCATGACTTGGATTAGCTAGGAGTACTACTAGTTGATGTTTGTTGTTGACTTAATGCTAGGTTTTGGATATAATCTGATGTTATATGCTCAACCATGATGTAGTAAGCTAGGTACTAACGATGCATTGCAAGAGTTCTTCTCAATCAGTTTTGCAGGTACTTGAAGTGGAGATTGACATGGAACCACCATTGTCACACATGGAGCACAACCCAATGATTAAGCTTAAGGTACTAAGTCGAGCTCACGACTTTAAACAACAGCGCTTCTCGGGAGGCAACCCGAGATCCCTTTTATTTTCTTTCTTTTCCTTTATTTCTCATCAAATTTCCACCACCACAACAAATTTTATTTCACCCACCGCCCACCCACTAAAAAGATCCACAACCAATCTTAATCCACTTGGAACCAAAATCCACAAAAGAAAACCCGTTGGGAGGAGTTCAATAGCTAGGAGTTGGTACAACTAGAGGGTTAAGATTGTTAATGTATCTTTTCGATCTCTTAAGCTAGGTGCAAATCTCAAAAATTTAAAAATTTGAATTTGTCATTTGTTTGAGTGATTCGAGGGAGCGGGTTGTGAGTTAAGTTATGAGATTTGAGTTGGTGTTGTTAAGAAATTTGAGTTTGACGGATTGCTTTTCATGAGTTTTGAGCATTCGATCTTCGATTTACCCGATTTTCGATTCCCCCCCCCCATTTTCAGTTTACTTTTTCTTTTAATTGTCGACACATTGAGGGCAATGTGTAGTTTAAGTAGGGGGGAGGGTATTCTCATTCTCATGTATCTATGTTGTGTTTATTACTTTCAATTTGAAAAAAAAAAATGAAAAAAAATGAAAAAAAAAGAATATTAAAAAAAAAAGTGATGAAAAGAATCCCGCTGAGTTGAAAACCCGCAAGGGCGGGCGACTCGGGCAAAATTGGGGGCTCGGATAGGTCGAAAACCCGAAAGGGCGGCCTATGCAAAAAAAAAAAAGAGCTAGTTGAGCGGGTGAGTTTTGTGAGCCGGAAAAAGAAGAGAGATGAAAAAAATGTGAGAAGCTAGGATGAAAACCCGAAAGGGCTCCTAGGCAAAATGAGAGATGAAAGAGAGAATTATATACTTTGAAAACTCATTTGCCGGAGATGGTGTCATAAGGTGGAAAGCGTTTTCGGGTTGGGTTGGTTATTTCATCCTTGATTTTGTGAAGATTTATTTTGGCTTTCACATTCTTTTGGTTGATTGTTTGTTTTTGGGAGTAAGCATGGAATTTATCCCTTTTTGTCTTCATTCCATGGCTTGCTATTCTAAGTTAGTTGTAGTAGTAGTAGTTTTAGATCAACTTTTGGAGGTTTGGGAGAGCTGATAGTTTAGTGTGTCATGAGCTGACATTTTGATTTTTGTTGGCGTTGCTGGTTATTGTTGTTGTTACGTCTTTATATATTTCAGGTGAGCTTGAATCTAAGTGTGGGGGAATCATCGTCCCTTACGTTTAGGTTTTGAGCGGATGTTGTTAAGATGTGATGATGATGATGTAGTTGATGGAGAGTGTAGGTTGGTGTCGATAATTTGGGTGAAGATTTATTGGGTGATCCTCATTTTGAGTTTACTCGAGGTCGAGTACAGTTCAAGTGTGGGGGTATTTGATACGCTCAAGTTATACGGTGTTCATATTATATTTTGGGTGCACTTTGCTAAGGGTTTGATTGTAATTGTTAACGTTCGTGTTTTATTTAACCCTTAGCGGAAGTTCGGAGTTTTGCGAGATAATTGGTGTTAACGTCTTATGTTCCGAGCTTTTATGGTAAAATGGGTTTGATCGATATACTTGGAAGTGTTCGAGAGGCTCAACAACATTGTACTATTGCATCTCACCAACAATAACCAACTTCCACCGCAAGCCTAAGCAAGCTCTCGTGCACCGCAAGCTCGGCATCATCGCCCAGCTCTCGCGTGCACGTCCACCAGCCGCATCGCATGCTCGCCCAAGCAGCAGCCAAGTCGCCCAGCTCTCGCGCATGCTCGCCCAGCGCTCTCGCATCGCACGCCAAGGCAGGTCGCACCTCGCGAGCTAGGTCGCACCTCGCGACCAGCTTGCTCGCACCTCGCGAGTTCCTTCGCACCTCGCGACCAGCTTTGCCCAGTCAAGTTTGCGGTAGACAGAGCACTCTTCGCACGGTGCGACCAGACTCGCACCTCGCGACCCATAGGTCGGTGTAATTGTCGGCTGATTTCTGAGCTTTAGTATAAATACTAAACTCTATTGTTGGACCTAGGGGGCAGCAGCCACAAGGAGAGGGAGTCTCCAAAACTCCACTCCTCTCTTGTTGTCTTCTCTTTTTAGTTTTTATTTTCTAGTTTAGTTTTAGGAGATTTCAACTATGGGATTGGCTTATGCTATGCCGATTGTAGCTTGAACCGTTCTTGAACGAGATTAATATGGAGCTTCAAGCATTATTGTGAGATCTTTCCTCTCTATTTAGTTTCTTTGATTATGGTTTAATTTCTATGCTTGCTTTCTATGATTTTTGCATAATTATGCTAGGAACGTTACTAGTTTGATTGTGTAATTAATCTAATGCTAGATTTAAGAATAGAATCGGATTGTTTTATTCTTTTATCAATTGGTAGCAAACTAGGAGGTAACTTAGATGCAGATCGTCTTGGTTAGCAGGTCAATTGGTTCTCTGTGTTTATTGCTGCTATTGGATTGAACTTAGACGCTATCGGACTAGGTTATCCTTTAGTTAGGGTTTTATAGTCACGCTGATCGTGCTATTCAACTAAGAATAAGGAGAACACGAGATTAATTCTCAGCAATAGATAATTATGGAAATAATTAGAGTGGAGGTTCAAGGATCGATAATGAATTGAAGTGGATGTTAATCGGATTCAAGATCTTTCCATATTGATTTCTCATTTTATTTAATTATGCTAGTTAATTATAGTTTGTTTATAATCTACTTGAAACCCCCCTTATTATTAGGTTTCTCGGCCCTTAGCTTAATCTAGGTTTTGAATCCCGCTAAGTATTAAACTCGTCCCTGTTTCCCTGTGGATACGACCCCTACTTCCATTATACTAGCTTAGTGTAAAAGAGAGTAGGAGAAATTTTATCTTTGGCCGGGTGCGGTGCACAACGACACATCCGCGCCCGCTAAATTTTGGGCCTACGTGGCAGGCGCAACGCCACACATCAGGCGCACATTGGTGTGCCTGATGCAGCCAGCCCAATCCGGTTTAGGCACGTGTAAACGCGTTTTTTGAAAAGATAGAAAAGAAAGTTGCGTCTCACACAAGACTTGTGTCAGACGCAGGACTCTGTGTGAGTCACGAAATCTACGTGTCAGGCGCTCGTTGGCTCGCCTGACGTGTTCTGGCCTATGCGCTGGACGCACGTGGCGCGCTGAGCGCAGGCCCCCGCGTCCGGCACATATTCGGGAATATTCGAGCATATTCCTTTGCGCGTCTTTCGAAGATACCTTTTCTATCCCTAAAATTCCGGATATTGAATTTTACGGATTAAAAATCTGATTTGTTTATCAAAGATAATAAAAATGATTATGAAAAATATTTATTAAAATAATAAGTATTTGATTGGGCTTTTAAAATGGACTTAAAACATTTTGTGGGCTTAAACTACAATTAATCATCATGAATAATTAATTGGGCTTTAGAATATCATTTCAAAACACATTTTGGATTGATTCTTTAGATTGCTCTTCCGTTGGGTCGCGCCAACTAATGCCACAGTATGTTTCATCATTGGATCCTTAAATAGGGAGACACGATTATGTGTCTACAGAAGCCCCCACTTTGACTGAGGTTCAGGAAACCGATAGTCAAAGTATACGGTGTCGGGACAGAGAACGATCCTAAAAGCTCTACAGTTTAGAACTGACCTATAACCGCCGGTCTCTACAAAACAAAGTTAGTATGCAGGACAATAACTATAAGCAATCTGATTACCTGCAGGGAAAGATGTTAGCAGATAGGTGCAAACAACTCACATAAGCACATAGTGATGCAATAATGCAAACTTAGACTCTCTAAGGATGCATGAGACGCAATGCATGGATTAAGGTTATGCAAAGCTAAAGGGTGACACGTCATGCAAGGTCAGGGTTATGCAGGACTAGAAATGCAATGCAAGGTCAGGGTTTTGCAAAGCTGCAATGCAAGGTTAGGATTTTACAAGGCTAGAAGATGTGTACGTAGAATGATAGAATGATAGACTGATTAGAAATGCATAGAATGATTTTTCAAAAATCGTTTTTAGTAAATGATAGGGGTCCGTAAACGAGGTCCGCAGATTACAACTTCTCGGGAGTTTGAATTGAATTGGAGGAACCACCACACGTAGGAAGCCCCCACTTTGGGTGAGCTTGCCTTGAATTAGGCATTATGAGCCTTGATTGAAATGTACTTGATCTGATATTGCAATGTAGTTGATCTATCTTGAACGTCGCAAGTTGTCACTGGGGATTGTTTATTGGGAAGTTAATATAGGTAAAGTGAAATATTGCCAGAAATCATGGAATTATCGGAGAGTTATTCGGGGAAAAGGAGAGCTTGGATTGAAAAATAAAAGGTTTGAATTTGTGACTCAAATGAATGTAGGTGGGAAAAGGCTTTAACGCGGTTAGGTGCAGACTCGAGTCTATGTCGGGATCTAGAAAGAGATTATGCTCCTAAATTCTAGAAGGTCAAATCATTAGACCATGTCTAATTTTATTTTATTAAAGCGGTCGGACCTCGAGATGAGGATTCCTACTTATCCTTGCGGAATCATACCATTCGTAGTTCTGGATCTGATTTCTTTTTTTTATTATATGTTTTTTTTTGTGCCTTAACTTTTGCCTTGGCCGCCCTTTCAGGTTTTCAACCTAGCGGACTTGGACATAACTTGAAAAAGGACTTATGGAAGGGTTGATGAAAGGTTGAAGGCTTGAGGTTTAGATGAAGGTTTAAGGCTTGAGGTTTAAGGTAAGGATCATGGATTTGGATTAAAGATTAAGGGTTTTGATGGATTGAAGGATTTGAATGAGGGGTAGAACTTGTGTCCAAGCCCCCTAACTTGACTTTTTATTTCTTTGCCTTTACCTCTTTCTTTTAGCACTTTTGTGCGTTTTGCTTTTGCTTTTTTTTTTTTGCACTTTAAATTTTTTTCACTTTTTTGTTTTTGCCAGGCATTGATCTTTTTTATTTTTTTTAATGTAGTGAGGCTTGCACACAAGTTTGGTTTAGGGTATTAGAAGGGTTGAAGGATATTTGTGGGGCTTTGATGTTGAAGGGATTGTTTGGTTAATGGAGATGATGTGAGGATGGCTTATGAAAGGCAATGGAAGGGAGAGGGGAATAACTCCTGATCCAAAGTATGTCCATTTTTTTTTTTTCTCCTTTTTTTATTTCAGATCTTTTTATAATCATTAGTCAAGTTCGTTAGGTGATTTGAGTTTCATCATTGAATTAGAAGCATAAATAAAATGATGGAAGGCTAATGAAAGTGAAAATGAAAATGCAATTATTTTATTAATCAGATATAAATAGAACAAGGCTTATTAGAAATAAAAACCTAAATGACATAGACTCGCCAAGAAGGGAAATGAAGGAGCTAGGGGAGGGACTCTCCGACTCAACCTAGAAAACTAGCGTTAAATGACTAAGCCCCGGCGTTATTCAGGTGCTGCACAAGGGGTTGCTGCTATTGCTGACTTTTACTGCAGGTGGAATTGGCAATCTACCGTCTTCAACCATATCTTGCAGGTGATTCTTTAAGGTCCAGCACGTAGATGTTGGGTGTCCATTCCCTTGGTGGTACTTGCAGTAAGCATTAGGATCCCACCTTTTGGATCTATTCTCGGGAGCAGGATCTGGAGTAGGGCCAATAGGCTGAAGTGCTCCCTTTCCATCAAGTATAGTGAAGGCTTCTTCTAAGGACATGCCTAAAGGTGCGAATGTTCTTTGAGGCTTTTGATAGCCTATCTTTTGAGCAGCTATGGCATTGACCTCATTGCTTTTGGAGCTAGAAGAGCCATTGTTACTCTTCTTGAAAGAGTTGTTGTTGTTGTTGGAACCCTTGTTCTTGTTGGTTTGTATTTCTTCTTCAATCAGGAGGCCTACCTTATAGAGCTTCGTGAAAGACTCTATAGGTTGGAACTTGATATGATCCCCATACTTCGGCTGCAGGTTACGGATCACCAGTCGGACTTGATCCTCCTGAGATGGCCTGTTAATCATTTGTGCAGCTTTATCCCTCCATCTGTTAAGGAAGGTGACGAAGTCTTCGTTAGAGTTTTGTTTAGTTAACTCCAACTCACGAAGGCCAATAGGAAGCTGAGTATTGTATATGTATTGATTGTGGAACTCTTCTCTGATATAGTCCCAGTCATTCAGCTTGGCTTTGTTCAGTGATCTGAACCATTTGGATGGATGTGCATCCAAGGTTAAAGAAAAGACATAAGCAAACAGGCACTGGTAGAATAAACGCTTATTGTTGCGGTCATTAAGTGGCTTATTGCGGCGATATACTTTATTTTTATAATAAAAAATTTGGATATTGCTGCGGTTTTTTCCAGAAACCGCAGCAATATATATTTTTTATTATAAAAAATACAGTATATTGCTGCGGTTTCTGGGAAAAACCGCAGCAATATAATGCTTTTTTTTTATATACAAAATTATTTTATATTTACGTATGTTCCACCAACCTCTTCATGCAAGAAGCAGAATGCAGCAAGCAGGATGCAGCAAGCAGATTATTTTCTGCATAAATTTCGGCAGAGCTCCGTTTGTAAATTGCATAAACCCATAATTGGGAATTAACCTGTACAATATTATATGCAACAACCATCCATCCATCATCCAAAATTCATCCAACATCCATCCATCATCCAAAATTCGTCCAGCAACCAACATATAATCCAAAATTCATCCAACAACCAACAACCAACATCCATCATCCTCTAAGAACCAATTTTCCTCCAACTTCCACGCACAATCCAAATTCCAAGTTCAACAAAAAATAAATACGATTCAATCCAACATAGATATCATGTGAATCCAACATATATATATATATATATATATATATATATATATATATATATATATATATATATATATATATATATATATATATATATATATATATATATATATATATAATAATAAAAAAAACATGAAATCCAAGTCAATACGATAATGTTGGTTGGTACAAGTTGCACTAAATTATATTCGTTGTAAGGATAAGAGAAACAAAGAAAAATAATATTAACTAACCTACGCAATGCAATTGTCAATAAAGTATCTTGCCCACTTATTTTTCACCTCATTGATTTGATCTTCCGTATAAGGATCGAGGGTAAAGGTACGAGAAATCTGAAAATAATTCACCAAAGTTAGCATCAAATAGTTAAATATATAAAATATGAAATGAATAATAAATGAACAAAAACTTACTTCATCGAAATCCTCCGAACCAGAATATAAAGTGAGTACGTCAAAAATGTTACGCATGACAAAATAACCGCACTCCGTGCCTCCTTGTTGTTGTGGGCACTTTATCAAAAATTTTAAGAAAATGAGGAATTTATCGTATAATGAGAATGACATATGCTTTTAATTGAATAAAATAAGTCTATTATACCTGAACACGCTTCCAAAGAAGGTTGTTGCCGCTCAACTGAAACCTCCTAAAAGCACTACATAACACAATATCAAATGATTTACACTTTATTTGATGTATATTATAATTTCAATTCATTTAAAATATATCAAACCGATCAAGTTACGCTATCATAGGCGGTCTAATCTTTAACTTCCGCTCCTTGTGTAAGCTAGCGGAATCGAAGACATAAATTATTCCGAGCATGGGACATATGACAAGGAGCATCCAATGACGGCTATTGCAAGATTGAATAACAATAATTACTTAAAAAATTCACATATCATGCAACAATCAATATTTGTAAATCTATTAAGATAGAATATTACTCTTGAAAGATTGGCGCGAAGATGATACTAGCACCAACAATGACGGATCCAGTCAAAGCACAATGAATGTAAGTCGTTACATTCTCCAATGCATTCACATCTGCGGTACTCTCCGGACACATCCAACAAATACGAACAGCATCCCTGATGCAAGTTATACGGTGTTTATATGATATTTTGGGTGCACTTTGCTAAGGAGTTCTATCATAATTGTTGACGTTTTCATATATATCAACCTTAGCAGAAGTTCGGAATTTTGTGAGGTAGTTAATGATAATGTTCTAAGTTTCGAGCTTTTAAGGTTAAATGGATATATATTGGGAGTGCTCGGGAAGTGTAGCATCGTAGCATAATGGGTAATCATCGGAAGCACGAGCCAAGCATTGCCGCAAGCCCAAGCCAAGCAAAGCACCAAGCAGCACGGTGCCTGCCCAGCAGCATCGCAAGCCAAGCTAGCAGCGAAGCAGCCAGCACGTCGCACCTCGCGGCTCGCGACCCCTGCTTCACTACTCGCAAGCCTTGTCGCGGGTCACGACCCTTTTTGCCATGCCAAATCTGCGTCGGTTGTGCGGAGTCAGTGAGCTCGTAGCTCCTCGCGGCTCGCGATGCTTAAGTCGGTTCGGGGCCCACGTTTTGTGCGGGGTTTAAAAGCCTCCTAAAACCAAATATTTAGGGAGAGAGCAGCAGACTTGAGGAGAGGGAAAATACTCCTCTCTTCATCTTTCCTTCTTCATTCCTCTTTGTTTTTCATTTCCGAGTTTAGTTGTTAGAGATTTCAATTATGGGATTGGCTATTGTTATGCCGATTGTAGCTTGAACCGTTCTTGAAGAAGATTAACATGAAGCTTCAACAATTATTGTGAGATCTTTCCTCTCTATTTATTTCCTTTGATTATGGTTTAGTTTCTATGATTATACTTTATGATTTTTGCATAATTATGCTAGGAACGTTACTAGTTTGATTGTGTAATTAATCTAATGCTAGATTTAAGAATAGAATCGGATTGTTTTATTCTTTTATCAATTTGTAGCAAACTAGGGAGTAACTTAGATGCAAATTGTCTTGGTTATTTCTTGGGGAAATTAATCAACTGTTGAATGTTTATCGCGTGTATGACATTAGCGGGTCTATTGGTTCTCTGTGTTTATTGTTGCTATTGGATTGAACTTAGACGCTGATCGGACTAGGTTATCCTTTAGTTAGGGTTTTATAGTCATGCTGATTGTGCTATTCAACTAAGAATAAGGAGAATACGAGATTAGTTCTCAACAATAGATAATTATGGAAATAATTGGAGTTGAGGTTCAATGATCGATAATTAAATTGAAGTGGATGTTAATCGGATTCAAGATCTTCCCATATTGATTTCTCATTTTATTTATTTGCTAATTAATTTTAGTTTGTTTATAACTCATGAAAACCCCCAAAATTGGTTACTCGGTCCTTAGAGTCATCTAGGTATTGATTCCCGCTAAATATAAAACTCGTCCCTGTTTCCCTGTGGATACGAACCTTACTTCCCTTCTACATTTAACTATAAAAGAGAGTAGGAGAAATTTATCATTGGATAGGTGCATACGACTAAACCGCACCACCAAATTTTGGCGCCGTTGCCGGGGAAACGGTGTTACTTGTTTGTATATAGCGTGTGTTTTTGGATTGTATTGCTTGTGCTCTTTGTTTATGGTTAACACTGGCGCGCAACGACATCGCTCTTTACCGTTCTCGCTCAGTCTTTGCAACGGCTGGGAAGGCAGTCGTAGAAGCGAAGCCTATCGCCCCGCCGACCATCAAATACGAGATTGGGCCCCTTCTCCAAAATTGGATGGAATGGCCCACCCCACCCAAGAGTGCTTATGTCATATGGGAACTCATGGCTGTAAACAATCCTTATGCTACTAACGAAGAATTTTTGCAGTACGATCCCGAATTAGAATTGACTCTTTTCAGGTTGAGGAACCTCTTGTGAGAAAATTTTGAGGAATTACCTTTTAACATTGAAGTGGAGGAAGAGATGCCTCCGAGAATTGAAACTCGTACCTTGAGGGAGCTCATGGCTCCTAATCTTGATCAACAACCATTGTGCATCTTATTTCCGGCTCTTGAATTGAAGTCGGGGTTGATACACTTGCTTCCTTCGTTCCATGGGCTCAATGGAGAAGATCTAAACAAACTTCTTTGGGAGTTTCACGTGGTTTGTACTAGCATAAAACTAAGTGGAGCAACGGATGAACAAATCAAGTTGAGAGCTTTTCCTTTTGCTTTGAAGGATGGAGCTAAAGATTGGTTATATTATCTTCCTCCTGGTTGTATTTCCACTTGGGTTGAAATGAAGAGGCGATTTCTTGAGAAGTTCTTTCCAGCTTCTAAGTCATCAACATTAAAGAAGGAAATCAGCAATATTAAGCAGAAACACTATGAGTCTTTCTACGAATATTGGGAGAGGTTCAAGAGACTTTGTGCTAGTTGTCCATATCATGGCTATTCTGATGAAGACCTCATTTTGTACTTTTACAATGGTTTTTCTGATGAAGATGTGCGAATGGTGAATGCTGTTGGAGGTTCTTTCATAAACAAAACCCCAACTGCAGCTAGAGAGCTCATTGAAGAACTAGCTGAAGGCTCGAGACAGTTCAGTAGAAGATCGAATCATCGTAGAGCAAATGTTGAAACTCCAGGTTCTTGCTCTTCAAAGGCCGAGGATCAAGTACAAGCTCTCACATCGATGATGCGTGAGCTCATGGTAAAGAACAATAGAGTTCAATAGGTAAAAGCTTGTAGAATTTGTTCTTTAGATCATAACACCGATGTTTGCCCTCAAATGCAAGAAGAATTTAGGGAAGAGGTCAAAGCTGTAGGTTTTCAACGCCAACAAGCATTACAGAGACATGATCCCTACTCCTATGTTTCCGAGCAGGGATGGAGAGATCATTCTAATTTCAGATTTGGCAATCAACAACAACAACAACACTATAACAGGCCACCACCACACCCTTATCCTAGGCCCCAAGGCCAAGACTTGAGCTCTAGCATGTCCACTGAAGAAATGTTAAATGTTTTAACTAAAAATGTGACTAACATGCAGGGTAACATGGTGCAGTTCCAAGAGAAAACTCGATCGAGGATCAAGAACTTGGAGAGCCAAGTAAGCCAAATAGCAGGAGATGTAACTAAGTTAGAGGTTAGGGATTCGGTGAGGTTGCCATCCCAAACAGAGCTCAACCCTAAAATGAACGTGAGTGCTATCACATTGAGGAGCGGAACAGAGATTGCAAGCAAGGAAAGATTGATAGTTCGAGACAAAAAGATCGTGGTAGAGGTGATCGAGCATGATCCGACAACAGATTGTAAATCATTGCCACCTCAACAAGAGGAGAAAGTCCAAAAATCACCTCCTCCACCATATGAACCAGAGCCACCATTTCCCGAGGCAATGAGAGAAACCCGCAATGCAGAGCGCAACAAAGACATTTACGAAATCTTTCGTAAATGTGAGGTAAACATTCCTTTTTTTGATGCTGTGAATCAAGTACCTAGGTATGCTAAGTTCCTTAAAGAATTGTGTACTTCGAAAAGAAAGCAAAAACAAAAGGTAGTGCAAAAAGTGAAGGCTAGCGAGCATGTCTCTACTATCTTTCAAAAGAAATTACCTCAAAAGTGCAATGACCCACACATGTTTACCATCCCATGTACTATAGGTAACACCATGTTTCCTAAAGCCATGTTAGACTTAGGTGCGTCAATTAATGTGATTCCATATTCATTGTATAAGTCTTTGAAACTTGGCAATTTGCGTGAAACTGGTGTGGTGATTCAATTAGCTGATAGATCCAATATTTATCCTAGGGGTAAATTATAGGATGTGTTAGTAAAGGTTGGGAAATTACAATTTCCTGCTGATTTTTATGTTTTGGAAATGGAATCTGATAAGCATGCTGCCCCATCCTTTTGGGGGGCCCTTTCTTAAAAATGTCTTGCACTAAGATAGATGTTTGCGCTGGCTCTTTGACTATGGAGTTTGAGGGAAAGGTAGAGGCGTTTAATATCAATGATTCTAAGCCTTTGATTAAGGATGATAACCCTCTTTGCTCTATTAACATTGTTGACTCTGTTTTGCATGATGTTCTTGATATTGAGCAGGTTGATGAGTCGATGAATGCTGATGATGTCTAGGTTGAGGATTGTGTGTCTCCTACTAACGTTCAGGTTATGGTGTCGGAGTTGAAAGAGCAAAATAAGCCTCCTGATTTACCACCTTGTTTTGAAACTGTACCCCTAACGATGCATTGCACGAGTTCTTCTCAATCTGTTTTGCAGGTACTTTAATTGGAGGTTGACATGGAGCCACCATTGTCACACATGGAGCACAAGCCCAATGATTGAGCTTAAGGTACTAAGTCAAGCTAACGACTTTAAACAACAGCGCTTCTCGGGAGGCAACCCGAGACCCCTCTTATTTTCTTTCTTTTCCTTTATTTCTCATCAATTTTCCACCACGACAACAAATTTTCTTTCACCCACCGTCCACCCACTAAAAAGAACCACAACAAATCTTAATCCACTTTGAGCCGAAATCCACAAAAGAAAACCTGTTGGGAAGAGTTCAACCGCTAGGAGTTGGCGAAATTGGAACGGTGAAATTGTTGTATCTTTTCGATCTCTTAGGCTAGGTGCCAATCTCAAATATATCTTGGAATTTTGAATTTTTGTCATTTGTTTGAGTGATTCGAGGGAGAGGGTTGTGAGTTGAGTTAAGAGATTTGAGTTGCTGCTGTTGAGAAATTTGCGTTTGACGGATTGTTCTTCATGAGTCTTGAGCATTCCATCTTCGATTTACCCAATTTTCAATTTTACCCCCAATATTCAGTTTACTTTTTCTTCTAGTTGTCGTCACATTGAGGACAATGTGTAGTTTAAGTAGGGGGAGGGTATTCTCATTCTCATGTATCTATGTTGTATTAAAAAAAAGTGATGAAATGAAGCCCGTTGAGTTGAAAACTCGCAAGGGCGGGGTACTCAGGCAAATATAGGGGCCCGGATAGGTTGAAAACCCGAAAGGGCAGCCTATGCAAAAAAGTGGCTTATATTGAGCGGGTAAGATGGTGAGATGAAAAAAAAAAAATTGTGAGAAGCTAGGATGAAAACCAGAAAGGGCTCCTAGGCAAAATGAGAGATTAAGAGAGAATTATGTATTTTGAAAACTCATTTGCCGGAGTTGGTGTCATAAGGCGGAAGGCGCTTTCGGGTTGGGTTGGTTATTTCATCCTTGATTTTGTGAAGATTTGTTTATACTTGGCTTTCACATTCTTTTGTTGATTTTTGGTGAATTGGAGGTCATTGTTGAAATTTAAGTCCTTAGCCGGTAAGGATTTAAACTTGCATTGGTTAGCCGATTGTTTTGGGAGTAAGCATGGAATTTATCCCTTTTTGTTATTGTTCCATGGCTTGCTTGTTTAGGTTAGTGAAGTGGTTTTAGATCATTTTTTTGAGGTTTGGGTGATCTTGAATCTAAGTGTGGGGGAGTCATTGTCCCTTACGTTTAGGTTTTGGGCGGATTTTGTTAAGACGTGATGATGATGATGTAGTTGATGGAGAGTGTAGTTTGGTGTCGAAAATTTGGGTGAAGATTTATTTGGTGATCCTCATTTTGAGTTTACTCGAGGTCGAGTAAAGATCAAGTGTGGGGGTATTTGATGCGCTCAAGTTATACGGTGTTTATATGATATTTTGGGTGCACTTTGCTAAGGAGTTCGATCATAATTGTTGACGTTTTCATATATATCAACCTTAGCAAAAGTTCGGAATTTTGTGAGGTAGTTAATGATAATGTTCTAAGTTTCGAGCTTTTAAGGAGAAATGGATATATATTGGGAGTGCTCGGGAAGTGTAGCATCGTACCATAATGGGCAATCATCGGAAGCACGAGCCAAGCATTACCGCAAGCCCAAGCCAAGCAAAGCACCAAGCAGCACGGAGCCTGCCCAGCAGCATCGCAAGCCAAGCCCGCAGCGAAGCAGCCAGCACGTCGCACCTCGCGAAGCAGCTCGCGACCCCTGCTTCTCTACTCGCGAGCCTTGTCGCGGGTCGCGACCCTTTTTGCCATGCCAAATCTGCGCCAGTTTGTGCGGAGTCAGTGAGCTCGTCGCTCCTCGTGACCAGCCTCGCGGCTCGCGACGCTTAAGTCGGTTCGGGGCCCACGTTTTGTGTGGGGTTTAAAAGCCTTCTAAAACCAAATATTTGGGGAGAGAGCAGCAGACTTGAGGAGAGGGAAAATACTCCTCTCTTCATCTTTCCTTCTTCATTCCTCTTTGTTTTTCATTTCCGAGTTTAGTTTTTAGAGATTTCAATTATGGGATTGGTTATTGTTATGCCGATTGTAGCTTGAACCGTTCTTGATGAAGATTAACATGAAGCTTAAACAATTATTGTGAGATATTTCCTCTCTATTTATTTCCTTTGATTATGGTTTAGTTTCTATGATTATACTTTATGATTTTTGCATAATTATGCTAGGAACGTTACTAGTTTGATTGTGTAATTAATCTAATGCTAGATTTAAGAATAGAATCGGATTGTTTTATTCTTTTATCAATTTGTAGCAAACTAGGGAGTAACTTAGATGCAGATTGTCTTGGTTATTTCTTGGGGAAATTAATCAACTGTTGAATGTTTATCGCGTGTATGACATTAGCGGGTCTATTGGTTCTCTGTGTTTATTGCTGCTATTGGATTGAACTTAGACGCTGATCGGACTAGGTTATCCTTTAGTTAGGGTTTTATAGTCACGCTGATTGTGCTATTCAACTAAGAATAAGGAGAATACAAGATTAGTTCTCAACAATAGATAATTATGGAAATAATTGGAGTTGAGGTTCAATGATCGATAATAAATTGAAGTGGATGTTAATCGGATTCAAGATCTTCCCATATTGATTTCTCATTTTATTTATTTGCTAATTAATTTTAGTTTGTTTATAACTCATTTGAAAACCCCCAAAATTGGTTACTCGGACCTTAGAGTCATCTAGGTATTGATTCCCGCTAAATATAAAACTCGTCCCTGTTTCCCTGTGGATACGAACCTTACTTCCCTTCTACATTTAACTGTAAAAGAGAGTAGGAAAAATTTATCTTTGGATAGGTGCATACGTCTAAACCGCACCACCAATCCCAAAATCCATCCAAGTCAGACTGCGTTGCCCTAAAAAAATAGACAAATGTAAATTTTATGTGGAAAATACAACTATCATGCAATCAAATGTAAAAAAAATCATAACTTTGATTATTGTTACCTCATGTACACTTGGATAATAGAAATATTAAGCATCTCTCCTTTCAGGAACTGAGCAATATCCTCCTTTGTCAGATAAGCGGTGGCATCATCTGAATAATGGAACAAGGAGCTCGGCAAGGTAATACCAACGGTATCATCGTCTGCGACTGCAAGGGCAAGCGTATCTGGTAACTCCCTACAGTCTTCAGTGAGGGATTCCAAGAACGATACATCATCGACAACTGGACTATAACGAGTAGCCGAACCGGCTGAAAGCTGCTGGCTAGGACATCTAACAGCCTCCCCAAAAATTCCATTTTGTTTTTTAGGTGTCGGTGTAACCTAATAATAATTTTTTTGAACGCGCATAAGATTATGTAATTTTTAAATTTAATGCTATTATTTTACAAAAATTGATAAAATTTGAACAATTACCTCATCACCTAATATTTGCACTAAATTTTTTGGCCATTGCACCCACGTACCTAAAGCACTTTCTGTAGTGTCAATTTGATATGTAGGGACGGGGACAGGTAGTGGCAAATGACCATACTTCTCTACAAAATGATGACTTTTCACTCGAAGGTGATCATTCATCATTCTAGACCCATGAAAAGTAGTGGTCACATCAAAAGCATAAGAATGTACATCTGCCACTAGACAAGTCTTTCCACTAGTTGGATCTGTCAAATACAATCGACATGGAGTCTCGTCCTAACAATAACGTAAAGTTCTAATTATGTACGATAATTATTTGTATAAAGCACATGTATATATGATAATTATTTGTATAAAGTACATGTAAATATGATAAATATATGTACCTTCAACACAGGAGAATGAGTGTCAGAAAATCCAGATGGTGGAGTACGTAGCTGAGTGGGATGTGAAGTAGATGGCGAAGCAGCTGATGGAACAAATGGTGAAGCAGCTGATGGAACAAATGAAGGAATAGGTAGCTGAGTGGGCTGAAAAGTAGCTGGCCCAGGAGATGGTGAAGCAGATGATGGAACAAATGGTGGAGTAGGTAGCTGAGTCGGCTGTGAAAGCGCCACATTCTGCATATATGTTGCAATGTCATTTCTCCACCTTTCCGTCATTTTCTGCATGAATGCTTCCTCTTGTTCTTGACTTGAGCTCCAATAGTTCCTAGGAGGTGGACGACCAAAAGTCTTCCTATAACCAACATTGTAGCCTCCAAAACCATAACAACGACCCGAATGATCTGGCTTCTCTCCAAGAGCCATAAAAAGAATGTCCTTATTACGTACCGGAGTGAACTCACCCTTGGCTTGCTTCTCCTTGTACTCCAACTGCCAAAAAAACAAGTTACAAATAATAATGTATTTAATAAAGAAAAAACATATATATGTCAAACTAAAAGTTATAGTGATATACATACGTATTTGTCAGCTGCAATCTTTGTTTCCTCAACTGGAATAAATTGCTGTTTAGTGACTGGATCTTTCTTATGCATCGCACACCACCAGTCATCACCCCGATTAACATGAGAGGACACCGAGGAGGATGGTGTACTAGATGACGATCCAGAATCAAAACTAGGTGGACAGAAGTTCTGCTGCTTCCACAACTCTCTAGCATCCCCATAGTTCCTTTGACCTAAGTGGAGATGATGTGTATTCTTTTTTGCACTCTCGAGCGCCTTTTCTCGCTTTTTCTGCAATAAAAAAACACATTAAGTTAGTAGAATATAATTTAAGTTATAAAACCAAGTTAATTTGATTATAAACTTACTACAGCCTCATCTGACGTCATAGCCTCTTTGAAGGTAAGCCAATCCTCCATCTTGATGTGCTTGTATACATCTGGCGGAGTATCAGCAAGCTTCTCTTTCTTTGATCTGACTCTGATCATTGTAATCCAACCAGATACCAATTTGCTCTTAAAATCCCTCCATCTAGAGTTCACAGCAGTCAAGTAGTGCTTCCTATAGCTTATCTCGTCCGGCAGGTGAAACATATTCTGTTTTCCATCATAAACAAATAAATAAGCACGTTAGGTCATCATTAGTACAATAAATCCCAAAATTGTAAATGAAACATGTCTTACCATAGTGTCTGTCCACATCAAATCCAACAAGGTAGGAGAAATGTTTTTCCATTTCCAATTGATGTTAAGCATGCGTATAGAAAGACCGACCCAAATACCATACTTGGCTCACCACGGACCTAATAGAAAAAACAATTAGAAATCCAAACATTAAATCATAAGCATGATAAATTATAACTATCTTACAATCAATAATTACCTTTTGGTCTCCCCAATTTATCAAACTGTAAGTACATATCTTCTGTGTTGTGGAGATTCATCGTGGGACCTCTTTTACTCTTTCTAGATGCCTTTGTCTTCCTACCTGACTTCTTCCCCCTCCCTTGTGCACCATAATATGCACTGGTCTGACGAGGATCTAAGAATCAAAATAAGGAAACTAAATTAGAGAACGAACAAATAAATGACATATTCAATAATACAGTAATCAAATAAGCGCGAACCTGAGGGGGGTGGCTGACGTGGATCAGATGTCACCTCAATGTCAAGTAAAGCATTCCTATCAGCTTCTAGTTCCATTGTTTCCATCCAAGCATCAAACGCATCTGCAGCACGATCACTGTCCTCCCCCTGGTCAGCCTCCTTTTCCGGGTGAAATGGTGCATCGGAATCCGATGACTGATCGTCCGAGCCGTCACTAGCCATATCTGTAGCATATACATAGAAACAAAAAAAAGTGTTAACAAAATTTAAAACAATATATATCAACACATTATTGTAACGAAATCTATTATAAGTACATCAATTTATAATTCAAATTACTTATATAGAACATTTTTTACCTTTAATTTTGGTCAATAGGTTGCTCGATGACCGTTATACCTTCTTGGTGATCCATTCGCATGTAACTATTTTCAGTATCAGACACATCCATCATATCATCATTTGGGATTGAGAAAGGGGGGATATCATCAAACTTCTCATATTCTTCTTCGTCGTCAACATCACCTACTCCTAAAATTCGCCTTTTACCATTAACAATAATGCACCACTGAGTGTCTACAGGATCGGATACATAAAACACTTGTTTTGCTTGTGATGCAAGGATAAAAGGTTCTTCAGTGTCATGCAGACGACTTATATCGACTAGAGTAAAACCACACTCATCCGTTCGCAAACCACGTCAATTATCCGTCCACTTGCATTGAAAAATTGGCATAGTGAAGTCACAATAATCGAGCTCCCATATTTCCGGAATGATCCCATAATATGATTGTTTAGCATCAATCGGAGTTTTATCATTTGCACTCGCATACTCCCTAGATGATGCAACCATTGAAACCCCACAATTCTGAACCACCTTTGATTTCTTGTCCTGACGTTCAGTGTAAAAGGTATATCCATTGATATCATACCCCTCATACGATTTAAAACTGTCACGTGGACCGTATGCCAACCACTTAATTGTATCGGGTACATGATGGTTGTTTGCAGACAATTCACCAATTACTTTATTGTGGAACCAATCAATGAAAGACCTGTTATGCTCATTCATCAACGCCCTCTCCCCTTTTGACGGGTTTTTGTGGCGCAATTCAGCATATGTCTCTCTAAGTATGGATTAGCTTCAGTAACATGGTGCAACACGAAAAGATGAGCTTTATTCAACTCACTTAATGAAGGCGAAATATGTCGCATTCCGACCCCACCCTTGCCTTCTAACCTTCCCTCGTGTCTGGACTTTGGAAGACCTATCGTCACAACCTTAGCAAAATGAGAAGAACAATATCCTGCAACCTCTTCGGCAATGGTTCCTTGAATAATACTCGCCTCTGGTCTTGCTGGGTTCCTCACTTTCTTTTTCAAACAACTCATATGTCTCTCAAAAGGGTATGCCCATCTTAAAAACATAGGGCCACACAGTTTAATCTCTCTTACTAAATGAAGGACTAAGTGAACCATAATGTCAAAAAAAGAAGGTGGAAAATACATCTCAAATTGACAAAGTGTGATCACCACCTCATTTTGCAAAGCATCCAACTTATCAGGGTCAAGTACCTTGTTGCATATGGTATTGAAAAATGAACACAACCTCGTGATGGCAAGCCTGACATGTTTTGGAAGAATCCCGCATATTGTAATCGGCAAAAACACTTGCATCAACACATGACAGTCATGGGACTTCAACCCAATTAATTTCAGATCAGTCATAGAAACAAGTATTCTCATGTTAGATGAGTATCCAGTGGGAATCTTAATACCGTATAAACACTCACAGAACAATCGTTTATCTTGCCTAGACAATGTATAACAAGCTGGAGGCAAATACGTTGTTGTTCCCTTTCCTTTCTTAGCTTTTTCCTTAACCTTTGGCCATAAATTAAGCCGAATCTTCAATTTCTCCATATCTCTACGAACCTTCAGACCATCCTTAGTCTTTCCCGGTATATTCAACAGAGTATCGATAATTGCATCACAAACATTTTTTTCAATATGCATTACGTCATGACAATGTCTAACTGGTAAGTATTTCCAATAAGGAAGTCTCCGGAATATAGACTCTTTTTTCCAAATGACACCATCGTCTTCCGAAGGTTTAACCCCCTTACCAAATATTGTGTCTATCCCCTTAACACGATTATAAACTTCTTTTACAGTCAACGGTCTAGGAGCTGGAGCATTTTCAACTAACCCGTTAAATGGTGCATTTTTCTTTCGATATGGATGAGAATTATGCAGGAATTGCCTATTAATGATATAGACATGTTTCCCACAATGTATCAAATGTGTAGCCTCCATACCATTTCACAAATGGGACATGCCTTTTTTCCTTTGACCTTATACCCCGACAAATTGCCATAAGCAGGATAATCATTTATAGTACAGAATAGCATAGCACGAAGCCTGAAATCTTCATTAGAATACGCATCAAACACCATAACACCTTCGTCCCACATCTTTTTGAGATCTTCTATCAGAGGTGCAAGATAGATGTCTATATCATTTCCCGGCTGCTTAGGCCCATAAATTAAGAGAGACAACATAATATAGTCCCGCTTCATGCACAACCATGGAGGAAGATTATATATCACTAAAAGAACAGGCCAAGTACTATGTTGACTACTCAAAGTACCGTAAGGGTTCATTCCGTCCGTACACAATGCAAGTCTCGAGTTTCGAGCTTCCTGACCAAATTCCTTATATCTGGAATCTATAGCCTTCCATTGAGGAGAATCTGCTGGATGCCTAAGCATCCCATCTTTCCTTCTCCGATCAGCATGCCATCTTAGGTTCTTTGCATCATCTTTGATAGAAAAGAGCCTCTTGAACCTCGCCACAATTGGAAGATACCACAACACTTTCGCATAAGGACCCGTATTGCCCAGCCCAGGCTCAACCCAATCCGACAATTTGTAGCAGGACTTACCACACCTCGGGCATTCATAAAGGTCCGAATACTCATTTCGATACAACAAGCAATCATTCGGACATGCATCAATCCGCTCATATTCTAAACCCAAAGGACACATTAATTTTTTGGCATAGTAGGTGGATTTTGGTAATAAATTACCCTCAGGAAACATATCTTGTAAAGCTTCTAAGAGTTCTGTGAAGCCTACATTAGTCAAATTATGTTTCGCTTTGATGTTGAAAAGGGTTAAAACCCCACTCAATTGAGTGTATTTTGTACACCCTGCATAAAGAGGTTTCCCAGCAGCTTCAGACAAACTATCAAACACTCGTGGCCTCTCATTAAAATGGTCACGGGCCCCTTCCAACATCTCACCTAATCGATCATCACCAAACTCTTCATCCTCAGTGTCACTATTATCTCCATGGTCATTTTCATTACCTACTACATCATCACCTTCAATCCTAACATGATCTTCAATCACAACTTCATTCTCAACCCCAACATTCGACATATCAATTTCTAATGAGTTACTAGTGCCAACATCAACAATAACCCTATTCTGAGTATATTTTCCCTTCTCACCATGCCATAACCAAATATAATACTCAGCCCTAAATCCACGACGAATAATATGATCTCTTATGATCCTAATATCAGAAATCGTATTCACATTGTAGCAATCAACACATGGACAATAAATCTCATCCTCACAAGTAAGTTGTTGATGCTCTACAGTACGTTTACAAAACTCATTCACACCTTGTACGAACTCCAACGTATTCCGCTTTCCATACATCCAACTTCGATCCATTTCTAAAAACCCCCACACATACATACATACATAAAAAATTATTATCAATTAAAAAAATTCACATAAATATAACACAACAAGCTAATATTCAATGCATGCTTCCATTGGGTCCTTATCACTCCAACCTAACCCATCCTTAAACGTCCAATCCCACTAGTGAATGCATTTATCATCTTTGATTCTAAGTAAAATTCGGCAGCATTTCCCTTCAGTTCTCCAAGTACACGATGAAGATAATTACTTATCTTATATGTACTCGGAGAATAAATTTGGGAAATGATTAACCGTATTTCACTTAGAATCAAAGAATCAACACACATTCACTACCTAAGTGAGATGTGACATTTAAGAACAGTCCTAAAACGGGGACTATTCAAGACTTACTCCTAATGAGTAAGTCTTGAATGGGTATCTAGGCATTATGATGTACATAAAAACAATCGCATTCAAGCGATTCCAAGTCATCACCAAACAACAATCGCATTCAAGCGATTTCAAGTTATCACCAAACAACAAGTACCAAACCATTCCTTAGATTTCCCTTCCCCTCCCATTGGTGAGTCTATCAATATGAAGGCATTGCATATCACTTGAAATATAACAAGAACTCAAGCAAAAACAATCCCGTATAACATTTTAGGGCATACAAAAACTTAAGCAAAATCATCACAAAATCAGTTTTTAATCCTCAAATCTTATAACTAATCATATATATACTTTATACTAAGCATTAAACTACTATTTAAGCCAAATTATCCATTAAAACACTATTAATTAAGAAAACTACAAAATTAAAAAAAAATTATGAAAAACTAACCTAATATGACAAGGAGATGGTGGCGCCGGCGGTGAAGTACGAAAGTGGCGGAGGAGAGCGGCGAAAAACCGAACCAACCAAGCAAGAAGCGGAGGAGAGGGGCAAAAAACCGAACCAACCAAGCAAGAAGCGGAGGAGAAGGGCGAAAAACTGAACCAAAAACCCTTGTCGTCGGAAAAACGCGAGTAATGTGAACCCTTGTCGCTGGAAACCGGAACCTTTTCGCCGGAAACTGGAACCTTTTCGCCGGAAAATCTAAGAGAGTGTGAGAGTAGAGAGAGAGAGTCGAGAGAAACAGTGAAGGCTAACAAAAGAAACCCGTGTTTTTTTTTTAGATTGGGCGCAGCAATATTACTGCGGTTTCTGTCAGAAACCGCAGCAATATATTAAAATAATATTTTTTTTAATATTATTTTAATATATTGCTGCCAGAAACCGCAGCAGTATATCTGGGCCAGATCTGGTCAAAAATAGTCCACTTTTTTCAAAAAATATCCGTTGGAAATATATTGCTGCAGTTTGCTCTAGAAAACGCAGCAATATGGTTGGTCAAATGGTCAACTATTTGCAAAAAATTTCCATTGGAACAATATTGCTACAGTTTTCTAAAAAACCGCAGCAATATGGTTATTCTATATTTTACCTTTTCTTTTGTCGTGATATATTGCTGAGTATGGGTAAAACCGCAGCAATACCACCGCAGCAATAAGCATTTATTCTACTAGTGAGGTCCTTGCTCATGCCCTTGAGAGCCATAGAGATGGAAAACACTCTCAAGTGGTCATCTGGGTCTTCGACCCCCTTGAATTTTGGGAGGTCACCCAATGTTACCTTTTTAGGGAGTTTTTCCCTTAGTTCAGGATCAATGATGTCATGGCCATGAGCCTGACTCTCGAGTGCAGGAATTGACTGGATCAATTGCTCGAGTTTTTAAACCTCAGTTTTGTGTTGGTTTTGATCAGTGGTGGAGTGTCGCCTTGCTCGTCTTCCTCAGTGAGCTTCTCCGTTAGTGCCTTGATCTCTTTGTCTTGTTCCTCAAGACGAGAGTTCATCAGTGTGACTTAAGCCATAATGGCACTAAGCTGTTCATTAGTATCCCCTATTTCAGATGACGACTCGGAAGAGTCGGAGGATTCGTCTGAAAAGGTGAGGATGCGCTTGACGAGTCTGGGAGTAGGTCGACGTTGTTGCCTCGCTATTGGACGTTCCGAAGTTATAATCTCACGATCTATCCTGAACAGAAATAGAATGGACCGCTTAAATTTTTAGAAATGACGCTTTCGAAATGAGAAATGGAGATGAGAAATGGGAAATGAAAGTGGGAATGGAAATGAAAATGGGAAATGAAAATGGAAAGTGATTTTGAAATGGAAATGGAAATGGTTATGGGTTTTGGACTAGTATAGAACTGACCATGATGGAGACATGGGCCTAACTATATACAAATGCAGAAATGGACTGGACTGGACTGTGCAAGCAGACTGGACTCTACAATTGAGTTTAGGAGAGACTAGACTTTAAACTTACGGGTGAGCAAGCAGGCTAGACTTTAAGGAAGGCTAGACAATAAGGGACACTAGACTCTTAAGTTAAGGCAAGCAGGCTAGGCAACTAGACTTTGAACTTACGGGTAAGCAAGCAAGCTAGACAACTAGACTTAGGAACTTACATTAGACCAAGCAGGCTAGACTCAAAAATTGCCTATGGACTTATGGAATGCTATACTTTGAACTTACGAGTGAGCAAGCAGGCTAGACACAACAATTGCTTATAGACTTGGGGAATGCTAGACCTTGAACTTACGGGTGAGCAAGCAGGCTAGACATAACAATTGCCTATAGACTTAAGGAATGCTAAACCTTGAACTTATGGGTGAGCAAGCAGGCTGGACTTTAGGGGATGAGCTTTTATAGTCCTAAGACTGAATTTTTATAGTCCGAAGACTGACTAGGGCTTACATGAAGATGCAAACTAGACCTAGGACATGAATTGACATATAGGCTTGACTTGGACTAGGATTGGATTTAGAATGGAATAGACTGGGATTAGACTTGGATTGGGCTTAACATAGACTAGGGTTCACATAGAGATGCAAATGGGCCTAGCTTTGACTTGAACTAGACTTATATGGGCCTAAGATGGATTCTAATTCTAGTGAATGTATGGACTGAAATGCACATGGGCCTAAATGAATGCAAAATGGATTCTAATGCATATGGGCCTAGAATGAATGCAAATGAATTGGATTAAATTTGGTTGATCATATTTTCTTCTTCCTTTATCTTCTTTCGCAAATTCAAGTGTTTGATTTTTGATTTCTGAATTTTTGTTTGTATTTGATGATGTTTCAGGTAGTAGCAGCTGTAAATGCAGTCGATGACGTTGAAACCTTCCAACGAATTCAATCTCACCAGGTCTCTGATTGAAATGTTCGTAAAATTCAATTCAAAAGGAGCGAGAGTTAGGGTTCCATAGGAGAGGGGCAGATGAAAGAAGGAAGAGGAGTAGGAGAGAGAGTTGGGTTTCATAGGAGAGGGGGTTTAAGAGGGAGTTGGGGTTTCAGACTGGATAGGCGAAGAGAAAGAATGGAGGGGGTTAGGCTGGATAGCGAAGAGAAAGTCTCATGAGTTTGGGCCATTTAAAAGGACGTTGGCCCAGCTAAATGGACATTGGGCTTAAATGAAATTGGGCAACATTAACCGCTGTGGTTCTCTAAGAACCGCAGCAGTTAATGTTGCCCAATTTCCCTCCCAATTTTTTGCGGATTTACCGCTACGGTTCTCTTATGGACCGCAGCGGTGGTGTTGTGACATATAGCGTTTTTTCCACTAGTGAAAATATTTTTTTTTTTGAAATGTCGTGTATGATGGCGTTTAGTAAATGCTTTTGAAAAAGAGTAGAATAGAATATGGTGTAGGATTGATTTTGAAAAATGTAAGTTTTTGAAATTGATTGAATATGGTAAGGTAGGATTGACAGGGAAGATTAGTTGGACAGCAGGGAGAAAATAGGAAGAGGTAGACATGCATGACAACTCTACTCTACAATGACCAGTTTAGATGCACTTTTTATTTAGGGCAGACTTGACCTTGCATGAAAAGACTGATTTTTTATATGTTGAATTAGGTGATAAGCCTAAATGACCAAATTACGTGAATGCAGACAGACAGAGCACATAGGACTGAACATAGGATCGACAATTACGACGGCTAAATTGACGAAAAGCGCGTGATGCACAGACTGCGTGCCGCGCAGCATTGCTGTGCGCGGCGCAGAGCCATGAGTCTGGGGCGGGATGGTGCGTCAGACGCAACTTAATGCGCTTGGCGCACTACTCCCCGACACGTTTTTCGGAGATTTGGGCGACGAATTGGCCGATTGACGGATTTTTTCTTGTTTGTTAGACGCGATTTTAGGCACGACTCATAATAATGACAATTTAACAAAATTAAAGCAGGCAAAAATTGCAATCACAAGCAAATGTTATATAACATGGATGTAAAAGTTCCCACCTAAAGTCCAGTTCTATGTTTGAAACTATTGGTCAAGTTTAGGTTAAGGGTAAAAAAGGTCCATGACTAAGAGATTGATCCCACGCTTCGTACCCCTAGTTAAAGAGGTGGCCACGTGTAAGACGCACTCCAGTCTCAAGTCAGGAACAAGAGAACAATGCCATGGTTGGGTAGGTTTGCTTATAACTAAGATCCAACACTATCGCTCAGGAAGCTTTTTGGAACATGTGCTAATGAGGCAAGGTAGATTGTCCTTATGGTGGCTGAACAATAGCCATGCACATGCAAAACAGTATATTATTCAAAGGCATAAAAGAAGAATGAATCGTATTTTTCAAGTTTCACCTACTCATTTTAAAAAAAAAAAATTTAAAATATTCCCCAGTGAAGTCGCCAAATTCTTGGCGTGTTTTTATTTCGCCTACGCGGTGCGAGCGCGTATTAGATTTGACTACCCCACTGTTAAGGTTTTATGGAAAATTGTTTTGTATTGGAAGAAGTCGCCAACAATTCTTTTTAGGAAGAATCATAAACCTAATTGGATATGGGAAAACCATAGGGACAAATTAACCAATGTAGATTTCCCTGTCATGACTCCATAGATGGTCAAATGAACCAAAGATTGAGTTCGGGGGTGAGGGTATAATATAGTCAGGAACTATATTGCCCATTGCTGGCCTCTACTAAATAACGATTCACAGCAGATTTTATGCAATAGAATAATCAAACAACATTTTAAAGCACCCTAAAATAATTAATCTAGATGGGTTCAGGAAACACACAAAAAGACTAATTATTTAATGACCAGTTATTATACAATCATTTTACAAGGTTCCTAACAGGTTGTCCAAATTATCTGAATTAATGAGAACAATTCATTAGGCCTTATTTAGCATAATAACATGTGGGTGATGAAAGCATTAAAGCAGGACAATCATATAATGATCAGGCAAGTACAATAGTATAAAAAATAAAAAAAATAAAAAAGAAAGAAAGGGAATAGAATATACAGTAGAACGATTTTATACCAAAGAACCACATCATGAAACAAATGATTAGTAACTTCAATATAAAAATAATTGATTCAAGGATCCTCAGGATTATACCTATGCGGCTTAGATTGAGGAGCGCAACGATCTTTAGGCGGAGCAATCGTGGAACCAAGAAAGAATTGATTGAAAGTATTGAAAGTATTTGAGTGTTTGAGTGTTTGTAGTATTCGAAGTGTATTTCGGAGTATTCGGAAGTTTTTGTATTCGTGAAATAATAATATCAAAAGCCGTCCGTAATTCATGAAATCACGGATATTTATAGGAAAAACAAAATTTGCGCCTCACGCAAGCCCTGCCTGGCGCAGGCCTACGTGGCAAGCGCAATGCCACGCGTCAGGCGCACATTGGTGTGCCTGTCGCAGCCAGCCCATTCAGGTTTAGGCACGTGTAAACGCGTTTTTGAAAAGATAGAAAAGAAAGTTGCGTCAGACGCAGGACTCTGTGTGAGTCACGAAATCTACGTGTCAGGCGCTCGTTGGCTCGCCTGACGCGTTCTGGCCTATGCGCTGGACGCACGTGGCGCGCTGAGTGCAGCCCCCCGCGTCCGGCGCATATTCGGGAATATTCGAGTATATTCCTTTGCGCGTCTTTCGAAGATACCTTTTCTATCCCTAAAATTCCGTAGATTGAATTTTACGGATTAAAAATCTGATTTGTTTATCAAAGATAATAAAAATGATTATGCAAAATATTTATTAAAATAATAAGTATTTGATTGGGCTTTTAAAATGGACTTAAAACATTTTATGGGCTTTAACTACAATTAATCATCATGAACAATTAATTGGGCTTAGAATATCATTTCATGGATTGGTTCTTTAGATTGCTCTTCCGTTGGGTCGCGCCAACTAATGCCGCGGTATGTTTCATCATTGGATCCTTAAATGGGGAGACACGATTATGTGTCTACAATAAGATTGGAGAATTCGTCCTATTTGTAGGAATGTTGTTGGTTGCTTGAAGAGCAAGAAATGTAAAATACATGACGGTGATCAAATGAATTATGTTAATCAGTTGTTTTGACAACTCGAACTCGGAACTCAAGAAAGGATTTGATAATGAGTATGATTGATATGAGATATCATCATATGTTCAAATCAGACACTAAGTGACCAAGGAATTATAATTGCACATTTGTTCTAGGATAAGTGGAAGATTGAAGGAATTTGTCCTTCGATTAAGTTTAGCAATTACTAGTAATAGTATAAGATAATTATAGAGATTGATTTAGATATTTAGGTGGTTGTAGTGTACGTTGTGCTAGAAACCAACTACAACTTTTGAGCCCTAATTAGGTTAGACTTAGTACTAAATTATCTAAATCTTACTAAGTCACACATATTAAGCAAGTTAAGCAAGATAAGGAAAATAACCAAAGTGATTATTTACCTTAGGATTCTGGGCTATCAAAAAGAAAAAAGGGAAGGTATATTCGTAAAATATTGTATTTCCTATTTATTAATGGGATTATATATGTATATTAGGTGATTATCTTTTGATATATATACTTATCATTTATTTTGTGAGACAAAAAACCCTAACTCCTACCGATGGTCGGCCACCATAAACGAGAGAGAGAATTGTTGTTCTCTATTGTTCTAGCAAGCAACCTTTGTTTCTTGTTCATTGCTTAGTGCATTGACTAGAGAGCTACACTTGAAGCCTTTGATCGATTCATTAGCGAGGAAATTCATGCTACAAGGGTAAGTTTTTATATTGTATGATTAGTATTACTTTATGCATGAGATATGTTTTCTGAAATTCTGCTATTTGCATCAAAGTTCCTACACTTGTGTACAACTTTGAACCGCCATATCCTAAACTGTTTTTTTTTTTTGTAAACCGCTACTTGAAGTAGCGGTTTATATGCATCCCTTTTATAACTTGTCTCAGGGACATCATATAACCGCTATTTGAAGTAGCGGTCAACTTTACATTATTGGTATTAACCGCTACTTGAAGTAGCGGTTTATATGCATGCCTTTTATAACTTGTCTTAAGGACATCATATAACCGCTATTTGAAGTAGCGGTCAACTTTACATTATTGGTATTAACCGCTACTTGGAATAGCGGTTTTGTTAAAAAAACAAAATTCTCGCGTGCCGTCCTACGTGGACGGTACCCAGGGAATTAATTTAAACTTCGGCACATTTCAGGAATTAATACCCATTTTAGCATTATTGAAGGAAAAAATTCTGTCTTATTCCTTACCAAATCAAAAAAGAAAAAGTTGCATAACGCCTCTTGCTAAAGATATCTTATACATGGTCCAATCTATGGCAACTTGGCTTAGATTTCTTGAGTTGGCTAAAGTTTAGTTTGTTGTTGTCACGACTGCAAATTGCAAGAGAATAGATAACAAATCGTTGAGCAATGCTTTATTAGTTCTTCGATGCAAAAAGAACTCACAATGGCACACGAAAAGGGTAAAAATGTTTGACTTCTTTAAAGAAAAGGGTCGGTAATGGGGTACTACATTGTTGTTTTACTATTACCACACTTTTTTTCCAATGAATGTTTCTTAGAAATAGGCTCCTAAAGCATAAACCAAAAAGAATCTAAGCGATAAAAAGATCGACTTTCATGTAGAGAATGTTAAGTATATTCACTTTTAAAAACAAGCACAGGAAAGTACATATCAAACTCATAAGGAAACCTATATTTATTTGGGACCACCCAAATGCAATATGATGCATGTAGCCCCGATGGAACTATCAAATGATGCTGAAATATGCACAGGACTTCAATGCAAAGACCTAATCCCATAAATGCATTCTTCGCCCGTCTTTTTCATCCTCCATCATACATTATTAGGTCATTGGTTTGTAATTAACTAGGTAGTAGACCTGTTCAGGGTCGGATCGGGTTGGGCCATGTTGTGTAAGGGTCGGGTAGGATATGAAGTCGTTGTTAACGGGTCGGGTTGGGTCAAGGGCTAGACTGACCCGGCCCGACCCTAACCCTATTTTTTAGAGTAAAATTAGAATCAGCTTTCCAAAATCTAATAGCAAAACTCAAAGTAAAGAACTATTTGCATCATGGGATTGAGTTTGAAATATATTACCAGATCAAACACAAAATATGAGCAGCATATCAAATAAACAAATCCAATTCCAAATTTCAGTGTAAATTACAAAATGGGCATCAGCTAGCATCAGTGTAAAACCCAGATGCAATAATGAAGAACCGAACAAAAAAACACTAACAGGGACATAGAAATTGTCACGAATTCAACCTAAACCCTAAAAACAAAACTTTAAGCATCGATTTACAAAACGAAAAAAAAATTGAAGAGAATACAAATCAGGTTACATTGATTTACAGAAAAATCACAACATCATAAAAAGTAGATCGAAATACTAAAAGGAGTAGTAAGAAATACCTCATGTTTGTTAGCTATGGCGTCGCTTGACCGTCTGGCAGATCAATTATGAAAGAAAGAAGAAGAGAGAAGAGAGAGAGAGATGGAGCATTATTAGGGTTTTAAGACAAAACGCGGTTGAAAGGTTGGATCCTGTACAAAACACAAGTGACCCTTTGTTGACCCGACTTGACCCGCTAATGCATTATTAGGGTATGTATGACCCGACCCTATTTTAATTGGGTCGGGTCATGACCCTATAATATAAAAACCAAGTCAAGGGCTTTTTTTGGGGACCCGATCCATTGAACGTACGTAGTATCCGATCAGCAATTAAATAGAAAGTAATTTTTAGGCTCGGGGAATACCTCGTGTTGTTCCAAATAAAACATGTATCAATATATGGGTTAAAGTCATGAATTGACATAGTGAAAACTAATGACAAGGTCTATTTTACATTTTCCCTTCTTATATTATCTTCCATCATAATCTTGAATAAACTAACACCAGCTGTCTCGAATAAAAAAAAAGTAAATAAGGACAATATAAATAGCAAAGGGAGGAAAATGGCGCGCGGAAGGATTGAACAGCCTACGACGGAGCCAATGATCCTTGCTAATCAGTCCAGTGATTATTGCTTGCTTCAACGACGAAGGGCTAAATGCCTCTTGAAACATGCAAAACAACCATGGATTAGCAACAAGTCCCAAGAATCTGTGTTGACTCCACGTGGCTCCTCAACGAAAATAATTAAGCCCACGTGTCACCAACGAAAATTATTGAGTGTCGCGTAGATGAGCTTATCAATGCAGGGGGTTAAAGGAAGCTTTGTTGCCTTAGGTTAGTCAAAGTGAACTCCTTTTTGAATTAGGATTTTAGAATGATTATTTTTCCTTGGTATCTTTGTTATTATATTGTATTAATATTTTTCTAATTTTAAGGATATTATTAGGGCCTTTGGATTGAAAAGAACAATTCGGCTAACTCTAATCTAGGCAATCAAGATCAAGGACTCCACACTTAATTGAGTTCAAACTTGCATGCCTGGGCAGTGGCGGATCCAGGAATTTTATAATGGTTGGTCACACCACTATCCACCGGAAATATTACAATAACTTATAGCTAATAATTAGAAAATCCTTCATAAAAAGTTCCATTTCAAAAGCAATAAAAATCCATATTATAGCCAAATAGTACTTACAAAGTCTCACAATTGTTCTTGGCGAGTTTTCATATTTGGAATCACTTTATAACAACCTACTAATCTCATATTAGTTTTCCCAACCCAAAACTAATATTTAAATTCACTAACTAAGTAAAAAAAACCATACCAAGACGTAAATCACAAACTACAAATAAAATGAAGTAAATAATGGCTTGAACATCACATGAGAGAATTTTCTAACAAGAGGATTAGAAATAAAATGAAGTAAATAATGCATTCAAATCGTTCCATGAGAGAATTTTTTGCCCATGAATATGGTAAAACAATTCAACCAAACACCATACTAAAAACGGTTTTTTCACCATATAACCCTGACAAATTTTTTTTACACCATATACCCTTTCAACTTTTGAAATTCACCATGTACCCTCCACTTTTCAAAAAATACATCAAACTACCCTTTTGACTAACGGTGTTAGACTTCCGTTAGTCATTAACCCCTAATCCCCCCTAACCCTAAGTCAAACCCTAACTCTAACCCTAATCTAATACCCTAACCCTAACCACCCCTCCCCCACCCCTTACCCCTTACCTCCACTGCCCCACCACCCCCTCACCACCACCACCCCCAAAGCCCCCCTCCCCTTCCCTCACTGACCCCCGTCGATCCCCCTCCCCTTCCCCCCACCGACCACCTCCCCTTCCCCTGCTGCCGTCGAACTCCCTCCCCCTTCCCCTGTTGTCGCGAACCCCCTCCACTTCCCCTTGCTGCCGTCGAACTCCCTCCCCCTTCCCCTGCTGCCGTCGAACTCCCTCCCCTTTCCCTTCCCCGCGCGACTCCCCACTTCATCTCCTCACAACTAAACCCTAACCCGGGCGGCGCTTGCTTCTAGGCGACCACATACTTCGTGGCGCCTTCACCGGTTCGCGACAGCGGGGAAGGGGGAGGGAGTTCGACGACACCAGGGAAGGGGAGGGAGTTCGACGACAACAGGGGAAGGGGAGGAAGGGAAGGGGAGGGAGTTCGACGGCAGCAGGGGAAGGGAAGAGGGATCAACGGGGGTCGGGTCAGGGAAGGGGAGGGGGATTCGGGGGTGATGGTGGTGAGGGGGGTGGGGCAAAGGGGGGTAAGGGGTAAGGGGGGGGGGGAGGGGTGGTTGGGGTTAGGGTATTAGATCAGGGTTAGGGTTGGGGTTAGGGTTAGGGGTAGGGGTAGATTTAGGTTAGTTAATGACTAAGGGTAAGTGGATGTATTTTTTCAAAAGTGGAGGGTATATGGTGAATTTCAAAAGTTGAAAGGGTATATGGTGCAAAAAAAAATTTGTCAGGGGTATATGGTGAAAAAACCGTACTAAAAAATACAGAGCCAATAACTACCCAAAACAAAAATTCACAAATATATATGTTAAACAAAGTTAAAAATTAAGTTTTAACTAATCGAACTAAAACTTGATAAATTTACTAAACGACCAATTAAACCATGCTCGGAAATATGTATTATACTGTGTAGCCCATACACGATCTATATTTTAAGAACTTAGTATCATGAAACCTTATTTACTTTTACTTGAACAAAAAAGGGAGGGAAGCCTTTTCTCTCGTGGCTTATTGCGGCAATGCCACAATATTGCTTTGTTGTCAAAAATTTCAACTTTAATCAACAAGATAAAACAAAGTCAAAAGTCAAACACCCGTTCAAATTTACTCTCTCACTCACTGGTTCTCTTCCTCACCCTCACCCTCACCCCTCACCTCTCTTCTTGTGCGGATGTCAGGATCTTGGCATCTCGCCGGAGCCATAATATTTCTACTTGAAGAAACCCATTTCCCTCACTCACTCGTTCTCTTCCTCTCTCGTGCTTACACTTCTCTCACGTCACACCCGTTTGGGAATTTCATACCACCGTCGCCGACGCTCTGGCGTCACCACTGGGCTGGTTGTTGCCTTTCTTCTCCCTCCTCTATCTTGCTTTGTCAAGAGGTGATATTTTTCTTGATTTTTTTCCCAATAATGGTTGGTCCCGGGACCAACTAGGACCACCATTGGCTCCGCCACTATGCAAAGGAAAAAAGGAAAACGAGAATACGTTCCACTATTCAAAACCAAAGTACATAAAGCCATTATATACAAATCAAGCATCACTAAATGCTTAAATCATCAATCATATCCCACCATCATGGCTAGGATAATTGACCACAATCATCTTTTTTTTTTTTGAAGTGAAAATTCATTCATTAATATGAAGTCATACGACATCAACAATAGAAGTCAGAAACTAAAAAAATACAGATCAAATTGAAAGAAACTTAATTCTAATATGGGTCTAACGATCTGATTTAGTTTTGATGTAGAACTAGAGTTAATTCAACCGATTGTACGCAAAGTACTGACAGCTGTTGTAATCCCGCACTAAATCGTATCAACAAATCAACCTTCAACGGGAGCCAGGGTCCAAATCCCGCTAACACACAAAGAAACCAAACTAATACACCCACCGTGAAGAGGATGACAATAAAACCCATAAAGGAAACTAAAGCCATCACACATATGGGACTTATTGAAAACTGCGAAAAAAAGAAGAAAAAACTAGAAACTGCGAAAAAAAGAAGAAAAAACTAGAAACTGCGAAAAGGAGAGAAAAAGGGGCTTACCATGGACGAAAACATCCACGTCAGCCCCTCTCGAGGATTTTCTGTGAAAAGAGGAGAGAGAGAGAAGAGAGGAGGCGAATCCAATCTATCTAATATCCCACTAACCACTAACTTTTATTTTAACCTACTCTCTTACTGACATTTTACTTATTGGCACTAAAAGTTAGGAACATAATTGACTATTTTTTTTATAATACATAATTGACTACTTTTGAAGCATATTCTAACAATGTTATTAGATTACTGATTCAAAAATAGTTTGTTAAGTCAAAAGGCATGTGTTTAATTCGTGGAACATTATTAGGAGATAGTAGAGTGTGTTTACCCACCAACTTCTCACGTTCCTAAATTATAGATTGATAGTTAGTATTTAAGTCTTATATAAAGCCTTGTATACTACTATATTTAATTGGATTAAAATGAAGAACTTATCATAGTTTTGCTTCTTCCTTAACTAAGTATCATGCGTATAGAATATGACCTAATGATTAGCATTGGGTGCAAAAATGATGAAACAAAGTTAAGTATCCGGAAGGGTTCAAAAGAATAGATAGGCCTAAGACCGCTATGTTTGGCTTAGTATGAATGTGACAGTCACAAATCACAACGAAGACAAATGGGAGTATAATGAACGGTTGGGATCAGGACAAGCTGCTCAGTTTGTACTCCCTCTTTATAATCGCCCTTTCCTCTCTACTTTTTCACTTCCATTGTTTCTAGTCTTTCTACTCCGTCTTTTAATCCTCTTTCCTCTCTACTCTTTCACTTCCAATAGAACTTCTACTCAGAGTATTTGTGGCAACTAATCGATGGACAAAATAATTTGGTTAAAAAAGAGGAAGCACTTAGCGGACAAAAAATAATACGATATGATGGAATTGATTTTGAAATTTAATCCATCTCCATTTTTGCAAACATTTGCTCAATTATCTTAGGTTAAGCTTAGCTTACCTACTTACCTCAGAGTGAAAAGTATGTATATGCGTGCACAAGCAGGCTTCTCATGTTTGCTCCCACAAATGTTTCAAGTCGGATCCGCATTACATTATTTTACATAGCTTGTTATCTGTACTTCTCGCGTACATATTCTTTGAATATGAGCAATGTAACACTAGGTTAACTTGAGTAAATCAATGGACATGTCAAGTGATGTAGCAGCACAGCATTCACCTTATAAGGCTGCGACATCACCCATGGGATAATTGATGCAGTGGGCAGAGTCGGAGGAAATTTTGTTTTGCAGATAAGGTGCACAAATCATACAGAACAAATTTACAATTATTCGAAGAAGATGGTTAAAACAACACAAAATTTCATCTTCTGCCAAGTGCAATAAAGATGAGATTAATTTTACACAAGAAACAGGACAACCTCATATTCCCCTAACGTCCAACAGCCAGATCATATAATTGGTAATATTTGATGCACACGGTAATTTGCTACACTCTCCTATACTCCCTCTTATCAATAAAAGTACATATTTTGAACACCAAGTACTATATCAATCATATTTTACACAATATGAGAGCTGATGGAGTTAAGTCTTACAAGGGAAGTCCTTACTAAAAGCAGTCATATGGTTGCTTTTGCTTCAGCTGCTTCTTTTTTTATCATGGACTTGTGAGGACAAACCTGTTAGCTTGTTGCTACACTTTCAACTAATTCCCATTCCAATTTATGGGACAATGATTTTCTGCACGCCTGATTGTTATTGGAATTGTTGAAGAAGAATAAATGGCAGTCACATAGCATAAGATGAACTGCCAAGGCTGGATTCATTTCTTTGGAAACATTTCAGTGGCCTAACCTGTAAACAATCAAGGAGAGAAATCTTTATGAGGATCAATGAAGATACCAATACCACTATACCAGCCATTACATAATCGCTCCATAGCAAGAACAACAGAAACAGAAAAACAACTAATGAAGAGTCATCAGACTGGAATCAACAAAGATAGAGAAAGAGAATAATTCCATTGCATAACAGGGGGCAACAATATGAGGATCAACATAGCCCTATACACATCAAATCTCATCCACATAGGATAGCAAGAAAAGCCAAAAATTTAGACACAAACCAGTAAAATCCGTCTCTTTAAAAATTTATAGTATATTCAAACATATTGCCAATGATATTAATACCGATATGTATACAAGATGTGTTGTTGGTTGGGCTTCCATGAGAGTGATCTTTGGAAATCAGTAGCCAGAAGTGATCATTTCAATCAGATATGAATTTCAAAGTCCATAAGAGAAAAACCATGACAATATAACTACTCTGGTAAGTGAAGGGCACCATATAAGATGGCAAATTGTTCAACTCCAGGACTATATAGTAATTTCCACTACAGACTACATAGTTCCTATCATCCTGTCCATTTACATCACAAGCGCGCAGCACACCAGGAAGCATAACAAAATAAGATGACTATAATGAACTTCTGAAAAAATTGGTGTCCTCCTTCATCTGGAAGTGAGAAGCCATAGATTAAACACTTGACCCTTTCAGACATATTTCCGTGTTGCGTCATACCATAGTAACATGCCTCACCAATATAAAATCATGATTCCTTCAAAGTGATTCCTGCCTAGGTCCAGATAATTAGGATTGGTTATTTGGACCCACCGTCTTACCCATATAATCCTACAGAGTATCTTTTAGCCCTAGCTTAAGGCGCTAATTTTGAAACCAGGCTATTTCTTCTCAATTCCAGGTCTCAGGACGATTAAATGCCTATTACTGCAGAGCAATAAGAGCTACAAATTGGATTTGAATTACCACAATCTGAAGTCAGAATATTTTGATTAGTAACAATCACATCTCAAGTTTGACACTTTGTCAGCCAGTGAGAAGATGAGAACTTCTATTGTAAGCTTCCTGAGACCACTACTATCTTAGAACAGAGGAATCCTGAACAACTATAGGTCTGGATCAGTAAAAAAAAAAAGCTGAAATAGTTATAAGGACAATAGTGGAAATGATAACGCAGCTCAAAAAGAAAAGTTTGATCTTTCATCATCTTGGCTCCAATGAGCCAACAATTCTCGGACAGCTGTACAGGGAACCTCAACTACAAAGAACATCATCAGGTATAGCAATAACATGAAGCGTGGATTCTGCAGTGATAGATGAGCTGCGTATAGCAAGCATTTGCATCAATTATCCTGGTAATATGGATCTAATCCATAATCGATTAGAGAAGCTAAGACTTACATGGATCTTATGGCTGTTCTATTTTGCCAATTATTATGAATAAACAATTTTAAATACATAAAATAAAAACACTTGTTCTTCATGGAAAGAAAAGAAGCTTTTTATGTGTTGCTATATCAGAAAGACAGAAATGCTCTCTTAACTGGGTTGCACTAGGTTGATGGTTTTACTTATTAATGCATATCCAACTGAACATTTCACAAGTTTAAAGTTGTGAGGTGAGAAGACATGATTTAGTGGGACACCAAATAGATAGAGCATATTTACACCATTATAAATTTATGACGTGGTAAAACCCCAAAACTTCTATCAAGCATTTACGGAGAACAATGAAACATAATGTAAAAGTCATAGGATGGTTTCAATAATTCACGAGATACCATCAAGTTCTAAAACTCGCACGTGTATCCCTTAGATCTTTAACAAATCCACCATATACCCTTGATGAATAGCAAATGTAAAAAAAATTAGAGTTTTTTGCGGGGATATACAAGGGTAATAGGGCATTTTGTGGGGATATACCTCAATAAATTTTTATTGTGAAGATATACCAACCTAAATTTAAGTTTTGTTAAAAGGTACCAAAAACACTATTTCCGGCGAGAAAGTCAAATTTACGGCCTTTGACTTGGTAGGAACTCGCGAGTGAGCCACAAATGTTGTGTTTTACCCCCTCAACCACTCGCATACTATTGAAATGTTTTTTTTAAACAATTTTTTAAGAATTCTCTCCCTTAATAACCAACCCCCTCCCTTAACATTTCCCTCTCCTTAAACCTTGAAAAAGAACGCTCTTCAATTTAGCAAGAAAGGCCAGCCCAAAATCATCAATTACAAGGTATGATGTCTTATTTTAGCTTTAATCTCAATTCAATTTACTTCTTGTGTTCTTCATTTTTATTATATGGTTTGAATTTGTACTATAGGGTATAAATTAGGGTTAAGTTACCAAGTCAAAGGCCGGAAATTTGACTTTCTCGCCGAAAATAGTGTTTTTGGTACCTCTTAACAAAACTTAAATTTAGGTTGGTATATCCCCACAAAAAAAATTTAGTGAGGTATATCCCCATAAAATGCCCTATTACCCTGGTATATCCCCGCAAAAAACTCAAAAAATTATCATCAAAAAACCCTTCGAAGTTCGAACAGTTAGCTAAAACAATAAAATTTGTTGAGATTAGTGAGGTTAAGGGAAAAAAGAAAGTAATTGATTTTGGAGTTTTGGGGAAATGTTCCAAGGGTTAAGCAACTACATTTTTGGTGTTTGATAATCATTAAAGGTATATGATAGATTTTTAGCAAACTTTAGGGGTATTGGATGCAATTTATTTTCAAGACCTGAGGTCAAAGATAAATAAAACATACCACAGCTTCTTTTTTTTCATAAGAATGGATTTTTAACCTCAAAGTTGTCTTTCACAGCAACTTGGCTTGTATTTGGAGGAACATTGAACTTGGGAGTTAGAATATATTAAGAGTTTTGGCATCACCTAGAGCTCTTGATTATTGGCCAAGATCTAAGTGTACAAGTTTTGGCATCAAAATGCAATGAGATAACCTTGATCACCATATTTCTTGAACCCAAAGATTGAAGAGGGATTACTGTCTATTCAAGATTGTGGCTCGGTGAAGAGCACGGTGTCCCGGTTCTTCTAAACATCAAACGTGATTCTAGCTCATGTGATGAGGCGATAATGATGAGGATGAAAAGAATGAGACTTATATCCTTCATTTCTAGGCAATTTATTTCGCACCTTTTTGTCATTTATAATTGAAGACTTTTATATCTTATCATTATGCTGCACTTTAATTCCCCCTTCCCACCCCCCACCCTCCCCCCCCACCCAACAAGGTTACAATATTTTCCAAAGTTTCCAAGGCCGGCAAATCCCCTAAAAAGGCTTAAAATATTTTTCGGGTATGGGATTCCCTCATTATGTTGTCTTTTGATCTTTGTATGTACAATTGGAGGATTTGTTCAGGTTGACTTTAATTAATCTTTGTGGGAATTTTTTTCTTGTAATGCTATGTTTTTGGTTGTTACAACCTACAAGTTTTGTGATTACTGATGTTTGATTTAACAAATTTCTTACCAAAACATCCTAATATGACATTGTTATATGCGAAGGTAGTTAGAGTTGAAGTTGATTTTATTTAAGAATGTTGTAGGTCCCTGGTGATGATGAATTGACAATGTGGACCCTTCACTGGTATCCAAGTCAAATTGAGCCCAGGACAGATCAAGTCAGGCTAGACAAATGGCCCGGCCCAGTGGCATTTTTTCTTTCACCCCAGCTCATTTGTGTGCTACCCAGCGCGACACATTAAACAGTTCTACTTGGATGCTAATGCAGCATATCTTTCTTTGCAAGACAAAAGCAGCAACGCCTCTCTATGGTCAGTAGGTGACCAAAGCCCTCCAACCCCCCCCAACAAACAAAAGAAATGATAAGATGCAGATAAGTAGGAGGAACACAGGCGAGAAAAGATACCTTTATCCAACGCCTTTTACGACCAAGATTATTGTACATATGGTCAAGCTTCGCAATTATCTCTCTGAAAGTTGGCCTTTTTGTTGGATCTTCATTCCAGCACATTTCGATTAACCTGATTGCAAACACAAATCTAATATGTTCATACAGATATAGCTGAAATTTCATACAGATAGTAAAATATTTGATAATTTAAAATGAGTAAATGACATCAGCACTGCCCTAGAAAATCTGCTCAGGGCTCTATAACATAATTTCCCAGGGCTTTATACACATGCTAGGGTATGCCACAACCACAGGAAAACATCTAGCCAAAAACCTGGAAAATAACCTTAATATTTACATTGAGATTAGTATTTCCATAATTCCATTGCATCAGGTTCTTGTTAAGCGTACAACACGAGTTGCAGGCTCAAGCAAACCCTGTCAAACGGGTCAGTTTAGGCCTTTAGGGTCTGGAAAATTCAGGTTCAGTTCAGCTTGGTTATGAATTGGGTCCCTTTTCCGTTACTTTTCATGGGTTGTTCGTGGGTTTTGGGTAGAATATTTGTATCTAGACACTATAATCTGAAAAGGGTTCGTATCAGGCTTTCAGATTGAGTCAACTTTTCCCAGTTTAGGTACTCGAAGATCTCCATAAATGTAGATTTCTAGATTATTATTTTCTAAGCATAGTTATATGCTAGCCTGTACAAGTTATACAAAGCACCTATATCATACATATAGAAGGCAACACCTGAATGCATAGAGGATTTCATGCTTAAGAAATCACTAGCTTTGCTGTGTGCTCATTAGAGACATAATTAAACAATTCATAAGTATAGTTCTGCAAATGCCAGCGGTAAATGTAAGACACCTCACTAAATTCATCAGCTGTCTACCCCACTGCAGGAGATACTCTAGGACACACCTTTCCCAAACAATATTTAGAGGCTTATTAAACTTTGTGAAATCCAAAGTGAATACTTCAATTCTCAGTTAAAACGAGTGTTATACTAAATGTTCTTAGTAGGTTCATCCACTGCCCAACAAGAATGAGTAGGCTTTTCAGTCCATGTGGAATCAGGGAAGTGGGGAAAAAAACCTAACATCAAACTTTGCAGTTGATCAGATATAAAGACCACTCTAAAGCATATTCCGTAATCAAAATATTCATGTAGACAGCAGAGTGATTGCCAAAAATGTTCAATTCATACATGCATGTCAACTACAAAACATTTTGTGCTTGGATTCATGCTATGCTAAGATAGCATGGAGTGTAAAAAAGGATTAAGGACTAAAAGTACACTTACTCTCTCAATCCATGCGCATATAGTTTTCCTGACGCTCTAAAAGGCGGACGCTCCTTTTCACCATATGCCTTTTGAGCTTCTTTTTCATCCTTTGAGGCAAAGGGTGGACAGCCTTCAATCATCTAATACATCACATATCAAATCCATTTAGCAAGTTGAAGCAAGTCCAAAAGTGAAATGGCAGCACCGATTATAATCTTCAACAAAGTCTAAAAGCAATTAAAATGTACGTCCAAAATGCTGCTTCTTACAGAAGACATCATGCTTTAGAGCTAATTAGTACACACTTTTTCTAAAGCACTTTAATCAGTTATGACAAGTAGTAACTTAAAAATCAAACTTTCTAGCCCCAATCCTGCATAACGGATTCTGAAATACAAACTCCAGCACAGACTTCTTGGTCACTTGCTTTCTGCATTTAAGACTTTACAACTTCTCCATTGAGAATCAATGCACTACCTAATCAGCTATGGGAAAGAAAGGCAGTGTCTCTCAGATAACACATGCCTGCATGAGTAATACGGTAATACCGACAGATGAAGTGATCAACTGGTCCCCAGCGTACAAATTAAATGACTCTTCTCCGTAATTACCTCAATGTTTCAGTAAGAAAAAGGTCCAAATTTCTTCAGAATGTCTGGAATAACTTACTCAGCCAAAAGAAAAAAGAAGACAGGATTCACCCAGTGCCTAATCAATTAGTCAAAAAGGCAGTCTCTCATAGAGCTATAAAAGGATGGCAAGAAACTTAGTCCAGCAAAACCATAGTTAGAGATACCCAATTGCAGAGCATTGACATAAAATTTATATATGCAAAGGTTCACGTGCACAACGGCAAGGAAAATTATTATAGTAGGCTCCAGACTGCCAAAGAACCTTGATTTCTTAAAAGCTGAAGAAACAAGATAGGTCAAGCTTGATGAGAGGAAATGCATTATAAGAGAGAAAACATCCAATGTTGCTCGGACGCGGGTACCCATGTCCGACACAAGTACGTGTCCAAGTGTCAGACTCGGCTATTTTTTTTTGAACTTTTTCAATTTTTACCCCAAAACGAAGTTTCCAAGTCCACCCATGTTCGAGTATCAAGGATCCAGCACGGGTACTTGAGGTGAAATGAAAAGTCCGAGCAACATAGAAAACAACAAATTATGATAGATCCCTAAGGCCTCACATCCACTCTTTTGTATTTTTTGTTGACCATGCTCATATTCTATATGATTTTATATCTAATCAATTGATGTGACTCAACTGTACTATTTCCTCTGTTCCAAAATACTTGCTACACTTTCCTAAAATGGAAATGTCACAATACTTGCTACATACCATTAATGGACTTCTTTTTACCCCTATTCTTTCTAAAATACTCTTAAAAAGTTGGTGGTCCCCCACTTTCTCCTTTAAAATACCCATACTTTCTCTCTCTATGTTTTTTGAAAAGTCTCCATTTTCTCTATGTCAAGTATTTTGAAACGGAAGGACTATATGAAATGGAAGCTTACTGAACAGCAAGCAGAGAAACTTTGCTGAAGCCCCTGGAACCTTGAAACAGACTAGAGTGATGGGACTTGGGAGTCTCGCGGCTACATAGTAATCAAATATCTCTCACATAGTTTTTTGACAGAAAATATCACTCATTGAACAATAGAAAGATGTATATACTTAAGGTACTAAGTCTATACTACCTCTGTTTTTTTTTAGTTGCAACAAATGCCTTTTAGCACAAATATTAAGGAAAGAGGAGAGAGAGTAAGATTTGACCCAATTACCCATACTTTTTGCATGTGGGGTAGGTAAAGTGAGGATAAAATGGTCAAATTACCCCCAAAACCTTTACCAAGAAAGGAAATGTTGCAACTAAATAAAAACACCTATACATGGAAATTGTTGCAACTAAAAAAAATCAGAGGAAGTATAAATGAAAAAGTTGTTCTTATAAATAACTCCAAAGCGTGAACTTAATATGGAAGGAGAAGAGAAATATGAACCTCTTGAAGAATTAGAGCAAATGAAAATACGTCAACTTTGGTGTTGTAATCTTCATTTTGAAAAAGCTCAGGTGCCATATACCGGCCTATACAGGGAAGGAGAGAGATATCAAAGTGCAATCAATTTCTGATCAAGTGACATGAGAACAGATAATGAAATTGAACCTGCAGACCTGAGGGCTTGATGTTTTCTTTTGCATGATAGAAATATAAGAGACTTATCAACTAAACATACAGCACAACACTTACATGGATTATCTTCATAAGATAATGGCCGGTCTTCATCAACTCCTTTGGAAACTTTCAGCAGCTTGCTAACTCCAAAATCAGCCACTTTAAGGTGTCCAGAATCATCACGTAATATGTTGCTGTCATCTTGTTGATAGCCAAAGTAAGAAAGTTTGGAAGTTTTCATATGAATAAAGATGTGTAAGAGTAGATGCTAGCACATCACTCAAACATGAGATTTATATGAATGGTTGAGATGGAGGAGAACTCACGAAGGTTCGAGGTCACAATGTATTACGGGAAGTGGTTTAATTTCATGCAAATAACTCATCCCCCTGCACGACAAGGACCAGTAAAAATTAGTCACCAAACATGAAATTATTTCCATGCACCCAAAAATCTGACAAAACTAGGGTCATACTCAGTCCAAGAGCCATTGAATCATGATAAACATTGGATCATATCCACAAATCTAAACAGTGTAGGATCCCAATTATCTGAGAAGGCCCAAGGACAAGAAAGGAATTAGAAGGTCTTAAAAACATCTAGTTAACAGATCTAAAGAATTCCTTAATTCACTGAATCATTCATAAAAACAGACCTACTATAAGAGATTTAACTAAGCACATCTACCAGTTCACGGGCAATCAGTCAGCAACAAGAAGGCTTCACAACCACACTCACTATCAGCAATATTCTATAAACCTCTTAGCATAAGGAAGAAAACCCTATGGGCTATAGTTGGCCGCATGCCTGGCTATACCAAGGGATTTATATATGGCAAGGAAATAACTGGAGCTTTTGGAGCCTGATTTCTCGTTGGCAATCCTCGAGGGATTGAGTGGTGCTGCTTGCTTTATATATGGTGCTTTTCTATTGGAATGTTTTCCTGCTTAGGTTGAAGTGATATTCTGCACGACTGGTTAGCAATATTTTTGCACTAGCTTTCCTTAAAAAACATTTATTTCTCTCTTTGTCTTAGTTGTACTCAAAGGCCTTGACACGTCAATGCACAACTTTGAACATCAATATCTCTAGACTCTAATTGTGTATGAGTAAAAATTATTAAAATTATTAAAATAGTTGATCTTATGGAACTAGATAATAGGACTAATCTAACAAGATCCTGCATCACTATGTTTTCCCTTGTGTATAAACAATAAAACAAGGTCAAAGTGAATTTTGTGAATAGTGTCAAAATTCAATAAGGTACTACTAAAAAAATGAGTATTTTACAAACTGCACCACAGATTTTCAACATTTCTGTCCATGAGTCCGTGTTCACAATAATTTCAAATTCTATGTCCGAACAACTAATGAGCGAAAATCCACTACTAGAAGCAACCTACTAAATTAATAAGTGAATCAAGATCAAAATAAAGAAGCACACCTTGCAATGTCAAGTGCATATCTCACTGCTGTTTTTGGTTTTAGCGCTCCTTTGTCTTGCAAGAACTCACAAAGATCTCCCTGCAGCGTACACAACAAAGCAATATATGAACAATTTTAAGTATTTGCTCAGATCCCCTCAAAAAATAAATGTATTTGTTCAAATACAGAGAAGTAAGCGTCAGGCCCTCAAGAATATTTCATCATCTTTCTCTTGAGGGGTAGAATAGTTCCTCATCTCTAAAGGCTGTTATATTCACTCTATCAGTACAAAGAGGTACAGAACTGCCAGATAAGATAATGAACTAATGGAATAAATCTCAATATCAGAAATAAGACACAGAATAAATGAAGAAAAGAACTTATGGAGATTAAGTGATCTAACCTTGGGTAAAAACTCGGTAACAATCATCATTGGTGTGTGTTGAGTAACGGCACCCAAGAACTGTACAACATTTGGGTGGCGAATTCTCTGAAGCAAAGAAAGTTCATCCCTAAACGCTCGCCTGAATTATATCAACATGTTAGAAATATCATATAGAATATGAGCATACGAGGAAGGAAAAGAAAATCATAGAACTTTAGAGCACTCACAACTTCTCTTCATCAGTGAATACTTCATCCCCGAGCTTTTTCACGGCAACTTCTATCCCTCTCCATGATGCTCTAAGAAAGGTTCCCTAAAAACCAAAACAGGAAAGGAAGAAAGCATGTCTGTAATTCATTTTTCAAGCTGCAATAACAGTGCACTGCTATGCTTATGAGCAGAGGAGTCTATGATAGAGGATGACTCGTTTTGTTCAGGATGAGAAGCTATATGTATCCAGGAGACAAGTTGCTAAAGCAACTGCTATAAGATGCAAGCTTATAAGCAATACACTACCATGCAGAGACTTCAAAAAAGATGACTGAAATTATCCAGGAGACAAGTTGCAAAAAGCAATTACTATGAGATGCAAATGTGTAAACAATAAAAAAAAGCATAGTTCAGAAAAGATGACTGGAATTAGACTAAGAATTTGAAATAATAATTATGATTACCTTGTTGATGTTAACGCTGTTGCTAAAATCAATTTCCTGAGGATCGATCTCATATTCTGGAACATCACGAGCATTCTTGACATGCATAGGAGCCATCTATTTTGTAATTCAACCAAAAGAGGAGGACATAAGAGCACTGACATTTAGCTTAAAGTGAAGTGGAACTAACAGGCGCAGATAAAATTTGACTAGTAGTTTGACCCATTGAATGCACCGGAAATTAATCAAGTAGATATAAATTGCTAGTAATATATAAGAAAAATGAGATAGAGATTTTACAATTTAAGCAAAAGAACAATAAGAGATCGGTATGATAAATAGAAAAATAAAATTGAAATGCTAATTAATGGCAATGATATCATTTATGATAAATCATCAATAATCAAGCTGAAAAGTTGGAGCAAAAGTGCGACAACATGCAAAATTTGTACCAAATAAATAATATCTAACTGTAAAAATACAGCACAGATTCAAGCACCATTGTGATTTGTAATAGAAATTTCCCATTTAATGTGTGGCTAACATTAAAGCTTAGAGTTCTGATATAAAAGAAGTGAAAACCAAAATTTTATTGTTTTGATTTCTAATTTCAATAATACATGCAGAAGGAAACCCAATAATCTAAATTTTTCATTTTCCACATTTTTGGATCAATGAGACAATAATGTAGAGTTTGGGAAGAGGCAAAGCCAAAGGAAATTATGATTTAATAAATTTTCAAAAAAGAAAAACGTGAAAAAGGAGATTTCGCACAGGAGCTGGAACATGTGTTCTTTGAGTTTGTAAATTAAATATGAGGTATAGATAACATGACATACCGGAGGTTTTGCACCATGTTCCTCCAGAAGCTTCACCACCTCGTGGTTCTTGTAATATATGGCATCTGCAAGTGGCTGTTGGTAGAATATTAAGTTGTTACAATGATAAACTGATGATACAAAGTTCCCATACAACTAAAAGTTCATAAAAGCTAAAACAACTAAGAATCAAAGCCTGAAAGAAGATTCCAATAACTTTTTTGAAAATTATTCTAGCCACTAAAGAAATACTAATCAATCAACTTTTATCATAAATTTATGGTAACATCTTCTGAAATTTCCAAAAAAAAACCACAGCCTGCTAAAGCACGAACAAGTTTTAAATCTAACCAAGTACGGCTTGCATAACAAACCGTATGTTAAAAATTGTAGCCCATAAGTGATGGTCAACATCTCGGGCACGTCTAAGGTACTTTGTACAAACCTCTTCCTACACCTCCATAGTAAATCTACACTTAAAAGAATCTAATGAATTGTTTGAACACACGATTAATTTGGAAGACAATATGCTCCCACAGTAGGACTCTTCATTTTACCTCACGTACCTTTGTCATATCCTCGACACTTTAACATGGGTATGAATACTTTCCCACTTCATTTTGGACCAAAATCATGGAAAAAAATTCACAAAAAGATACTCGGAAACTTAGACGCATACATGAGTACCCGACACGAGTAACATAGTTTTTCTGAAATCTTCTCGCGCACAGTATCAAATTAGAAAAATACATATATCCACCAAGCAAACTGAAACTCCCCATCAAAACAAACCATATTCACCAATTACCAGCTCACCTCATATCTAAAAATTATTCCTCTACTAACAATAAATCGGTGGCATTAAGTTTCAGCCAAGATAAGGCTCATCAATGACACAATTAAACTTAAACAACATTATTATGTTCCCACTACGTTACTCAAACTCTTCATCTCACCTCAAATCCCTCGACACTTCATATCGGGCCAAAATCATGAAAAATTCTCACACACTAGATACATACTCATCTCCGACATGGGTATCCAAGTCCGAATAACATTATATTCCCAATAACAAGAAGCCACAACATCCATTATATTCTTTTTCCACCTAATCCATTCTCTTAAGAATATTCAAATGATCCGAAAACCACGTCCACTAAAACCACAACACATCAATTCACAACAAAAAGAAAAATCAAAAAAGAGCTAAAAACTCATCAATCTACTAAAAAACAACATCAAAAGTCAAAACAACAATATCAACACTACATAATAACTTGAACAACGAAAATTCAGAGTAATAATTTATAATTACCGTACTACCCCAACGATCTTTAGGATCAACTTCAGCATCCATTTGAATCAAAACATCAACAACATCAACATAACCCTGACAAGCAGCAACATGCAACGGCGTACGATTATCGATGTCGCGATAATTAACTTGAGCACCAGATTGTTGAACAAGTTCTTTAATTCCATCAATATCACCTTCATGTGCAGCAAACATCAATTTGACGCTTGCTGGAATATCAATCTCATCTCCAACGTAGTCTTCTCCCTCAGGTTCTTCAACCGTGCCGTCTGATGATCCATCAGTTAGGGCAATCAACGGTAATCGATGATTGTTCTGATGATGAATAACATCGTCGTCGTCGTCGGAGTAATTCTTGTTGTTGTTGTCGAGTTTGTCGAGGGCGGCGTAGGAGGATTGGCGGCCGAGAGGAAACCTAACCGTCGCCGGAGAATCCATGTTTTCCGGTGAACGGAAGGTGGTCGGAGGAGAGAGAAAAAGAGGGGTTTTGGTTGGTGAGTTTTGAATAGCCTATATATGCGTCCGTGATTTTGGGGAAATGTTTTGGGGAGAAAAATGGGGGGAAGAAATTAAGAATGAGTGAGTAGGAAGTACGGGCGTTGACGTTTGAATGAGGAAGGAAGAAGTGGAGGAGACGGAGTAAATAGGCGCGTTAGAAAGAGGAGAGAGATTGGGTAAAGAGCAAAGACAGGGTCGACCTTGAGGAGTTGAGGTACAGAATGTTCGGAATTCACGTAGACCATACTATGGGTATACAGACATACACCGTGGTTTTAGACTTTTCATCTCATTTTTTTTTTTAAAATGTTAGGAGAAGACAAGAAGTAGTTGGTGCTGTAAGAAATTGCATGCATTTAAAACTAGTGAGTGTCCCGAGCGATGTCTCGGGTTGTTTCTTGTCGTAATTTTTTAATTTTTTTTTATTTGGTAAGATGAATAACATGTGCGCTGCCTTCGCACAGAGTCCAACCCAGAGACCTAGGGCACTTTGAAGGAGGGGTAGTTGTAAGGGAATTCTCCTCCAAGTGCCCTCACTTGGTGGGATCCGAACCCCTGACCTTAAGGTCATGAGGTGGAATTCCTATCAAGTGAGCCAAGCTAAGCTTGGTAAAAGGTTTTGACCCCTAGACCTTATAGTCCATAAGTTGTGTCCTTACCACTTGTGTTAAAGGTTATTAATTGTCGTAACTTTTTATTTAGTGAGGAAAAATTGACATCATAATTTGAAAAATACACTCTTAGATGTTTGGAAATGAAAGCAATAACTTAACTTTCTACAAGGAATTGGAGTAAGGGTTTATGTCTACAATAGTCTATTATTATCACCATAAATATATTAGGTATCTACCTACTTGTATAAGGTCTTTTAATGAGATATAAATACAAGATTTTATTATATTTTATTTTAAAATACTAAACAATGATGTTATGTAGGATTCATGGTGTTGAGTCATGTAGTGTTTTGATGATTGTAAACAAATGATGATTATCTAACTAACATGTGTGTTTGAGATGTGCATATTACATTAACATGATCAAACAAGTCATGGAAGGTTGAATATATCACATCATGAAGGGCTTCCAACAAGTGAAGTTCCTAAAAGAGTTCCTATAAGGAACACAAACAGAGCGGTTCCTAGGTACATCGTAAGAAGAACATTGAATATGAAGTTCCTGAGCAGGAACTATGACTACGAATTCTTAAAGAAACTAGCACACCGAAGTTCCGTAGATGGAGCTATCAACATGCGGTTCTTGAGTTGGAGCAGCATGGCGCATGAAGGTAGAAAATATGAGTTTATTTTCTAGGATTCATGTAAGTATGTGGAAACGTGCAAGGTAATGGAACAAGGTCAAAAGGAACTCGTAAGGTCAAAAGGAACTCGTGGAACTTAGAGCCAAAAGTATTTAAGAGTCAATAAGTCAGATGCATATTATTATCTTAATCTATAGGAATTTATTTAGCGTTTGTTTCTTAATGAATCTCTACTTGGTTAATTATTTATAGATAACATGCATTAGTTGTTTTAGGATAAGATTTAGTTTTTAAATAAAAGATAAGTTTTAAATAAAATAGTTTTAAATATAATCGGTTTTAATTTAGGATTCTGATTTTAATATCTTTTATTTATATTTTATCTTTTCAGTTTTTGAAAAATAAAAAGCCTAGATTTATAATACGTATAATGAGTTTTTGTAAAGAAACTGTCTGTTTTTTCCTCTCTAAGGAACAGACGTGCTGGTCCTATTAATCTAAGTTAAAGGAACGAAGTAGCAGTTAAAGGAACTAGGCGTGTAAAATATTGTGCAACGCTTAAAAGGAATCTGTTGAGTTTTTAAAGGCTATATTTTAGGAAAATGATTTTATGTGGTTCAAATCTGATATTAAAGGAAAGATCTTTTATGGAAAAGATTTTGTCTTTATTCCAAAATAAAATCATTTTCGGATTTAAAAGAAAATCCTCTAAAGATATTATTTGATAAAAAGATTTAATTTTGGTGTTATTAATTAAAATAGTTTTTAATTAAAAACCAAATTTAAAATACTGTTGCATAAGTAAATGCTAGATTTTAGGAAGCGGTAACATTTCCATCTCCCACGTTCAACTGAGATCGTGGAAGTCATGGGTAACAAAAGGAACGTGTTCCTCTAGTTGAGGAACCTCATGGGAAAATGGTTTAACCACTAACACATGATTAATCCCACGTTCATTCTAAATGACTGCTATAAATAGACAAGTTCAATTAAGTTTCAAGTTGTCTGACTGGTGTCATTCCATAGGGTCTGACTTGTGTCATTCCATAAGAGTCTAACTTAATATAAGTGGGGAGTTTAATGTCATATTCTAAGTCCACATATTGAGTCAGTTCCACGTGTTTCAAAGTTCTAATGTGAGTTGCTTTGTCATCTACGAGTGCCATGTTCCTTTACAGTTCTTGAGTTTCTACATACTAGAGTTAAACTATATTATCAAATGTCTGTATTTGAGTTTGGGGTAAAGGGTTTAAGTGAACTCTTGTAATGGGGACTTGGTTAAGAGTTTGAGTGAATTCTTGTATCAAGTTCGAGTTAGGAACTTGAGCAAGTTCGAGTTAGGAACTTGAGTAAGTTCTTGTTGTTTATGCATAGACTAAGGGTGAAGTCTATCTAGGGGTGAAGGGTTTGAGTAAACCTTTTGTAAAGAGTTGTGGGAATTCTTGAAAGACTTAGAGTTAAGTATAGAGTATAGAGTGGAGATTGTGAGAGAGTTAGAGTTCCTAGTGGAACTTGTGAGAGAGTTGAAGTTCCGAGTGGAACTTGGGCATGTAATAGGTTGTAACAGAGGAGGATCCCTATTATAGTGAAGAGTTTAAATCCTAAGGAGGTCGTGGTTTTTCTTCTTGTATTGAGACAAGAAGTTTCCACGTAAAAATCACTCTTGCACTTTCAGTTCCTTATTGCTTATGTTTAAATTCCGCATTATTTGGGTAATAAGTTCCACACTACAATTCACCCCCCCCTCTTGTAGTGTTCCTATAGAAATAACAATTGATATCAGAGCCGGAACTCAGTGATAAGCAGGAAACCCTGCTGAGTTAAGCTCTTGCAAGAAGAAGGAACTCGTAGGAGAAAGGAACTCCACCCTACGTCATTCAAAGGAACAATTGGAAGCTGACTTTTTATTATCAATTTAAAGTCACTCAAGGATTATCAACGACCCATTTGATGTAAGTATCTCTTACTTGAGATATTCTTTATACGCATACATTAATTTGAAACTTGTTCCTTATAGTATTTCTAGTAAAATTGTTTTATTTGGCTTTGATGTTTTTATAGCAATTTTGGATAACTTTAAAACTGTTTTTTAAAGACAAAATTCAAATTTCCAAATTGTTCTTAAATTTCAAAGAATCAGTATACTAGAAATGGTTCAAGGAACGACTCGTATGGAACAATGCATATTTATTACTCTTGGAACTTGGTTTCCCATCTTTAGGGAAATCCATTATCTTTGGTATGTTATATTACGCTCATATTATTCTTCATTGCCAAATGATAGTGTTATTATGCATCATGAATATTTGAAAAAAAAAAAAATCTTATGTCGATACATGATGTTCCTTGTTAGTAGTAGTAGATATATACATATGCATCATGAATATGGATATTTTATGTTGCTCTTACTAACAAGAAAGGACCCAACATATATTTAGGTACAAAAAAAAAACCAAGAACTTGTTTATTTTACAGGTCATGTGAAAGGAACCTACATCTAGAGGTTGTTTCTAGAAAGTAGATCTAGACATGAGTTCCTCTCACTACAAAAGCTGGAAAAAGTATGTAAAAGGTGAAATACATTTCTCAGGAAATTGGGTAGTAATCTTTACATACTACTATATATCTTGGTCATTATTATTCTCAAATATGCTTTTTAATATCCCCTATTAATACATGCCTGTAGAAAGGTTATGAAAGAGAAGTTGTTTTTTGGTTTTTACATATATATGAATTATTTCAATCTAACTTCTCTTCAAGTTTTGTGCAAGTATAATTATATTTTGTAGGTTTGACTATGGAGATAATTAATATTGGTAAAGGAACTTGCAGATGTAATAAGAGAATGATCGTCAGTTCCTCTGAAAGGAACAGACGTATTGGCATAACTAAAATGAACCAAAGGAACTCTAATATAGTCATAGGAACATAGTAATTAAGCATGAATCAACAAATCTATTAACTGATATTCACGTCCTAATGAAAATAGAAGTTTAAGGCTAAAATTTAGGAAGGTTTTAGGGAAAAAGATTTTGACTAAGTTAAAATATTTTAAGAAAACCTTTTTGGTTATGGAAAGATTTTTTTTTAAAAAAAAATTAAAAAAAATATTTTATATTTAAAGAAAAATCTTCTTAGATACTACTAAAAAGAATTCAAATTAAACTTTTATTTAGAATAAGAGAAGATAATAAGAGATCATGTTTAACAAATTCCTAGAATTTAGGAAAGTGAGATACTGGATATAACACGTTCAAATGAACGTATACAAAGTGGCGCATGATGTGCTTGTTCCTCAAGCAAAGAAACAACATGTTCTAAATCCACAAATTCATGATCCTAAGATCTAATCTCACGTTGACTATTATATAAGAACTTAATTAATGAAGTTCTAAGTGTGCCTGACTAAGTGATTAAGTGAGTTAAGTAATTAGAGTATCAGTGCCTTTATTCTCTTATAATAGCTAATTGTTCCTATTCTATTTTCACTAAATTAAATGCATAAAATCAGTTTCTCAAATCAAGAAACATTGACTATTTATTTGAAGGAAGCGATGGTAAACTAAGATTAGTGGAACTATTAAATGGTATAAGGAACATTCCAACATTTGGCACAAGTTCCTAATTCTTTGAAATTAATCTCAGTTCACTTGAGCAAAGCAGAAGTTCCTTTTCATATGAGACTATATTTTAAGGGATCGGACTTTATTTCATTTTATGTTTTAACTATATTATCTCTTTTGACTAACCTACTAACATTAAAATGCACAAAGTATTTCTTTTTGGGTTTGCTTTACAGATTATATTTCTTAGTTTATGACTACCCAAAATGAAGGAACAAACAATATTTAGTGAGGGAGAACAACTCGTAAGATGTAGCTCGACAACGAGTGTTCCAAGCCTATAATGATAGACAAATCAATATTACTCTCGCTATATGCTTTTGATGAAGGAAATGTAGCTTCATAAACCAACGTAAAATGGTAAGATTGTTTAATAATCAAATGTTGGTAGGTTAAGTTCCCGTTCCATTGTATATATCTTTATTGTCGAGTTAATGAAGCACATTATGTTTAAAGTTTTTAAAAGTTCACTAACTCTCGTTATTTTGCAATTAAATTGCGTCATCAATAAAATCTAGAAATGTCATACTTGAAGGGAATCAAGTAGGGAACACATACTTTGTGGATCTCAATTTGGTTCCTAACAACAACATGACATGAATAGCCATTATTGAAGATGATCTACTTATATCTTTCAAAATGATAACATTCTAACTTCATCATGGTTGACAAACTTAGACCAAGGAACTTGATTATAGGTATATCTTATATCTAGTTCATAAAGGATAGAGTTTGTTAACTATGTCCATGAAGATAGTATGTGATCTTATCTTCTTTCAAAAAATTTGGTATGCACTACAAATTCTTGGAACCTTTTCATGTGAATTTACGTGGCATCTTAAGTGTTTAGATTAAAATTTTGAAGGAGATTTGTCTTGGTTATCGTTGATATTTATTTAAGGAACACTTGATTCTTTTCTTTAATAACAAAGATGAATATTCCACAAAATGTGTAATCATTGCTAAGAAGATTAAAAGTTTAAGTGGTTATAAATTATTATATTCGAGATCTAACCATGGAACCAAGTTCCAAACAAGTTTGATGATTTTGTAGGAAACAAGGTACTGACTACAAGCTTTCAAAGTGAAGAAAATTATAACCAGAAAGGAACTTCTGGACAAAAGTCATCAATACTACTTCCCAATCATCAACAAGGATATGGTTACATCTTTGATCAACAAGACATCCTACAAACTCAAAAAGTAGAAGATTCTACTAGGGAAGTTTGTTGATATAAGTGAAGAGGCGATGTTCCTGTGATGCGCCTTCCATTGCAAAGCATACCAAGTTTACAACTAAGAAAACAATGTGCATAGTAATGAGTGAGCATATTATTTTAATTGAAACTAACTTGTTTGTTCACAGTAAACAGGTTAATGATGGTTTTCATGTTGAACTCATAAGTTTCTATGGAACTAGAATTCTTAACATGAAATATGTCATTCTCAAAAGCAACAATAGCCATCTATATGACCTCATGGAGAAGAGCTTAAAAATGAAGATCAAGTTCAAATTCATGAAATACAAGTTCAACTCAATAAATATGTGGAAGCGAGTTCCTATGCAATTAGTAGGAACAAAGGAACTCTATACAGGTTAGTTGTTGATAGGAACAACTGAACAAAGGTATTGACTTTGAGGAAACTTTTATTCATGTAGCTAGGTCATGATATAATTGAATATTATTTTCTTGTTGCTTACATGGGATTTACATTGTTCCAAATAGATTTTCAATGTGTTCAAAATAAATAATTTTTTTGGAAATCTATGAGGAACAACATCAAGTTTCTTCTTGAAAAATGATTTAAAAATTGACAGTAACTTTTGTGTTCAAGCGGAATTGACTTAGTAGTTGTACATCGTAATATGGATAATATTTTTGGTACAACTAACTATTTTATGCAAGGGTTTTTGCTAACCTTATAAGCAAATGCGTACACGAGCATAATAAGGGAACACAACTTCTCTCTTGGAACATAATGACGCAATGACAATAACATGTCAAGGAACTTTTGAAGGATGATGAGTATGAGTCAAGTTGAAATGACAGTTTCCATCAGATGTGAAGACATCAAAATTATGGAACTAGTAGTTCAGGAACTCAAAAGTAAGTCATTAAAATCAGTCCAATACTTGAGGAAATTTTATATTCATGGTGAAATGTGACTTAAGTTATGATATTCCTATTGTAAATTACATCGTTAAATTATCAATATGAATGCTAACTTTTATAAGTCTTGCTTTAAATTATGTGAAAATATGTTCTTTATAATTTCACCTATTCATGGACTGTTTAGAGGATCGGAACAAGACTTGATGAAGTATGACTTGAGTGTAAACATGTTCTTTTCCAAAAGTTTTGTCGAATTGGGCTCTTACACATATTACAAATGAAGTAATTATATGCACACTAGCGTAAATATGTTACACTTAATTTTTGTGTTGTAAATGCATACTCACTTGCCTAAGAGTGTTAGAGGTCTCATAATAGAACTATGGATGCTATCAAACATGAAAATCCTAAGTTGCTAAAGGAACAATGAAAGAAACCTTGATGGAACAAGACAGGTAATTTCCCATAATATATTTCTTTAACTTTTAGAGGGAACAAACCTATTCTTAGCCAACTATCATCAGTTCACACCACATTTTTTCAAATATCCTTTGACTGATTAATTCCTAATTCCATTCATCTCTCGTCACTTCAAATCTCCTCATTCCCACGTGCTCTAATTTAAAATTCATGACTTTTTATAGTTCAACGATGCATAAAGAGTGATCAATGGTAAATACATTTTGAGGGGGAAGTTATGGAAGAAGTGAGAAGCAAGTATTTAATGTTTTATCAATTGATGCTCAGAAGGATATATCATTATATGGAACTACTCATATAAGTTCCTAATGATGAAGGAATTGTAAGGAATTCAGGGGGGATAAGAGAGACATCGATATAAATGTGACATTCTAGGAAAAATGTAACAACTTATAATGACACTCTTGTTTAAAAAAAAATTATAAAAAAAAAAAAAAAAAAAGAGATAAACAAGGGTGATCAAATCTTTATTATTTCCTAGAAGTCAATATTTGATATGGTTGTAAAAATGCTTACTCATGGATTTGATGATTTGAGAAGAGGAACATAAGCAACAGATGAAGAACTTGATTACAAAGATGAATTCGTTAAAGTTTCTTTGTGCAATGAGTTCTTCACGGTTGGTTGGTTGAGTAAAAGTGAACTTGACAGATATATATATCAAGGTGAATGTGTGTGAGGTTTGACAGAGATTTCAACGTGTGATGTGAAGTGATCAACTCTAATATTTGTTGAGAACCTCTTATTAAAGTCTAAACTATAGAGCACACTATATATCTCAAGTTCCCTCTACACAAATTGTTCCATAAACTTCTTTCATATTTTTTTGAGCCGGATATTACAATGTCCTATCTCTTAATCCATTCTTGACTTTCAAATTTGATTTTTGCTTGACTTTTATTTTCTTATTTGTCAAGTTCCTTCGATGGTTTTTGAAGTTGGGTCTTTGGATTGTGAGTTGGAAATTTGTGTAGCACATGCATCCTAAGTTTGAAAAATTGAGATTCTTGAGACTTTTGGGACTAAAAAGTGTTTAACCATTATGGTGGTAAGTGTAGCATATAACAATAAGTGTATATGATTTACCTAAAATAAATATGTGTAGGATGATCCTTTTCGATAATGACAAAAGGGGGAAGAATATGTATGATGCTTATGGTCAAGTATAGTTAAGTCTAAATCCTTATATGATGAAAGTTCTTTATATGATGTGTTTATCTATGTTGATATTTCCTTCATATACATGCATGACTTGTTAGTTAATGGGGATTAATGTACATCGTTTATTGTTTAATTTGTGATAAGCATAATTTGTTTGTCATCATCAAAAAGGGGGAAATTGTTGAGTCATGTAGTGTTTTGATGATTCTAAACAAATGATGATTATCTAACTAACATGTGTGTTTGAGATGTGCATATTACATTAACATGAAACAAGTCATGGAAGGTTGAATATATCACATCATGAATGGCTTCCAACAAGTGAAGTTCCTAAAAGAGTTCCTATAAGGAACACAAACAGAGCGGTTCCTAGGTACATCCTAAGAGGAACATTGAATATGAAGTTCCTGAGCAGGAACTATGAGTGCGAAGTTTCTTAAAGAAACTAGCACACCGAAGTTCCATAGATGGAGCTATCAACATGCGGTTCTTGAGTTGGAGCAGCATGGCGCATGAAGGTAGAAAATATGAGTTTACTTTCTAGGATTCATGTAAGTATGTGGAAACGTGCAAGGTAATGGAACAAGGTCAAAAGGAACTCGTGGAACTTAGAGTCAAAAGTATTTAAGAGTCAATAAGTCAGATGCATATTATTATCTTAATCTATAGGAATTTATTTAGCGTTTGTTTCTTAATAAATCTCTACTTGGTTAATTATTTATAGATAATATGCATTAGTTGTTTTAGGATAAGATTTAGTTTTTAAATGAAAGATAAGTTTTAAATAAAATAGTTTTAAATAAAATCGGTTTTAATTTAGGATTCTGATTTTAATATCTTTTATTTATATTTTATCTTTTCCATTTTTTGAAAATAAAAAGCCTAGATTTATAATACGTATAATGAGTTTTTGTAAAGAAACTGTCTGTCTATTCCTCTCTAAGAAACAGACATGCTGGTCCTATTAATCTAAGTTAAAGGAACGAAGTAGCAGTTAAAGGAACTAGGCGTGTAAAATATTGTGCAACGCTTAAAAGGAATCTGTTGAGTTTTTAAAGGCTATATTTTAGGAAAATGATTTATGTGGTTCAAATCTGATATTAAAGGAAAGATCTTTTATGGAAAAGATTTTGTCTTTATTCCAAAATAAAATCATTTTCGGATTTAAAAGAAAATCCTCTAAAGATATTATTTGATAAAAAGATTTAATTTTGGTGTTATTAATTAAAATAGTTTTTAATTAAAAACCAAATTTAAAATACCGTTGCATAAGTAAATGCTAGATTTTAGGAAGCTGTAACATTTCCATCTCCCACGTTCAACTGAGATCGTGGAGATCATGGGTAACAAAAGGAACGTGTTCCTCTAATTGAGGAACATCACGGAAAAATGGTTTAACCACTAACACATGATTAATCCCACGTTCATTCTAAATGACTGCTATAAATAGACAAGTTCAATTAAGTTTCAAGTTGTCTGACTGGTGTCATTCCATAGGGTCTGACTTGTGTCATTCCATAAGAGTCTAACTTAATATAAGTGGGGAGTTTAATGTCATATTCTAAGTCCACATATTGAGTCAGTTCCACGTGTTTCAAAGTTCTAATGTGAGTTGCTTTGTCATCTACGAGTGCCATGTTCCTTTACAGTTCTTGAGTTTCTACATACTAGAGTTAAACTATATTATCAAATGTCTGTATTTGAGTTTGGGGTAAAGGGTTTAAGTGAACTCTTGTAATGGGGACTTGGTTAAGAGTTTGAGTGAATTCTTGTATCAAGTTCGAGTTAGGAACTTGAGTAAGTTCTTGTTGTTTATGCGTAGACTGAGAAAGAAGTCTATCTAGGGGTGAAGGGTTTGAGTAAACCTTTTGTAAAGAGTTGTGGGAATTCTTGAAAGACTTAGAGTTAAGTATAGAGTATAGAGTGGAGATTGTGAGAGAGTTAGAGTTCCTAGTGGAACTTGTGAGAGAGTTGAAGTTCCGAGTGGAACTTGGGCATGTAATAGGTTGTAACAGAGGAGGATCCCTATTATAGTGAAGAGTTTAAATCCTAAGGAGGTCGTGGTTTTTCTTCTTGTATTGAGACAAGAAGTTTCCACGTAAAAATCACTCTTGCACTTTCAGTTCCTTATTGCTTATGTTTTAAATTCCGCATTATTTGGGCAATAAGTTCCACACTACAATTCACCCCCCCTCTTGTAGTGTTCCAATAGAAATAACACATGGTTAAGCTCTCACTTTTCATTTCAAATGTCACGTATTCGATACCTTGTAACTACACAACATTATTTTTTTAAGGGAAAATTTAATAAAACTACCTTTTATATTAATTTTTTTCAAAAAACTACCTTTTAAAAATTTTCTTTCAGAAAACTACCTTATATAACAAATTTGTTTCAATATACAACCATTTTACCATAAATGGGGTTTAATCACTAATACTTGAGTCACCATAAACTGCTATTCTTTCCTCCCCTATCGTTTCTCTCTTCTTTTCTCGCTACTCCACCGGCGGCAACACCTAGGGCGATTGTCATTTATTGATTAGTATTAAATATAAACATAACATGTTAGTATATTGAAAGGAATATGTTATATAAGGTAATTTTTTGAAAGAAAATTTTTAAAAGGTAGTTTTTTGAAAAAAGATGGTTATAAAAGGTAGTTTTTTGAAATTTTTCCTTTTTTAATTGAGAGGTTTGACATGAGAATAGAGCATTTACATTAGAGCCTTAGAGGAGAGTGCCACGTGGCACATAGACTTTCTTAGAAACGTCTTTTAATATATTGTTATAGATAGATTAGATAATGGTCTAAGTTGTTAAGAAGATACTGGACTACCATTCTGAATATAGTGACTAGTTTAATTTATTTGGTAACTAGTTTAATATCTTTAGTGACCCATTTAATCCAGTCAGTAATCGCATTTTTTAATTTATTTTGTAACTAGTTTAATCCATTAGTGACTAGTTAAATCCATTCGTTGAGACTGTCGGGTTATTTTTTTTAAAAAAAACACAGTTGCAGCTCAAGATTCAAATGGAAATAAAGGAATGAGAAGAAAATGGACGATTCGGTTGGTGCCAAATGTTTAGAGATAGTGTTGGATTAGAATGAGATAGAATGGACTTGTTAGGAGAATGTAGGCTGATTTTGACCACATATTCTATTGTTTGTTGAATGAGAAGTCTGGTGTTTTTATTTGTTGTCCGTATTTTGTTAATATTGACTGTATTTTTTTATATTTGTATTATTATTTATTTTGCTTTTTTTTTTTACAAAGAAATGAAATTTTCAAACATTGGGGTATGAAAATGTTTATTTTTTCAGTTTTACCGTGGGAGAAACTTTCGCAAAATTTCGGGTTGGGTGTGAAGCAGGTTGGGCATCATTAGTATATACGGGTGATAAATAGTCTCATACTTTTGTTTTTGGCATATAAGTAGTGGTGTTCAAAGATATATATGGCCCACCTTTTAAATATATGGTTATTAAATAATCATTTCTAGGGGGGTTGGATATTTGATCCAGAAAAAAGTGTGAACTTAATTGTAGACCATGCTCCCGAGAGCACCATGTGCAGGCCCGCAGCAAGGGGTGTGCAAAGTGCCCCTTTGCACAGGGCCCCAATCTAAAAAAATTTGGTTTAATTTTGGAGGGCCCAGTCTTATTTTGTGCTAGCCCACGTCCTTCACGCTTCAATTCTTCATACTTCAGCTTTCCTTCCTCGTACATCACGCCACTAATTAAACAACTTTCCTCAAAATCCTCCCTCTATCTTGATTCACGCTCCATTATTCATGATTCACCTTCCTCAATCTTCAAGTCTTTCAAACTTCTTTGATTCTTCATCAATTCTTTCTCAATTTTTTTCGGTTCTTCATTAATTCTCTCTATTATCTATGGAAAGTTGGGGTTTTTTTCTCTCTCTAACGGGAAAAAATTTATTTTTACCCAATTTGAGATTGTCATTCATTATCAATGGCAAACAACAATTAATTTTGATTTCTCCTAATTTCTTCATATCAAACGGCTAATTTTTGAGAGGTCTATATAAAGGAGGAATTTTCAAGGTTCTTAATCATCTACTTCCCAATTCTCAATCGGGTTCATTGAAGTAAGTAGTATTTTGATTTTGATTTTTCTGCAATTATACGTGCTTATGCTTGATTTTGATTCAATTTTGAATTTGATTATTTTTTCCGCAATTAATTTTGTGTTCAATTATGTGGAATATCCGAATATGCTTGATTTAATTTTCAGGAGCTTTTTATTATAATAATAAAAATAAATTTTTGATTTTTATTATTATTTTTTTTTCTACAATTATAAATCCCTATTATAGAAATTAGAAGGTCGTATTATCAATTCACGCTCCATTTTTTTTTAAGAGTCCAACTGCCGAAGGAAAAAATTGGGTAAAAATCAGAAGGAAAAAAATTAATTTTGCCCAATTTGAATAATAATATTATTTTTAGTTTTTTACCCAAATCACTCTCGAATTACTTCTGATTTTTTTATTTTTATTATTATTTTTCTGCAATTATAAATCTCTGTTACATTATTATTAATTTTTCTGCAATTACTCTCGAATCAATCTCGAATTACTTCTGATTTTTTTTTTTTTTGTTATTATATTTGTGGGATTGATTGAGATTTGAGATCAGTAAAAAGAATTAAAGATGACAAGTTTCAGTTTAGATGGAAAAAAATCGAAAGAAAGATGAAAAAAGTAGGAACTGATGTATTCAATTTTGACTGTATTCAATTGAAAAAGTAGGAACTGATGTATTCAATTTTGGGTGTATTCAATTGAAAAAATCGAAAGAAAGATGAAAAAAGTAGGAACTGATGTATTCAATTTTGGGTGTATTCAATTGAAAAATAGAAAGAAAGATGAAAAAAAGTAGGAGCTGATGAAAAAAATCGAAAGAAAGCTGCCATTCTTTTTGGGTGTATTCAATTGTACAAAATGACTGAATTTTATGTAGAATGCAACTGATTTTTTTTATAATGCTTCATATTGATTATTTTGTTTTTTATTACCTTAATAATCTTTTAATTTTCTGTGTTGAAGGTTAATTTTGTTTGAACGGAGTTGATTTCGAGATTGGAGGAATTGAATCAAAGGATGTTATTGATATAAACTTCATCTCTCCAGGTTATATCAATCTATTTGAAACTCATATTTAATTGTTAAATTGCTGAAATCTTCTATGATTTTATAAATAATGGCCCTTAATACTAGAAAATATGATTCTGGATATGAAAAGCGTAAGAAAAGGAAAAAAATGGAATTGTTGATTGAGTCTCAAAAAGGAGCTCTTGATAAATTCATCATCAAAGAATCCCAAGTTACTAATGATAATGTTGAAAATGAAAATGTTGATGTTCATGTTGAAAATGAAAATGTTGATGTTCATGTTGAATCTCCAATAAATCTTGAAAATGATATTGATGTTGAACATGTCCATTATGTGCCTATTGTAAATAATGATGTCAATGACGTGCCTAATGGTAATCCTAGTGTTGATAATGTGCCTAATGATAATCCTACTTTTGGTAATGTGCCTAATGATACTCCTAATGTTGATGATGGGCCAATTGAGAATGATAATGTCAATGGTGAAAATGTTGATAATATGCATAATGACAATGTCGATCCATGTGAGCCTAGTTATATGCCTGATATATATGATCCAAGAGTTTGGGATGGTCTCAATTCTAAAATGATTGATCTATTAGTGCAAAAGGGACCTAAAAGAGATTATTCTATTGTGAAAGGTCCTAAAGATAAATTCTCTAGGCGATTTACGGCTAATTTATATACTAGAGTTTTATCAAATGGTGAGAAATGTGGTAGGAATTGGCTTTTTTATTCAAAAGAGCTTGATAGGATTTTTTGTTTTTACTGCAAATTATTTAAAAAAGGAATTGGTAGGGGTCAATTAACAAATGAAGGCTTTTCTGATCGGGGTCATATTGGCATAAGACTTAAAGAACATGAGACAAGCATGGATCATGTTAAAAATATGACCACTTGGTATGAGTTGCGTGTAAGATTTCAAAAGAATCAAACTATTGATAAGACAACTCAAAGATTAATTGAGAAAGAAAAGGATCATTGGAAAAAAGTGTTGCAAAGAATTATTTCAGTTGTCAAATTTTTGGCTAAACATAATTTAGCATTCCGTGGTTCGAATGGGAAACTCTACCAAAAAAGTAATGGTAATTTTTTGGGCTTAATTGAGATGTTGGCAGAGTTTGACCCAATTGTCCAAGAACATGTCAAGCGTATTACTAATAATGAGACTCAATATCATTATCTTGGTCATACCATCCAAAATGAGTTGATACTTTTACTCTGTTCCGCAATTAAAAATGAAATTATTAAGCATATTAAACAAGCAAAATACTTTTCAGTGATACTTGATTGTACTCCTAACGTTAGCCATCAAGAACAAATGACTTTGATATTGAGATATGTCAATGTTTCTGCAAATCCTATTTGCATTGAGGAATCTTTCTTAGGATTTTTGAATGTAAATGATACAACTGGACAAGGGCTTTTTGATGTTTTGATAAATGAGTTGAAAAATCTTGATCTTGATGTAATGGGTGTGAGAGGCCAAGGTTATGATAATGGATCAAATATGAAAGGCAAACATCAAGGAGTTCAAAAGAAATTGTTGGATTTGAATTCTAGAGCTTTTTATACATCTTGTGGTTGTCATAGCCTAAACTTGACATTATGTGACATGGCCAACTCATGTAGTAAAGCTAGAGATTTTTTCGGAGTCATTCAACGCATATATACAATTTTTACAGCTTCTACTAAGAGATGGCAAATTTTGAAAGACAATGTGAAAAAAAGAACTCCTAAATCTTTATCCTCTACTCATTAGGAGAGTCGGTTAGAAAGTATTGAGGCTATTAGATTCCAAATGTCAGACTTACGAGAAGCTTTACTTGAATTAGGTGATTGTGAAGCTAAATCCTTAGCAAATAATGAGCTTGATTCTCTCAAGTTCCCTATCAAATGGAATAAGAGGCAAAGCACGATTGCTTCTTGGCATACAAGACCACAAGGCTCAAGAGGGGTACTCAAACAACACACAAACAACAAAAGGACAAGAAAAGAAAATAAGGACTTAGACTCACAAGCAAAACTACGACTCAATGAAAATACGCCAATTCCCCGGCAACTGCGCCAATTTGACCAAGGGAAAAACTAGGTCGTTACTAACTCCCCTAATGTCAAATAAAAAAACCTAACTATCCACCTAAACTAGTCAAGTGGTAAGTAAGGGTCGAACCACAAGGATCGGAGGTCTCACCAAGGTAGAGTCGCTACAAGTAAGCTAAGTCGAAGAAATCGTCAAGTTTTGGTTGAACTAAATGATTAAAACTATTGGAATCAAATTAGGAAAGCACTAGGAATGGGAAATCACCACAATCATAGTTCACATCCAACATCTAAGTAGAGATAAGGGGGTTGACAAGCATTGGGGATATGCAAAGGGAATAAACAAACCTAAACACCTCTCAAAACGTTGTTAGGGAGTTCAGAGTCCTAATTATGGCAACAAAACCTATATTTTGAGGCGTTATCACCTAACTAGGCCAAGTTAAGAATTGAAATCAAACCCAAGTTAATACCAACCAACAAGTGATGTGTAACAACTAGTCAATCAATCATGAAGGTCAACCACATAAAAGTAAACCATTAAATGGGCAATAAAGGATCAAAAGATGATGGAGCTCACATCAACTAAGTCACCAATTGACATCAAAGATTAAAATTGCACAAATCCCAAACATAACCAACCCAATAAACTCTACTCATGAAAATAGGATGCAAACAATGATTGGGCTACTCCCAATCCTAGTTAATGAACTACTCACTACCCATTATACTACCAAACATCCTAAACATGGAAAAACTAGCAATAGATCAACAATCTAAAAATAGCAAAATAGCAAAAATCAATACTTTAGAGTAAAAACAAAACAAAATCTAGTGAGCAAACAAGAAGAATCTAAGAAAGGATGAAAACTTTAATCTAGATTAACTACTAAGCATGAAGATTAAACAATGAAAACATGAAACTAACAAAGTAGAAATGCATAAAAACAATGAGAAAGAAAGAAAGGATTGAGAGGATTACTAATGAAACAAGAAACTTCAAAGAAATTGTCACTTTTTCATTGATTTCAATCTCCAAAGTACACCTCTTGAGCCAAGTTTTCTCTCTCCTACACTAGTAAGCAAGATTAGGGTTCTAAAAATCTGGGGATGCTTTTTAAAATAGGGTAGAGGAGTATTTATACTCCCTCTAATTACACAAGTCGTAAAAGAAAAGAAATCCGAAAAAAGGCCCAGCGAACAGAGGCCCGGGTGGGCTAAAACGGGCCCGGGCGGTCTGGTAAGAGGAGCCCGGGCGGGCTCACTGGGTGGCCCGGGCGGTGCAGGGTGAATGGGCCCGGTCTGATACCCCGGGCATGCATTAAATTCCCAGGCAGGAGGCAATAAGTTTGCCTGATGTAGCGCCCAAGCAGGCTGCCTGTTTGCTCGGGCGGGCTGATTGTTTGCTCGGGCGGGCTGCTGACGGCTCGAGCGGTCCTTTTCTTATTTCTTTTCTTTTTGCTCCCCTCTAAGCTTGTAGGAACTCAAGTTCCTACACATCAAAGATCAAATAGAAGAGTAGGGGAGGGGGTTGCAAATACATGTACACATGTGCTAAGAGAGAGTTAGATAGAAAAGGAGGTGAAATTAAGGAAAAAGGGAACTAAAATGCAAAATAAATCAAGTAAAATAGCCTATAAAACTACCCTAAGAGTGAGATAAATCTCACTCATCAATTTCCCCCAAACTTAAATGTTTGCTTGTCCTCAAGCAAAGTGCAAAAAGGACATAAGAGGGAAAAAAATGATACAAAGAGGATAGCAAGGCAATGTTGCTAAAACTAAGTACACACAAAGCAAAAAGGAAACTATATACACTAACTCATTTTCGTAGGAATCACGGTCACCTTTAGCGAAAGTGACAAGCCATTTAAACCCCAAAGTTGCCAACGAGGACGAGTAATGCTCTCGTAATGGTTTTCTAAGAGTTTAACCCATAACTCTAGATCTTAGAATGCAAGGCAAACCAAAAATAAATAAGCCAAAGAAAGCCAAAAGAAAATAAAAAAAAGGCGCTCTTAAGTGAGATTTTGAAAAGGAGCAAACACAAATGGATGCAAGAATTTCTAGACACTAAAAGTAAGCATGCTCAAAGATGTTCATAGGTTGATTAAAACATACCATACACTAAGAATAGAGAACTAGATAGAGCACATTTCCTCAAATTCTACAACCATACATACCGCGTTCTCTCAACTAGTTTCAAATTCGCCATTCAAGGTAGCTTCTCTAAACTCCGAAGAATGGAGCCGATAAATGTAACAAGAAATAGAATAGGAGAAGGTTACTCGACATCTCGACATGGCACACTCGCTCAATAGGCTTGATTCCAATCTTCCGCCACCAACAATGACTCAACCCTCTAAGGTCAAAAGAACTTTTTAAGGTGGTAACGTAGGCTAGGGGTAAAAGGTGTGAATAAATTTGGATAGTGGTGCTCAATCCTAAAATAGTGAAGTCTTTGTAGGAGAGAAAGAGCTAAATAACCATAAATCACAAATCATACCCAACCATTTAGGGATAAAGTTCCCCCCAAACTTATTCAAAAACATGACAATAATGAACTATTTTTGGATTTTCTTCTTTTTTTTTTATCTTTTTCATTTTCCCAGCCTTCTTTGACTTTGGGTGGCTTTTTCTATGAAGTTGCAATTGCATTTATTCGAAAATATACACAAAATTTCCACTATACCATAAGAATCTCATCATTTTTCTTCCCCCCCCTTTTTTTCTTTTTCAAATATTACTCAAGACAATCGCTCTAACTTCACTATTCACTACAAGGGTGAAAAATAAAATAAGGATGCAATTGGCTTGTATTGAGGTATCCAAAGAAAAGGATAAGGCTTGAAGGGTTAAGAGGAAGGGCAATTGCAAATAAAAACAAAACCAAGAAAAGAAACGAAAATAAAGGGCCTAAAACTATAAAAAAAAATAAAAATAGTCACCAAAAAGAACGCCTTTATCTTTCCCTAGAGTGGCTCGGTCGCGATCTTGGATAGATTGGAGTCAAGTCCTCGATAAAAGTATGCAATATCGAGGATCCATGCCGCTCAAAATAGATTTTGGGGCTTTTTGAAAGTCCTCACATGGGATTATCAAGCAAATACTACTCTTTTAGGTTTCAAATTCACTAGAGAGAGCAACACCATCATACCACAATCCATGAATTAAGGTCTTGTGCTCTCAAAAAGTTATAACCAGTACCTTAGAATATAGTATCCTAAAATCAACCATAAACATCTCAAAACATGCGGACTTTTAACATCTAGGAATAAAAACATTCAAAACAGTGAAGTTTCAATGATATTGTTCTCAACTCAAGAGCAAAAGAAATAAATAAAAGAAAAGTTTGCCGTGATTCATACCTTTTTTTGTTGTTTTTTTTTCAAATTTTTTTTGGTACTCACATCATCAAACTCAAACATCACTCATCAAATATCAACACTAAACATCAAGCAATTCTAACCCTCATGAAGTACACCCCAAAAATTAAACCTACCCTCTAGACACTTAGTCATTCACTACCCTTTTTTAAACATCCTCACCCTTTTAATACAAGTGAAATCAACCCCCCCAAACTTACCAAACACACCGTCCTCGGTGTGCCAAGCATAGACATAGGGGGGAGGGCGGGGGAAAGATGATGAGGATCCTAATCCTCATCCACCGGGTCATCGCCCGGTAGTTGGGACGCGGGAGGACCATGGGGGGATCAACCCCCGTCAAATGTAGGATCGTGAAAAGGGTAGGAAGGGTCGCCCCTTGGATCGGTCCCATCCGACACCGTGTAGTCATATGGTGGTGGTCGAGGGGGCCAAAAGGGGTAGGTTGGTTGACCATTGTTCCACCCCGGAACCGACCCATATTGGGGCGGCATGTTGGGGTAGTTGACAAATGGCTCAACTAGACCTTGCTCCACATGATAATGAAATATTTTATTTTGTTGGAGCATGATAGTGTCAATGTCTTGTCTCATCCTTTGGTATTGGTCATTGAGGTGACCAAACCCTTGGGATTGAGACAATGCGAGGTTGGCTAGGTGAGCCTCAATTGAAGACATGTCAAAAGAGGGGTCACCTTGGCCGGAGGAGGAAGAGGGGCCGGCACGGGAAGTGGGGGGGCCGGCCCGGGAGGGAGGGTGTCGGGGAGGTGGGCTTTCATCACCACCTCCTTGGGGGTTCTGCGGCCCTTGATCCCTAATGGTTCTATCGATTAAATAGGGATTGGGCGTCTCTCTCGTGAGAGAAGTAATAGATGGGTTAGGAAGGCGGCACCATGAGGTCTTCTCCGACCCTGCTAAAAGTACGTAGGGACGGGTTTCATTGCCGCCTTCGCGGATGAAATTCATCACCCGCAATTGTCGGATGTTTAGGAAGACATCCGTTGAAACAGGGGAGAGGGTGGCAAGCTCATTACCAAGACCCAAATGACTGGCAATAAGTGTAATCATGCCCTCCATAATAATGCCGGATCGGTGTGGGGTGCCGTCCCGGTGTTGTATCATCCGAACTACAAATTGCTCGGCAAAGTTTATGGGGGGTGGGTCTTGGTGCTCTTGGGTGCACAACCAAAGGGCCGGCATTTCATGTTCACTTGCTGCGCCTACTTCGGAACGGCCATAGACCGCGTATACCATCATGCGATGCACGTAGCGCATCGCAAGATGGATAATGGAGGATGATTTCTCATAACTCCAGTCGAAGTAGTCTCGGGAACATGTAATGCGGGCCCAAAAACTCTCCAAGTTATAACCGCCGAGAGTGTTTAAATCCGTTCCCGGAGGGGAATTAGGATCCCACCCAAAATAAGTATTTAAATCTTCAAATGACATATCGTAATCCGCATTGAAGAGACGGAAACAAATTAGGGTCTCGCCCGTCTCATCATCCGTGTCACGTGATAATGTACTTAAAAATTCACTTACAAGTGATGGGTAAGTGGGAGCGAATTTGTCTAAGAATGAAGTCCACCCAATTCGTGCGCACAACAAATGCCTAATGCAGTGCATGAGCGTTGATGGTAAAATTTTGTTGGTTTAAAATCGCGTTTGATGTGCGTCCGAAAAAGGCTTTTCTCGGCGGCGCTTGTAAGTGTGATATTGAATCTCCTCCATGGTTGGGAGGAGTCTTGTTGATGAGAGTTTGTGGTCGCATCTTGAGCTAAATTAGATTTACGGCTTTTAGACGGCCTTGACATTGTTATGAAAATCGAAAATCGTAAATTTTCGTTTAACTACAATGTCGAGGTTGTTTAATCAAGTAAAGTTAATTCCCAAATTGCAATCACAAATTAACTCAACAAGTACAATGTCAAACTTACAAAGCTAAACAAAAGCATAAACACTAATCTACAATTTCAACAGATCTCTAATACAAATTCCAACTAATCCACAAGCAAACCACACAAAACCAACGATTATTTCACAACTAAAAAGAAACTATAAAGAAAAACTAATCAAGGACTAATCCACAACTAATACCACAATCAAATCGCAACTAATACCACAATCAAATCACAAACAATTATCTAATGTAGCATAATAATTTCAACTAATCAACTATCCTACACCACAATCAAGGGGAGCAACAATAATGGGGAAAAACTAGATTATAACTAGGATATTGAGAGAAAGAAATAAAAATAAGCAAGAGTTAGAGGAATTTGTTACCCAACAATGGAGAAATTCCTTAAAGCCTTGCAAAATCTTGTTCTTTTAGCCCAAAATGTGATGCTCTTCTACCCTTGAAGCTTCCTTGAGTGTTAATGGAGGAGAGAGAAAGTTTAGGTTTAAGGGTTTGTGAAAGAGGGGATTTTGTGAGTTAAAGAGTGAAATTTGTTGGGATTTTTGTAGAGAAGATGGAAAATGTAGTGATTTTGTGGTTTAAATGAGTGGATTTGATGGAAAAATGAGGATTTGAGAGTTTGAAATGTGAGGGTTTGAGGGTTTTTGAGTGGGAGATGAGTGAGAGAGTGAGGGAGATGAGTTGAGAATGAGAGAAAATGAAAAAGAGAGGAAGCAAGAAAGAGGCATGAGCGTTGTTTTTTTTCGGCTGGAGTGCAGCGCCTGGGAGCCCGGACGGGCTTTATGAACTACCCTGGGCGAGCGTCTTTCCAAGCTCGGGCGTTGCAGGGTGGGCAGGCCCGGGCTTTTACCCCGGGCGGACAGCATTTTTTTTCCCAAATTGGCAAAATGTCCCGAGCTCGACCCCCCGGGCGAGCAAGCCAATTGCCCGGACGGGCTGATTTGCTCGGGCGAGCCATCTTGAGCTCGGGCGGGCTCTGGGCTCCTTAGCAATTCCTTTTGCTTTGTTTTTTTTTTCTTCTTCTTTGCTTCCTCTTTTCCCTTCCCTTCACTTCCTTAGCCCGGTTCTTTGTTTTTTTTTTCATAGTAAAAAGAGTTCATATAACAATAAAACAAGAATTAGTGAGAAAAATTAAAAATAATAAAAATAAAAAAAAAAGTAATGAAGAAGAGAGAGTAGGAAATTTGGGTTGCCTCCCAAAAAGCGCTTGTTTTTAAGGTCTTTAGCTTGACCATGATGGAATGTGTGCTTCATGTTGTAGGAGGTGGAGTGAAGTCCCCAAGGATGGTAGTAGAGATTGCTCTAACAAAGGCATCACCATAGTATTTCTTCAATCGGTGCCCATTGACCTTGAATGGGCTTTGGCTTGGACAAGAGATGGTGATCGAGCCATAAGGAAGGACTTCCTTAACTTCATAAGGGCCACTCCATCTTGATTTGAGCTTTCCGAGGAAGAGCTTCAATCGTGAGTTGTAGAGGAGGACTTGGTCACCAACATGGAACTCCTTCTTAACAATGTGCTTGTCATGCCAATCTTTGCTCCTAGCTTTGTATATGCTTGCACAATCATAAGCGTCCATGTGGAGTTCTTCAAGCTCATTAAGATCAAGGAGTCTCTTGTCACCCGCACTCTTCAAATCAAAGTTAAGGGCCTCGATTGCCCAATGAGTCTTGTGCTCAAGTTCCACCGGAAGGTGGCAAGACTTTCCATACACCAACTTGTATGGAGTGGTGCCAATAGGAGTCTTGAAGGCGGTTCGATAGGCCCATAGTGCATCATCAAGCTTGAGTGACCAATCCGTTCTATTCCTATCCACGGTCTTCTCTAGGAGCAACTTGATCTCTCTATTTGACACTTCGGCTTGCCCACTTGTTTGAGGGTGGTAAGAGAGACCAACCCTATGGTGAACACCATATTTAGCTAAGAGAGCTTGGAATGACTTCTTAGCAAAATGGGAACCCCAATCACTTATAATGGCCTTGGGCACGCCAAATCGTGGAAAAATAGTCTTTTTGAACAACTTAGTCACGACCTTTGAATCATTGGTGGGGCTTGCAAGACATTCAACCCATTTGGAGACATAATCCACCGCAAGAAGAATGTAGAGGTTGCCACAAGAGGAGGGAAAGGGTCCCATAAAGTCAATTGCCCACACATCAAATACCTCAAGCTCTTGGATTGAATTTTGGGGCATTTCAGCCCTCTTGGAAATATTCCCGGTACTTTGACAACGATCACATGTTTTCACAAAAGCCCATGAATCCTTGAAGAGTGGGCCAAAATAAACCACTTTGAAGAACCTTGGCGGCGGTTTTATTTGAACCCATGTGCCCTCCACAAGGGGAAGAATGACACATCTCTAGAACTCCTTTCATCTCTTCATTAGGGACACACCTCCTATACAAGCCATCGGAGCACCTCTTGTAAAGCAAGGGCTCATCCCATATGTAGTACCTTGAATCATGCTTGAGCTTGCGCCTTTGTTGTGGTGTAAATTCGGGGGGAATTGCACCACAAGCTAGGAAATTCACAATATCAGCGAACCAAGGGAGGTCCTTGCTCTCGATAGCATACAAGGCATCGTCACGAAGATCTTCATTAATGGGAGCATCATCCATACCAAGCTCCATAGGCTCCAATCTAGAGAGGTGATCCGTAACAACATTCTCACATCCTTTCTTGTCTCTCACATCTATGTCAAATTCTTGAAGAAGCAAGACCAATCGAATCAACCTTGGTTTAGCATATTTCTTAGACATTAAGTACTTGAGTACCGAATGATCGGTGTACACAATAGTCTTGGACCCAACAAGGTATGATCTAAACTTCTCAAAGGCGTACACCACCGCCAATAACTCCTTCTCGGTAGTAGTGTAGTTGTGTTGTGCATCATTGAGGGTCTTGCTAGCATAGTATATGACATGAGTCTTCCCTTCTTTCTTCTGACCAAGGACTGCTCCAATAGCATTATCACTTGCATCACACATGAGTTCAAAGGGAAGTGTCCACTCCGGTGGTTGGACAATTGGAGCGGAGGTGAGAACTTCTTTAATCCTACAAAAAGCATCTAGGCACACATCATCAAATACAAACTCACTCTCCTTTTGGAGAAGAGCGGTGAGAGGTCTGGTGATTTTAGAGAAATCTTTAATAAACCTCCGGTAGAAATCGACATGGCCTAGAAAAGATCTCACCCCCTTAATCGTAGTTGGAGGTGGAAGTCTCTCAATCACCTCAACCTTGGCCTTATCCACTTCAATTCCTTGGGATGACACTTTATGCCCAAGAACAATGCCTTCTTGAACCATAAAGTGACATTTTTCCCAATTAAGGACAAGGTTGGATTTCTCACATCTCTTCAAACATTGAGTGAGGTTAGATAAGCAAACGTCAAATGAAGAACCACATACGGAAAAATCATCCATAAAAACTTCCATGGTATCTTCAATCATGTCGGCAAAGATTGCCATCATACAACGTTGGAAAGTTGCCGGTGCATTACATAGCCCAAATGGCATCCTACGATAAGCATAGGTACCATAAGGGTAAGTGAAAGTCGTTTTTTCTTGATCCTCCGGGTGAATGGGGATTTGAAAGAACCCGGAGTAACCATCAAGATAGCAAAAGTAGTTATGCATCGCCAATCTTTCCAACATTTGATCAATGAAAGGCAATGGAAAATGATCCTTCCGGGTGGAGACATTTAGTTTTCGATAATCAATGCACATTCTCCACCCCGTAACGGTCCTAGTGGGGATGAGTTTGCCAACATCATTGCGAATCACCGTCATCCCCCCCTTCTTAGGGACTACTTGCACCGGAGATACCCACTTACTATCTGAAATAGGATAGATGATCCCCGAAGCAAGTAGTTTAAGAACCTCCTTTTTTACAACTTCCATCATGGAAGGATTCAATTTCCTTTGCCTTTCTCTTGCAGGTTTAGCATCATCCTCCAAGAGAATACGATGCATACAAAGAGTTGGGCTAATCCCCTTCAAATCATCAATCGCATAGCCTAACAAACTCTTATGCAATCGCAACACATCAAGCAATTTAGAGATTTGTTCTTGACTCAATTCGGCGTTTACAATTACGGGATATGTAGAGGAAGGGCCAAGAAAAACATACTTAAGGTTCGAAGGTAGAGGTTTTAATTCTACCTCCGGAGCTTTAGTATCACTTTTTGAAATTTTTGCCTCTTTCTCATCAATAGCCAAGAACATATCTTCAAATGGTTCAAGAGTTGGGGTGGAGTCAAGTAGCTCAACTATTGACTTCACCTCATAACTTCCACAATCATCATCAACCAATGCAAGAGCAAGAAAATCATTATCATAAACATGCTTGGGTTGGGGAACATCATAATCAATTGTTTCAACTCTAAAACAATCATCCGTAAATGGTGGACATTTCATGATTTGTGAGAGGTTGAATTCAATCTTATCATCTCCTACTCTCAAGGTTAGCTTGCCATTTTTAACATCAATAATTGCCCCCGTCGAAGCTAAGAATGGTCTACCTAGGATGATTGGAACATTTGGATCTTCATCTATTTCAAGCACCACAAAGTCCACGGGAATATAGAACTTTCCCACCCTAAGGGGGACATCTTCTAACTTTCCTATGGGCATCTTAACCGATCTATCGGCTAATTGAAGTGAAATGTGAGTGGGCTTCAACTCTCCTAGGTTCAATCTTTTGCAAACGGAGTGTGGCATCAAGCTAACACTAGCTCCTAAGTCACATAAAGCTCGGTCAATGATCATGTCACCAATAGCACATGGTATATTGAAACTACCGGGGTCCTTCAACTTAGTGGGCAACTTGTTTTGAATTATAGCACTACAACTCTCGGTCAAGTTAATGGTGTCCACACTATCTAGGTCCCTTTTCTTGGATAGGATCTCTTTTAAGAACTTAGCATAAGTTGGCATTTGTTTTAGTGCTTCGGTGAATGGGATATTAACATGGAGCTTTTTCAAGACTTCAAGGAACTTAGCAAATTGGTCATCAAGCTTAGAAGAAGAAAACCTACTTGGGTAGGGAAGCTTTGCTACGTAAGGAGGTGGGGTGCTTTCATCATTATGGGTCCACCCGCTCCCGCGTTTAGACTCATCTTATTGTGAGAAGAACGTCCATTGTAGAAACAATGGAGATGCATCTCCTTCCCCATATCATGATGTGGACACTCTCTCAAGAGGCTTTTGAATCTCTCCCATGCTTCATATAGACTCTCACCTTCTTTATCATTGAATGTCACAATCTTGGCTCTCATTTCGGCCGTCTTTTGCAAAGAATAAAATTGGCCTAAGAAAGCTTTGGTGACTTCTTCCCATGTGGTGAGTGAGTTAGGAGGTAAATCCATGAGCCAACGTGATCCTTCATATCTTAAGGAGAACTTGAACATGCTTAGGCGGATGTAATCTTGTGTGACTCCATTGTGCTTCACCGTCGAGCAAAACTCAGTAAACCTCCTCAAGTGTTCTCGAGGGCATTCATGGCAACTACCCCCAAATTGATTGTTTGAGATGAGTTGAATGAAAGCCCGTTTGAATTCAAAATCATTTGCTTGTGTGGTGGGTGCAACAATGGCACTTGTTGGAGTATATGCCATAGGAGCACCATAGTCTCTCAAACTCCGGTTGTTTACTTCCCCCATTTCTTCCTCAAATTCCTCAGAACTAGATGAACTTGTAGAACTTCGAGGATTTTCAATAGTGAAGGTAGGATGCGGTTGCTCTTGCACTCTCTCGCCTCTCAACCCTCTTCTTATAGCTTTTATGGTTCTCTCAAGTTCCCTATCAAATGGAACAAGAGGCAAAGCACGATTGCTTCTTGGCATACAAGACCACAAGGCTCAGGAGGGGTACTCAAACAACTTCAGCAAGTAAAGGACACCAACACACAAACAACAAAAGGACAAGAAAAGAAAATAAGGACTTAGACTCACAAGCAAAACTACTACTCAATGAAAATACGCCAATTCCCCGGCAACGACGCCAATTTGAACAAGGGAAACTAGGTCGTTACTAACTCCCCTAATGTCAAATAAAAAAACCTAACTATCCACCGAAACTAGTCAAGTCGTAAGTAAGGGTCGAACCACAAGGATCAGAGGTCTCACCAAGGTAGAGTCGCTACAAGTAAGCTAAGTCGAATAAATCGTCAAGTTTTGGTTGAACTAAATGATTAAAACTATTGGAATCAAATTAGGAAAGCACTAGGAATGGGAAATCACCACAATCATAGTTCACATCCAACATCCAAGTAGAGATAAGGGGGTTGACAAGCATTGGGGATATGCAAAGGGAATAAACAAACCTAAACACCTCTAAAATCGTTGTTAGGGAGTTTAGAGTCCTAATTATGGCAACAAAACCTATATTTCGAGGCGTTATCACCTAACTAGGCCAAGTTAAGAATTGAAATCAAACCCAAGTTAATACCAACCAACAAGTGATGTGTAACAACTAGTCAATCAATCATGAAGGTCAACCACATAAAGGTAAACCATTAAATGGGCAATAAAGGATCAAAAGATGATGGAGCTCACATCAACTAAGTCACCAATCGACATCAAAGATTAAAATTGCACAAATCCCAAACATAACCAACCCAATAAACTCTACGCATGAAAATAGGATGCGAACAATGATTGGGCTACTCCCAATCCTAGTTAATGAACTACTCACTACCCATTATACTACCAAACATCCTAAACATGGAAAAACTAGCAATAGATCAACAATCTAAAAATAGCAAAATACCAAAAATCAATACTTTAGAGTAAAAACAGAACAAAATCTAGTGAGCAAACAAGAAGAATCTAAGAAAGGATGAAAACTTTAATCTAGATTAACTACTAAGCATGAAGATTAAACAATGAAAACATAAAGTAGAAATGCATAAAAACAATGAGAAAGAAAGAAAGGATTGAGAGGATTACTAAGGAAACAAGAAACTTCAAAGAAATTGTCACTTTTTCATTGATTTTCAATCTCCAAATTACACCTCTTGAGCCAAGTTTTCTCTCTCCTACACTAGTAAGCAAGATTAGGGTTCTAAAAATCTGGGGATGCTTTCCAAAATAGGGTAGAGGAGTATTTATACCCCCTCTAATTACACAAGTCGTAAAAGAAAAGAAATTCGAAAAAAGGCCTAGCGAACAGAGGCCCGGGCTGGCTAAAACGGGCCCGGGCGGTCTGGTAAGAGGAGCCCGGGCGGGCTAAAACGGGTCCGGGCGGTCTGGTAAGAGGAGCCCGGGCGGGCTCACTGGGTGGCCCGGGCGGTGCAGGGTGAATGGGCCCGGTCTGATACCCCGGGCATGCATTAAATTCCCAGGCAGGAGGCAATAAGTTTGCCTGATGTAGCGCCCAAGCAGGCTGCCTGTTTGCTCGGGCGGGCTGATTGTTTGCTCGGGCGGGCTGCTGACGGCTCGAGCGGTCCTTTTCTTCTTGCTTTCCTTTTTGCTCCCCTCTAAGCTTGTAGGAACTCAAGTTCCTACACATCAAAGATCAAATAGAAGAGTAGGGGAGGGGGTTGCAAATACATGTACACATGTGCTAAGAGAGAGTTAGATAGAAAAGGAGGTGAAATTAAGGAAAAAGGGAACTAAAATGCAAAATAAATCAAGTAAAATAGCCTAAAAAACTACCCTAAGAGTGAGATAAATCTCACTCATCACTTACTCCGTAACAGAAAGAATGCAACAATTGAATATTTAGCGTGTCTTGCATACAACCGGCCACACGTGAAATTATAGGTGTGGCCGAGCGCGTGACACCCTGTCAGTCCGTCAGCTCATTTTCAAATAGTCATATCTCACTCTTTTCTCATCGGAATCGAGCTTTTGACCAGGCGTTGAAAAGCTATCGAGCCAAATTTTCATCTCCAACTTGAATCTTCACAAAAATATTAAGTGTACTGTGAGATATGACCTTTTGAAGTTGACCCTTGTGCAAAAACCCTTATGAACAAATGGAGTTACTCTTATGAGCAAATGGAGTTACTTGTATGAATATATGGTTACTCTTAGCAATAAAATGGTGTTAATCTTATAAATAAATGTGGTTACTTTTATTACAAAAAGGAATACTAATCAGTTTACTTTTATGAATGATTGAGGTTACTCGTATGAAGAAAATGGGTTACTTTTGTAAACAATTGGCGTTACTTGATCAAACAGGGCATCATATGATTAAATAAGGTTAATATTGTGAACTAATGAGGTTATTCGTATGAAAAAATGAAGTTACTTTTGTAAAAAATTGAGGTTACTAGTATGATTAAATAGGGTCATCTTATTATTTAGTGAGGTTACTTATATGAAAAAATAGGGTTAGAGCATGTTCTCTTCGGCATAAAATAACTAAACTGAACTGAATTGAACCGATTGCAACTGAACTGAACTGAACTGAATTGAACTGAACTCAACTGAACTGAACTGAACTGAATTGAACTGAACTGAACTGAACTGAATTAAATTATAACTAATAGTAATGATAATAATTTAGGAACTAAACTGAATTGAACTGAACTAAATTGAATTGAACTGATTGGAACTGAACTGAACTGAACTGAATTGATTGCAACTGAACTGAACTGAATTGAACTGAACTAAATTGAATTGAATTGAACTGAACTGATTGGAACTGAACTGAACTGAAAATAAGTTGGGGAGAACAGACCCTTAGTTTAGTGAACAATTTGGGGTTACTTGTATCATTAAATAGTTAAGTGAGGTTGTTTTTATGAACGAATGAGGTTACTCGTATGAAATAATGGGGTTACTCGTATGAATAAATGGGGGTTACTCGTACGATTAAATAGCATCATCGTATGATTAAATGAGGTTACTCTTACGAACGAATGAGGTTACTCGTATCAATAAATGGGGTTGCTCTTATGAATGAATGGGGTTACTCATTTGGATAAATGAGGTTACTAATCAGTTTACTTTTATGAATGAATGAGGTTACTCGTTTGAATAAATGCGGTTACTTTTGTGAACCTTTGGGGTTACTCGTATGGTTAAATGAGGTTACTCGTATGATTTATTGAAGTTACTTGTATAAATAAATGAGGTTACTAATATGAATAAATGAGGTAACTGGTATGAATAAATGAGGTTACTCATATAATATTTTAAACTTACACGTAACAATAGAAAGGGTTACTCATAAGCTTACACGTAACAATAGAAAGGGTTACTCATAAGCTTACACGTAACAACAGAAAAGGTTACTCTTATAATATTTTAAGCTTACACGTAACAATAGAAAGGGTTACTCTTATAAATAAAATTGGGTTACTTATATGAACAAAATGAGGTTACTCATATGATTAGATGGGGTTACTGGTATGAATAAATAGGGATACTCCTTATGAACGAATGAGGTAATTCGTATTAGTAAATGAGGGTTACTTGTGTGAATAATTGGGGTTACCGCTATGAATAAATGAGGTTACTCATAAGATTGAACTAGATAGATTAATCATATGATTAAGATAGGTTACTCATAAGATTAAACTAGATTACTCATATAATTATAATGACTACATATATTACTTATTTTAAATTTGTTAAATTGGTAACATCAGTTGTAAACCAAAAAATAACCTCGCTTCATCTAGCTTGGCAAAATTGAAACCAAACCTACCCCACCAACTCCACGTTTCCACTCTCCACCTTTGTTACCTAATTCTGCTCCACTTTCTTTTTCTCTCTCTTGCCTCTTTCTTCATCTCTTCATCTCTTCAGCTCCATTTCTTATCTTATTCTTTGGGTTTTCTTTAATTTTTCATGAATGAATGGAAGGTGTTCTCCATTAATCTCTTTACTTTCTTCTTCTGTTCTCAATTCTGAAAACAAAGGCTAAGAGTTCAAAATCTGAGCGAAAAATTCTTGGCTAGCTACTGTTACTTTGAAGATGCCATAAAATGAAAAGCAACGAAGAAGAAGAAAGAAACTCTCTAATTTGGACTTGGTTTTCATTATAAGTGCGCTTGGGCTTCTGAAATGGGCCGGCCACACGGATTCTTATGGGTGTCGCCGGCCGTATATGAGAATTTGTGTTGAATATTTTATACCTCACAAATAATACCCAACTGTTGCATTCTTTTTGTTACGGAGGAAGTAATACGTAAAATTTTTTGTACGGAAAAGTAAAGTTACAAATTCAACATATAATACCCCAATCCTCATTCAAAACTGCCATTTCACAAACAACAACTTCCACAAACTACCAATTTCTCTTAGTTTCCTTTTAAAAGACCTCACACTCGAACAAACCACGAAATTCGAACAAATTCATCCTCAAAAAATCAAAATCAAGCTTCAAAAACTCTATGTTTCTATCAAGAAATTAAGGATTGTAATATGTTGTGAGATTTGATGTGGGCCCCAAGAGTGTTCGCCTGAGCTCCGATGTCCGTACACCTGAATCCTGCAAAACGATGTTAGACTACCCCGGGGGTGTTTCCGGGATCGCCCCTCCGACGCTCAAGTCAGTTGAGATTGAGGTAGAGAGATAAAGTCTAGAGAGAGATGCTCTAGTTTGTTAGGTGAGAATTGAATACATGTTCATTGATGAAGCAGTTGGTTTTTATAGTGTTGGGGATTTCCCAGACAGGAAACATTGTTCAGATGGGCCTTTTTGGTACCAATGGGCATGTTACCTTTTTAGGCAATGATTATTTCACCCTTCTTAGAGATTTCCCAAACACTGGTGATTAGGTCAACTTACAAGTGGGACCCACTGCTGCCACCTGTCCCCTACTTTAGGAGGCTTTTAGGCTCCCTATTGGGCTGCTGATTATTTGAGCCCAAACAATCAGCCCCACGCCATAGATGAGGGATCACGGGAACCTGACTGGTGGGATGCCTGTCTGTGGTGGAATAACAACCGACGTATTTCTGACTGGTTTGACGACCGGCTTACTTCCTGCTAGAAGGAGGAACGCCGACCGATCTCCCTTCCTGTTTGAAAGAAAAATGCCGACCCGGTCACCTCTCCCTGAATGGGGAGAGGGCCGACTGGGTCACTCCCTTCTAAATGGGGATAAAGCCGACCGAGTCATTCCCTGTTGAGGGGAGAATGCTGACTCGGTCTCCTCCTGGTGAGAGTAGTGTCCCGACCCGGTTATCTTTAGTTCGGGGAGTGAAGGGGTCCGACCAAGTCACTCCCTGTTGAAGGGAGAACGCCGACCCGGTCCCTTCTTATTGGTTGAGGAGAGGGCCGACCGGGTCCTCGCCTATTGAAGGAAGGACGCCGACCCGGTCACCTCTTGCTAACGGGGGCGAGGACCGATTGGGTCACTTCCTATTGAAGGAGGGATGCCGACCCGGTCATATCTCGTTGGAAGGCGGAGAGGTCCGACCGAGTCACTCCCTGTTGAAGGGAGAAGGCCGACCTGGTCCCGTTTTATTTGAAGGAGGGGAGGGCCGACCGGGTCCCTTCCTATTGAAGGAGGGATGCCGACCCGGTCATCTCCCGTTGGAAGGCGGAGAGGTCCGACCGAGTTCCTCCCTGTTGAAAGGAGAACGCCGACCCGGTCCCCTTTTATTGCAGGAGGAGAGGGCCGACCGGGTCCCTTCCTATTGAAGGAGGGATGCCGACCCGGTCTTCTCTTCATTGAAGGAGAAGAAGGCCGACCGGTAAAGGAGGGATGGCCTTGTTGGTCGAGTAGGGTGTTGAGCCACTCGAATGAGGAGCTAATGAGCCCCAATTTGGTCCGAGTGGGTGCCAGCTGATACTTGGCCATATTTGACCAAGTATAGAAGCGACTCGGCAAAGGAGGGGAGCTCCTATTGACCGAGTAGGGTGTTGAGCCACTCGGATGAGGGGCTAATGAGCCCCAAGTTGGTCCGAGTGGGTGCCAGCTGATACTTGGCCATATTTGACCGAGTATAGAAGCGACTCGGCAATGGAGGGGAGCTCCTGTTGGCCGAGTAGGGTATTGAGCCACTCGGATGAGGGGCTAAGGAGCCCCAAGTTGGTCCGAGTGGGTGCCAGCTGATACTTGGCCATATTTGACCAAGTATAGAAGCGACTCGGCAAAGGAGGGGAGCTCCTGTTGGCCGAGTAGGGTGTTGAGCCACTCGGATGAGGGGCTAATGAGCCCCAAGTTGGTCCGAGTGGGTGCCAGCTGATACTTGGCCATATTTGACCGAGTATAGAAGCGACTCGGCAAAGGAGGGGAGCTCCTGTTGGCCGAGTATGGTATTGAGCCACTCGGATGAGGGGCTAAGGAGCCCCAAGTTGGTCCGAGTGGGTGCCAGCTGATACTTGGCCATATTTGACCAAGTATAGAAGCAACTCGGCAAAGGAGGGGAGCTCCTGTTGGCCGAGTAGGGTATTGAGCCACTCGGATGAGGGGCTAATGAGCCCCAAGTTGGTCCGAGTGGGTGCCAGCTCATACTTGGCCATATTTGACCAAGTATAGAAGCGACTCGGCAAAGGAGGGGAGCTCCTGTTGGCCGAGTAGGGTGTTGAGCCACTCGGATGAGGAGCTAATGAGCCCCAAGTTGGTCCGAGTGGGTGCCAGCTGATACTTGGCCATATTTGACCAAGTATAGAAGCGACTCGGCAAAGGAGGGGAGCTCCTGCTGGCCGAGTAGGGTGTTGAGCCACTTGGATGAGGGGCTGCACCTATTTTGCCCGACCGGGTGTATCCTACTTGACACACCACATGTCCACTCTTGATACTTGGGATGTTGGGACCCTTGTTATAGGCCGAGCTGGAGGGGCACCTCAAGGGATTTTGACGCTTCAAATTCTTCGGGCTTAGGATGTTTTTCTTGATTTTACTGGACTCCTCATGGAACGGACTGAAGGGGTCCAATTGGGCCTCTATTAGAAGCCCATTAGAGCGACGCGGGGGGGTTTACGTTGCACATCCCCCAAGGCACTCCTATATAGGTATGAGAAGGGGGAGAATTTCAGAGTCACTTGCTCATTTCCTCATTCTCTCTCTCTCAAAAATCTCCAAATCCTCTCCAAAGTTCTTCTTCCAGCTTCTACGTCCGACCAGGTACGCTCTCGCTCTTTTACGTTTTCTTTTGCTTTCTTTTCTTTCGAATAATCTCGGCCGACTCCCTTGTCCATAAATAATGGGAGATTCGTCCTAGTCGTCGACACCCCCGACCTCACCTCCCTACCAATTAGCCGAGGAGGTGAGGGGGATGGGAATAACGTTGGTGTCGACTGTAATAAGTTGTCCCGACCCCTCGGCTGTACCCGACGCGGTTGCTCTTCCGAGCCCGTCTTCTTCGGTGGAGGAGGAGGCCGAGGGCCTCGTCCCGTACCCCTGGGAGGTGTCTTTAGTCTACCTCCCCCCCTCAAGGAGTTACTTAGACAAATATTTGTCTCATGATGTAGTGCGGGTGGCCATGCCGAGGGGAGCAGGAGAAACGTCCACTTCGGGTCGGGAGCTTGAATACCCTGATCTGGATCCGAAAGGGGGGCCAGGAACTTTCTTTCCCGAGCCTGGTGTAATAAAATCTCTGACCGAAGACCTTCGAGGGACGGCGACGAGGTTCCAGATAAAGGACCCTTATTATCTCGTCCGACCAGAGGCTTACCATACAGTCCTGTCTCCACCGCCCGGATGCATTGCGGTCTACTACAAATCAATGGAGATGGGGCTTCGGTTCCCTTTGACTCCTTTTGTCAAAGAATTGCTGAATGCCTACAACTTGGCAATTTGTCAAGTCTCTCCGAACTCATGGGGGGGATCAATGCCTTCCAGGTCATCTGCAACTTGATAGGTGTCCGACCGATTGTTAAGCTGTGGAGGCACATGTACAAGCTGGTCGAGGTCATGGCTGCGACTAACGGGCCTGGCTGGTGGAGTTTTCAGGTCCGACCGGGATATCGGACCGTCCTCAATCTTCCTAGATCCCAGAAGGGGTTTCGTAGGGAGTTTGCCTTTGTTTATTTCGGCGGAGATTGGGGAATTCCGCTGGTCCCTCCCCCGACCGAGCCCGTCGTTGCTTTAAATTGCCGGGTAGGCGAGCTCGATGATGAGGAAGGAGCTGCGGCCTGCTATATGCAGACCGAGTCGAGGATCGTAAACGGGGGCGAGGTATTCGTACCCGGCCAATGGTTGCCCTACTGCCACCTTTTAAGTGATGAACATTTCCTCTCGGCTATGGGCCTGAGTTCGACCTTCCCGAAGGGTAATTTGCCGAGGGGATGGCTTAGGGTGGTCAGTGTGATGCTTTGATCTTTCTATTTGACTAACACTTTTGCTTTTTGTTTTGTTTTACAGAGCCTGCCCGAGCATATATAGAAGAAGTAGACCCGACCATGGCCGATAAGTTGAACGTGGCAGCTATGAGAGCGGCTCGGCTGAAGGCCGAGATTGCGGCTAAGACCATGAAGGTCCCCGCTCCTCCCAAGGTTGCCGACCGACTGTTTGTTTGTGTTTTTTTTTTTTTTTCTCTTTTTGTATTTTTGCTAACTGTTTTATGCCTTGCCTTAGGATCCGGCGAAGCCTAAGCAGAAGAAGAGGAAGGAGCGTTCCTCGGACAAAGTCGCTCAAACCGAGAAGGCGGTTGCTCGGGCGAAAGTCGATCGAGAAAGAGCTGAGAAGGCTGAGCGAGAAAAGGCTGCCAAGAGATCCAAATCCGTTGAGGTTGTCAGCCCGAGGAGTGCTTCTCAACAGCAGCCTGAGGGGGGAGCGCTCTCCCTTCACTCTTCAGATTTTAACCCGACTCGGAGCCCTCAGTATACTCCGATGTCTCCCTCCTTCGAAGGACTTGGGGGTAGTCCGAAGGACGTAGTAGCCATGAACGTCCCCTTCACTGGGCTAAGTCGGGCAGAAAAAGACGGTCGTTGGACCAAAGCCCTGGATTATATATACACCCCGACCGATCGGGAGTATATCCAGGCGACTCATGGTCAGAACGAAACCAACGAGCTATTCCGCTCTTGGCTTGATGTGAGCACACCTCTTCTTTTGCCGAGTTGCTTGTATGATCTTACGTGTTTGTGTTTTCTAACTTGTTGTTTATTTTGTTTTCAGTTTTCCGCTCGGATGGCTAATGTGGCCCAGAACCGAGTAAGCCTAACTGAAGAGGTGGCCGATCTCAAGGAGAAGGCCAAGACACACTTTGACGAGGTCTATCGCGTCAAGGAGGACAAGCGGATAGCTGAGTCGAAGCTCAGTGATGCCGAGAGGGCCATTGAAAAGGACCAAAAAGGTTTTGAGGAGGAACGGGATAAGTGGGTTAAGGAGAGGGCCGACCTTGTCTTGGCACGGGATACCGCTCAGACCGCCAAAGATGATGCCCTGGTCAGGCTGCAGGAAGCCGAACAAAAGGTGGCCGACCTCGAAGTCAAGCTGACTGAGTTGGAGGGCCAAGTTAAGACCGAGGCGCAGTGGTTCTCCGACTGGGAGAAATCTGACACTGCCGAGGTCTATGCCAACGAGGTCGGCAGTGCGGTGCATAAAATGGGGGAGGATGAGGCGCTTGATCGGCTGAAAAAAGTCCTAGTCGAGTCCCATCCTAACTTGGCCTGGGCGGACGTTTGGTCGGGGTACCAGATGTCAATCGACGCCGACAATGCTGCTATCCTGGCTCGGCTGAAAGCTGAGGGGGGTGAAGATGATGAGGACGACGATGAAGAGGGTCAAGTCGACGTCAACGTCCTTGACGGTGATGATGATGATGACAATGAGGATGATGCCGAGGCGGCCGACAATGCTGGTCGGGGTGAAGAGTTGGTTGGTGACAACTCCGAGCCGAACGCCGAGAGCATGACTGATCTTCTCCCTCCCCCTAGGTCTTAGAATGTAGCGCTTGTACTTAGCCTTTTTTACACTTTGCCTCCCTTGCTTTTGTACTGACTCCCCATTTTGTAATTCCAGGCATCTTTAATGAAACTCGTCATTTTATCTTCAATTTCCTTGTTTGTTGATTGCAATATTTTCCGATTAATTTCATTTTGGCTGAACAATGAAAACCGATATCGATTCGCCGAGAATTGCCGACCAGCTATAATTTCCACAAAGGATGTTAATTTGTTTCGACTGGTTAAGTCTATGGTACAAAATATGCCGACCGACTGTGATTCGGCTATTTCCCCAAAAAGGACCATCTTGTCGGCTAACTGGGGGCCTGGATGTACATTCAGTTATGAAATCGGCCAAGGCCTAGGCTTTGATCGCCCTCCTAGGCTCGTATTCCAACCCAAAGTCTGCTAGCTGGTCCGCCCAGTCGGTCATCCGACTAGAGTGGTTCCTGCTTTCGATGAGCTTTCTGAGCGGTTGACCTGTGAGAACTTTAATGGGATGAGCCTGGAAGTAAGGCTTGATTTTCCGACTGGCCATTACTAAGGCAAAGACCATTTTTTCGACTTCGCTGTATTTGGCCTCGGCTCCTCGAAAGGCATGACTGATGAAGTAGACTGGGTGCTGCTTTTCTTCTCTCTCAGCTATCAGAACCGCACTGAGCGCATATTCTGAGACGGCTAAGTAAACGAACAACGTTTCTCCCGGCAAGGGGGAAATAAGTTTGGGGAATGTTGATAAATGGGTTTTGAGGGAGGTGAAAGCATGCTCGGCTTCGTCGTCCCAGGTGAATTCCTTTCTTTTCAGAGCTTTGAAGAAGTGAAGGCTCTTATCCGCCGATCGGGATAAGAAGCGGCCGAGAGCGGCCAAACAGCCGGTTAAGCGTTGTACTTCTCTTACATTCCGAGGGGACTTCATCTCCATTACGGCTTTGATTTTATCGGGATTCGCTTCGATTCCCCTTTCATCCACTAGGAATCCGAGGTACTTCCCTCCCTTTACCCCAAAGACGCATTTTTTGGGGTTCAGCATCATACGGAATCGCCTCAGCGTGCTGAGGGTCTCTTTCAAGTCCGAGGGGTGATCGCCCTGAATCTTGCTTTTGACGATCATGTCGTCGACGTATACTTCAATGTTCCGACCCAGCTGGTCATTGAATATTTTGTTGACCGTGCGTTGATACGTAGCCCCCGCATTCTTGAGCCCGAAAGGCATCATCTTGTAGCAATACACCCCTTGATTGGTGACGAAGGCGGTGTGTACTAGGTCATGCTCTGCCATCGGGATCTGGTGATACCCCGCGTTTGCATCCATGAAGCTTAGGATGGCCTGCCGTCGAGTCGACCAGCCTGTCGATTTTGGGCAGAGGGTGGTTATCTTTTGGACAGGCCTTGTTCAAGTCTGTAAAATCCACGCACATTCTCCATGCCCCACTCGACTTTTTCACTAGGACAACGTTGGCCAGCCATTCCGAGTACTGACATTCCTCGATGAACCCCGCTTCGAGCAATTTCTTGACTTCGGCTGCTGCCGCGGCGTTTCTTTCGGGGCCTTGATGCCTCAGCTTTTGTTTGACCGGCTTGAACCCCTATTTGATGTTTAGCTCGTGGCACATTACTTTAGGATCAAGCCCGGGCATTTCGGTGGCCTCGTAGGCGAAGACGTCCCTGTACTCTGTTAACACTTGGATGATCTCCTTTCTTGTTTGAGGGTCCATGGCCTTGCCTACTCTCAGAGTCCGACCGTATTTCTCGTCGATGACGACTTCTTCGTCATCCTCGGCTGGCTGAGGGCGCTCATATTGCTTGGGATTCTCGGTAAGGTAAACCCCGAGCCCATTTGAGGGATGACCATCTTCTCGTTTTCTTTTCTTCGAGTCCTCTGGGACGTCGACCTTGTTTTTCAGACTGTTCACATAACATTCTCTAGCTGTCTGCTGATCCCCCTGGATCTTTCCGACTTTACCTTCGTCGGTTTTCGAACTGCATGAGGAACTGATAGGTGGAAATTGCTGCCTTGACCTTGTTCAGAGTTGGCCTTCCCATTATGATGTTGTATGGCAGAGGGATGTCTACCACTAGGAAGTCAATCGGTAGGCTTCTTCCTTTGCCCTTCTCTCCCATCCGAGTAGGCAACTTTATGGATCCGACAGGATGTACCGAATTTCCCCCGAAGCCTATGAGTGGCTGATTGAGTGGGGTTACATCCCTTTCATTGTACTTCAGTTTCCTGAGGCACTCTAGTGTGATTATATCTGCTGAGGATCCACTATCCACTAACACCCGTTTGACTCTAGCATTAGCCACTTTGAGCTCGATGACCAAGGGGTCGTCGTGGGGCGTGTGTAGTGGTCGACTGGACTCCCCAAATGTCATGATGGGACATTCGGGTCGGGGATGATGGACGTCGAGCACTTGATGCTTTAGAGTCTGGAGGTGGGCTTTGCGTGAGCGGTCGGTTAGGCCGCCCGACGCGAAGCCACTCGCTATGACCCCGATGAAGCCCTCTGTATCCCCGCTGTTGGATTGACCAACCTTCTGTTTGCCTTTTTCCTCACTAGAGTGCTTGAGGTATCGGTTCAGCTTTCCCTGGTCAGCTAGGTTGTCAAGGGATTTCTTAAGTTCCCTACAATCCTTGGTGGTGTGACCGCACTGTTTGTGGTATTCGCACCATTGGCTCTTATCTCTCCGAGCGGCTGACGTTCTGATGGGAGGTGGGTGGGGCATCATGGATTTGTCCTTGATGTCTAAGTAGATTTCTCTTCTGTTCTTATTGAATCGGGGGTCGATGCCATGGTCGTTAAACCTATCACCTGTTTTCTGTTGCTTCGACTGGTCCTTATGATTTCCTTCTTCTTTCCTCTTCTTGCTCCCATCGTCTGAGTGACGACATATGTCTGTCGCTTGGATGAATCTTTGGGCCCGATTCATTGCTTCGGAGAAGATTTTAACTTCGTTTTCCGCTAAGGACCATCTTAGCCGGCCCGGCTGAAGTCCAGACATTAAGGCGGCGAACGCCACTGCATCTTGTAGATCAGAGATTTTTAATGACTCCTCATTGAACCTTTTGATGTAGTCGGCCAGGCTTTCGTTCTTCTCCTGCCTGACTCCCATCAAATAGAGACTTGTTTTCTTTTGTCTTTTTCCAGCGACAAACTGGTGAATGAATAGGTCCTCAAGTACTGAGAAATCTGTTATGATCCCTGCGGGAAGCTCTTGGAACCAGTTCAGGGCCAGTCCTTTTAGAGTCGTGGGAAAGAAACGGCACCAAGTGGCCTCGCAGCCAGTTTGAACGCTCATTTGTGCTTTGTATGTAGCCATATGATCATCCGGGTCTGTTAGGCCCGCGAATGGTTCGATGGTAGGCGTTTTAGTTTTTCCCGGGCTGGGCGCCTCAAGTATGTCCTGGCTGAATGGGACCATAAACTTGAGCGCCCCACTGTTGATCCGAATGGGTTTCGATTGGGCTGAGTCGCCGCGCCCTTCCCGCTGAGCGGCTTTTTTATCAAGAATATACCGAGTATCTAAGCCCTTGCTGAGCCGCTTCTCGTTTAGGAAATGCCGAGCGTCATGGGGTTTTTTCCCGACGTTACCCCTGGGCGATTTGGACACGTGCGTCTCCTCACCCCGCAGAGTGGATCTCCCTTTAGACCCGTGCCGCTCTTCCTCCCCCTGTCTGGATCGTTGCTGATCGTGCTGACTATGCTCCCTCGGACCCGACCGCTGCCGGCTAGGCTGGCCTTGGTTCTCTGCCCGAAAGGAAGGAACCAGGGTTTGGTCTTTAGGGGGTTGAAGAAAGCGTCCCTGCTGTAGGTTGGCTAGCATATCCATCAGGCTTTGCTGCAAGGTCTGCTGGAGCTGAGCGGCTATCAAATTTATGTCCGCCGTGGATATGGGATGGGGGTCAGCGTGTTGTAGCTGCTGTGAGGGGTCTTGTCTATTTTCGATTGACCGCTCCTCTTCATGGTCGAGGGTTTGAACGGTCGGCGTCCTGGGCCGTTCAGACCTCCACTGGTGAGATGGTGAAGGATCCCTTTCGGACCTCTGAGCCTGTGCTGAGGGCTGTCTGGTGCGAGTGCTCTTGGCTGGGGCCATTGTGAAGTGGTTCTTACTGAGTGGTGGCGAAGCGACTTTGATTGTAACTTCCCCACAGACGGCGCCAAACTGTTTATGTCAAGAAATTAAGGATTGTAATATGTTGTGAGATTTGATGTGGGCCCCAAGAGTGTTCGCCTGAGCTCCGATGTCTGTACACCTGAATCCTGCAAAACGATGTTAGACTACCCCGGGGGTGTTTCCGGGATCGCCCTTCCGACGCTCAAGTCAGTTGAGATTGAGGTAGAGAGATAAAGTCTAGAGAGAGATGCTCTAGTTTGTTAGGTGAGAATTGAATACCTGTTCATTGATGAAGCAGTTGGTTTTTATAGTGTTGGGGATTTCCCAGACAGGAAACATTATTCAGATGGGCCTTTTTGGTACCAATGGGCATGTTACCTTTTTAGGCAATGATTATTTCACCCTTCTTAGAGATTTCCCAAACACTGGTGATTAGGTCAACTTACAAGTGGGACCCACTACTGCCACATGTCCCCTGCTTTAGGAGGCTTTTAGGCTCCCTATTGGGCTGCTGATTATTTGAGCCCAAACACTCTAGAATATGGATTTGAGTGTTGAAGATCATAAGAACCAGCATGTTGGCCAACAATATGTAAGAGGAAAAATATATAAAATGTTGATGAACATGTTCAATTTTAGTTTCGATTTTACTTTCAAATTACTTTTTTGTATTTAAGTTTCGCATTTATTTTTGAATTCAGTCAAATGTTGATGTGAATTTTGTTGCAAACGAACATAATACAAAATTTAAAGTCTCAAACACAAGAACTTGGAATCCATGAAGAAAATCCGAAAAAAGTAAGTATAATTTCAACAATAATGTGAATTTCAATTTATGTTCTACTTCTAACCTAATATCTTTCTCTATTTAAGTGAGAAAAAACAACATGCCACAAGTGAAATTCATGGAGAAAATCCATACATTTTGAAGGATATTCTTGAAGAAAATCCGAAATGTAAGTATAATTTCAATAATAATGTGATTTCCAATTTATGTTCTACATTTAACCTTATATCTTTCTTTATTTCAATAAGAAAACAACACAACAACATACAACGTCTAAAATTCTAGTAAATCCTTAAATTTTGAAGGAAATTGAGTGAACACATGGTGCATCATCGCAACAAACTGAACTATATACTTTTTGAACAAGTAGAGTTCTACTAGATATGTTCTATTTTCCGGAACTGAATGTTCTATTTCTTATGTTATATTTTCATGAATTGAATCTTCTATTTTTTATGTTCTATTCTACGGACTGAATGTTCTATATCTTATGTTCTATTTTCATGAGCTAAATGTTCTATAAATTATGCTCAAATTTTATGATAGAATGTTCTTTTGGGTACTTCCATTTTTTATGAAGTGAATGTTCTATTACATATGTTCTATTTTTAAGAGTTGAATGGTCTATTAGATGTGTCCTAATTTCACGAACTGATTCTTCTATATCCCAAAACTCCCATGCTTTCCGTATCCTTGGTTAAGAACCAACCGACACGTTTTTTTCTATTTCGAGCAGCGTATTTGTCGCCGGGGGATCTGGGTCCTTTCTTATCTACCCAGACATATAGGTGCCCAAGCTAGTGGGGCTCCGCAATCGGTTTCAAAGAAAGTATCGTCAACCATAGGGAGAAATGAGAATGAAAAAGTATCCAATTTTCGAGTTGCCTATTTAAAGAAAAAGGGGTGCAAGTGAATCTCAATGTCCCTTTGATTTCCCAAATATCTAATTAGGTTTATGAGTCTTACTTTAAAGACTTGTTGGTGACTTTTCTTACAAAATGATTTTCAAAATTAAAACCTTGCAATGAGTTAGGCTAAAATATGCCTACACAACCTATTTTCCAAAAAAATAATGCTTTCTCGAATTGTTTCACAATTCAAATTAAACTAGTAAATCCACTCAAATTGTTTCAAAGTGAAATTGTATTATTTGTTGTTAGTGCTTATTAGCAACAAGTTTCAAAAAAATTAGACGAATGAAGGAAATAGGACTCACAATCATTTTACTTCTATCTATTTTCTCCATCTTTATTTTTTTTAATTTTGTTTGGAGCTTATTAAATATTGAGTAGTCAATCAATTACACATTTACTTAATTGTCGAAGGAATAGGAGATTAGTACTCAAGATTCTGTGGAATAGAAATGAGCAGTAACTTAGTGAGCGTTTTCCTGAAATGGTATATAAAAAAAAAGTAATTCCCTATTTGGTGTTGAACTAAAAGTAATTCCACAATTTAGTATTTAGCTAAAAGTAATTCTACGTTTTAGTGCTCATGATAGGTTTGGATGTGAAATGGAAGTTTGAATAAAATTGTTTCCACATTTTGGTGTTCATGTTAGGTTTAGCCACAACATTTAAACATAAACTTTCTAGTTGTTGCTTTGTGTTAGTTTCAATTACTTTATTTTCTTTGTTTTGGTTCTGTAAAATGATGTTATGGTTTTATATAGAATTTTAGGTGTATTTAGGTTGCATTTCTAGTTCATATTAGAGCATTTGGGTGCATATTTGCATGATTTACTCAAGTTTTGCTCTACTACTCCCCGTTTGCGTGTTTCGATGATTTTGAGGTTATTTTGATGCAAATTGATTATGATTATCTAAGATTAATCCTATTAATCATTGAGGATGAAGATAGCTTGCACAAGGATCACAATGCACCCGTTTGGGACATTTTCGAGTTAGAATGAAGCAAAGAGTTAGTGAAAGAAGTGCCAAAACTGACACTTGTTCACTATTTTGATCATAACTTTTGATAGAAAATTGATAATCAAGAAATTCTAGTTGGGTTGGAAACTAGACTTTAAGGGCTTTCCAATGATAGGTCACATGCCACAAACGGACTGCTGGTTTGAGAGATACAGCCTTCACAAAGACAAATTGCAGTTTTTCCGCCCAATAGGATCGGGTGGTTTAGCCCGATCAGGCCGGAGAATATATTCATCTGGCTGCGTTCTAGAGTTGAAAACAAGAGGAAAAGACTCCCGCCTGATGGAATCGGGCGAGCTTGCCCGATCGGGAGGGCAGTCCGTCATTTTTCAGAAATAAAGAGCTTTTTGCCCGACGGGGTCGGGCGAGTTGGCCCGATCGGGCCGTTGACCTGGCACGCGTATTTTAATGATTTCCGAGCTATTTTCGTAATACTTTTCCTACTTGTTTTAGGTTTAGTATAAATAGCCAAATTAGAAGATTACTATTCATCTTTGTTTTAGCCCTTATTTTTCATAGTTTTCTCTAGAGAGTTATTCAAGAACCCTAGTTTACTGCTTTTCGCTTTGGATTCAAGATCAAACCTTTGGATTATTCGCAAGTTCAATATAGTTCTTTAGTTTGGTAATCTTCTTTATTGCTTTCTCTATTATTGATTAGATTCATTTCTTAGTTAATTGCAATTATTTCTAGTATGAATTATTATATTGATTTTGTTATCGTTTTCATAAATATAAGTGAGTAGTTTTATTTCTAGGATTGAGGGGATCTATGTATGCAATGAGAGATTGATAGATTAGTCTAATTCCCTTGTATTTCAATTGTTTCCTGTGATTGAATCGTTCATGCTAGATTTATAAATTAGGCCTGATTTGTATTTCTACTATCGCAATACTAAATCTGCTTCGAGAGGAGAGATACCGTATAGGCTTTCAATCATTAGGCAGAGTGATCCTTGACCATGCGAGAGCGGCTAGGTGATCTTTGAGGGAGGTGATGTTCGAGAGAAATTACATGTGCCCTAGATAAATTGAGTTATTAGGTGGTTGTTATTCGTTCCTGATTTCCCGAATTGTATGCATAGTGATCCATAATCCTAGTTCTTTATTAATTGATTCATTCCCTCATATTAAATTATGTTATTTGCTTAGGTTAATTAACACAACCATTTTCATCTGATTTAGTTAGTATAATATTAGAATTCAGATACAATAGTATAACTTTCTCCCTGTGGATTCGATCCTGACTTCCCTGACTACTAGTTAGTGGACCTTAGGTTATTTTTGATTAGGTGATACGACTTTAGCCTGTCATAAACATCAAAGCTTCTTCTACACCTCCAGCCATACATAATTCGTCCATAAGGATATTGTAGCTGTATACTTCAGGGACAATCCCATACTTTAGCATCAAACAAAAGAAAGACTTTGCAACATGAACAAGGCCCATTCTGCCAAAACCAGACATAAAGGTGTTGAATGAAACAATGGACACCCCCACTATCCTCTCCTCCGGTCTCCTGCCAAAATCTTACTGCTTCATGGAGCATGACTGCCTGCATAGGCCATATATAAAAAATAGAATTCTTGGTATATCTGCTCTGGGGGATATCTCTAGCTTTAGTTTTATCATATACATCCCATACAAAAACCAGGCATCTAGCTACTTTACAAAGTTAGCATGAAAGAGAAAGACATTTTACCCAATTCTGAACTTCTGAAAAATGCTTACTTCTGAAAATTTCATTGCCAATAACAAGAAAGAGTTTGCCAGTAAGTAAAAGAATTCTTCAAACATTCGTCCAAAATTAATCAAATTCCTACAATTATAGTATTATTCAAAGCAAAATAAGTCAAACTAGTTAAGATAGTTGATCCGCGCTTTAAATGTCTTCCATATGACAGAACGATCATTTGGTCTCGGCAGCAAATGAGGATGCTCCATTTGATCTGCCATATGCATAATTTTTTCTATTAATATCTAAATTCTGTCAACATATGATATTTTATAAGCTACTCATGTTGATATTTAAATTTTGTCAACATATGATAAGAATATGGTTAGAAAATGTCATTATGTAGTACAAAGCATGCATCAAAAAATACTCTCTGAAAAATTATTTAAATACCTTGATGAACATGTTTTATTAGTGTGACCTTTTTGCCGACATATACTACATGTCACCTTCCCTCGACTCACTTCATCCATCTCATTCCGCAAGCGCTTTGAATGTCACCTCCTTGTTCGTTTAAGTTAGAGGTGATCATGGGTTGGGCCAGGCCGAGCTTTGGCCAAAACAAAAAGTAGCCCATTTCGGGCCAAAACCTCGGGCTGGGCCAAGCCTCGGGCCGGAATCCTTGCACTAAAACCTGTTAATTCGGGGCGGGCCATGTGGACTTTTCGGACCATTTTCGGGCCAGGCTAAAAAATAGCCTAATTTTTCATATTTATGTCGCCCGTGGCACGGATTTTTTGCGCAAAAAATAGTCCGGGCATGACTGCGGGCCAAAAATTGATGCCTAAAACCCGCCCATTTTTCGGACCGGGCCCATGTGGATCACCTTTAGTTTAAGTTCATTGTCAACAACCCTTGGTCCATTAGTTTTTGTCGGGAATGGGATAAAAGTCACTACTATAAGTACCCATATATTCTCTAGATGAAAAAAAAAGAGTCCACAAATTGATTAGGGGATAAGCTATAAGCTCTACAACAAGCACATGTGAACATGGGGTTTTATATATTTGTAGTTTGTTACATGTGCATGTCTTGTGGCTAAAATTCACCGTATGAGTATGTCCACCTTTTCCTGGTCCTCTATCGCCTCGAGCCATTATGACTTGGTAAATATCATGATCGCGATTGAATAGTTCAACTTTGCGATGTGCCACTTTTGCTATATTAGCATCTAAGACCTTTGTTTGTTTTTCACTATATAAATGACCATAAAGAAGCCTTTTTTCGACAAATCTCGACGTTTCGCTAAAAAAAATTCACTCGGTAGAAAGTAAGCTTTACCAAAGCTGTTATAGGTAAGAAGCGTGCCCCGTTTAGGACATTATTGAACACCTCAGCTAAGTTGGTTTTCTTCAATCCGTATCTATAGCCATCATCATGACAGAGTGTCCACCGGGAAACATCAATCTTACCTAAATCTCGTAGAGCTTCAACATTCATCTCACCAATAGTATTTTATTCTCTATCAATTTTTTTCTTCTAATGTTGGCAAGTTGTCCAACCAACTTTATTTTTTAGTTTTCTATTCTTGAATTTCGTGTTTATGTTCGACGTCAAATGGTGAATGCAAAACCTATGATATGCAAATGGCTCTTTCCATCCACTATGATCTTTATTCGTTGCTTTTATGATACCATTATGTCGATCTAAGATAACATACAACCCTATTCTTTGCGTAACAAATCTCTTGATACATGCCATAAACCATGGCGAACTTGAGCCATTTTCACCTTCAGTAATGGCGAAAGCTAGAGGTAACAACTGATCATTGGCATTAAGACTCATAGCAATAAAGAGTGTCCCTTTGTACTTACCATATAAGTGAGTCCCATCAATGGTGATAAGTGGACGACAATGTTCAAGACCTTGTATTGAAGGTCCAAAAGCCCAAGATAGGAAAATCTCAAGGTTATGATATGTTGTTGGGTGGTTGGCAAAGTGCACAATAGTTCCCGGATTAGCTTCTTTCATAGCTTGCATGAAGTGCAGAAGCAACTCATAAGATTCATGTCAATTACCAAAAACCGCTGCTATTGCTCTTTGTTTTGCAAGCCAGGCCTTCTTATATAATATTGTAAAAATGAAATTGTTTTTTTATGACCTCAATTATCACCCACACTTTCATGGACATGTCTGATTCCACAAGATTCTTAATATGATAACTTATGAATTTGGGACCCATATTTAAATGATCAAGTGGAAGATTGTCACTAACGCATGCGGAAGTGTGAGGACCTTGGTAGGAGACAATTGTAAAAAAGTCTAATGCATGGCTTTTACGAGAAACTTTTAGCCTCCAACCACATTCAACAAGGGTACGTCCACACTAGAAAGTGATTGTATGGGGCTTGACTCACATACTCTATGCCATTGGTCCTTTAGTTAATTTCAGCTTCATCAATTTCACTTAATTGCGTAAACTCTAGAGTCGGAGCACTAGATGGAACAACATTATCTTCATCATCTACATCTTCCTCATTAATGATCCCTCCTTTATTGATAATATAAAATTCTACATTGGCCTCTTCCGCTTCTCTATCTGTGTCCTCCACATCAGCATAATTAGAAACTAGAGACACTAATTGACAATCATCTAATTGATTCTCCTCAATTTGATTTTCATTACATCTAGGGGATTCCAGAGTATTCACTTGATCAAAGAAAAACTGGTTAACAGTGAGCATCCTTGTAAATGACTCCATCAATGGATTTTCTTATGAAACTCAACAATAAAGAATGGAATAATTAGAATTTACAAGATGAGTTTACTATTCTTGTAAATTCATCAACATTTTTAATGTGGATAATGGCTTTTCATTAGGGTTCAAAAGGAACCACATGTATTGCACCAAAATTGAGCTTATCAGTAACAAGTTGAAAATCATGTTTATGTGGCTCTTGTAATTCATTCCAAAAGATCACATCCAACGAGGTAAGTAATAAAGAGCTTGTATTTGTCAAATAATATTAGTAACAGGTGAATTTTAATTAGAAAAAAAGGTGGCTTATAAGTTGTATAAGATGGTATATATATTAAGCAACTTGATAGATGCTTGGGTGCTATATACAACCAACCCCATATAGTAAATGAGGAAGATGAATATATAATCCTGGTCCCTTAATCTAAAACGAGTTAAAACTTGAAACAAAATAATAGTTGAAGATCAATTAGAAGGGGAGAATCAAAAAATCCATCCACAGGTCACTAGAAAGAGATGATTTATCTCGAAACAATTTAAAATTAATCATGAGCAGGAGAGCAAGAGTTTATAAAACTATATAGTCATTAGCAATTGATCGAAATATATTTTTGCTTCCTTTTCAACGGGAATTAGGTTGTAAAATGTGATATTGCTAGTCAAATTCATGCAGTTGTGCCGAAAGAATTCTCAACACATAAAAAAATTAAGTTTAATTTTATAAGTATGTGAATGGCACATCCGAACTATATGTGTCAAACTCGAAAAAACAGATCAGCTTGTTTGTATAATTGGCAACAATACGAGAAGACAATGATCAATCCAACTAGAAAACCTCTAAATTCACCAATTAATGGTATAAATAAGATAATTTGGAAAAGAAAAAAAGCATACCACGATTACTGGTGGAACAAGCGCCGGGAAGACTCGAGAATTCCGGCGAGGATGTGATATCGCAGCGATGGTCGTATATGTCCGACAAGGAAGACAATTGAAGGATTTTGGATTTTGGTTTGCACGTGATGAGGGCAAGGGAAGTTAGGAGAAGATGGAGGGCTTTTAGATCTTGGTTTGTTACACCTGTGCAACGACTTTGTTTATTAAACCTAGAAAAGATTAGCTCCATTTACCGCAAGTCCGCAACCTAGGAAAACGCAATATTATGAATTTATTTTTAACTTGATACCAATTTGAAAATTATTTTCTTTTCTAGCACTACTTTGGAAAAATCATTCCTTAGTTAGTAGCTTTTACACAGTTCATTTTTTAGAAAAAAATTAATAATTATTAAACTTCATTAATTTTTAATTAAAAAATTAAACAGGCCGGGCAAGTCGGCTCAAAATTAATTTTGTGAGGTACATGTCCGTCCATTAATTTTGACGGGTCGGGTGGAACCCACCCTTGTATCAATTTTTTTTTAATTAGCGCTCTGTTCTTTTGGACTGAATTAATAAAAATTCAATTCAGTTCAATTCAGTTCAGTTCAGTTCATTTTAGTTCAGTTCAGTTTAGTTAGTTTCCTCTCACAGTTTTCATTCATTTCAATTCAATTTAGTTCAGTTCAGTCCAAAAGATTAGAGCCTAAAATTGGTTATCCAAGCCCACTTCTATAGCGGGTCGGGAGGGCTGATTTTAGTGGGTTGTCCCGACTCCTGAGTCCCGCCCATGAACACTCCTACAGGCTAAAACAAAGTATTACAAAACCGGTTGCCTCCCTCCCGTGCCCCCTTTCCCCCTCATTCTCCATCCTTACTTATCGTCCTTCCCCACCGGCGCCGTGCCCTCTCGCCGGAAAACCGGCGGCCTTCACTTCCCAATCGGCTGCATTATATTTTCTTTTTCGCCGGAAAATCGGCCTTTGCGAGGTAATCCGCACTCTTTCTTTTGCTTGTTGCCAGCCGTCGAATGTTGTTGAATTAGTTTCTTCCCAAACCTTAACTTAGTTACTAAATTTAAACTTCTGATATACTCGTAGCTACTTACATAGTTCAGAAAATTTGAGTTAAAATTTGATGCTTGAAATCATGGATGTAGCTTATTAATTTCAGTAATTTAGGTTCACATTAAGTTTAAATGATTATGAAATTGAAATTTGAAACTAGATCTTTGTATCATATATCTCCCTTATTTCCTGATTTAATCTTATGACAATCTGATTGTTGAAGTGCATGACAATATGACTTTTGTGAGTGTTTTGAACCTATATTTTGTAATATATATTTACTTTACAACTACCTAATGAAAATTTTAGTGCTATAGAAAGGAAATTCAGAATTTTAATAACTTATATAAACATCTTGATTATGTTTCAAACTTAAGCTCACTTGAAATGATTTCTATTGAAATCCATATATTTTGGAATTTATAAGGGATAATATCTCAGATAACCCTGACATATAGCCCTTTTTCCCAAATAACCCCCACCTTGTCACCCCTATCGCATATAACCCTAAATTTGTAATTTGTCATTAAACATGATGGAATTACAAGCGGCGTTAACTTGGTTTGACTTTAGATGTGTTTTGGCGTCATTTAAGAAGGTGGTTGAAGGCATTAAAGGTGAAGAAACTGGTTTGGCGCCTTATTAGTGGTCTGTCGCCAACAATAAAACCCTTGAATTGTGCACCAAAATTAATGAACATACTTTTGAATAGCCATCAACCACCTTCTTAAATGGTGGCAAACCCATCGAAAGTCAAACCACGTGTAATTCCGTTATGTTTAATGACAAATTACAAATTTAGGGTTATCCGCGATAGGGGTGACAATGTGGGGGTTATTTGGGAAAAAGAGCTATATGTCAGGGTTATTTGAGATAATATCCCAATTTATAAACATACTAATTTAGAGTAATTTAAGCATATACATCGATGTTCTTTAATTGCTGGTTTGAAGTATATTATATTCACGACTTACTTATCAACTTTGAGCTATTAGGAGCTAGTTGAAAGTTGAAAAAATTGATAAGAGCATACCCAACTATGACCGCTCTTTCATAATAGATCCCAACTTTTGAATACTCCACAACGGTCCCAATTTTGGAGGGTCTTTTACAAAAATGGTATAAGTGGAACGGTGACTTGCTTAGGCTGTAAAAAAAACTCATTTGCTAAACGACGCCATTTTTTTTCTTATTAACGCCATTTGTACATGTATTATACATGTACAAAACTATTCATATACTCACTATTCACTCAAAGAAAACCCACTCCTCTCTTTCACTCTCCTCCTCTTTCACTCTCTTCACTCTCCTTCTCCTTCTCCTTCACTCCTTCACTCTCTCTCTCATCTATCTGAAGAACAACTCCGGCTGGACCAAGAGTTACTCCGGCGGCGAACCAAGCAACTCCGTCTGGACCAAGGAAAACTCCGGCGGCGAACCAAGCAACTCCGGCTGGAGCAAGGAAAACTCCGGCGGCGAACCAAGCAACTCCGGCTGGACCAAGGGTAACTCCGGCGGCGAACCAAGGGTAATTCCGGCGGCACCTAGTCCTGTGGAGTCCGGCATCAACGGAAAACGATCATTATGAATGTTGGGGCGTGGATACCTCACCCACCTTGGACAGGCGATCCGATGGCGGGGAACGAGCAGCAAGAGGCGGGTGATTATTATGAGAGTCGGGAGGAGCATCCATCGACAGGCCCAGAGGAGGGTCGTGCTTCTAGGGGATGCAGACCACGTACCTCTCGTGGTCGGTTTGCACGTTCTTCAGATGGAGCATCGTGCAATGCTGAGGGTTCTGGGAGTAGTAGGACGACCAAGAGGAAGGTCACGGAGGATGACACTACATGGCTAGTACGTGACGCTAGGCCAGGTGGGCCGGTGGATGGTAGTGTCATACCGAGTTTTGGAGGGCACATAGCGGCACGAATTTGGGCTGCAGAGGAAGAGAGGACTATGTTGAAGTGTCATAACCGGGAGAAGACGTGCAAGAAGCTTCAGGCATGGTACGCTGGTATGAGTTCCGAGCTTCAGGGGATGATACGGAGCTCTTGGATTGAGTCACTTGCCCGATATTATGTTTGATCATTTGGATCGCCCGTTGATATGTGCGTTTGTCGAGAGGTGGCGGCAGGATACAAACTCTTTCCACCTCCCTTTCGGAGAGATGAGTATCTTGCTCCACGATGTGAGTTCTATTCTCGATATCCCATCAGATGGATTGATTGCGGGTGACTTTGGTACATGGGATGACGTGAAGAGTTCATGTGCAGAGCTCTTTGGGATGGAAAGGAGCGCCTTTTGAAGGCGCATTGGGCGTGGTGGTGTATACATTGATTCTTTGATACGAGATGTTCCGCTACGGATCGGAGTACGACCCACCGCATCGAGGTTTTATACGACCCTCCTTGGTGCCACTCTATTCGTTGATAAGAGTGGCAATCGAGTCCGTCCGTTACCACTATCGTTTTTGTCATGTCTCCCGAGGGATGTGAGTCGGTATTCTTGGGGTGCGGCTACATTAGCGTACCTATATAGGCGACTTGGTATAGCTAGTCGTGGCGATTCAACCACGTATATGTGGTTGTCTCACGCTTTTGCGAGGCATGGATTTACGAGTATTTTCCTATGTTCCGACCGAATCGGACTAGGAGGATGGTTCTCGTAGGATCCGCTTCGGCGTTTGTTGGGATGTTCGGCATGAGAGCAGAGGGGGATTGACCGCCTACGATTATTCGACGTGGCATTGGATCGGATGAATGCCATGCGAGGTTGATTGGTTACCATATGGTATATGTCCCAGGATCGGCTTATCCTCGGAGCACGTACTACGGGTGGTCGCGATACTTGGATATTATTGAGCCGTATATGTCCGACCGAACTTTACGCCGGCTTGGATTCATTCGGGGAGGTCCCTCACGCCATCTTGGAGCCGGAGTCTTGCTATAGGCCTTCTGCAGGGGATAGGTACAGGGTCGATTTCTCATTTCTAGCGCAGCGACAGACGTGGTCGATATTTCCCCGTTCTTCACAGCTTATGTTGGGTCCTCTTACGAAGGCGGCAGATCCATCCCTCTCGACAGATGCTTTCTTGCAGTGGTATATCACCTACTCCCATCCTTACATCATTAACCCGACTGAGTTGCCTGTTGGTGATGTTGATGGTGGACACGCATCACAGTATGAGGCGGGTTTGGTGCCAGATCGGGTATGTTATATTCTATAGTTGATTGGAATTAAGTGTTTACAAATTATATATTATATTCTAATAGTTTGACCTATGTACTAATATATGCGAGTGTTGGACCGAGATGTTCCTGTTGATGGAGCCGTTTTTTGAACGGGACACTAGCCATCTACCTGCTGATTTTCGAGACTTATTTGACGGTTTGATGGGGTGGTATGATACATGGAACTGTACACGTGGTGTGGCCCCACGCCGCAACCCTCACCCATTTCCACCCCCTAGTCCATCTATGTATTTTCGACGATTTGTATTCTTATTTTCATTTCAACTATTTTTCAATGTAATGGGATTTGTATTTATATTTTCACGTAACATGGATTATTTAGTTATAGTTATGCGTATGATTTGTAGTTTGAATTTCATTGTGTTTTATACTATTACATGATTTAGTTTGAATTGCATATTAAGTAGATCATAATAATAAACAACTTTAATAGATAGGACAAATTTATAACATTAATATTTACAACTTATTTACGTGTTCCCATAATGAACATTCCATGCATTAACATTAATATTTACAACTTATTTACGTGTTCCCATAATGAACATTCCATGCATTAATCCGTGATGTGTAACGATGCTCCCATCCAATCACAGTATTGTCTCTCAAATGATACCACTGTGCAGCAATTGGGGGCATCGGGAAATCAGGAGCCAAGTGTAGGCGGATATAGTGCTGATGAAACGCTCCTAGGTGCAGCATAACGAACTCATAACACGGTCGATCCACATTTGTTGGTGCAGTCAATGGTAGAACAAAGGCAACAACCCCACAAAATACCTCCCGGCCCCACTGTATAATACATCACAGCGCAGTTGTACAACGTAGCAATGGCATACAAATCTGCAACGGACTCTAACCAATGATCTCTACCGCAAGGACCTTGGGTGTGCATGATACGGTATCTCGCCAGGTCCACGTAGTCTCGTCCTCCATAAATATCCTCATAAACGTTTCTCATAGAAATCTCGTTATAAAGGTGTTGACGTGCGTGTGGCCAACGATCTTGGCCACCATTGAAAGCGTCAGCTACACACCTGAATCCGCAATTCCCATCACCTACGACGTCGTTCCATGAGACTAGAAATGGGAGGATGGCATTGGGTATGTTATCCTTGTAAGGAAAAGGTCCTGGTTGCGTTTCAATTATTTCCGCTGCAAATGTATCTGTTGCACCTGAATCTGGTATATAAATAAGAGTTAGTTAGGCACTTCACACTACAAATGGTAAATAACATAGCAAATAAATTTTCACATAAATAAAAAAGTAAATATATGTACCTCCATCTCTGGTAGATTGAGTCGTCTGAGTTGTACGAGTACGACTAGTAGACCGTGATCTATCCCGAAACTGGCGCTGCACATGTTCGAACAAGCTCGGGTCACGTCTAGTAGATGATGAGCCACGAGGTCTACCTCTCCTGGTAGTAACTACATGAGGCTCCTGAACTCCCTCATCCTCTGGGTGTAACTGCTGACGAATAAGGTCAACTATACCTCTCCTTATTGCTGGATCGCACTCAGAAAGTTCGGCAAGTAATCCCTGAAGGTATTCAACATCCTGATCACACTGACTAACATAATCTGTTGCATTTACACCATCTCCCATGACCAAAGTCTTGAAGAAAGGATGAATATGGTCAAGATACAAACCTCCGTATTCGTTAATAGCCAACTGTATCGCACATGCGCATGGGATAGCAAAAGTAGACAGAAGCTGACAACCACAATAATCAAACACCCCATCTCCTAAGTTGAGGCGTTTAGTGTTTTCCAACTTCAGCAAATTCAAACAGTAATGTGAGACATGACCAACCACATGAGAAAAAGGTTGTACCATATGTTGCCTACCAATTCGCCCTAGATTTCTCTAAGCCATCCTTGATCTTGATCATTTGGCTATCAACGAACAAATTAACACGTGACCAAAGTGTATCCAATGCACAAGTGGAAGTTTGGAGCCGGGCTTTGAGAGCCGCATGTGCACTCTCTACTCTACACGTCGTTGTGTTCCCAAAATGAAGTACGTCATTGGTCCATGCTTTCACAAACTTGGTCTTATGGGGATTCAACCACGTTGTCTCAACATAAGTAATAACGGGTTGCTTCCACCCCCAAGCGTCCTTCAAATTTCTCAATGCAACCTCATATTCATCCTCTCGTGTTTGCATTTAGCACATTCCACCAATTACCAGCACGAAAACGCTCTCCAAATGACTTGGCCCCACATATAGTGGTAACTCGTGCCTCCACATCTTTGTTAATATGCCATGTACAAAGAAGATGGGCAGTATTTGGAAAAACTATACGAATGGAGCTAACTAAACCCAACTCACGATCGGTAAATATGACATTGGGGCTCACATGATTCCCAAGTACATTACGTAGGCACTCTAACACCCAACGGTAACTCCGTGCGCTCTCATCCTTCACTATGGCATAGGCGATGAGGAAGTTCATATTTGTCGGTGCCACACCAACCAACTCAATGCAAGGCATACCGTAACGATTCGTCTTATACGTTGAATCGATGCCAACAACCCCAAGGATATGTACGAAATGCGTTCGTACCACCGGGATGAGACATGAATGCATGAGTAATAACTCCATCATCATCTCGTAATGACCATGACACATAGTTTTTCAAGCTAGCAAGGTGCGAAAAATTTTCACCGAAGTCCGCTCTTCACGGCCTTCCATCTTGTAAAAATACCTTTCGTTGTATATATGCTTGATCGTTTGGTGAAGATGGGGGTATGCCTCTCATTACGGCGGCTTGAATGTTTCTTGGTGCCGTCTCAAAGATCACTCATTTGTCGAACCATTCGCCTAGCATCATCATCGAGCCCACTTGTCCGTCCCGTGGCCCTCCGCATATACTATGAATGCGTGATTGTGAAACCCATATTGACTTTTGGGAATCCGCACACGCCATTGCTCCCCCAAAACCAAGTTAATCCTAAATGGACATCCACAATACTTTGTTGATGTATTAGGCCGTATCACCTTTCTTGGGTCTACCTTATCTCCCTTGTATCTCGTCCCCGAAAACATTTCAAATAGCAAACGCGGGACCATTAGCATTCTTCTTATACGAGTCAATAACCAATTCAAACCCTATGGCAAATCGCTATTTCATTAAGACGATCAGACGCCTCTTTAACCATATTGAATCTATCACTTATGATAAATCTATTATGATAATTAACCCCGTCTCCATCATTGCTCGAGTATGGAACCTATTAAAATACAAGTCATAATTCAGCGATAAACTGCAAAAACAACATTGGCAATTACTTGGACATGCGCCCTAATAAGACGCCTGTTATATATTTATTAAGCAAAAACTATATAACGCCTATATTTTCATGCAATTTTAATTTAAGGTGAGTTTAATAATTATTCTTATATGCAAAATAATATTATTTACTTGTAGTTTTCACTATTTAAATTATTTATGTCTACTATATTATAACTATTCTAATATGCTAAAAATCTTAATATAACTACTATAATATGCTAAAAATGTAGATAAAATGCATATAATATATCATGTTCCTACTACATATGAACGTAGTCAATTCTATCATGTAAATTTTACATATATTCTACATTTCTACTTCATATGAACATAGTTAATATCACGTAAACATATTATTCGAAATGTACATGTCATTTGGCAAATGACTTTATTAACCATGCTAAAACTACATATATTACAAATTTAAACCTATAATCTTTCAATAAAAACTATATTAACCATGCTTTTAAGAAAGAAAAATTTGGAACGGGTGACCCGGTTGGTCGGCGCCTAAATTAGCGGGCGACCATTCCGGTCGGCGCCTAAATTAGGCGGTTGACCGGGTGGTGAGCCGCCTAAATTAGGCGGTTGACCATCCGGTCAACCGCCTAAATTAGGCGCCCGACCACTGGGTCAACCGCTTCTAATTTAGGCGCCCGACAGATGGTCGCCCGCCTAATTTAGGCGCCTGAGGACCTTTTCACGCCAAAAAAAGTACTTACATTGTCTGCCATGAAGCCGGAGTATGTTTTTCTTCTTGGTCACCGCCGGTCAAAGTTGGTCAACGTCGGTGTTTCAGTGGTCAAAGCCGGAAATATTGAGAGAGCATGAAAGTAAAAAAAAAAAATTTTCAATGTGGGGATGTGTGGAAATGAGGAAAGTGAGAAAGAGGAAAGTGAATAAAGTAAGAGAAAGAGGAAAGTAAAAGGCAAACAAAAATACATGTATAATACTTGTACATAGGGCGTTAGTAAGCAAAAAAAATGGCGTCATTTAGCAAAACCCAAAAAAAATTAAACCTCTCCTCTTCCTCCTTTCAGAGTCTTTCTCTCTCCTCCCTCCCTCCCCCCTGCCACCAAATCCTCTTCCCCGGCCCTGCCACCCCGCTCAACCCCAATCCCCTCCCCTGCCACCCTGAAACACCCACAAACCCCTCCTCTTCCCTCCCAGACCCACCGTCTTCATCTCACTAAGTTCATGATAGGCAAACTCAGTCGTCATCCTTCCTCTTTGCTCTCTCATCCTCCCACCGTCTTTCCTCTCTCCTCTCTCACTAAGTTCGCGTCACCGCCATCTTCGCTGCGCCAACCATTTTCGCTGCGCCAACCAAGCACCACCGCCATCCAAGCACCACCGCCATTTCATTACATTGTTGCCATTTTAATTATTCCCAGATCAAAATTTCATACAAAAAATCAAATTAAAGACAACAACTTTTCTGGGTTTTCTTTTTATTGCTTGGAGGTTTTATTTCCTTTCTAATTGCTGTAAGTTTCAATCTTTTTTTCCCATATATTTTTTTTCAATTTTATTTTGTAACTTTTTATCATAATCAGTTGACACAAATTCAAAGTCTTAGCCTTGAAAATTGGATGCTTTACTGCGTTTTTGTTCTTCTGTTAGTCTTATTTTGTACTTAACGACAGAAGTTGGACTTCATGTGTCAAATTATTGAATTTGTTGTGATATAATCCTTTTTAAGTTCATTTTTTGCTTTATGATGTTTAACTTTGATTGGAGATGTTAAGGGGAAGAATTCTTTGATTTTTAGTTAACTTTTCTGGCTTTTTTTGTGTGTAGAAATATGTATCTTGATGTTTATAACCATGGATTTTGTTATTCAGTCTTGGAGGGGGGATGTTGCTAACTAATTGCGGGGCAGGGGAGGGGGTTCAGGTAGCGGTTGGGGGCAGCAGTAGTTGTGTGGTGGTTGTGCGGTAGTGGACTAGGGGGAAAGAGGGAGGAAGCAGGGGGTCCATGCTGGCCAGCGGGAGGGCGGCCGGAATCCGACGAGCAGAGAACAACAGTTTTAGAGTGGGGGAGGGGGTGGCAGGGTAGGGGAGGATATTTCGAGGGAGGGGGTGGCAGGGGTGGCTAGGGGGAGAGTTTCAGAGGTTTACCTGTTATAGCAGGTTAGGTGACCTGCTAGGACTATTTTTGTAAAAGACCCCCAAAGTTGGGGCCGCCGTAGAGTATTAAAAAGGGATCTATTATGGAAGGGTGGCATAGTTGGGCCGCAATCTTTTCTTCGTCCGTGAGGATCCCACTGTAGCGCCTTCGGGCCTTTCGATACAATCAACTAGAAAGCCCCGCAACCAGGAGTTCCATATTCTAGGAGTCCAAACTATGTGATTGAATAAATCCTCCTCTATCTGTTGCGGATCGAGGGCTCCTTCCCCTTCTTTCAATTCCGATTCGTATTTTTCATAGAGAAATCTATGATCAATGCTCTTGTCAATTTTTCCTTGAAAGTTAGTGATTTCAAATCAACAAACCTTACTTTGAAACGTTCATATTTGCAACTAAGAACTTCAAAAATTTAAGTTGCTAATAGCTTTACTTAGTTTAATTTTGAGGGTCTGAAAATGGAGTTTGATAAGTAAATTTAGACATTCTTCCATCTTTTAGGTCTTAGCCTAAGTCTTAAACGAAAACCAATTCTCTATCCTATTTTCATGACTAATGGACAAACTTAGGAGAAGCAGAGCAAACCCAAGAGAGCAAACCCAAGAGTCAGAGACTTCCCATCATTTCAACGCTTGAACTTAAGTGTTTTGTGAAGTATAAACATGATTCTTTGCATATTATACATGCTACCCAGATTTTAAAATTTAAATGAAGCCTTTATGTTATTAAAACATCATCTTTTCTAAAAATGAACTTTAATTTATACTTCCTCGGTTTCACAATAAGTGAAACATAGAGAAAGTACACACATACCAAGGAATATAGAGCTATGTTGCTCGGACTCGGGTACCCATGTCTGACACAGGTATGTGTCCAAGTGTCCGACTCGACTATTTTTTGGAACTTTTTCAATTTTTTGGCCTAAAATGAAGTGTCCGATTGTCCCACCCATGTCCGAGTGTCGAGGGTCCGACACGGGTACTTGAGGTGAAATGAAGAGTCCGAGCAACATAGATATAGAGAGAGAAAGTTGGGACTACAATAAAGTAGAGTGATGAAATAAAAAGATTGTGGTCCCTCTTTTTGGTGGCATATTTGTAATAAGAGTGAAATTTTTTACCATTTAGAGCTTGGTTTCACTTATTGTGAATATGCCAAATAAGGGAAGTTTTCACTTATTGTGAAACGGAGGAAGTATATTGATATATGTTAGTTTGCTACTTAAATTTGGAATGTTTTTGAGCTGATTTTCAATTGTCACCTAGAAACTCCCTTTAGAATTAAAAGCTTAGCCTTGCATTTACTTCCTTAAGTGCGGAGGTGACGTCTTGGATTATGATATTATATTTTGGGTCCATCTTTTCAACTTATCCTGAACTTATTTTCACTATAGCGAAACTTATTTGTGAGTGTGTCAAATCTTATTTCTGCTTACCTAAACTTATATGAACTTGTGCGAACTTATAGATATCTGAACTTATGCGAACTTATTAGATATCTGAACTTATAGGACTGAAAATAAGGTAAAAAGAACGGACCCTTTGGATGTTATCTGAGAACAAGTTTAGCAAGCTTAAAGGTTTTGGGATGTCCTATTCCAAAGGAAACTTTGCCAAAAAATTTATCCAAAGACTCTATTCGATTATTTATATATTTATTTACAGTTTGAGTATCCGAAGATTCGGGGGCGTTACCTATTGTCGAATTGATGAACTAGTTTTATTTTAAGGGCTGGATTTACTAGATACTTAACTTGAGTCTGCTTTTGTATTGTGTTATTCAGGAATTTGTTTAGATTGATGAATGATGGGGATGCTATCCAACCGCCTTGCGTCAAGCTTTCTTTCCTCCTACAAGTTATGTTCTAAGGCAGAGTCTACATTGAAAGTAGGAGATATTTTACAACAGAGAAGAACATTTACAATTGAGGATGTTGTTGAATATTCCAGAATTAGTTATGACATGAATCCTTTGCACTTGGACACTGATTGTGCGCAAAATGCCGGTTTTGATGATCGACTTGTTCATGGGATGCTAGTTGCTTCCTTGTTTCCTCGGATTATATCCTCTCATTTTGTGAGTTGTAGCCAAATTCTTTCCTTTCATCTTTTATGTGCTCATGTTCTTAGTTAATGGATTTTGGTCTTCCACTTATAAGGTATGAGGGCATTCTATATTGTTTTGAACATATTGAAAAATGAATAGTATGAACTATTGCTTGGGCAGTAATTATTGTTGTGAAACTTCTTGAAGTTTACTTCAGAAAAAAAAAGAAAAGAATCTCGTTAAAGACTGATGTGACTTTAGGTATACATTATACGCTTTGCATATTGTGTTGAGTATTGAGTTGTCCGAACGAGTCTTGTAAACTTGATTTTTCAATAGAAATAGACTTGTCAATGATCGACTTACTCGTAACTCGTCTCGAAAAAGGTGAATTTTTTGGCTGGAATCCCAAACTATCCAAACTCCAACAACTTGGAATTTTCTACCTCAATCCTGATATGGCAGGTTTTTTACTCAGATGTTGCATCTAGAGTAATATGATAACTTATGTAGCAGAAAAAAACTAGCTATGAGTGTCATTTGATATAACATAGTTTTTGCTGGACTTAAACATCATATGTATAGATAGATTCGGCTATGAATGACTATGTTTATTAAGATTAGGAGTTATTTGCTACAGATGTTGAGACAAGGTTGGATATAAAATATATCGTGCTAAAAAAGTAAAAATGGAAATAGAAAGGGCATCTTAAAACCTTTTAACCTATTTGTCAATCCAAATACAATTGCTCTGGATCTTCAACAAGCATGATTTGATCCAAAATTGAAATGGCCCGAACCTGCCATCTGACTCAAGCTCAACCAGACCAACCCATTTGATAGGTCTGGTAAGAAATGTCAAACCAATGGCTTGGAGTGTTAGACTTTATCGTGTTCTTGGGTTTGTGTGACTTTGAGTTTGGGATCACGAATCAAATATTATTAGATCCAAGGGCAGAACATGGCAATCAATGAGGAATTGGTGTAAATGAAGCGAAATTAATGATTATGTTCCAACATAAACTAATTGGTTTCTGCTATAGTTCTACTTGTCAGTGTCTTCTTTGGTGGGAGTACATGAAGAGTGATTTATGGCCTACTTGTTTCCTCAAAATCTTTGACTACCTTTTGATTTGCAAATTACTTTCGTTTCTAATTGTCCTGTCTTGAACTGAAATAAATTACTTCTACAAACACTATTAAATAGTGATTACCTAGTCAAATCTAGTACTTGGAATTAATTATATTCTCGTGGCTTCAATCTACTCTTTACCAAAATCTGCCCTTGTGCTTATTTTATGAAGTATGCGAAATTTTTAATAGTAGTGCCTCAAATATTTTCCAGAGTTGCTGTTAAACCCCAACCAAACTAGCTCTGCTCAACAGCAAAACACACATGTTCAACAAATAGATGTGCTGTACTTTCCAAGTGTTGCTCAGAACACATCGGTGACCCGTTTGAATCCTCTACTTTGCTAGTCTGTAGTCTGCTAATGGGACCACTGCAGAATGAAGCTATTGTGGGCGTCAAATGTTTTGCAAAGGCCAATTTTGGTGAGGGCACGTTTTACTTAGGAGACTGGGAGTTTATAGTGTTTCATTTTATAGGGCAACTGGCTCCTTGTGTGTTGCAGTGAAGCAATATGATCAATTTAAGCACCCTGAAGCCCTCGACGATCGAAGACCTAAATAACAACCCAACCCAATTGCTTTAGTCAAGGAAGCTCCATCAGCAGCATATTGTCCTGGCACAAAAGTTCTATTTGATCTTTTATCTGATATTTCACATTCTGCTGTCCTTAAGTCGTGTTTTGTTGGCAACCTCCATTTGTTTGGAGTAGGAGTGAAAGTTCGGTGTACGGTTTGGATTAGGGCATAATCCAACCCGATCCGAACAAAATTTGGATTTTAATTTTCCAATCCGAATCCAAACCAATTAGAGTTTGAATCCGATCCAATCCAATCCGAATTTTAATACTCTAGATTGGATCCGATCCGAAAATCCAATTTTTTAAAACTTAGTTTTTCGATGAATTAAATTAAGCACAACAACAGCCTAGTATATTTAGGAAATGAGGAATTAAGTGTTGTTAGGGTTTTAGAGGAAGGGTTGGAGTGCTACGCCTACTGGGGTATGTACTAGGCTTTTTTTTATAAAAAAATTCAGTTAAGCACTTAAGCCCAATCCAGATAATACAAGGCATATTACTATTTGGTTATATTGGATTTTTGGATCCAATTACCCTCAATCCAATCCGATCCGAAAATCCAATTTTTCAAAAAATTTCAACCAGAATCCAATCCGAACACAGTTCGAATTCGATCCGAATTACTAATTCGGATTGGATTGGATTGGATTTTGGATTTTATCCGAATAACTTTCACCCCTAGTTTGGAGCACCTTCTTGGGTGAGAAAAAGATTCCAGCTTGATATGTTTGCAAATTGCAACTACAATCTACAGCTCGTCGTCCTATGAGGGCAAGTTAGAAGTCCCAATTAAACCAGACATTACTTCTTCCAACCGGAGGTTGATATTTAACTGTAGCAAGGCTCTCAAGTAATAGATAACTCCAAGATATTTGAAAGGGACTCATATATCTGTTCAGTGCCTCATTTTCACCAGATCACCTTGCAAACCCAAAGAAGCAGGTTAATCACAGTAGGAGTACATTTATTGGATGGACTGAGAGAATCAGCCCCAAGAGCACAAAATTGTTTGCAGATCACATGAGTCCTACCACACTTTGCACATCTTGCATGATGTTAACATCTGGAACTTTTTTTGCAGTATCACTGTGCATGTGTCTGGATGGTTAAGGTTCCTGACTTTATATTTTGTGCCTGTAGCCTGGTGCGGTTTATGGTTCACAGAACTTGCAATTCAAACAACCTGTCTACGTTGGAGATGAAATTGTTGCTGAGGTACAGGCAATGAACATAAGGGCTTTCAGGAAGTACCACCTGTAGGGAACTTTACCAAAACTATTTGAATAAACTTCCAATCATATTATGAGATATTTATCTTTATTTTAACTCTTTGGTTATTTGGTTTTGGGTTGGCCAGCGTGAAGTTTGCCACTAGGTGCTTGAAGAAAGACAATTTCCTTGTTCTTGATGGTGAAGCTACGGCAATCTTACCTTCTCTGATTAAGCAATGACTAGATGTGAAATAAGAGAAATTTTGTGGTACTATAAATGCATTGCCTTGGCTTGAAAATGGAATATCATTGTCTGTGATCCAATTTTGTACTCGTAAAAAGTGTAGTACTCTATAGTCATTAGTACTGTAATTGTCTGAAAATCCATTCAGTCTTCTTCTGTCTCTCTTCCTAGTGGTCGAGTATGTGAGTTTAGTTTCATTGTGTCACTCATTTTGATCAAATGATTCCTTCGTTTAGTCTTGTGAGCTTACCGTTATGCAACTTCTTTCACCTATGATAATCTCATTCTGAAGAATTACTTCAATTCTTGCCAGCCATATATACCACGAAAACTGCATTATGTTTTGAACAATTTCCCCATCTTCATATATGCCACGAAAACTGCATAATCTCTTGGACAATTTTAGCATTGCCCGTTGTGAATGGGAGTTCAGGTTGCAGTTTTCATGTTGAATGTAGCCTCAGTCTTGTTTTTTTTTTTTTTTTAAACGAAAGCCCACAAGGGCAACTAAATATCATTTAAAGAACTATCCGAAGCCAACAAAGAGTCAATACAAGAAGGAAAATCAACTAACCAAACTTTTCTACCTAAGAGTTTAAGACCCAAGGCAAACAATGAGCTAGCTCATGAGCAACCCTATTGCCATTCCTGATTACAAAACTCTAAGACGCAATATTTAACCTTCTACTAGCATGAACTTGTAAGCGTATGGCAAGTATGGAACCATTGTGTAACCTTTGTGTGGTGGAGGATGAAACAAAGCTGTATTACTTGCGGGATTGTGTTATTGCAAGGCTTATTTGGGATTCAAGTGGTGTAGGCGAAGTAGTGGCAGGGGTTTATCTCAGCTTTGGGGACTTGGCACTAGCGTGTCTTAATTGAAGCTATTACAAGTTTACAACGAAGGTATTTTATGTACTATCATTTACCGATTTACCCGTTCTCCATCATCACTAATATCAGCTCAAGTGGCATGTTCGATTGTGCACGAATTTGCTTTCCTGACTGCAAAGATTAGAGAGTTAGTCTTGTGTGGACCTGGTCCACATTAATATTATTGTGGACCAAAGCCACTTATTTAACATAGTGACCCTTTTTTTTCATCTAGTAACCTTTTAAAAATCTTAAGTTACACTATACAGTTACTTTCTATCATAGTGACCGTTTTTTTTAATATAGTCACTCTTTCTTACATTAGTTTATCATGATGAAATTTTCAGTTTGTGACATAGTAACCTTTTTTTTCACATAGTCAAACTTTAGAATCTATATCTACTCATTTTTTATATCTACTTTTTTATATAATGACCCTTTTTTTTCCTTAAATCACATGAATTAGCATTAGATCCACACTAATTTAGTGTGGACTAGGTCCATATAAGACTTTTACAAGATTAGATCACGGAACATGCATCCAGAATATGGTATCAATCCTTCAGATTCCAGTTCAGAGAAGAGTTCTAGGGCAGTATTACAAATTACAATCACCAGATGAGAATATTCCAGCGATTGAATTCCATGTAATCAGATTCCTGAAATCCTTCATTTCTCTGAATGCATGATAACCTGAAAAAGAGCCACATTTACAAATTACAATACATATCTACAAGTGCAGTTCCCACCTTAATGTCAAATTCTAGTCAACTTTAATAGCAACCCCATTAACTCGTTTTCCGAATTGAAGATTAGCCATATAACAAGCGTTCAAAACTGTAATGTGATTGAATTAGGAAATTCACTGCAAGACTCAAGCATACCATAATTTTTACTGAACTTAATATTAGTAGATTGAACTTATATGGTGAAAACTTATTTTTAGAATTATATATTTTTTTTACTAAATTGATTCTTATAAAACTTATTTTTACTGATATGAACTTCTTTCTATTAAACTGAACTTATTATTATTGAATTGAATTTATATTTACAAACACTACCTCCGTTTTACATGCATGCACCATTTCTCATTTGGGCACTATTCATCTACCAACTTTGACAATATTTCTCTCACCAATATGTAAGAAAAAACATAGTCAAGTGAGATCTTGTTAAATTCGTCTAGTGAGATGATTCTAAATATCAACTTTTTATAATTTTTACTTATACGCAATTAGAGATATTAATGTCCAAAGAAGTGTGTTGGAATACGTGAAAAAGTAAATGGTGCATGTATTGTGAAACAAAGGTAGTATATTAAAAGCCGTTCCTAAACAAAGAAATGCACCATGTGGCGCTATGCCTTAGAGTGTTTACTTCATGTACGATATGTAGTCATGTACTATAAAAAAATTAGAAAATGCATGGTATAAGATTTGTTCCCATGACTTCAAGCTTATATACCAAAGTCCTAACCACTAAATCAAGTAATGCTTGATGCCAAATTTTAAAGTGAAATATTAATAAATGAAAATTATAATTACTCGGGGCATAGCCTGGGCCTAAATCTAGTTATTTTTATAATAAGTTGAGGTGAACAAGGACTAAAGAAGGATATCAATGACATTTTCTAGACTTTTGACAATGAAATGGGAAAAAGTTACCCACATATCATGAATAACTTTTTACTTTAAAGAGATAAGTTCTATATAACCCATTTAGACCAAAAAGTTACCAGTGTGTCATAATAATTTATTGTACACCGGTCTCATTCAAGAATTAGTTAAAAGTGTGAATTTGAGATTAGAGCCCCAAAAAGTTGAGTTTTTGGTCGGATTCCTATAATAAGATGTCAATTTTAATACAAAAGGTTTTACAAATTACTTTTTCACAAAAAGATCTTATCTCACGAAGTATATAATATAAGGTACGTTTTAATAGAAATTCTTCATTTTTTATCAAATGATATATGTAGATGACTATCAATTATCATAGATAAATCTCACCCTCCGTTTAGTCACAAAATACTTACGACATTTCTATGTGGGTAACTATGTATAAATTATTCTATTATTTATCACATAGGTCATATGTCTATCTCTGTCTCCTTCTTATTGGTTCATGTGTCAACGCCTATGTACCGAAACCGAAACCGAAAACTCGTATCGAAAAACCGGTCGAAATGGGCGGTTACCGTGTCGAAAAAATAGGGGTTAAACGGTATGGTTACCGAACAGGTAAAAATAACGGTTAATCGGTACGGTTACGGTTATGATTTTTTATAAAAAGGTTAACCGAAAAACCGAATATATTTGTTTTATTTTATTACTCTTCAATTTTTATAATAATCTAATTAATCTGTTACTAGTTATTACGAAATGTATTTTGACTTTCAATTTTTAGTCTTGTTACTATCTTACTACAAAACAGTTGTTATGCTTTGTTAACCTTCTTACTGTCTTGCTAGATATTGACTTGAAGTAAACTAACAAATTAACTACTGTCTAAATTCTAGTAATTAACTATAAGAAAGGTTGATATCAGCTATCAAGATAGTAAACTTAGCTTAATGACTTAACAAGGTGACTACAAGACACTTACTACATAATAGAATCTCCTAAGTCAGTATGTAGGATAGTTAGACAGTAGTTAGTGATTCTATATATAGTTAATAGTTAGTATATGGTAACTAATAGTCTAAAGTAAGTATGTAGTAAGTCAAGCTAAAGTACTAAGTCAGTAAGTCACTAAATCAATAGTCTAAAGTAGAAACTAGAACGGAAAGTAATCTATTAGGATTTTGTAATAACGTTGTAAACTTATAATAACTCTCTGCCTCTTGTAAAGTTGTAACAAATGATTTTATCATTTTGTATTAATATTATTTTTTATGTAGAGAAAAAGTGAAAATTATATATATAAATTAAGTAAAATAAATTGTTAGTACTTGAGTGACGGTTAATGGTTAACCGTACCGAAAAATCGGTTAACCGCTTAGGCGGTTACCGGTTTGAACGGTTACGGTTCACAAAAATGGCGAATCGAAATTTTCGATTACCGAACCAAAATGCCGTTTCGGGACGGTTAACAACCCATGAACACCCCTAATTCCTATAATAAGATGTCAATTTTAATACAAAAGGTTTTACAAATTACTTTTTCACAAAAAGATCTTATCTCACGAAGTATATAATATAAGGTACTTTTTAATAAAAATTCTTCATTTTTTATGAAATGATATATGTAGATGACTATCAATTATCATAGATGAATCTCACCCTCCGTTTAGTCACAAAATACTTACAACATTTCTATGTGGGTAACTATGTATAAAAAGAAAGCTTTATTCTATTATTATCACATAGGTCATGTGTCTATCTCTCTCTCCTTCTTATTGGTTCATGTGTCAACCCCTATGTTGCAATTATTAAGAACAGGATGTGAAAAAAGGCTGACCATTCCATTGAATTTGAAAAATCAATGCAAGTCCTATTAAAGCAATCATGTCCAAAATTTGCATCAGCTCTAGGATCCATTGCCCTCCTTAATCAAGAGGCTTGGGGACTGAAAGCTGTAATCATCGATTATTTGGGTGCCAATTTTAAGCGAAACAAACATAAAAAGATAACAATGTAAAACCGTATTAAGAATAATTGACCAGTGCATGAGGCTTATCTAACTTGACATGAAGGCTCAACTTATACTATCCGCACAAGAACACGAGAACACGTATCATAGGATAATGTTTTATTTCAATATACTGGCGCTCGAGAATATCGTGATTCCCGGTGTTGATTACGAACTTATTGCTACAAACGAGTCAGTGTCCTGCTGAATCTAAAACCGAAGATAGCATGCCATTACAACTGCAGTTATGCATATATCTGACATCTGAAAACTTATTAAAATAAACCTTGGAAACTCACTGGATTTCCATCTGATGAAACTGCCAATAGTACTTCCATCAGCACAATCAGGTAGCAATCCGGAAAGCTATTGTTCAACAATGTACCCGAAAACTAAACTGCTTCGAGATCAAATTCCAACACCTTTTCCCAAGATTTAAGTGTCTTATCTTCGGTATCAGTTTTGCACAGCGCTAGGCGATTTATTGTGAAGCACATGTTGCCAAGGCTGTCGTCCAAGGCATTTGCTCTCTCCTGAGCTTTCTTTTTCTCTTCATCAGTTAGGTCCGCATAAAGAAGGCTCATGTGTGGCATGTAGGCTGCAATTTTATATGGTGAAAATCAGGGAAGGGACTTAGTAAAGCTAAAAAAAATTCCAACTTTCTCTTCATCAGAAGAGTGATCATTTCCCAATTCCACAGCTACTTATATTTTAGGGAATGACGTTTAATGTTTGCAAGGCTTCCGATACCAAAAGGATCAATTTACAGTCAGCAAAACAAAAAGATAAGTGCAAGAATGTCCTAAGCTAGCTTTCGAATCTAACTAAGAACAGGAATGATCATAAGATAACAGGTATACACAAGACGTTCATTGTATTCATGTTTACCTAGAACTCAGATTCATGAAGCATACGGCGTTATCAATCAAACAACCAGAAAGTTCAGGTGCATTATTACACAAATAGGCCACTTTTTTCAGTAATTTACAAGTTTATAAAAGAAGGAGCCCTTTATAACAGTTGGAATTATTTATTAAATCTCATACCCTCTCAATCATTTAATCACAAAGGATAGTTTTGTAGCACCAATTGTAACTATTTCAGGAAAGATCACAACTTCTTTCGACATACTCAAATAACATATGTGACTGCATGGAAGATATAATTTTAATGGTTTTTTCCCCTCTTTGGTGTATTGAAAACCACCTGAAGCCACAAGGGCCATAAGGAAAGCGGAATTCGATCCAAAGACATAGCTATTTCCTTCATATGACTTTACCGACTAGGCTAATTTTCATTCACATAATTTACTCGAATTAGGTTGCAATGATGTACAATAAGATTCAAATTTTTTAGATCTAAAAAACATGTCGATAAGAAATATTTGAATGAACAGTAGCAGTAGCAAATTCAACTTACGTGTCGAGCGATTGTAACCAAAATGAGCAGAGCAGTGATCACTAGTTTTGACTACCTGTAAAATAATGCAGAACCTCTCAATCCAGTAGCTGTAAAATACTACTATAGAGATAGAGTCACAAATTTCATCATAAACAAGATCTAATCTATTCCCTTTATCAGATTTTATATCCTGAAAAAAGTCATTCTAAAAAAGAAAGCCATTCAAATGAGGAAATCTGTGCTACAGACTAAAGTAGATGCCACTAATATACATTTTCACTCTTAATTTTTCCCTATAAACATATTAAAACTTTGTAGAAGCAAATGGTTGCAGTGGAAATCCGTATTACTAACCCTATTAAATAACCTTGTACTCATGCAAGAAAATAAGTAGAATGTCAATCATATACAACCAAAACCCCTCTTCGTAACTACGAATGTAGGGAATTTCTCAGTTCATCTCCAATATGAACAACATATGTATATCAAGTGACATTTTTGTAATCAAATGTACGTCCGTGATTATCCTATTTAAAAAAAAATCAAAAGAGTAAATCATGATTGTATATTTAGCTTCTATGACTGTATATAAGTGGCATCTTAATTACAAAAATGTTAAATACAACTTGTTAAACATAAAACATTCATCACGGAGACAAATTGGATACCCCTCAATAATGCGTGTCCCTCCCTTTATAAACAATAACTCGAGCCGAAAAACTAAGTTTAATTTAAAAGGAGGTATTAGCTACATCTTTCGTTTCCCTAGTCACATATAGAAACGTTGCAATTAACATGAAACGTGAAAATTAATATAAAACTGAGGAAGTAGTAGTTAATAAAAGTACCTCAGGGGTGGCGTCAAGGAGGAGGAAGACACACTGGTAGAAGAAAGTTCCAGAGGAGACGCCCCTACCGTGAGCAGTGTAGGCCTTCAAACCATGGCACGCTGATTTGAATTTGTCAACGGCATCTTCCGGTGTCAATTCAATGGCTCCAACAACAGTTACATGGGGATCGAACTCGGGACCGTTGAATTCTAATCGGAGAGTGTTCATCACGTTCTTCACACGCTGCTTCACGTCGTCCGGTGGAAGTCCCCACACTGAATACACGTGTGTTTGTGTCGCCATGATCTACTTTGATTTCGCTAAGTAAAAATATAGTGTAAGTTTTTTTTTTCCAGTTATTGGAGTTGTGAGAGTTGAGCTTTGGATGAAGAAAGAAATGGAGAATATTATATGTTCGTGTGAACTACGCAAATTCCCAAGTGGAAATCGCAACTTTGGTTTCCCTAGTACATTTTTTTTTAATATTTATTTGTGTTTTCAGTTGTGGATGCTTTTTTTTAAAGCTTTGTGATGCACTTAGATGTTATATTTGTCTAACATATGGCAGACCATCCAGGCCGGAGGATATGTTAGTTGAGCTGGTATATATGTTTTTTGTCAGTAAGTAGTGAATAAAGAAAAAGTTAAAGAAAGATAAAGAGGAGACTAAGACCTAGAATTTTTTTTTGGAAATTCTACACAGATCATCGTTATCTTTTGACTTTTCCATTTGGTACTCAAAATTATTTTGGATTCTACACGGTACCACTGTTGTTTGGATTAATTCTCTATCGTAACATTCCGTTAAATAAAAAGTTAGTTGGGGGTCAATTAAGGTTAGGGGTTTGCCTCGTTTTGCGTTCTTCGGTACGCACACCAGAAAAATTGGTTTGTTAAAGTTTTAGGGTGCACTTTTGCTCTCAAGGGTTAATTTTGAGGCCGAAATTGGAAAAAAACCGAAAATGCCTCGGTTTGCTCAATAAAAAAAACTAGTCTTTCCTCACACGTAAAACGAGGAACTTTTGTTTTTTTTTGGTCAATTTCGACTTCAAATTTGACCCTTATGAGTTAAAATGAACCCAAAACCTGAACCGAGTTTTTTTTCCTGACACCGAAACTAAAACATGCAAACCTACATGCAAACGAGACAAAACCCTAACCCTATTTAACCCCCAACTTAATTGGGTGTTTAGTTGAATATGAGAAGTCATACTTTTTAGGATTTTAAATTTAATCATGTAGTAGCATTTTCTAGGAGGTGTCAAAAGTTGTTTGGTTGATCATGAGATGATTACTTATCTAGAGCCCCCCTAGGTAAGTAACGTGCTTCATTTTGTGAGATGTAGAATTTTTTTATTAGGAAGTGCAAATTTCTGTATTTTTGTCAACCAAACAACTCTACAATATTCTAATTCCTAGAAATTTTTTATGCTAATCAAACAAACACCAAGACTTTAAGAGAGTGAGTTGTCCCTAGTCAAAACCTTTATGATCAATCAATCTAATTATTACATCATATTATTAATATATGAAGAAGAATCCAACAGTTAGTGCATGAGGTTGTGACTTTTAACATTCTTATTTGATGCCATTTGTTCCACCATTTATGATATGTCATAATTTTAGATCAATTAGTTAAACAAATTGTTGTTCTATAAATATAAAAATACACCTATTAGATTTTTTGAATTTGAATAAAACAACTTAAGAATATCATATTATGTAGCTTAAGTATAACATTAGTTACATAAGTCAACATATTATTTTTATACCATTAGAGAGTGCAAGAAATATGTTCCGGAATAAGATCCATTTGTAATATAGGTATATAGCCTATTAAGCTTTTAGATGAATAATAATGTATTATTTAGGGCCTGTTCTCTTCGGCATAAAACAACCGAACTGAACTGAACTGAATTAAATTATAACTAATTAATAGTAATGATTATCATCTAGGAACTGAACTGAACTGAACTGAATTGAACTGAACTGAACTGAACTGAACTGAAAATAAGCTGGGGAGAACATGCCCTTATTCTTAATTGTTGACATGTGTATGAATCATCTAACAATTAACAATTTTAGCAAGAATAGTATTATAATGTTAATAGAAGGTGTGGTATTATCATTATGATAGATTAAATCTGGATTTTTTAGCCAGTACCTTGCGTGAATATTTTTAAAAAATCCTATATATAATTTTTTTGGCAATTCAAAATATTTACTGTCTACCAAAAAAAGGAATGTACAAACACCAAAATTACAACCAAAATCTAAGGGTCAGTTCGTTATCGTTTTTTGTTTTCAGTTTTCAGTTTTTTTGAAAACTAAAAACCAAAAACAAGAAACCAGAAAAAGTGGTTTTCACTTTTTAGTTGTCAGTTTTCAAAATCATCATGTTTCCAATAAATTTGACTATTTTTTTATTCATTATAGGACATACTATCATATGACTTTGAAAATCAAAAAACCAAAAAACAGAAAACCACAATAATACCGAACGGACCCTAAAGACACTAAAGCCTATGTAGAGGCAAACAACTACTAGCAATAAACTGCACACACAAGAAAAACAAAAACAAGCCACCAAACCAAAGCAACAAAGCACACTCACTGAAGGAGGACTACGCATTTATCCTTACAAGCTACTCTAAAGATAATATCTTTTACAAGAAGATCAGGAGGGACACAAGTAGCAGTAAACACCTTGTCATTTCTCTGCAACCATACTGCATACATATAAACAACATTACATATACTTTAGCAACCCCTCTTTTACTATGAGCTATAATTTTAGCTCTTCTGCAAAACCATAAATCATGTGCAATCTTTGTAAGATACAACTCCACACTTATGTAGCATAATGACAACTGAAAAAAGATGATGAATTGATTCATATTCTTCCCCACATAAACAACACATTAAGCTACAAGCAACCTTCCATTTTACTAAGTCTGTCAGTAGTGGCTAATCTGTTCTGAAGTGCCATCCAAAGGATAAACTTACTCTTTGGACTTTCTTTGTTGTTCCAAATAAGCCTCCTCCTATCCACCTTCTGTAAATCTCCTTGAAGGATAAAATAAGCGTTCTTAAAACTGAATTTGTCACTAATAACAACAGCCTCCCACCCTCCAATTACTGTAAGCAACTCTTTAGTATCCAGAATTTTTCTGAGCAGCCATGAGGTGTTGCTACCAATAGCAACAATATATATATCTTGCTTTTTCAAATAATAAGAATTAACCCAATTCACCCAAAGCTTATCAGTCTTGAAAGCAAGGGCCTAGAGCAAATTCAAAATAGCTGCCTTGTTCCAAATTTCCATATTAATTAAGCTTCAGCCACCATCAACCCTTGGGTTATAATAAGAATTCCAAGAGATGGGAGCTTTATTGGAATCAATAGTCTTGCCAGTCCATAAGAATTTCCTGCTGATCGTCTCCACAACTCTAATCACCTTTTTTAAGACAAAGGGAAGATATGAGCATAGTAGTTTTGCATACTACTTAGAATGCTTCTTATATTAATTATAATCATCTAGCATAAGTAAGATATTTAGTCATCCAACCTTGAGCTCTCTCAGTAATCTTATCAATGAGTGTCTTTAAGATTTTTAAAGATAAAGATACTCTTAAGTACCTAAATCCAAGCTCTCCAATAGGCACGTGAACACTAGTAGAATAATTGCTTATTGCTGCGGTCATTAAGTGGCCTATTGCGGCGGTTTTGACCGCGCAGCAATAAAGGGCGCAGCAATAGGTAATTAAACTATTGCTGCGGTTTAAAACCGCAGCAATATTACAACATATTGCTGCGGTTTATGGAACAAACCGCAGCAATATTACAACATATTGCTGCGGTTTATGGAACAAACCGCAGCAATATTCATATTTTTTATTATAAAAAATATGGATATTGCTGCGGTTGTTGACCAAAACCGCAGCAATAGGTCATAGTACAGCTAAAAAAAATATTTTTTTTTTGTATTTTGTAATCAAATTTGAATATTAAAACTGGCGCCGGCAGATCTGGTAAAATTTTCAGTATCTAGAAAATATTATCAAAAAATGTAAATGAATCAACAACTTATAATCCAAAAAAAATGACTAAAATATGAAATTATATAAACCAACAAAAAAATTCTAAATCTGGTAAAATGACATAAATGAAAGAGTAATAAAACGAACACACATAAAAGAGTAATAAAATTACAGAAAAATAACAGAAATAAAAGAGCAAAATAACAGATGATGGCGCCGGTACAAAACCGAAGAAGGAACTCGTCGGAGGTGGCGAATTGGCGCCGGTACGGTGAACGACGAGAAAAACGAAAAAAAATTCAGATCTAAAAAATCTACCAACAAATCTAAAAAATGAAAAAAAAAAACGAAAAAAAGGAAACAAAAAACAAAAACGAAAAAAAACCGAAGGAACTTGTCGGAGGTGGCGGATTGACGTCGCTTGCGTGCGGTCGACGAACACTCTGGTCGCGTCGGCTTCGTCGCGTCACTCCGTTCGAAGGTTGACGGGAGGCGAAGGTTGACGACGAAGAGATGAAGAGAGGTCGTCGCGTCGCTCCGTTCGAAGGATGATGGGAGGCGAAGATTGACGACAAGACACCGGTGGTTGGCGGCTATGGCAGCAGACGAAGAGAAGGGATGAGAGGAAGTACTGCGTGTGAGGGTTGAGAGAGATGAGAGAGTAGTGCGTGACTGCGTGTGAGGGTTGAGAGAGATGAGAGAGAGGTGCGTGTGAGGTTGAGAGAGGGAAATTGAGGAAAAAAACCCTAACTGTTGTGTTTTATAATTTTTTTTAATAATATTGCTGCGGTTTCTGACAAGAACCGCAGCAATATATTAAAATATTATTTTTTAATATGATTTTAATATATTGCTGCGGTTCTTGACAAAAACCGCAGCAATATGTCTAGTCAAATAGTCAATTTTTTTTCAAATTTTTTTCTGTTGATACCATATTGCTGCGGTTTTAGGTAGAAACCGCAGCAATATCTTTATTTTATATTTTATGTTTCTTTTTACGTGATATATTGCTGCGTATGGGTAAAACCGCAGCAATACCACCGCAGCAATAAGTAATTATTCTACTAGTGGAACAACGTCTGCAAGTCTCAAAGCTTACCTTTCCCTAATTCCAGAAAAAAATAGATACAACTTTTCTCAACACTTGCTTCAAGCCCATAGCCAGAAGAATATTTTTGGAATGCAGCCATAATATTTGTAACAACGCTATGATCTGCTCTCGAAAATAAGAGCAGATCATCAACAAAGATAAGATGAGTTAAATTGATTCTTTCACACTTAGGATGAAAATTAATATCCGGATTTTGCTTTAGCTTACCAAGGCATCTACTGAGATACTACACACTAAGAGCAAAAAGAAAAAGGAGAGAGGGGGTCCTTTCTTTGCTCTAAAAGGAGGGGAATGAATTTCATTTAGCAATATGGAATAAGATACACTTCTCACACAAGCCACAATCCATGAAACACGAAGAGTAGGAACCCAAGCTCAATCAAGACATTTTCCAAGAAAGCCCACTCTACTGAGTCAAAAGCTTTTTTAATATCAACTTTAATAACACGTCTTGGAGACACATGTGCTCTTGAATACCCTCTGATAAGCTCAGTAGCAAGCAGGATATTATTAGCTATGTACCTGTAAGGAATAAAGCTAGCCTATGCAGAATTCACCACTTCACTTATTACAAGATGCATCCTATGAGTGATGATCTTGAGAGATGATACACATACACTCGGTGTATGTGGGCCACACATACACTGGATGTATATGTTACTATTAAAATGTATACCTTTTGTATGTGTTACTACTAAAATGTATATTGTTACTACAAAAATTACAAACTTACAATCATTTGAACTTGTTTTGTTATTCAACGATATTTGAATTTACATAATACATAGACAATTGGAATACTATATTTCGAATTGAATTTTATTACATGGTAGGGATGAAAATATAACATTATTTTTCTACAAACAAATTAAATAATTGAAAACGACAGGAAAATTTAGTAGAAATCAATAGTAGAAAGATGGTGAAGATGAATAAGATAAGCTAATATATTAATAATCTGAAGAAAAAAAATTACAATTCTTTTTTTTAGTTTTAAACAAAGGATTCATACAAATCTAAACAAAGAAAATTTCATAAAACAAATTTTTTAAACAAAGATAAAGAACAAATCATTAAAAACAAAATAATCTGTCGAAATATTGTAAATTTGTACTACCTCCGTTCCGAATTAAACGCAGCAGTTTCCATTTTGGGAAGTTTCAAATTAAATGCAACAATTCCAAATTTTTTACTTTTGGTAAGTTTTTTAGGTGTGAATTTACGAAAATACCCTTACTAAAAAATTAAACCATACTTAATTATACCTAATGATCATCTAAACCTCTATCATCATCCCCCTTAAGTTTCTCTCTCCTCACTTCCACCACCTTAGGTTTCTCTCTCCTCACTCCCACCCACCACCACTTTCTCTCTCCTCACTCCCACCCACCACCACTTTCTCTCTCTTCACGCCCCCCTGCCGGAATTCGTACACCATTGCAATCACGCCCCCACCGCCGGCGTCCGTCCTCTGTCCTTCGTTCCAACCGAAAACCGCCGGCGCTCCATCTTCCTTCGTTCCCTCTCCTCGATTTCTCTCTCTTCTCGATCTGCATCTCTCTCTCTATCCGATCCCTTTCTCTGGTCTTCAAGTTGTTGTGGAGGTGGAGTGGGTTTTGATGGCGTGGTCGATTCGGGATTTGGTTGGATTTAGGTGGTGTTGGTGGTGGATTTCGGTGGTGTTGGTTGGGGGTTGTGGGGTTGACGGTGATGGGGGTTTTTGGGACTTCGATCTGCAGTTGACGGTGGTAGGAGTGGTGGTTTTCAGTTGGGGTTTTGTTGTGGTGGTGGTTGATCTTTTTTTTGTGGGTGGATGTAAGGCTGGTGATTGACGGTGGTTTGTACTTGTAGTTTTTAGTGTGGTTGCTTGGCAAGGCAGGCGGTGTGTGGGTGCCGGGGCAAAGGTGGTGGTGGTTTTTTTGTGGGTGGATGTAAGGTTGGTGGTTGGCGGTGGTGGGACAGTGGCGGTGTTAGTGGTGGTTGCTGACTGTTGGTGATGGTTGCTGATGGGTTTTTTCTTTTTGGACCCACTTTATCTCTCCACTTAAACTTCATCACATGCCCCTCCCTTTTTTTAATCACCCCCAAGAAATTCAACTAGAAATCGTCGCCTCTAAATTGTTGCGTTTAATTCGGAACGGAGGTAGTAATATTTTTAGTAATAATATACATTTTAATAGTAACACATACACAAGGTATAAATTTTACTAGTAACACATACACCTAGTATATGTGTGGCCCACATACACCCAGACACCCAGTATATGTGTAGCCTTTGCGGATGATCTTTGAAATAATTTTGTATAGAATTGAATAGTAAGCAATAGACCTGAAGTCTTTTATTTGCACAAATATCAATTGAGATTTTTGGCACTAAAGTTATGGCTATTGTGTTTAAAGGTTGGTGAATAAAAGAATTTTGGAAAAACTCCATTAGACCATTATCATACTCATCATATTTAATGATCTCCCAACTCTTCTTAAAGATAACTGCATTAAAGCCATCAAACCCAGTGGCTTTAGTGTCATCAACGACAAACAATGCTTTGTCAATCTCAGAATGAGTTATAGGTTTAGGCGTTTAGCTATGAGGCACATACCTCTAAGCTTAATCTATTACCCGACTTTATTACAGTGTTCAGATCAATTGCAGAATGAGCAGTAGCACAAGTTCCCAATAACCTTTGGTAAAATCCCACAATTTTATTATGGATATCTTCACTAGCAGTCAAAAGCTCACTATGAGCATTTTGAGTTACAACAATTTTATTTTTGGCCTTCCTCACTTTGATTGCTGTTAAAAAAAATCTTGAATTAGAATCACCAGTTAAGACCAGTGTCTTCAGCTCTCAGTATAATCCTTTTCGACCTTCTACATCACTTCATCATAAGTCATTTCAGGTAGAGCTTGGATAGTTGCAAGCTTATTCCTGAATTCCTCCATTTTAACATGAGCTTGAGAATATTGAGTTGCATGAAGTTCTTTAAGAGCTCCTTTAACAGCCATGAGCTTGATCCACACATTATTCATTTTATATTGAGCACCAGTTCAAGTCCAAGCTTCATTCACAATATCAAGAAAGTTCTCATGATCAGCAAGTATATTATTGAATTTGAAAGGCCTCTGTTAGGATAGATTTAGGACTATTTCCTAAATCTATCTATCTAGAAGTGTTTACCTAGACATATCTATCTGCAAGTGTTTATAGATAATATTTATTAGTTTATATTTAGGATATGTTTTCCTATTTCTACCTAAGTTAGGATTTATATGATGTATTAACGGCAACCTTTTCCCTTCAATCTATTTTGTCAGCCTCCCACCCTCCTGTTGCCCTGAAACAACTGTGACCACTAAAGGAGTGTGATTAGAAATCCCACAAGGCAGGTATCTTACCATTATATCATGATATAAGTTAATCATTAAATCATTGATGAAAGTTTATCAATTATAATTCCTCCTCAACAAAATAACATTACAAATGAATATTTATACCTCACAAATAATATCCTTTTGTTGCATTTATTATGTTACGGAGGAAGTACTTGAAATTCTGGTAGAGCTAATTCCTTTATTAGTCCAAAAAAAAACAAGATTAAAGATAGACAAAGAGGAGACTGAGACCCTTAAAAAAATTTAATTTGTGGTTTGGCTGAATATAAGAAGTATTATTTTTTAGGATTTTAAATTTAATCATGTAGTAGCATTTTTCTGTGTCAAAAGTTGTTTGGTTGATCATGAGAGGATTACTTACCTAGAGTCCCCTAGGTTAGTAATTAACTTCATCCACTTTGTGAGATGTAGAAATTTTTTATTAGAAAGTGCAACTTCTTGTATTTTTGTCAACCAAACAACTCAACACTATTCTAATTTCTAGAAATATTTATGCTAATTCAACAAACACTAAGACTTTAAGAGCGAGGGTGATGAGTTGTCCCTAGTCAAAACCTTTATGATCAATCAATCTAATTATTTCATCATATTATTAACATATAAAGAAGAATCCAACAGTCAGTGCATGAGGTCGTGACGTTTGACATTCTTATTTGATGCCATTTGTTCCACCATTTATGACGTCATGTCATAATTTTAGATCAATCATTTAAACAAATTGTTGTTCTGTAAATATAAAAATACACCTATTATACTTTTTGAATTTGAATAAACAACTTAAGAATATCAAATTATATCGCTTAAGTATAACATTGGCAACATAAGCCAACATGTTATTTTTATACCATTAGAGAGTGCGAGAAATATGTTCGGAATCAGATCCATTTGTAATATAGGTATATAGCCTATTAAGCTTTTAAATGAATAATAATGTATTATTTATTCATAATTGTTGACGTGTATGACTCATATAACAATTAACATGAATTTTAACAAAAATAGTATTATAATATTAATAGAAATATGAATTATACTACGAATATGAGTGTGGTATTATCATTATGACAAATTATGTAACACCCCAATTACTCACTTTAGGAGTATTACCGCCACGTGACTAACACGCTTTCGGCAAACAACTAGTCACTGACCAAAAACTTGCAGCGAAAGACTTTAACTAGAAATAATAACAACTCTTTATTATTAAAAGTAAATATTATCTCAAACTGAAAACAAATAAAACACCCTAATCTCGGTGAAGATCCCCTTCCTAGAATGCTCCCATGCACATCCAAAATTCACCTACAAAACTGCTTACCAAATAGGTAAATAGGGCAAAGCCAAATAGGAAAAAGGAAATAAGTGTCAGTATAAAACCGAGTACGAAATGTACTAGATAAGTAACACATTTGCTAGTTCGTAATAATATACATTTCGAAAACTCCATCATTTAATAATTCAAGAATAACTTTTTAATAATACATCTTTCCAAACACTTTAACTAATAATTCAAGAGTAACCTTTAAGAACAAACTCTTTCCAAATAACTTCGATTAAAATAATCTTGAAAACAATTCCTCTTCTTATCTCCCCTTCCTTTTTCCTAAGTGTCCACACCCCCAAGCTAGTCATCCCACGGATCTATATCAAGGGGCAACAATAATTGCCAACAAGTAGACTTAGAAGCATGAACCCTTCTTGAAATTAATCAAGCGATGAAATAATAATAATATGACTTGTAAGTCATGAATAAATCTCATTTTCTCATAAACACTTTTTGAACATTCAAAGTTCATAAAAACCAATCACACCATTCCTTGTAATAATAATTTTAAATTTCCAAAAAGGATAACAAAACTTCCATATAATATGATTGATGAAATCATTCCTTCTTTTCATTTCCAAGAGTGAATAATAGAATGTTGTAACCATTTTGAACCAAATTTCTAAATCCATTCAACCATTAAATCAATAAACCACTTTAACACATAAAACCACATTTTAAAAGATCTAGCTACATACCGTACCTTGATCTTGCACAAAGAGTATACTAGTATCTTCACTTAGTCTTATGCTTGAGCGATCTTCTAACCAACCAATAATATAAAAATCTAATAAGGAACTTATCACATGAACTTAATCATGAATTTAAACATGAATAACCTATCATGAGCATAATATATTTGAGCAAGATACATGAAAATCTTTTTCTTAACCCAAAGGAAATTGGAACTTGAATAAGAAATATAAAACTAGAATAGATTAAGAAGAGAAGGAAGAACCTTGAAGTAAGAGAGTATGGATTCTTCAAAGTTTTTGTGTGGAAAAGATGGCTTAAGGTATGGGGTATTTATAGGAGTAGAATGGGTAGTACTTAATTCCCAAAATTAAATAATTTGTAACCTTCATCATAAATTAGGAGATTAAACCAAGATTTGTAACCTCCATCATAAATTTGAAAGTTTTAGGAAAACAAAGCCCACCCTTTTACTACTAGGTGGCTGGCCGTCATGGCTAGATAATTTTTTTGTGAAAACTTATTTAATAAAATTTTGACTAGGATTTAAATCAAAAGTTTAACAAACCCAAGTTTGGCGCCATAATTCCGCCAAAATAATTTAAACGAGTGAAATTATTAAAATACCCTTTGCTTAAAATATTTATTTTAGAAAATGAATATTTAATTATTTGAATAAATACTTAAAAATATGGGGTATTACAAATTAAATCTCGATTTTTTTAGTCAGTACCTTGCATGAATATTTTTTGAAAAAATCCTATATATAATTTAGAATAACTATATAAGCATTTCACCTCTTATATATATTAAATCAAAATTACCCCCTACTCACTTACATAGTCACATGTTCACATATGATATCATGTCCTCCTCACTTACATCGTCACATGTTCACATATGATATCATGTCCCCCTCTCTCTTTAGTCGATTCATTAAATTTTTGTTTTATTTTAAAATAACTTAAAAGCTTTTTTATTATTTAATTAATTATTGGTAAGGACGCTGACACCCTATCAAATATCCATAAGTAGATGTTGGTATGAGGTGTAGGATGAGCATCCTACACCAGCTCCAAAACGCAAGGCAAATAAAACGCACCAATGAACATGCAAAAAGTAATTGATTTGACAGCCAATGTACATTCCCTTACTTCCAGTGTACATGTCGAAAATTCAAAAAGTAACTGATTTGACAGTTACTGTTCACCATTTAATAACTAATTTGATGTCAACCGCCATCATTTCCCCCGATATACTGTTCACCACTTCTCTCTTTCCCACACTCAACCTCCATCATTTCACTTCCCTCTACATTTTCTCTCTCCAAAAAAATCAAAAACTCCATAACCTCCATATTTCCAATCCACTATAATTATCTTCCACCATCCCAAAAATTAGTCATAAATTTTGCAAATAGTTCATTCAATACCCCAAATTTCGTTCAATATCCCAACAATTGAGTAATTTTCTCCTCCTTCCATGTTTAATGATTTCGTTTTTTAAATTTCGTCCTCTAGTTACTAAATTTCGTTTTTTTTTTATTTGGGGTTGCAAGAACACAAAGTGAAGAAATACCATTGGCCACCCTTTTGAGAGCAAAGGGGAAAAATCTGAAGAAATATCTTAACCTCTACTTTGAAGATCTATCTTTACACATTGTTCACTATATCACAAGGATTGTACTTTGGATGTCTGTTATTGTTCATTGTGTGTTATTGGCGATTTTATGGGGCTGCATGATGGAATTTGATTTGAACAATTGACTTACATTGTTAATCTTTCTGTTGTACAATAATGGACTTCCATTGAACATATGAACTATGTTGTTATTTTTATGAACATGCAAACAAACTGTGGTTACTTCTTATTATTTACATTGTTGTACATTAAGTGAAATTGATTGTACATTACTGGGGTAAAGGTACAAATGATAGACTATGGTTGTTCATTAAAATTCAATATATGTACAATGACACCGACGGATCCCCACAAGTGAGAGTGAAACATTACATGCAACTAGGATGCCAAATTAATACTTTTATTCTATTATGTTTCTTTGTACATTCTTGGCTTCGTGGTTGTTCATTAACAAAATCAAAATGTACAATGACGACCCCGGTGAAAGTAACCCAATTCCTGAAGCTGATGTCAAGTGAGTAATTTGCAATCTTTGTTTCTTTGTACACTGGTGTGTTGATGTTTGTTCACTGATGAAATTCAATATGTACAATTACAGTCCCATACCTCATAGTGCTCCAGGTGCCACAATTCAAAGTGATGAAATTCAATATGTTCACTGGATATGACTCAATGTACAATATTGTTTTATTGAATATTCACTGGTTATGACTCAATGTACAATGTTATAGCAAGATTGTTCAATTTCTATGCTTGAATGTACAATGTTGTTATGACTGAATGTTCGAGGTATTTTATGAAGCTGATATTGTTCACTGGTTATAACTCAAAATATATGCATTATTGTTTAATTGAATGTTCACTGGATATGACTCAATGTACAAATGTTCTAGCAAGATTGTTCAATTACTAAGCCTGAATGTACAATGTTGTTATGACTGGATGTTCAAGTTATTTTATAGAGCTGACCTTGTTATGTGTACATTACAGTTGCGTTAATGTTCACTGTGTATGACTAAATGTACATTAGCTTCACTAACATGCATGCATAACTAAAAATCGTTGTCTAATGGTCTTTGTATCATATCTCCAACAAACTTTGGCCTTACGAATCCCAAATCCACATTTAAAGGCATAGTCATTGTATAATGTGTAAGCTTCTTCGTCATTAGCAACCTCTTTGAGTATCAATTCAGATGTTTCAGACTCAACATATTCTATAGACATAAAAAAAAACTCAATATAGGTATTAAAACAAAAGGTCAACACATAACAAAATGATTATAAACCAGTTAATGTACATGAATGTCAACAAAGTGTACATGCAAGGTACGTACATGTACATGCAACTATAGGTGGAGCTAGTAATCAAAAAAAGGTAACACAACCAACGCAATAAGGATAAATCACAATGTACACTGATGATCATTACTTTGATCATTGAAAAATACAAAATGTACACTCGTATATCATTGTACAACAAACCATATGCATTTGTACATCAAAAAAATTGCTTCAACAAATAAATACCGCATTTTTCCCGGTAATTCATCTTCTTCTCTTTCTCCTCCATCACCTAAATCTCCCATTGCATTAGAAGGAATAACATTATCAATTGAAATTCCATCATTTCCACTTATATCCTCCATTTTACAAATTGAGTACATAAAACATGCAAAATTTTAAAAATGCAAAACAGAAAATAAAACCAAATATCAACTTTTGGGAATTTATGATAGAAATGAATGAAAATCAGGGGGAAATAAATGAAGAACAAAATAAATGAGAGTGAGAATTGAAATGGTTCTTGAAAAATAAATGAGAGAGAAAGAGAGTGAATGAGTGAGTGATGTGATGTAAGAGAACAAAGACAAAAGCTTGAAATGGGGGAGCTGGCCCACTTTCAAAAATACTGCCAAAAGCCAGCCAAATTTTTGGCTTTCCTAAAACTAATAAAACGACGTCACTTAGAGGAAGGTGTAGGATGCTCATCCTACTCCCTTCCCCAGGATCTAATTTGCGATCAAATATCATGCCTTTGTTGCAATGTAGTACTCCATCCGTCCGAGAATATTCTTTTCACTTTTTTTTTTCGTTCGTCCATAATACTCTTTATAGTTCTACTTTTAGATATGACCCACTATTATTTTAATTTTTATATCTTTTAACTATTAGCCTACACTCTCTCCTTCTCCAAATAATATAATACCACTCCTATTACCTATTATAACTCTAACCATTGGCCCACACTATCTCTCCACCAAATAAAATAAAGCTACTCCTACTACTTACTATAATGAATATGTAGAAAATATATATGCTATTACTAGCTATATATAATCTTCACATAATAGGGCGTTTCGTGCTTCCTTCGAGAAAACCTTACAAAATTACAAGTCAAGTTTAATAACAAGATTGCCTATATAATATACTTCCTCTGTCTTTTTTAATTGCTACATTTTCCTAATTATATGGTTCTTTCTTTTATAATGCTACATTGTTTAAACTATCCTTATTTGGAGTACTTAGCCCACAAAAAGTAATAATTTTTTTTTTACTTTTTCCACCAAAAGATACTATTTTCACTTTTTTCATCTATTTTACATTAAATGGGTCAATAAGTACCATCCAAAAAGTTTGAAAGTGGCACTGCCTAAAATCTTGTGCAAAAAACAGCCTAGCAATTAAAAAAAGAGGGAGTAGATCTTTGAACAATTTTGCACTCCTGGCAGACTTATGACATCATTCTTTACGATACGAAGCTTAAGAAGAGTGTGTCTTGGGTATAACATACTACACTATAACTTATCACAGAATACGCAAAAAATGACATAGACTCCAACAAGCATGATATATGGTCTATACAAATAAGTACATGAATCTCATGTCATTTTGTCATTTTGTCATTTATTTCATTTTGAGTTATTTTTACAAAAGAAGCGGTGATTTATGGGTTGTTACACCATAAATTATAATGTAATAATTACAACCAAGAATTTGTGGCTTAAAAATGTTACTTTAGACTTTTGTTCAGGAATAGATGTCCATTAACTAATGATCACATCAGTTCAATTATTAAAAAAGTTACCCACTAGGTCAATACCAAACCACTAGAATTGTCTGCTTATAGACAGGATATCTATATTAATATATTAAAAGGCGTGTCTGACAATGTATACACGCCACGTGTCACCTCTCTTACTCCACTGTAGAATTATCCAACGTGTGTACGTATGTATCAACTAACAAAAATAAATTGGCTTGCAACAAGATTTGAACCCATGACATTTTGCTATTATCCATAGCACAATTACTATCTCAACCAACTTTTAATCATGATTTAATGTCCACGTTATTATATTTGTACTTTTTTAAATGTTGAGTTTTCTTTATTATATTTTAATGTGAATGGAAAAAAATGCATATCAAGTTCGGAAAAAAATACCACCCAGAGCAACGCCCGGGCCCAAATACTAGTTATGATTTAAAAAGGTGCGAAGAAGACAAACCACCCAATGCAAGAAATTGTTGTTGAATTTTATCCAGGAGAAAGTCGTGGAAATACTTTTAATGATGGCCTACAGGAACAACGCTGTCAAAGAGACGCATTCTTACTATTTTTTTCAAATTAAAGAAACTTCAAGATTATATAAACAATGCACGCCAATAATTGATAGAGCACATGTATTGACAATATGCCAAATTAATGGCTTAAAATTTATTTTTAACTCCCTCCCCAACTAACTATCCTTATAAACACAAGGCAAGGATCAATGAATGATGTCCATGTTCATCGTGCTTGCTATTTGATCTCTCTCACTCACACTCTTTTATAATATTCGGAAGCAAGATGAACATGGAGGAACACAAAAAGTTGCACATAGTCATGTTCCCATGGCTAGCATTTGGTCACATATTACCCTTTCTTGAGCTTTCCAAACAATTAGCTTCAAGAGGACATCAAATTTACTTTGTTTCAACCCCTCGAAACCTCGAACGCCTTCCCAAAATCCCTCAACACTTATCCTCTTTGATAACTCTAGTCCCTCTTCCTTTGCCTCGAGTCGAAAACTTGCCACCCAATGCCGAGGCCACCACCGATGTCGGCTTCGATATCGGAACCGATCTCCTTAAGAAAGCCTATGATGGTCTGCAAGAACCTATGATAAAGTTCCTTGAAACTTCTACTTGTCCTTTTGATTGGATCATACATGACTTTTGTTGTTATTGGTTACCTCCTATTGCTGATAAACTCAACATTAAGAAAGTTTTTTTCTCTATTTATTTTGCTAGGACACTTTGTTTGCTTTCGGGTTCAAGTACTTGGCCCGACTTTTGTAGTCCACCACCATGGATCACTTTCCCTGATAACACATTCTATTTTCTTCCATATGAAGCAAGAAAGGTCGCACATGGTCTAAACAATGTAACATCTTCGGGTGTTACGGATATGTTTCGATGGAAAGCTTGTGCCGATGGTTGTAATTTGATGGCTGTGAGAAGTAGCATGGAGATTGAAGGTGAATTTATTCAACTTGCTGAAAAGCTTGATAAGAAAACTGTGCTTCCTCTAGGGTTGTTACCACCTTCTATTGAAGAGACACCGGAAGAAGACGAGACGTGGCAGCTAATGAGTGGTTGGTTGGACAAACAAAAAGAAAAATCAGTAGTATATGTAGCCTTAGGGAGCGAGTTCGAGCCGAGTCAAGACCAACTTATTGAGTTGGCACTCGGGTTGGAGCTATCTGAGGTACCCTTCTTATGGGCATTTCGAAGATCAGGGTTGTCAATACTAGAATTGCCTGAGGGGTTTGAAGAGCGAACACGAGGCCATGGGATGGTGTGGACTAGTTGGGTGCCTCAATTAAGGGTATTGAGTCATAAATCCGTAGGAGGGTTCTTGACGCATTGTGGTTGGAGTTCGATCATAGAGGCACTTCAATTTGGGAAGCCTTTAATTATGTTGCCATTGGCAATTGATCATGGGTTGTATGCAAGACTTTTTGGAGCCAAAAAAGTCGGGATTGAGATACCAAGGAATGAAGAAGATGGGTCTTTTACTAGAAGTTCAGTAGCAGAGTCACTCACACTTGTGCTTATTGATGAAGGTGGAAATTTTTTACAAGATGAGGCACAAAAATTAAGTGCTGTTTTTGCTGATAAAGGATTACATGGGCAGTATATTGATAAATTTAGCAACTACCTTTGCAATCACAAACCTTAATGATGTTTGGATATATGTGGTCAGACATAATACATATACTTACTTGTGTAATATGGTGACTACAAAAGTTTATGATCTGTTAAGGAAATAAAATGTTTGTACTCCATTTGTTTTGCGGATCTGATGTAGCTTCTTTTTTGCTCTAATGTGGTTGAATAAAAACCAATGTTATGATTAATTTGGTAACTCAAGTATCTGCACTGTTAATTACTCCGTATTTGTTTGTTAGTGGATTAGGTATATATGGTGGAGCCATAATCAATATCTATTGGTCCACAAATGTCAGCAAGTTGAACTGTTATTCACACATAGTCACGTTTGTCGTTTCATGGCCGACAATATACTTTTTTTTGTGCCTTTTGGGTAGGTAAGATGAACTGTCGAAGTAGATGCAATTTTGCTCAGGTCAACCCTGTCTAGTTTATTGGTGTAGGCACTTTGAGAGTAAGAGAGAGGGTAAAAGAAATCTCGAACCTTAAAGTGTCCCTAATAGGGATTGAACTCCTAATCTCAGGGTTGGGAGCTACACTCCTTAGTATTAGGCCAAGCTTAGTTTGGTGATAATACAGTTTTTTTTTAAGTGTGGTAGATTTAATAAGGGTTAGGTGCTCTATACTCTATGTTATCGTCTGTTCTATGAATATTTAGTCCCACCTAACTTAATGTAATTCTCCTTTTGTGTTAAAGAAATATGTGGGGAAAATTAGCTAATTAACAAGCTCTTCCATGGTACGTCATGTAATATAATAATAATACTGCCACATATTCCCTTAATTAAATATATGAATGTGGAGCAAGAATCTCACAAAATTGGTGTTTGCAAAAGATAATGAACGGCCAACTGTAAAGTGGATATTGTGGTTTTCAAGCAGGAATATTTTCTAATTTAGCAGATAGTTATAAAGAATTTGAAAAAATATCGATTCTAACAAGGTTCAACTATCAAGATTTAATAGACCATATCTGGCTTAGTTGGAGTGAAATCCTTGGATATTTGCAGGACTCTTTGTTGAAGAAATATGTCGTTAGACATCTCGGCAATTACTAAATATACATAGGAATTATATGAGAATATTTATAGTATACCTGGGTGTACCATGCTCATGGTACACCCAAAACTATTTTCTCCAAATGAACAAAATGAGCAAATGAGCAAACATTTCTACTCATTTAAGAAAATGAGTAAACACTTTTATTATAAAATGAGCAAAATGAGCAAATGAGCAAAATGAGCAAAATGCCCAAATAAGCAAACTTGGTGTCAAATGAGCACATGAAGTTCTAATTTATTACAAAAATACCCCTGGGTGTACCATGCTCATGGTACACCCGGGTGTACCATGAGTGAACTCGGAATTATATTATGAAGATAATAAAGTTAATTATTTTAGTAATCGTATTTTCTTGTTAGAGAATACATATGATTAATAGGACGATATTGATTGGGCATATAACTAATTAAAATAGATTAATCCTATGAAGTCACACATTGTAGCACAAGTTGGACAAAGCAATCCAAATCCATTTAGGATTTGGGTTTGGCCGGGCATAAAGGGAATAGGAGGAGAATTAATTCTCCTAACTAGCATATGATTCTTCTATTATACTACCTCCGTTCTTTTTCCATTGCAACAATAGAGTTTTCACCATTCCCATTGCACAACTTTAACTATTAATATCTTTAATTACTTTTTAGTAAAAATTATACAAATTTGATATTTTGAAAGTTTAAATCGAGACGAATCTAACAAGATCCCACATGACTATATTTTTCTTTATGTAAAAATCACAAGAGATAGTGAAAGGATGGTGAGTGAATAGTGTAAAAATCTCATTGTTGCAATAGAAAAAGAACGGAGGAAGTATATAGGATACAATATTAGGGTTTAGGTGATGAATTTCATTAATCAGTTTCTTTTCACAAGAGAGAGAGCAAGTGAAACCCTAAACTATTCCCTCTAACCAGTGCCTATACCACCTAAAAGTAAGAGATTTCTTCTCTCCCGTTCTAGCAGACGTTGGTGTTCAATTGGTGCTCATAGACTGATTAGAGGAGCAACACTTGGGACTCTCGGATCTTCAAAGCTTGCATACAATAGGGAAATCACGCTACAAAGGTTTGATATTTAATCCCTATTGAATGATTCATGTGTTTGATTATGTTTGCAATCCTATGATAGATGTTAGGAAATTTTTTCCTGAAATACCGCTATATGCATCTATATATTCGTTCAGTGGTATCAGTTTTGCCTAATTCATAATATTCATATGATCATGTAATTGTGTGCAAAGTTATTATTTTTATTCAATTAAGGCAGGATTTTTTATGGCTTGAATTTGCATAATTGATATTTGATATTAATTGATTGGAAATTGTAAATAATTGATTTACTTGTCATTTATGCTCAGAATAATTTATAAAGGTCCGAAATTTTTTAATTGTGGACGAATTAGTTGTGTTGTAGTCTAACATCTACAGCTCTTTTTGGGACACTTGGGCTTATCAGAGCCGTACACGTGTCACCTGAGTTAAAGAGAAGAAATGCCTTGCATCTTTGGGCTACCCTCAGGAGAGTTAAAAGGTCTAGATTCGGCCCCAAGAATCGAGCCCAACAATGTAAGGAGGCTGAAGGAGATTGGTTAATAGATATCCACTAGTCATGATCTGCCACGTGTCGTGTTTTGATTCCTCACCCAATCAGAAGCCACTATTCTAGGGCAGGTATTAAGGATAGCTGTCAACTTGCTATCACTATAAATACCCCTAAAATCAGGAGACACGGGATTCAAGGCAAACAGTGTAAAGTTACTCTGAAAAACTATTCTCTCACTTTCTCTCTCTATCTCTACATTTCTCTTACCACTCCTGATACCTGACTTAAGCTTCGGAGGGGGAACCACCACCCAAACCTCCAGGGTGGGTCCCTTTTTGCAGGTTCGGGAACGAAGCTCAGGCTTGGACTTGGTTGATTCAGACATTGTTGCACAAGTCTCCAAAGAAGAACATCTAAGGGATACTAGTTTACTTGCTCGACAAGAAAGCACCATCTACAGCTTACTTGTTGGACAAGCGGACTAAACATTTGGCGCCGTCTGTGGGGAGACGCAGCGATGACTGATTGTCAATCGTCCAACCTTGCCAGAAACCGAAGTCTTCAGGTTAATGTCGAAGACACAGTAGAACACGAGAGACCACCTCGAGGAAGGGATAGACCCCCGTCCATCGTCCGTGTTCTTGGACCAAGCCAAAGAACCTGTCATTCAAGAGAATCTTGAACGTCCGGTGACTGCCGCCCATCTAGAGAACGCCTTGAATGATTTCCAGGCAAAGATGGCAGCAGTCGTCCAGGAACAGATCAAGAGCAATATGTTGTTTTTCCGGCTTAACCCTGAGCCAGCTGCTAACAATCCACCTCCCCCTAGGGGACGTTCCCAAGACGATCGTCCAGGTCCTAGTCGACCTGTTCGTCAGGAACCCTCTAGGAGAACGGCAGGAGGAAAGCAACCAGAGGATAAGGGTCAGCGAAGGAAGATGGACTGGAACCTGGTGGTAAGGACCCAGGACCATGTTCGTCCAAGCGGGCACCGAATGGAAACAGATGCCAGAGAATATCTAGAAGCAAAGAGAGCGGCAGCAATACAACGATCAGCGACAGGTTCTACATCATACCTGAGAGACCCTCCTTTGAGGTTGTCGTCCAGAGGGGAGGGACGAAGTTTAAGTCACTCTCTTGTTCATCCACGACAAGAGAAGACAGTGGCTCAACCCATGGCCTATAGGCGTCCATTGCCTGCAAACACATTGTCTGACCCGGTGTTAAAGGAATATCGTAAGGAGTACATACCCATTGAGGGACAGATGGGAGCCCTCCAGATTAACTGGCCCACTCCATTCTCGGCCAGGATAATGGAGGCGCCCCCCTTCCCAAAGGTTAAACTCCCTACTATAGAACCTTTTGATGGAACAACAGATCCCGATGATCACTTGTCTGCTTACAAACATCAGATGTACGTCCAAGGAGTAGATGATGCTACCTGGTGTAAGAACTTCCCAGCAACTCTGAAGGGAGTAGCTCAGAAGTGGTTTAACAATCTTCCACCTAATTCAGTCAATAATTTCACGGAACTCGGTTTCTTATTCACTAGTCACTTTGTTGCCAACAAGCAAGAACAAAAAACAAGCATGCACCTAGGCAAGGTCGTCCAGGGACCTAAGGAGGCTCTTAGAAGTTTCGTTAAGAGATTCAACCTTGAAGCCCTTCAAATCCAAGATCTTAATGCTGGAGTGGCCTTTGACGCCTTCATAAGGGGTCTAAGGCCAGGAAGCTTTAAGTTTGATCTTGTTAAAAAGAAAATCTCCACTCTTGCCGAAGCCTTAAGGGAAGCTGAAGCGTTTATTCACGCTACCGAAGTGTGTGCCGAGGCAAAGCATCCCGAGTCTAAGAAGCCCGAAGAAGTTGCTCAGCCAAAGAAGAGCAACCCCAAGAAGGCCGAGACTTGGGCTATAACCTCCACTACTTCATCTAGAAGGAGCAAGAGAAAAGAGGCTGAGCCATCCTCATCCAATCCTATTGAATTTAACAAGGACCAATACTCCATTCTCATGGAGATTAAGGATCAATATGAGTTGAAGGCCCCAGCTGAAATGAAAACCCCTTATAGAAATAGGGATAAGAGCAAGTATTGCCACTTCCACAAGGATTGCGGTCACGAAACTAATGAATGTAAGCACCTCAAGAAGGCTTTGGAGGAGCTAGCTCGAAAGGGAAAGATGAACTCCTATATGCCTCAAGGGGGAAGGAAGTTTCAAAGAAAAGACAATTGGCGTACTAAGAAGAAGGAAAGTGAGAGCACGTGACGAGGATGTTGTTCTCGTAATTTCCGGAGGGTTTGTTCTTGGAGGACCAACCAATAGAGGCCACAAAAACTACCTTAGGGAGCTTGGCCAAGTTTTGTTAGCCGATCAAACAAAGGCCGAGCCCTTCCCAAGGGTGGTAGTTAGTGAGCAAGATCGGGCAGGGTTGAGGACTCCCCATGACGATCCATTGGTTGTAGAGATGAAAATAGCAAACTTGAGAGTAAGAAGAATTCTGATCGACACTGGAAGCTCGACGGACATCATCAGTCTTGCCGATCGCTTGTCCGCATTAAAATTTGATGAGAAGAACTTGGTTCCCGTTCACCATCCCATCATAGGGTTTGGGGGAGGAGTCATCCACCCAATGGGAACCGTTACTTTGCCTGTTCGAGTGGGAGAAAAGGATGCCGCTAGAACTTTGTTTATCAAGTTCTTGGTAGTCCGAGATTTGACAACCCTACAATGTCATTCTCGGGCGACCAACTACGAATCACGTCAAAGCCGTTATAGTTACCCACCCGATGTTGATGAAGTATGAGTGTGATGATGGCAAGATTGGCTCATTATATGGGGACCAAAGCAGGTGGCTAGGGAGTGTTATCCGACTACCCTCAAGCCGTCATCATGGAAGATGTGCAATGAAGATCGACGCAGTTGTTCTTGGTGAAAGGAAAACGTCCGAAATAGAGAAGGATAAGACGAAGGTGGTTAGCGAGAGGAAAACGTCCGGGATAGTCAAGGACCACTTGGCCTCATTAAAGACGGCCATTGAGAGCCCTCGCACGCCTCTCGCTCCCTCAAGGAAGGCGTCCGAGCATCTTCCCAAAGAAAAAGAGAAAATATGAAATCATCAAGGAAGAGCCTCCCTTGTCCGAAGAAGTGATGGCCATCGTGGGACTAGCAATAGAGCGTCCGTAACCAGCCCGAGGCCCCGTAAGACGTCCCTGTCCGGGATGAGGATCGTCCGGAGCGAACCTTGAAAATTGGTTCTTCACTCTCTTTGGGCTTAAAAAGCCTCTTAATCGCCCTACCGAAAGAATTTCGGGACGTGTTTGCCTATTGTGTTGAAGAAATGCCCGGAATTGATCCGTAAGTAGCCGTCCATCGGTTAAATGTTGATCCAAAAACAAAATCCGTTCGTCGAAGAAGAGGCATTTGGGACCTGGCTAGAAATCGGGCGGTTGACCAAGAAGTTCGAAGTTGTTGGAATCCAAGTTCATCAAAGAAACCTATTACCCAGATCGGATAGCAAATGTGGTCATGGTGCCAAAGCCCAATGGCACTCGGAGGATGTGTGTGGACTACACCGATCTCAACAAGGCTTGTCCTAAGGACAGCTTTCCCCTTGCCTAAGTTGGATCGTCCGGTGGACTCTACAACCGGGTCATGCTTTGCCGAGCTTCATGGACGCTTATTCCCGCTTTCATCAAATCCCAATGTGGCCCGAGGATCGGGATAAGACGTCCTTCATTACGTAAAAAGGACTCGTATGGCCGGTTGAGAATGCCATTCGGCCTGCGCAATGCCCCGGCCACTTTTCAAAGATTGATCAATACTGTTTTTCAGCCACAATTGGGAAGAAATATGGAGGCATACATTGACGATATGATAGTCAAAAGCCGTCAAGAAGAAAATCATGTTGGTGATTTGAGAGAAACTTTTGAAACTCTCAGGAAATACAAGTTAAAGCTGAACCCCAGCAAATGTGTGTTTGGAGTTTTGTCGGGGAAGTTTTTAGGCTTTTTGGTGGATCAAAGGGGAATTGAAGCAAATCCCGAAAAGATACAAGCTATTTTAGACATGAAGTCTCCGTCAAAGGTGAAGGAAGTTCAGAGGCTGACGGGTTGCTTGGCTGCCCTTGGACGTTTCTTGTCTAAGTCAGGCGACAAGTGCCATCACTTCTTCGCCACAATTAAGAAGAAAGCAAAGTTTGAATGGACAAATGAGGCGGAGCAAGCACTACAACAGGTCAAGGATCACCTTCGGCAGTTGCCTAGGTTGGTCAGCCCAGCTGAAGGGGAGAAGTTGTTTGTATATTTGGCAGTGTCCGCTCAAGCTGTGAGTGCTGTTCTGCTAGCTGAAAGAGAATCCGTCCAAGTCCCAATATACTTCGTGAGTCACGTACTCAAAGACGCGGAAAATAGGTACACTCCCGTTGAGAAGTTTGGATTGGCACTCGTCATGGCCAGCAGAAAGCTAAGGCCCTATTTCTTGGCGCACAGTATAATCGTCTACACTGATCAGCCTTTGAAGCAAGTTCTACCGAAGATGGAAGTCATTGGACGAATGTTAAAATGGGCGGTGGAGCTTAACATGTTTGATATATCCTTTGAACCAAGGACGACCATTAAAGGGCAAGCCTTGGCGATTTTATAGTCGAACTTACTCGGCCACCCATAGAGCCGATATCCGATCCAAAGAAGAGGAAGAAGGCATTGGACGCTCATGGTTGATGGCTCGTCCACAATCAATGGATGTGGAGCAGGAATCATTTGCCAATCTCCCGAAGGGGACAAGTTTGAATATGCATTAAGGTTCCAGTTCAGAGCATCCAATAACGAAGCTGAATATGAGGCACTCTTGGCAGGAATCAAAATGTGCAAAGCGGCCTGAGTCAGCTGAGATCGAGGCCAAATCGGACTCCCTCTTAGTGGTCACCAGTGTTAATGGAGATTTTGAATGCAAAGAAGCATCAATGAGCAAATACATGCAACTCATCAAAGATGAGATAGAGCCATTAAAACGATTTGTCCTCGACCAAGTACCAAGGTCGAAAATCATCAAGCGTATGCACTCTCGAAGTTAGCGCCTCTACTGAAGGTGATGTGCCAAGAACAGTATTTTGGGAAGTCAAACCCAAAAAGAGCATAGATCAAGAGCAGATTATGTTTCTCGGTCGCGGACTGCTCTGGATGGAGCCGATCATAGAATACAAGAAGACGGGACGATTGCCTTCGGATCCCGTAGAGGCCAAGTATGTGAAGGCTAGGGACAAGTGGTTTGAGCTATGGGACGAGACACTTTACAAGAAATCATTCAATCGGCCTCTCGCTCAAGTGCGTCACCGCAGAGAAGATGGTCTCGGAGGTCCCGAAAGAACTCCATGAAGGAGCTTGTGCTTCTCATATTGGGGGAAGAGCTTTAGGGGAGAAGGCTCTAAGGACGGGGTACTACCGGCCAACATTAAAGGAAGACGCTCTTGTCTATGCAAAGAAGTGTGACAGCTTGCCGAAGCATGGAAATGTGCATCGAAGCCGTCCAACTACTTAACCCCCATCTTGTTCCCTTTGCCCTTTGCCAAATGGGGCATGGATATCCTAGGACCTTTCCCGGTGGCCGCCTGGACAAAAGAAGTTTGTGATAGTGGCCGTTGATTACTTCACTAAATGGATAGAGGCGGAGGCCATGCGAGGAATAACAACGAACGACGTCAAGGGCTTCATCTCGGAAAAGCATTATAACCCGTTTTGGCATACCACAGCCATCGTTTTCGATAATGGCCCCCAATTTGAAACACCTAAACCGAAGGAGTGGTTGGCGTAAAGAGAAATAAAAGCACACTTCGCCGCCGTTGCTCACCCACAAGCAAATGGGCAAGTAGAGTCCTTCAACAAGATTCTATCAAATGGAATCAAAAAGAAGCTAGAAAACGCCAAGGGACAATGGGTTGAAGAGCTGCAGCTTGGTGTTATGGTCCATCGTAACAACCGCCAAGAACTCTACCGGGGAGACGCCCTTCATGTTAGTCTACGGCACGTGGCGCCTTGCCCATAGAGATTGAAGAACCCACCCCGCGAGTTATGCCGTACTCGAAGATGCCAACCGGGCGGCATTGCGCACGGCTTTAGACCAAGTGCCGAAGTCCGGGCAATGCCTTGCTAAGAATGCAATTGTACAAACCGCGTATGGCTCGGGAGTTTAACAAAAGAGTTGTTAGACGACCGCTCAAAGTAGGGGATCTTGTCCTTAGAAAGATGGAAGCGGTTGGACGAGCAAAAGAGTTAGGGAAGCTAACACCTAATTGGGAAGGACCTTACATGATTATCCAAGAGCCGCGCAGTGGTACTTTTCGTCTTCAAGATATGGATGGACGACCAAGCACGCCGTACTTGGAATTCCGATAATTTGAAAAAGTATCACGTCTAATTCAATCCACCGTCGAATGTCTATGAAGTAGTTTGTAGTTAATCCAAAGTGCCGCGGCACATGTTAGAAAAAAAGAATTGTATACATGCATCTTGGCATTCCGTCAAGCAAAATCCATATAATACAATTTCTACTTTCTTATTTCCTTGTTTATTGTCACCAAGTTAATTCACTCGGGGCATTAAATCGCTTACTCGTCTAAAAGTGAAAGTAACTTGGATAAAAAAGAATAGCGTCACAATTACTCATTTTTAGGCCGAACATCACTCCATCGAAGAGACCGGCCAAAGTATTGCACATACAAGGCCGTCAAACTGACAAAACCTCTAGTAAGAGTAATGTCAAAGTCTCGAGAGAAAGCCGGCTCGAAATAAGTCCTTAGTAAAGGATACTTATCTTCACAAGCACGGCCGCCTAAGTAGTCTAGACCCTAGTAAGGGATCGCTACTTAATGACGAGTGTTGCTCCTTCAAGGAAGCCGGCTAAAACATGCGTTCAAAGATATATAACAAGCTCGTCCAATAGTTTCAAGAGGCTCGGCCAATGATTGTCGCTTTCCTTCTTGGCCTTTGGCTCGCCCACCAGTGTACGGTTGAACTAAGCCCAAGAAAGGGGGGGAATGGTAGAAGCCTAAAAGACGAGCTCAAAAGAAACTAACAAGGTCGTCCAAAACAAGTGTTTCAATCATATTATGCGGATCGTCTACGATGTTCAAGACGAGTCAACTTTTGTACTTGGAAACAATTCAAAGTTAATGTGATAGTCAAATGGGAATTGATGAAAATAAGAGGCAAGCAAGTGGCAAAAGTCTTTCATATATATCATGAGTAAATTTACAAAATATGATTACCGAAGGCTACAACGGCAGATAACTAAAGAAACTAGAAAAATAAACCTAAAACTAGGCTTCGTCTTCAAGCATGAGTTTCTTGGTTGTCCTCGGGCTCCTCATCTTCTACCGAAGCCTCGTCGCCCGACTCTATAAACTCCCGGAGGATCCTCGGCACGTACCATGGCCCTATGGACACTCGTTGGTATTCCAGGCGACGGACAAAGCTCGGGACCTCCTCGGCTTCAGCCAAAGATTTCGAAGGCCTTGACGGCCCAAACTTTGGACGTTTCGACAACATGTTCAAGCCCCTTTTTGGCATCGTCAAAGGTTTGGGAAACCGTCTTTTCCGGACGAGCGTTTCTGCCCTTAGAAGAATATTCTCCCTTCTCACCGAGCAAATGACAAGAAGGGCGGCGTCTCTCTCGCCCTTAAGATCGCAGAGAGAGTGTTGATAATCATCTTCGATGGTCGCTCTCCTTGTACCGATCATTGATGGTAACAAGATATTTCTTGTTCTTGGACTCAAGATCTGCCGACCTTTTCTCCAATGCATCGAGTGACTGACGATGGAGAGTATTCGCCATCTCAATATCATGAATGGCCTTGTCGCCGGCCGTTGTAGCAAGATGGACGAGGTGCTTGTTCTCCTTTCTGAGCTCCCTCGCCCATTCTTCAGTTAGCATGCTGCGAGCCAGAAGCTGGAACAATGAAAACAAATCAAGTTATTAGACGAGTAAAAGAATCAAAATTTGTATCAAGTATAAAATAAAGCAAAGCTAAAAGCAATACCTCCAAAAGAAGTCGAGACATGTAGCCCACATGCCCAAGAGACGCCCCCCTTAATCCCTTTATGTAGGATTCGGGGTAGCACTTGAAGAGCTCCCGCTTAGTCGCTCCTTCTCCAGCCTTCGACATTTTGGCGAAAGCAGGAGAAGACTCCTCGTCCGAATCAGCGAGAGGAGGAGCAGGGGGAATAGCAGGGCCTTTGCCCTTATCTGAAAGAGGGGGAGAGTCAGTAATCTTGATAGGAATGACGATGGATTGTCTATCGGACGGACTCATGGACCGTCCACCGACCCGCACCGTCCTAACTATATTGGGGTAATACGACTCACCTGGACGAAATAGATGCCGTCCTAACAGCCTAAGGGCATTTGTGGCACCGGCTTAGCTACCGAGCCGCCGAACCCCGGATAGTTCTCACCGCAGCCTCCGGATTCCGGTGCAACTATAGCCAAGGCAGACTCGGGTTCGACCTCGCAGAGTCGGCCGAGAACACGTTGAGTGGAATGCACCGCATGAGCACCCTCTCCCTCCTCGGCCGGGCAACAATGGAAGGCCCCTTTTTTAGGAACCTTGGCTGATGGGGGAGGCATACTTCTCTCCCCAACCTCGCCAAGAGGAGTCGTCTTATCTGCCTTCTTCCTTGTGAAGCTCTTAGGTTTCTTCGCTGAAGGCTGGTCAGCGGCCGTAGTTGGCCTCTTTTTGGACGAGGACGACTTCCCAGGTGGAAGTTTGTTTGTAGGAGCATTTTTCTGAAAAAAGTAAACAAGTCATCAAATTGATCGTCCTACGAACAAAAAGTTATAACTGTTATTACAAAGACTTCGGCTGAAAGACGAAATGAAAGATGATTTGCAAATATGCAGACGAGTATGGCCCAAGACTTTCGTCCAAAAAATTGTGCAAATCCCAGACGAGTAGGGCACCAAGAAGGTGCCCGTTCCAGTCTGGATGTTCTCATACTTTTGGTGGCCCTCGTCCAAAAAAATTTGTGCAACTCCGAGACGAGTAGGGCACCAAGAAGGTGCCCGTCCGAGTCCGGGATGTTCTCATACTTTTGGTGGCCCTCGTCCAAAAAATTTGTGCAACTCCAGACGAGTAGGGCACCAAGAAGGTGCCCGTCCGAGTCCGGATGTTCTCATACTTTTGGTGGCCCTCGTCCAAAAAATTGTGCAACTCCGGACGAGTAGGGCACCAAGAAGGTGCCCGTCCGACTCCGGATGTTCTCATACTTTTGGTGGTCCCCATCCAAAAAATGGAATGCCAATTTCGGACGAGGATGGTGCCAAGAAGGTGACCGTCCAAGTCTGGACGCTCTCCTTCTTTGGGCGACCCTCGTCCGAAAATTGAATGCCAATTTCGGACGAGTATGGCGCCAAGAAGGTGACCGTCCAAGTCTGGACGCTCTCCTTCTTCGGGTGACCTTCGTCCGAGAATTGGATGCCAATTTCGGACGAGTATGGCGCCTGAAGGTGACCGTCCAAGTCCGGGACGCTCTCCTTCTTTGGGCGACCCTCGTCCGAAATTGAATGTCAATTTCGGACGAGTATGGCGCCAAGAAGGTGACCGTCCAAGTCTGGACGGTCTCCTTCTTTGGGTGACCCTCGTCCGAGAATTGGATGCCAATTTCGGACGAGTATGGCGCCTAGAAGGTGACCGTCCAAGTCTGGACGCTCTCCTTCTTTGGGTGACCCTCGACCGAAAATTGGATGCCAATTTCGGACGATCTCATATGATCCTCGGCAAAAAAAAAAAAAAAAAAAAAAAAAAAAAAAATTTATTACCAATGTTTCGCCCTCTTCTCTAAGACTTGCAATTTGCAAACTCCTTCCAAAGGTTGGCAAGAAATTGGGACATGCCGATCTCCCCCGTCCAAGAAGCTTCGAGGCGTTGTCCGGCCGAGTCCGCAAAAAAAAAAAAATGTGTTCGTCAAAAGGACTATAGACGAAGAATTTTAGTTGGATGATTTTAAATGTACCTTTATCATCGGCCAACCTCAAGCCGGCAAAGAACCAAGAAGTCGTCTTGGTAAAACATTTCCTTAAAAGGTATCCAATTGGATGGCCCTTTAACGTAACGTCGGCCGGCCCGGAGTACTCTTTTGTCCCGAAGTACTCCACAACTTCTTCATCGAAATTGTCCTCCAATTCCAGCCAGATCGCTTCCGTCCCGTATTCGTGACGGACCGGTTATGGAATCTATAGCTCTCGCAGCCGAATCATTGGCCGCCGTTAAAAAAGATGAAGTCGGCTTTCCATTCATGCATTTTCGAAGGCTTCCCCCAAGCCGTCAGGAAGCCAGGACGGTTGCAGATACTGAGCCATGTTCCGTCCACGGCCCCGGGTACCTTGGCCGCATAGTGGATGTGGGTAAAGGCCTGAAGAGAAAGGGCTAGGCCGCGTAGCTCGCAGACGGCGATAAACGTCAGGACGTTGTGCCAAGCGTTGGGAGCCACCGATTATGGCCGATGTGGTAGTGCTTGTAGCACTTGTTCTATGAAATCATGAAGGGGAAACCTCGCCCCGCGTCTAAGGCTAGTTTATAGACAAAGGAAATGGTTCTTTGGAGCGCTCAAGATCGTCGCGTCCTTGTTAGGAATGACAAAGGAAAAGCCCTAGCATGGGCATGAAAGACGATAGGTAATTAGGGTCTGGTCCTAGTTTCTCTAACCACTTACGGTTGACCAAAATGAAACCTGGATCAGAAAGGGGACCTAAACGTCTTCTAATCTCCGACGAAGTAGTAGAGACCTCGTCCGATTCTTCGGCAGCTTCAGAATTGCTACCGTTATTGCCTTCGCCGATCTCTACCATTTCGGCACCCCTACCGTAAGTACCGGTTTCGGGATTTATTTCGGAGTTTTCCGCCTCATGGTCAAAGGGTGCCCGTCCAAAGACCGAGCACTTTGGACCTCTCTCGCCTCCTCGGGCACCCGTCCAGATGGATTCCTCCATGTCCGAGCTATTTGACTAAATTATTGCTTTTCGTCTTAGACGGGCCGTTTGCTTGACGCGCGCCGATTACCCCGCACAGTAAAGACCGGGTCGTCCGACTTTCTCGGCCAAAACTATGAAAATATAAATACTCGGCCAGAAGAGGCCCAACTCTAGAATGTGCCGAAGAAGAAGTATCGGTTCTAGGGTCAAGACAAGCTCTTGGTTGGCTAAGATTATTTGACGAAGATGATTCCATTTTATTGATTTTCTAAGAAAAAATAAAGAATAAAGAGTGAAGAGTTCAAAGAAACGATACCTGCTAAGAACGTCTGAGCGTTTCGGTGAAAGATGCTGAAGCTGGACGATCTATCTCTCTCTCTCTCTAGAAAATTCTCAGAGTTTCTCTCTCTAGAAAAATTCGTTCGAAGTGCTAAATGATTCAATGTCTTCGCTCCAAGGGTATTTATAGAGGAATAAGAAACTTGTAGAACCGGTCACGAATGACCGAAAAAATCATACAACGGTCGAATATGACCGGTAGAACCCAGAAGAAGGCGCACCACTTCACCTGGATTTGAACTACCTTGAGGGTAAAAGGGCCTTAACCGTCAGATGGACCTACAGTAAAAGCCCTTTTAGGGGCAAATGTTGTAGTCTAACATCTACAGCTCTTTTTGGGACACTTGGGCTTATCAGAGCCGTACACGTGTCACCTGAGTTAAAGAGAAGAAATGCCTTGCATCTTTGGGCTACCCTCAGGAGAGTTAAAAGGTCTAGATTCCGGCCCAAAGAATGAGCCCAACAATGTAAGGAGGTCAAGGAGATTGGTTAATAGATATCCACTAGTCATGATCTGCCACGTGTCGTGTTTTGATTCCTCACCCAATCAGAAGCCACTATTCTAGGGCAGGTATTAAGGATAGCTGTCAACTTGCTATCACTATAAATACCCCTAAAATCAGGAGACACGGGATTCAAGGCAAACAGTGTAAAGTTACTCTGAAAAACTATTCTCTCACTTTCTCTCTCTATCTCTACATTTCTCTTACCACTCCTGATACCTGACTTAAGCTTCGGAGGGGGAACCACCACCCAAACCTCCCGGGTGGGTCCCTTTTTGCAGGTTCGGGAACGAAGCTCAGGCTTGGACTTGGTTGATTCAGACATTGTTGCACAAGTCTCCAAAGAAGAACATCTAAGGGATACTAGTTTACTTGCTCGACAAGAAAGCACCATCTACAGCTTACTTGTTGGACAAGCGGACTAAACAAGTTGCCATTCCAAATTTTTGGATTTTTATATATATAATTTTTTAGATTTAAAATTATTTAATGTTTAATTTGATTAATCATTGAAATAATTTGTTAACAATTAAAAATTTTGATTTTTTTACTTGATAAATAAATTTAATATTCATCAACCACATAGATCTAGAATAATATGATGGCTGAAAATAATTTGATTAATTTCCCACTAATTTTCGGATTTTTATCATATTATTTGTGAATTTTAGTTAAATTTTATGTTTAATTTGATTATTCATAATTTTTAAGGATAACAATGAAATTTTTTGATTTTATTTGTTACAATGATTCAGTAGATCACATTAAAAAATTATTTTTGAATTTTTCAGATTTTAATTGTTAATTTTCTGAATTTTTTGGATATAATTTGGTGTTTGCCCTCATTTTGAATTCTTGCTAGATTTAATGTTTAATAAAGATTATGCAATCAAATCTAATCTCAACAAACCTAAAAATTAGTTTAAGATTTGTTGATTGATTCAAAACTTTCTGCCCTGTTTTTCAGATTATAAAACCTAATTAAATCCTAATTCTTTAGATAATTGTTAGTTAAAGATTAATTGAATTTTTTGTAAATTGTTACAAAATTCAAAAGATTTGCCCACCATAGCTGGGTGGCCCCACCTGCACTGGTGGAGGCGTGAGGTAGGCAGTGGGCAGAGAAGACGGTGCCCAGACGACGGGCCGGGCGGCGCACGTGCGTGCCTTCATTGCGTGTGCTTGCCGGGACATCGGGTATGCGAGCCGATCGGCGAGCTCGCCGGAAAAATTCAAGCGCTGTCGAGGCAGAAGGTGGCAGCGAGGGGAGGTGAGACGCGCCAGTTATCGTGGTCCACCCCGCACTTTTGAAGTGCGTAGCTGCTGGTGGACGTGGCAGCTTTGCTGCCGACTGGAAGCTGAACATGGAGGCTGACGGGAGATGCGACTCGGCTGGCCGGGGTTATTGACTGCAGGCTGGAGGGAGGAAGTCGATGGCCGAAGTAATCTGGCGACGTGCTGTAATCAGCCGGCACTTTTGAAGTGTGTTTCTTGCGTCGTGATTTTGCGTGAAGTTTTAAAAGGTGCTGTAGTTTGGCTATTGACTGGCAATATTGTGCTGCTGGTCAACGGTCAAAAGTCAACTTAAAAAAAATTAGTTTTTAGGAAAATCTGGTTTTCCAAAGTTGAGCATAAATCCAAAAGTTTCCTATTTTGCAAATTTGTAAATAATAATGATTATTGCCATGTTTAAATAAGTAGTTCAATTAAAATAATAAAGTTTTCTAAATAATTTCTAGCTTAAATTTGTTAAGTTTTATAATTATTATGGAAAGGTTTTTTTGCTTATTAATTGTTAATAAGTAAATAGTTTGTGTTTATTTTATTCTGCTGTTATAAATGCGTGGATGTTTAATGTAATATGTATGATATTATATTTTGCATGTTATGACCAGTATGGCCCAAATTAGGATAGTAAATACGATATGCGAATCGTTAAATTTGAATGTAAATTAAATACGATTTGCGAATCGTTTGTATTTTTGTAACTTTAAATTTTCGTTATTTATTTAATTCAAATTATGTAATCAAGCATGAGGATCCAAGGAGTTTCAAGGATGGTGATCCATGGAGATTCAAGGGAAGATTCATGAAGATTAGTTATTTTTCTAATTTTAGGGGCCATACTAGATCATTTTAATTATTGCCTTTATTAATTTCTTGCATTTATTGTGTTTAAATGCTTGTTTCTAAGTTTGTTTGTGGTTAATTGATTCATGTGTTCACTATTAATTGACCATATTGGTAAACTTAGGTCCCTAAAAAGTAATATTGGGTTTTAATTGCTTTTCCAAACAACACCTATAAAGCCTTAGATAATGAGTGATAGGTTCTGCCAAAGCAGGTTGTTACTCATAATTCCGGGGATAGTAGGGTAGGTTTTTTGAAACTTACATGTTAATGTTTGGTTTAACTCAACAAAATCATCAAAAGACAAAGTTTTGGGTTTTCAAGCTAAGAGATAGGAGTAAACAAGGAGTTGTTAACATGTCTACCAAGAATTATAATTAGTTAGTGTTTACTTACCTTAACTACTATAAATTGAAGGCAAGAGCCAAAGTCCGTTTGATTGTAGTGGGAGGGGATCTTTGTTATTTCTTTATTCAATAGGGGACTTTCATTTTGAATAAAGGGTAGTAGTTAATTAATTTTTTTTAATTGCTGCTTTCTTGATAAACATTGATTGAATATTGCTTTATTATTTGTTTGCAGTAATCATGTCTAGTAACAACATCAACACCAACAACTCTACTTGTAATTTGCACTCCGTCCTTTTGAACGACAAATTGAATGCTGAACGTTTCATTGCAAGTGAAAGGGACATGGGAATCGTTCTCAGAACTCAAGAGTTCAACAACTTTCACATGCAAGGAGAGGAAGCAACGATGCAAGAGATGCATGAAATGTTAACTCAGACCGAGCGAAACATCCCTATAAAGCAAGGAAAAGAACATGAGGATGTTCTTATGGTTAGTCAAGGACAATCGCTCAATAGGAATGGGATTGCTATTAAGAAGGACGAAAGCAAACAAGTTGCCAAGTCTGAAACTTCTGAAGAGCAAAAGACTACACCAAAACCAAGAGTTGTTGATGAGCACTATTGTTACATCTGTAACAAGGTTGGTCATTGGAAAAGTAGTTGCCCCAAGTATATGAAGGATCAAAAGAAAGGAGTTTCTAGTTCAGATATGTATGTTATAGAAGTTAACTTAGCAACTTCTGCTTCTTGGGTACTTGATACCGCTTGTGGTTCGCACATTATCTGTAATATGCAAGGCCTCAAAAGAAGTTGAGCATTAGGAAAGGGAGAAGTAGATTTTCGCTTTGGCAATGGAGTAAGAGTTGCTACATTGGCAATGGGAGTATATAGTCTACTTTTATCTTCAGGATTAGTTTTAGAACTTAATAATTGTTATTATGTTCCTGCTATCACAAAGAACATTATTTCGATTCCTGTTTTGGATTCGGAAGGTTTTTCATTTACCATAAAGAACAATTATTGTTTTGCGTATTCGAATGATATGTTCTATGTCTCCGCTAAGTTATCAAATGGCTTATATGTGCTAGACTTAGAAACCCACATCTATAACATAGACAGTAAGCAACATAAAGCAAATGATTCAAACCTAACATACCTATGGCATTGTCGATTAGGCCACATAAGCTCAAAGCGTATTGAGAAGCTTCATAAAGATGGAATTCTCAAATCATTTGATTTCAAATCATTTGATACTTGTGAGTTTTGCTTGATGGGGAAAATGATAAACTCTTCTTTCATAGGTTCAAGTGAAAGGACCAATGACCTTTTAGCCCTCATACATACGGATGTGTGTAGACCTATGAGTATGTTGGCTAGGGGAGGGTACAGTTACTTCATTACTTCTACCGATGATGTGAACAGATTTGGATTTGTTTACCTCATGCGGTATAAGTCGGAATCCTTTGAAAATTTTAAGGAATCCAGAATGAAGTACAAAACCAACTTGGGAAGAAAATTAAGGCATTGTGATCCGATCGTGGTGATGAATATTTATCTCAAGAGTTTGTTGATCATTTGAAAGATTGTGGCATCGTTTCACAAGGAACTCCACTAGGAACACCGCAGTTAAATGGCGTTTTCTGAAATAAGGAACCGGACTCTACTTGATATGGTTCGATCCACGATGAGTCTTGCTGATCTTCCTATTTCATTATGGGGATTTGCGCTTGAAACAGCGGCATTCACACTTAACACAGCACCATCTAAAGTAGTGGAAAAGACACCAAATGAAATGTGGACTGAAAACGTTCTAAAATTGTCTTTTTTAAGGATATGGGGTTGTGAAGCCTATGTAAAACATTTACTCTCTGATAAGCTTTCACCCAAATCCGATAAATGTCTCTTTGTGGGTTACCCAAAAGAGACTAAGGGATACTACTTCTACAACCAAAGCGAAAACAAAGTGTTTGGTGCTCTTAATGGTGTCTTTCTGGAAAAGGAGTTTATTTCCAGAAAAACAAGTGGGAGAAATGTATATCTCTAAGAAATTCGAGATGAGCAACAAATGGATAAGGTTAACACCTCATCAGAGGCAGCCCGACATGAAAATGCTCAGGAGGCGGTGCATTCAATTCACTACCTCCTACCGTCCCACTTGGAGATACTCCATGCGAAGTCACTCAACCTAGTGAGGTAGAAACTTCTTCTGTTGTTCCCCAACGTAGGTCTAGTAGGACCATCATTCCATAAAAGAGATATATTGATTTCCTTTTGACTGAAAGTTCTGAAATAACGATTTTAGAATCAGAAGAACCTACTAGCTACAAAGATGATTTGGATAGTCAAGATTCCGAAGGATGGCTTGAGGCCATGAAATCTGAAATGGATTCCATGTCTGAAAATCAAGTATGGGACTTGGTTGATTTGCCTGATGGGGTAAAACCCATTGGATGCAAATGGATTTTCAAGTTGAAAACAGACAAGGATGGAAACATTAGTGTTTTCAAAGCAAGGTTGGTGGCAAAAGGTTTCAAACAAATTCATGGTATTGATGAAACCTTCTCACCAAGAACCATCTTTGAAGTCCATTAGGATAATCCTTGCGATTCTTGCCTTTTATGACTATGAAATATGGCGAGATGGATGTCAAAATCGCTTTGTTGAATGGGTTCTTGAAAGAGGATGTGTACATGACACAACCTCAAGGTTTTGAAGATCCAGAAAATCCAGGGAGGGTATGCAAGCTTAAGAAGTCCATTTATGGACTAAGCATCAAGGAGTTGGAACCTCAGATTTGATGAGGCAGTCAAGAAATTTGGCTTTCTCATAAATGAAGAGGAATCTTGTGTATACAAGAAGTTAAGTGGGAGTAGTATTACTTTTCTGGTCTTGTATGTGGATGACATACTTTTCATAGGAAATGATAAAACCAAGCTTGAGTCACTCAAGGAATGGCTTAAAAATTATTTCTCTATGAAAGACCTAGGAGAGGCAGAGTACATATTGGGAATAAAGATCTATAGAGATAGATCAAAAAGGCTGATTGGATTTAGTCAAGAGACTTATATTGATAAGGTTCTTGCAAGGTTCAAGCTGGAAAACTCCAAAAGAGGTTTCATTCCCATGCAACATGGCATAACACTTGGCAAGATTCAGTGTCCTTTGAGTCCTAATGAGGTCAAGCGTATGAGTAATGTTCTCTATGCTTCTACAGTAGGATCCATTATGTATGCCATGATATGCACTCGATCGGATGTTGCATATGCTTTGAGTATATGCAGCAAATACCAGTCAAATCCAGGAGATGCGCACTGGATGGCAGCGACGCAAGCTTCCTAAGTGACAAAGATGATTTCCGATCCCAATCTGGTTTCATATTGTCTCAATGGAGGATCTGTGAGCTGGAAAAGCTCTAAGCAGAGTACCATCGCGGATTCTACAACAGAGGCCGAGTACATTGCGGCGCCAGATGCAACAAAGGAAGCTGTTTGGATCAAAAAGTTCATTAGTGAACTTGGTGTAGTTCCTAGCATTGAGAATGGCATTGAGTTGTATTGTGACAACAATGGTGCCATTGCTCAGTCTATGGAACACATATCGTATCAAAGGTCTAAACATGTGCTCAGGAAATTCAATCCTATCCGAGCAATCGTTGGAAGAGAGGATGTGAAAGTAAGCAAGGTTCATATAGCAAATCCTCTAACTAAACCGCTTTCTCAACCTAAGCATAAGTGTCATACTAGGTCTATGGGGCTTAAGCATATGGGAGAATGGCTTTAGGTTGTTTACTTCATGTTTACAATTATAAAGACATGTATTATGCTTTGAATGTTTATTCGTTTCTTATATATTTAATTGTTTGGTTTAGTATTAAATAAAATATCCAAATAATTTGTGTTTTCAAATAGGATTATCAAAAACGTTTTGATAATGAAACCCTATAAAGTGAAATCACAATTTATTTAAAGTCCCTAGTCTAAATCACTAAATTGGACATAAGTGATTTATTTAAAAGACTAATATATAATTAATTGATAGCGCAGTTCCATGGGCTATGGAGACATAGAAATGTCTAATTGATTATATGGATGTATATTTGATACATTGAGACTTGACCTAACCAGATTCTAAAAGTAGAATCAAACTACTATATTTAGTGGATTTCTTAGACATGAGTATGTCTTAATAACCACAATATAATTAGTTTAACTTTGACACTGTTAAACGTCGCGCCGTACAAGGAGGGTATAAAGGCAGTAATCAGGTGGGCTAAGAATTGAGTGGGAGTTATGGTCATACAAGAGTGGATAAGTCCTCCTATTAAATATGAATGGTGTTTAGGCCTCTTGATGAGCGAGAACTGGAAAATTGCATGGCCATGCGGAATAGGATTAAAGAGTTAATCCTTATTTGAGCTGTTCGAACTCAGTAATCAAGGAACAAAAATAAGATAATAACATGGTGTTATCAAATTTGGCATTAAGTGACTTTAGGAATTTAACATTGCGCTCTTGTCTTCGGACAAGTGGGAGCTTGAAGGAATATGTCCTTAGATATCCCGACAATTACTAAATATAAATAGGAATTATATTATGAAGATAATAAATTTAATTGTTTTAGTAATCGTATTTTCTTGCTAGAGAATAAATATGATTAGTAGGACAATATTGATTGGGCCTATATATAACACCCGACCCATACGGAGTCGAGTATATTGTCACCAATGCGCATCCAGGGCCAACAATTGTCCTCAATAAGCAACACAAGTTCTTCCGGCGCATTTTGTCCTCACTCATGCGCACCGTGAGAAACTTCCCAGGAGGTCACCCATCCCTGGACTACTCCCAGGCAAGCACGCTTAACTGTAGAGTAACTAAGGAAACAAGCTCCCTAAAAGAAAGATGCATCTTGTTGGAATGAGTAGCCTGCTAAATCCCTTTAAAGCAATCATGAGGGGTATTACACTATAAGTAAAATAGATTAATCCTATGAGGTCACATATTGTAGCACAAGTTGGACAAAGGAATCCAAATCCATTTAGGATTTGGGTTGGGCCGGCCATAAAGGGAATAAGAGGAGAATTAGTTCTCTTAACTAGCCTATGACTCTTCTATTATATATATATTAGATATAATATTAGGGTCTAGGTGATAAATTTCATTAATCAGTTTCTTTTCACAAGAGAGAAAGCAAGTGAGATCCTAAACTATTCCATCTAACCGGCGCCTATACCACCTAAAAGTAAGAGATTTCTTCTCTTCCGTTCTAGCAGACGTTGGTGTTCAACTGGTGCTTGTGGACTGATTAGAGGAGCAACACTTGGGGCTCTCAGATCTTTAAAGCTTGCATACAACAAGGAAATCATGCTACAAAGCTTTGATATTTAATCCCTATTGAATGATTCATGTGTTTGATTATGTTTGCGATCCTATGATAGATGTTAGGAAATTGTTTCCTGAAATTCCGCTATATGCATCTATATGTTCCTACATTTGTCGCTTTGAGGATCCTCAAAGCTTTTTTTCCATCCATGGGAAACTCCTCATAGAAGAGAGAGAATGACATGGTTATAACTTATTAATTTCAGTAATTTAGGCTCACAGTAAGAAAAGATCATGAAAATGAAACTAGATCTTTGTATCATATATCTCTCTTATTTCCTGATTTAATCTAATGACAATGTGATTGTTTAAGTGTATGACAATGTGAGTGTTTTGAACCTATATTTTGTAATATATATCTGCTTTACAACTACGTAATGAAAATTTTAGTGTTATAGAAAGGAAATTAAGAATTTTAATAGCTTACTATTTTAGAGTATTTAAGCATATGCATGTATGATATTTAATTGCTAGTTTGACTTATTTATCAACTTTTAGCTATTAGGATCTAGCTTAAAGTTAGTGATTTCAAATCAACAAACCTTACCTTTTTTTTGACATCGCGAAACAGTACAAAGATTAGAAACTAATAAAAGGAAAACAAGACTCCCTGCTTTCTCCCGCGAGAGCATGAGCCTGAGCGACCTGGTCTCCGTGTACCTTGGTAATTCTGCAAAAAAAGAAGGTAGCAACAATTTATTGAATCTCTGTTATCGTGTGGCGAATGGATATATGCGGAGGTTTAGGAGACTCCAGCTGCTTCACCAAGTTGACCGAATCAAGTGTGGATATCAACCTTTGAAAAAGAAACACTTTTGGACCATTGAAGTGCCATCAAGCACGCTTTGACTTCGTGGCAATTGCTAAGGCAACAATGAATTTCACCCCTCGCGGTCCCTATCTTGTCCTTGCGTAATAGTTGCCACCCACGCTGCACCTGCTGTACCTGTCATTTTATGCCACAAGTCGTCAATTTGTATGAGTACCTCGAGGGAGGCAGTCTGAGATTGACCAATACTTGCCACCGAAAACCCAGGAGGCATGCTAGGATCATTAGGTTGTGCAATCTCCACATGGTCGTCCTGAGAGAAAGTTGCAAGTTGAGACATGCCAAAATCAAGCTTTTCTTTGAAAATTTCTAAGGTTGCTCGTCGGTGTCGGAAAACTTGCTAATTCTTGTTTCCCAAAGAGCCCATAAAATACCAATAAATCCAGGTATTCTTGTGCCATTATAACCATCTTCTTGACGGAATTGTATGATCTAAACCAAGAGCCATTGATTAAACAAATTTGGAGCAACATCCGAAGGTTGGCTCGAAAAATTGCACAGCTCCCATGCTTCTAGAGCTAGGGGGCACAAACGAAAAAGATGTTGTCGATCTTCCTCCGTATGTAGACAGATAGGGCAACCATCCATGGATCTAATACCCCTTTTGACCAGATTGGAAACTATAGCCAGACTATTGTGCCACAATTTCCATATAATAAGTTTCCATTTCAGCATGATGTGCAACCCCCAAAGAATACGAAAGAACCTCGTTTGCAATGGTGGTGTACGTCATGCTATGAATTCCTGTTTGCATTAGATTAGATTGAATAAAATACCCTGATTTGGTTGAGTACTCACCTGACTTCGTGAAAGGCTAGTATTGTGTATCCGGAGAGTCCCTACGACCCGACAATTCAATCCCACGAATTTGTCAGGCACATTCCGGGACAGAATATCTATTGACTTTTCGAAGATCCCAGCCCTGAGATGTTGGAGATATAAAGTTTGCCACAGTAAGGCGTGCTGCTTCTAATAATGGGATATGATCTCGGAAAATTGGCGTTTGACCAATCATCCATTTATGTCTAGAGACTACTATTTGTGCACCATTACCAACCTTCCACCCACTCTGCTGTTTTAATTGTTTGGTTGCTTTTTGTAAGCCTTTTAACCCCCAGGAGATGTTAGTCTTGCCTGCGTAAATCCTATAAGAAAGATGTCGAGTGTCGCGGTAGAATCTGGAAAGGAGGAGCTGGGGGTTCTGTTGACTTCACCACGCTTGCTTGATTAGTAAGGCTTGGTTAAATAGTTCAATATTACGAACGCCTAAGCCACCCAAACCTTTTGGACTGTGTAGAATTTCTTTTTTTCTTATGTGTATTCCGTTTGACTGAGCATCTATCCAAAAGAAGCGGGAAAGCATACTATCAATTTTGTTGGTGATAGTAGTAAGGATTCGAAAAACGGCTAAATAATGCATGATTGAGGCTGTTAATATCGAGTTGATCAAGACGATTTTCGACGACTGAGATAAGGTGCGATGCTTCCATTTGGTGACCCTGGATGAAATTTTATCCAAAAGAGGAGTAAAGTGTCTAACTTTTATTTCCTGAATATCGATGGGAACTCCTAGGTAAAGCCCCAAAGAGCTTTCTGAATTCATCCTTAAGATAGATTTGAAAGCTTGCTGACGATCCTCCTCGATGTTTGGGCTAAATTTAACAAAACATTTATGTAGATTAAGCATCTGACCTGATATTCGGTAGAGTCAATGAATTAGGTTTGACACTGAAGTACACGCTTCCTCGGATGCTTTGAAGAAGAAAAGTGAGTCATCTGCAAAGAACAAGTGAGATATAGTAGGGGCTCCCCTCCTCATACGAGTTCCCTGAAAAAGCTTAATATATGTGGCTAATGACGTCATACGAGAAAAGATATCCATGCAGAAAAGATATAGATAAGGGGAAAGTGGGTCCCCCTGTCATAGACCACACTTTGGAGTAAACGCATTTGAGGCGGAACCATTTATAATAATGCGATAAGACACTGTAGAAATGCATTGATGAATCAACTAAACCCAATGTGGAGGAAACCCATATGCTTTGTGAGGATTTTGAGGATGAATAGCCAACTAACTCTCTTGTAAGCTTTATTCATGTCAAGTTTTAAAGCTGCAAGATAATTGGTCCCCGATCTCTCGCTTGTTAATAGTATGAAGCAAGTTCATGAGAAATAAGTATGTTATCGGTCATGTGTCCGCCTGGACAAACGCATTTTAGTAATACTCAATAAGCAGTGGAATTAATGGCTTCATTCTTTTCACCAAACACTTAGACGCACATTTATTATCCACGTTACAGAGACTAATTGGGCGAAGCTGATTTACCTCTTCAGGTGGATTAGATTTAGGAATTAAGATCAATAATGTGCGATCTAGAGTTTTAGGGTTTTGTTTAAGTGTATGGACATTAAGACAGATTTAGAACTCCTCATCCGATATTTAAAGTCTACTTCTACCAGAACATATTAGTTAAATGGGCTATTCAGGATGTTCGTCTGTTAGTACTCCGTATGCAAAGTCGCAAAAGTCTTGAGGAGCCAAGTGCACCAAGCTTGCTCTTGACACTTATTGTCGGTTGAATCCCTTATTAAGTTTGTGATTATGTAAGTTTCTCCGATGTAAAAAAAAACAAAGCTTTACATATTTGCACATGCATAATAATTAACATAGCCCATAACCAAAGTTTATACCAAATGGTCTATAATTCTTTACTAAGAACACCAACTAAAAACAACATGAAAAGCTTTTATTAAACACCATAAAGTACAAATAACAACCTACACCAGTATTCCTCGTTGTAGCAACATCAATCAACATGGCAAGCCTATTCCATCGCCTTTGCAAATGAAGTACATACAAATCAAGATGGGAAAAAGAGTCTAATAAAGTGTATCAAGCTTATACTCAACTACCTTTACCCATGATTTAAGAGTCTCATCACCAAGAGTTAATTTGTCTAATTCTAGGCCATCTATCGTAAAGCTCATGGTGTTAATGGTATCATCCAGTTCTTTAGCTTCCTCCACGGCTTCTTGCTTTTCTTCTTCTGTCAAGTGCGCATATAGAAGGCTTATGTGTGGCATGTAAGCTGCAAAATTAGTGTTTGTTACTAATCATATACATATAAAAAAATAAAATGAAAGAGTCAATAATATCTTGATTAATTCCTATTAATCAACCAACTAAAGTTTGTCCTAGCTTGACTTAGATTCTCATCATGGTTTGATTAGTTTGTAATGTAATAATACCAGTGCTAATGCGATCATAAGTCTGAAGCTGTAAATTGTGAATTTTGAATTTCATTGAGGAAATCAAGTGCAAATGGAAGGTTTCAAATGAATTAGGAGGAAGAGCAACGAATCCTTTCTGGCCAGAAAACTCTAAAATGGCGAATCTTCGCTCGTTTCATTATATCAAAATCTTATCCATCGTTGAAGGTCCAAGGTAGGAAATGGTCAATTTCTTTTTCCCATATCTAGGCTACATTTCATTTTTTTTTTCAATTTTTTTTTTGTAATATTGGGTTTCAGAACTTTTTAGTGGAAGTTTTTTTTTGTTCATCCATGAGTCAAGAGTTTTTGTGTGGCAGCCTTGGTAAAAGATTCAGAATATCAAGATTAAATTTACGCCCAAAATGTTTTATCATCAAGTTTGTCTAATATTATTACAAGTATAATTCTAAAAGTTCTATTATATTTAAAGAGTAGACCCTTAAAAACAATTGTTAAATCAAGTTTTCCCTCTAGGTTTTAATTTCCTCTAGGTTTCCTTGGGAGGGCTTCCTAGTGTTCCGCTAGGTTTTCCTTGTCTAAAGATTTTTCTCGATCGAGTTCTCTCGAGCCCCGATTGGCGTTTATGGCGTCAAATTCTCTCATGGATAACCCCGAGGGAGGAATAATTGTGCACAGTAGCAACGAAAAGGAGGATAAGGAAGGGGGAGGGGTTTTAGATGAGAGTGGTGCTCTGTCTAAAACTACGAGAAGGGGATGATGGCGGAATTGAATGGATAACGGGTGTTGAAGATGCGAGAAGAGAATATGGTGGCGTTAAGTTTGATTGGGAAACTATGGACAAATAGGAATTTTAATGAAAATGCTTTCAAAAATACAATAAAAAATGTTTGGCAACCGAGACATGGCATGGAAATTAATAGCATGGGGAATAAGAGGTTAATGTTCCAATTTTTCCATTGGAAAGACAAAGAGTGTTAGAAGGACAACCATGACCATTTGATAGATACGCCCTGCTCCTTGGAGAAGTCGTGGACATGGATAAACCGTTAGATGTAAACCTAGTTCACCTTCCTATATGGGCTAGGTTTTATGATCTCCCTTTCAAGGGACGTCAAAAAGATGACAATGCAAGAATATTAGGAAACAAAATAGGGATTTTCCTTGGCATTGATAAATCCAGATCTCTTGGGATTGATAAGTTTATGAGAATTAAGGTTTTAATTGACGTTCGGAAGCCCCTAATTCATGAAATTAAACTCAAGATAAGAGGAGGGAAAGAAGTGAAATCAAATATAAAATATGAAAAACTTCCCCTATTTTGTTTCTTCTGTGGTAAATTAGGACATGGTACGAAGGATTATAATGGTGATGGTTCCCCGGAGAAACGTTTTGGAGGTGAAAAGCCTCACCATGGAAAGTTATGAAAGAAATAAATACAGAAGGCAAGAGTGGTTATGCTAAGAGGCTATTTGTACAAAACAAAAAAATGTGCGATCACGTCCGAATCCGAACGGATTAAGGAGGTTGCGGAGATGTTGGGCTCGGTGGAAATAAAGGAGACACAAGGAGAGAGTACAAATGTGGCTATATGTATTAAACATAGACAGAATAGCATGGATAGAACGAAAGAGTTAGTAGACAAAGCAACAATGAAGAAGATAAGGGCCGGGGAGGGAGCCGGCGAAGTCAAAGGAAAGAATAGCGAACGAAATATGGGGAAGGCGCAAGGGAATGAGAAGGAACATAAAGAAAAAAAGTGGAGAAGAATAGTACGTGTAGGGCAAAGAGCACAAGAAAGCAGACATGAAGTGATGAGTAGGAAAAGGAGTAGCAGCAGCAGAGGTGATGAAATGAAAAATCTTTAGACAAGGAAAACCTAGCAGAACATGGAAGTTCTGAAGAAACATGGGGTGGATACATCTGTTTCTCGTGAAAACATGGAAAAGCAACAAGCTGAAGTGGCGGGCCCACTAATAGGGCTCTTGGTAACCAATGAGTCGAACCCTCTCTTGGAACCGTCGAGGATTCGGGAGTCCTCGAGCAAAAAATGCTCTTAAAAGAATAATCATAATGGAGAATCCCCACTTAGTCTTTCTTTCCGAGACTAAGTTAAAGCAAAAGGAGATGGAAGCTTTAAAAAATAAGCTTAACTTTCGTAATATCATAGTCAGTTAGCCGTGTAGGAGAGGGTAGAAAAAGAAGTGGTGGTCTAACTATTTTGTGCAAAGAAGAACTAGAGGTCCGAATCATATCTTTCTCACGAGAATTATATAGATGCTGAAATACGAGTTTGTGTGCAGGAGGGTGGCGTTTTACTTGCATCTATGGTTAACTGGAAGAAGAACAAAGTGGAAAACAAGGGAATTGATGATGAGTTTGTGCAACAGTAGTAGTCTTCCATGGCTTTGTGGGGGAGATTTTAACCTCATGCTCTCATCGAATGAGAAGAAAGGAGGGAATGTTTTCAATATGTAGGAAGCTAATATTCTTCGAAGAGCAATGGACGTTTGTGGTTTTGTCGATTTGGGTTATGTGGGGTATGACTACACTTGGAATAATAACATGGGAGGGGAGGAAAATATACAAGAAATGTTGGATAGATTTTTTGCAAACCAAGCATGGAAAAGTTTTCCAGGATCTTTTGTTTCTCATCTTTCCAAACGCAAATCTGACCATTTACCCATTCAGGTGACAATAAAAGGGTGCCCTTCAGTCGACAAGGAACGGAGGAAAGTGAAACTTTTCAGATTTGAAGAAATGTGGTTACGAGAACCTTCATGTGGAGATATGATAAAGGAAGCTTGGATAAAGGGAGGTAATGCCATGACAAATATAAAAATAACAGCCACTTGTCTCAACAAATGGGGAAGAGAAACTTTTGGAAACTTTGCCAAGGAGATGCGCGAGTGTCAGAAGCAAATGAGTGCACTTATGGAAGAAGATCAAACCTCAGAGGTTATTGCCCAAATTAAAGCTTTGGATGATAGGCTTGATGAACTGGAGGAGCGAGAAGAGAGATACTGGCATCAATGCAGCCGTCAAAATTAGCTCAAGAATGGGGACAAAAACTCCAACTTTTTCCACGCCAAGGCAAACCAGAGAAGAGAGAGAATTCCATCATGAGCATTAAGGATGAGGCAGGGAACACTTTTGAAAAATTGGATGAAATTTCAGAAGTAATGATTGACTTTTTCAGCAATATATTCAAGTCAGGCACTAATATTAAAGCTGAACCGGTTATAGGGAAAGTCTACCGCATGGTGTCAGGCTGTCAGCTGTTATGGCGGCAAACCTTGCAGCGACTTTTAGAGGTGAAGAAGTTTATGAAGCAATAAAACAAATGCACCCAACAAAAGCGCCGGTCCCGACGGCATGTCTACAATCTTTTTCAGAAGTTTTGGAGCACGATTGGTGACGAGGTAATCAAAATATTCTTAATCATGACAGAGATGTTGGTAATATAAATCATACTTATATTGTTTTAATTCCAAAAAAGAAACAATGTGAGTATCATGTTGATACACCAATAAGTCTTTGTAATGTGGTATACAAAGTGGTTGCCAAAGTCTTAGCAAACAGGATGAAAACAGTTCTTCTGTGTGTCTATCATGAATCTCATAGTTGTTTTGTCCCCGGGCATCTCATTACTAATAATATTTTGGTAGCGTATGAATGTTTTTCACTATCTCCGGAAAAAAAGAAAAGGTGTTATTGCAAATTTGGCGTTGAAATTAGATATGAGCAAAGCATATGATAGAGTAGAATTAATATTTTGTACAGCAAATGATGGGCAAATTGGGGTTTCCGGAAAGTTTTGTAAATGTTGTAATGAAATGTGTCACAACGGCGTCTTTTCAAATCCTTGTGAATGGTCAACCTTCCAGGAGGTTCACCCCGAGTAGAGGACTTCGTCAAGGGGACCCTTTGTCACCCTTTTTGTTCATCTTATGTGCTGAAGGTTTGTCTGCTCTATTGCGAGATGCAGAATCTAAAAAACTCATTCATGGGGTAAAAGTGGGGAAACAAGTGGCTCCGATCTCCCATTTAGTTTTTTGCAGATGATAGCCTTATTTTCATCAGGGCAATGGAGTAGAAAGTGGAGAACATACTTGAGATTCCAGGAACCTATGAGGCTGCTTCCGGCGAAAAACTGAATATGGAAAAGTCCGAGTTATCCTTTTAGCCGAAACATTATTTCCGAGAAGAAAGACATGCTTCATATGAAGTTGAATATTAAGGTTGTTGAAGATCACAAACGATACTTGGGACTACCAACTTTCATTGGTAGCTCAAAAAACATGGTTTTCCAAAGTATTCATGATAGGGTGTGGAAGAAGCTTAAGGGGCGGAAAGAAAAGTATCTCTCACAAGCTGGTCGTGAAATTTTGATAAAATTTTTAGCCCAAGCCATTCCAACATTTGCGATGCAGTGCTTTGCTCTCCTGAAAAGTTTGTAGGATAATGTTGAAAGAATATGTAGGACCTTTTTTGGGGTCAAAAAAGGTGATGAAAGAAAAATTGAGTGGGTAACGTGGGAGAAATTGTACTCTTCTAAACAAGGAAGGTTGGGAATGAGGTATTTGGGAGTGTTTAACAAAGCTTTGTAAGCAAAACAATGTTGGAGAATACTTATTAATGAGCACTCACTTATGTTCAATGTGCTCAAAGGTAAATATTTTCCCAGATCAAGCTTTGTGGAGGCTATAGCTAAATAAAATGCTAGCTACACGTGGAGATTAATAATGTCTGCAAAAGATCTAGTTTTCAACTAGAAAGATTGTGGATACTGGAAATTCAATTGGAATTTGGGAGGATCCGTGGATCCCCTCAATGCCGAGAAGCAGAACGTTACCCCATACCCAGGCCAGCGATCAAGGGCCAATCTATGTGAGTAAATTAATTGAAAATAACTCATGGAACATGGAGGTGATTGATGCAAATTTTACTGAATGGGAAGTCCAAATGATAAGGAGAATTCGAATCCATTATTTGCAAAAAATGATAAATGGACTTGGAATTTCACCAAAGATGGTGCTTTCACTGTGAAGTGTGCATACTATGTGGAGCTAGAGTCTCAAAGGTTGGATTTGGCGTCAAGCTCAAGTGGAAATAAGGTGAGTATCTGGCATAAGGTATGGAATGCAAACGTTCCTACAAAAATTCGGAATTTTGGATGGAAAGCTCTCAAAAACGCTCTCCCAGTTCGAGGCAATCTGATGCGAAGAGGGATTCAAATTGACAACTCTTGCCCAAAATGTGGGATGGCTGAGGAAACAACTTTTCATCTCCTGGTCACCTGTGAGGAAGCGCGAAAAGTATGGTAGTTTTCTTCTATGAGACTCGAGATAAGTCACATGGTTGTCAACTCGTTCTTCGAGGGTGCTGTGCTTTGGGGCAGCTTATCAAAGACAAACGGTGGTGGGATTGTTTTTGGTCTCTAGTGTGGGCTATGTGGCTCAACCGTAATGAGTGGTGTTTCAATTATCGAAAGATGGGCACGGAATTAATCATACAAAAAGCCATAAGCATTGTTCGAGAATATGAGAAAGCAAATGAATGTGAGGCCATAGGATCACCTGTGGTCTAGAGCCCATCGTCCTGGAACCCCCCCCTCTGTGAATGAATTTAACCTGAACACTGATGCAATAGTGTTTGAAGATGACAGATATGGTTTGGCAGGGGTAGTTGGAGATGAAGTGGGATATATGATGCTTGCAGTCAATTGGTGCTTAGGTGGGGGTTGTGAGATAAATGTGGCGGAGGCTTTGGCAGCTAGACTTGCTCCATCGAAGTTGGGTTAGTGCACATCATCATGGAAACGGATAATATGAAGCTTTTTCACCAGCTAAAAAGAGGCCAATGTGAAGGTAGTGCTTTTGGGGAAATTGTTAATGATATCCTGGTGCTGGCAGATTCATGCTCTCACATTAATTAGCTTCTCACATGTAAAGAGACAGGGTAATCAATTAGCGCATAATTTAGCTAGATGGAATAGATTGCCTGGAGAAATGAAAGTCTGGATTGAGGAGGTGCCTTCAGACTTGCATAGTTATGTAATGGATGATATCTCTGAAAGTAATGAATACAAATATTCTCTTTTCCCGTAAAAAAAAAAAGAGTAAACCCTTGAATATATTCATAAAGCTAAAAGCTAAAAGCTAAAAGCCAAAAGCCAAAAGCCAAAAGTCGAGTTAAGGAGGGGCTCATTGTAGAGGTACTATTTTTTTATGGAAGGAGGTACTCATAGTTGAGCATGTAGAATATTTCGTATGCCATATGTTAAATACTTGAATATACGTGTCATTTTTTTAAAATTATTAAATAGTGGACCCTTGGATATAGTCATAAAGCTAAGCCAGAAGTCGAGTTAAGGATGAATTCATTGTAGAGGCACTATCTATATATATATCTAAAACCCAAAGCAAAAACATGACATGCTGCCACATGTACTCCCCCCTCCCCCACGCCATCAAATGACATATTAAGCAATAAAAATGTGTGTTATATGCCTCGAACCCATGACCTCTCATTTAAGATATAAGTGCACTAACCAACTACTCTACAATCTCATGTTGGTCTTTATGGGAAAAAAATATATTTAAAGACAAGATAATTTCCTATTTTTAAAACAATTAAATACAAATGTATATTTTAATACTCATTAACCTAATGTTAATAATAGCATGTCCTACCCTTTCAGTAATCTTATAATAAAAAAACAAAAGCTCTTCAAATTTTTATAACCTCTGTAATTAACACTACTATACCATTTCATTGCATCGGTTGTATTCTTACACATCAACCTACGTTAAAAAAAAATATTGTATTATATTTTTTATAAGTAATTATATATTTATCTATATGTACTCTCTTGAAACCGAGGTTATATTGATGAATAATTCATGTTATAATTTACTATGTAGAAAATTTAAAAAGAACCTGAAGATCATTTAATTTCCTAAGCACAATCCAATGCCTATAACTCTTTTTTTCCACTTTTCTCAAGTGTTTGATTTAAGACTTCAAATTCACATTGATAAATAATTAGGGGCATTGCCCGAGCCAACAACTAGTTTTTTTTTAAAATGTAAGGAAGTACTCATAGTTGAGCATGTAGAATATTTGGTATGCCATATGTTAAATACTTGAATATACGTGCCATTTTTTTTGTACTTATTATGCATTTATGTGTGTAATGTAACTGAAAATTGTAACATTTTCTAGACAAGTGAACAAGTTAATTCGAGTCAAATAAAACACTTTGAACTTACGTGCGGAACGATCGTTACCAAAATGTGCATCAAAATGATCGCTTATTTGGACCACCTGTAAAATAATACAACTAGATTTAGTCCATGATTTCACATTGTACTCACACTTATTTTTTTGACTTTTTAACATAAGATTATAAATAATTTTAATAAAAATATACAACTCCAAAAAAAAGCTGAGACAAGTAATAATTAGTGGACAAAATAAAAGGAAAAGTTTCAAATTATTATTGACACTCTCTTATTAAGATAAGATTGAGTTTGTTAAAGGTAAAATGATAAAATCCAAAAATTGTCACACATACCATAACATATACGTAATGTTACATTATGTCAATTAGTGGTGTCAAAACAGGTTCTCAAACAGGTTCTGGGTATACCCACGGCGAACCAGCTCAGACCCGGACATGTCAGGATTCTGATAGTATGTGCCCCATGTCGTGATTGATCAGGTTTTGTTCAACTGGGTCGATCACATTTGAATCATGGGATTGCGCGGTCTTGGACAGGTTTGAGCGTTCCATTTACAAGTCGATCCATTCCCGGGTATGGTCGCCCGTGGACATTTTTTTACCGGATTTGCGCATGTCGTATTTGGATTTCATGTACGCTTGCGTAGAGTCAAGTGTACTCGGGTTGAATTACTAATGACCTTAGTTCGATCATTGTGAAGCATCGGGTCCATTCTCTATTGAACGCCAATTCAACTTCGGTTAACTCCTGGTCGGGTCATTTTGATTTTGTTATGGATTTTGTAAACAAATCATATTATTAAAAGTATTAAGATCGACATATATATACATATGTGTGTGTGCCATAAATATATGGATGATAACGAAAAACTAATAAAAACACTATATTGTTTACCGTGATGTTTAGTGTATTCTCTTAGTCAACTCTTATTTCGATTAATCAACTGCGTAAAACCACTCTAATGAGTAAAGGAGTAGAACGACTCTTCATATGTTCTAATATTATATATTATAACCAACGACAATAATAATGAGTAGACGATCAATTCCAAGCTTTATATAAATGATTTTTTTATTATAAGCATTATGATTGATATATAAGTTTGTAATAGCTATGATGATATTGAGAATAATAATAATAACAAACATAAAGCGATGATGATAATAATAATAATATAAACAATAACAATAATAGTAGCAATGCCAACAATAGCAATAGTAATATAAATAAGAACAGGAATACTAACAATAACAATAATAGTAGCAATGTTAACAATAGCAATAGTAATACAAATAAGAACAGGAATACTAACAATAACAATAACAATATAAATACTAATAGTAGCAACAATGCTAATAATAGCAATAACAATAATAAACATAACGCGGTATATATATATATATTATGTTGTGACTTTATATGATAAAGTATAAACAAACTATTTTACCAATATGTTTAATCATTTTAGTATAAAATTGGTATCAAAATAATTGTAAAACCAATCTAATACTCTATTGATTATAAATTAGTATAACGACTCTTGATATGTTATAATACTATAACAAATGACAATCATATGTTTATAACTACGATTCATATGAGGCTTAAGTGATTATAACGAGGGTTCATATGTTGTACAATAATAATAAACATAACAACAGTTTATATAAATGAGTAAAGTTACTAAACTAAGACTTAGATTATTAGCTAATGGGTTATTGCATTTATGTGTTACTCCAACAGAGTATATAATTAAACAATATACGTAAAGTCACTAATGTTCAATCACCAAACGATTAAGTCAAATCAACTTGAGTGAACATTCGGTTACAAGTTTATCTTACTACAATCCTAATTTTTTCGATTCTTTCTAAAATCCTAACTTCTTAAAAATCATTATCAAGAAGTTAATTGTTAACAAAATTAATGTACCATAAGCCAATAAGTTAATAAGTACTTATTGCAGAATAACTTGTTAACAACCATATAGTAACTTAGCACTTAGTCAGTTACTCACTTAGACCTATTAACTCAGTAATTTACTAACGTGTTAGTTGTTAATTGTTACTAAGTGCAAAAATACTAATTAATAGACAATTGATAAAGTGATAACATATTAATGATATTACAAAGTTAACACAATAACAAGTATCAACGATAAGACATAAGTCAAATTGCAAATGTAATTATTAAGACATTTAGTCCTAAATCCTAATATCGGGCCATCAGCAATAATCGGCTAACTGTTACTGTGTTACGTCTTACATGCTAGCATTAAACTAATCCCTAATCACCGCAGCTAACGTGTTCACATATTTCTAATTTATAAATTTAGAATAATAATTTCTTAAAAATCAATAATATTGGAGTATTTAATTTCGAAAGTTTATAATTTCTAATAATACTATTAATTTCTAAAGTTACTAAACTAATAATATTAGAATTAAAAATTTAGAATACTCAAATCAAAATAATATCAAAATACAATACTAGTTTATTAGTAGTTTAGGCCATTGATTTTAGAAAGATGAAAATCCAACCATTGATTAAGTTAGCAATCCATGTGATTGGTCACTCTCAATTCTCATTGGTCAAAAAATAATGTCATAGATTATGAATTAAGACCATTGATTTGAAAAAGATCAAAATCCAACCATTGAATCCCTACCTAACCCTAAACCCTCCCTCTTTCCTCTCATAATCATTCCTTACGCAGTCACGCCTCATAGCCTCCATCTTCATCTTCCTCAATCATCTTCCATCTCTCTCGTACATCTTCTCTCTCCCCTGACTCCTCTCACCCTCTCTCACCACCACCACCACCACCACCACCATCAGTCTTCTCACCCAAAACTATCATAATGACTTTCTGTTTTCAAACTCCAACCCTCCAACTCCTCTTGTCAGCAAATCACACGGATACTTCAACCTTTCTGTTTCTCCTTTTCTGATAAAACTATCATATACGACTTTTAATCAAGTAGAAGATATATTCATGGAAAGTTTCATTATCTCCATTTCATGATCTTTGAGCTTCTTGAATGATATATCATGGCTTGCAAGATGCCCAAGAGCTCGAATCGCTACTCGCTGCTCAACCCAGCTCATGATTTTGCCTCTTAGAAGTTCCAACAATGGAGGGATTACACCCGAATTTGCGGCTTTATTATATACTAGCTTCTGATATACAAGCCAATGTTCACTGTTCAGTCAAGCTTCTTAGGCAGTAATTTGTTGTTTGGAAGAATATATTTAATTTTCGCTAACTGTAAACTGAAGTTTGTCGAGAAAAAATATGTGTAGTTTGTGCCTATTTAGAGGTTCAATTTGTCATGTAAGAAGAACATAGTAGGAGATGTTTTCTGGTTAGGAAGTTCTTTACAGTAGAATATACTTTGTGATGGTGTGATATTGTGGCTTTTGTGTATACTCATCTTACATACAAGCAAGATCCATTACTAGAAATGTAGAATGCTAGTAGATCTCGTCAAGTTTAGCTTTTTTTTTCCCCTTTTGTGTTCTTATTTCTTTTTCGTATATGGGAGAGAAGAAAATATGTTATAGGTCCAAGGTATCACCTCCTTGGAAGTTGGAACTCCACCGGCCAAGTGAACTGGCAATTGTCTTAAAATGCTTGTATCATAGCTGGATATAAATTGCAGTGATAGCAATTGAAGTAAGTATATACTATATAGTTTCCCTTGTTTACACCTTTATAAAAATTTAACGTTACTTTAGAGGTAATACAAAATAGTACCAATAATTTATGAAGAAACGCCTCCTATCAAATAATAACAATACTTTGTGAAAAATACATACTTGGTAAGGGGTGCAATTGTAGTATATGGACATTGATATGAAACATTTTGAGAGAGAATATGGACTGAGGGAAGGAAAAGGAGGGGAAGGTTACAGTCAGGTTCTGGTTGGGTTTTGTGTTAATATCTAGTTGGGTTACAGTCAGGTTTGGGTTTGAATGCAGGTCTGTGTGGTCAGGTCAGAATATGATCTTGTCGGGTGCTGGTCGGTGCCGGTAATCTCGGGTCGGCCTTTCGATCAGTGCGGGGGACCGACCCTCAGCGCCGAACCGGGTTGAAGTCGAATCGATATCGGGTTGGCCACGTGGTCGATTCTGTTTCTGACACCACTAATGTCAATGTCCTAATTACATCTATCAACCAGCTATTCGCTAATTATTAATCAGGGTCTACATCTCTCGCCAAATTGTTCGCACGTAACATTATTAGTACTTCTAGCTAGAGTTGGCAACTAGGTCTAATTGTGTTGAGATCATATTCTAATCAACCATAAACAGATTGCAAATTCCACATTCTAAACCTAACTCATTTACTAAATGGGTAGAATTCTCAATCTTAACCCTACTTGTTCAATACAATGGTCACCCATACAACTCACCCATTTAACCATTTTATCATAATTACTATCTAACAAATCAAATTTTTCATTCAAATTACAATTCAAATTAAGCCAAAACTGATTATGAAATAAAATCTTCCCAAACGTACAATTATAATAGGAAATATTTTCCGGCCAACCAAACACGCAAATTTTACCTGAGGAGTGGCCTCAAGGAGGACATAAACAGTCTGCCAGAAAGAGTTCCCAGCAGAGACGGCCTTAGCTTGAGCAGGGTAAGCCTTCAACCCTTGGCATGCTTCTTTGAATTTCAGAAGAGCATCTTCACGGGTTAAGCTTAAGGGCCCCAATATAGTAAGATGAGGATCGAACTTGGGCCCACCAAACTTAGATCGTAAGCCTTTCATCAGCTTCTTTAGCCTCATATTCGCATCCTTTGATGGAATTGCCGATACCGCATACGACCCGATCTCACCTTCCGTACACTTTTCCATATCGTAAGACATTTTTAGGTACACTTTTTGTTCAACTCTATTAAGTTGAAATTTTAAGGTTTTTGGGTAATTTACTTGAGATTTATACCAAAATTTTGCTTTGAGTTTACTATATTTTTTTAACAAAATCATAAATAAAGAAGACTTGTGCTGACTTATGCTTATGCTTATGCTTATGCACGTTGTCTCCTCAAAAAAGTCTTGTAAAGTTATGTTTATGCTTACTTTAGACTCTTGGCTTTTTTATTTTTAATTCTTTTATAGCGTTAAGTAGGTTAGTAAATTAACAATTTGACAAGTGGAAGCGGATTATATGGAATGTGTTGCGTGGCCTACGTGCTTTGATCATCAATTCATCATAATTAAGCATGAAGTCCAGCGGCATCTTACCGACTCAAGCAAGGTACGACAACATTTATCATACATTCGAATACACCATATGCAAGGTATATTTAAGCGTTTTTTGCTCATTTATTTTTTTTATTTTTTTTTTAAATTAAAATTAATTTATTAATTCAAAGTCATACAACATCTATAATAGAAGTCAAAACTAAACAAATACATATCAAAATTAAATAAATACAATTCTAATATGACAGATTCACGATCGGTGAGTAGATCTAACACTTCTGAAAACCCTCGTATTTCACATCGTCGTTTGACGCAACCTTCTAAAAGGGTGCGTCGATCTTTTGTAGTTTTGAAGTAGAACTTGATTCAATTCAAGTGATTGTAAACGAAGTTGTGACATCTGTTGCGACCCCGCACAAATTTCGATCAACAAATCAAGCTCTTGAATTACACTAATAAAACAAAAATAAAGTCTCCAAACTCTCACATGAAGAGAGATAAAACCCAATATATGGTTAGATATAACCCAATATATGGGTAGAAAAACTCTCAATTAAAGAGAGACTGAAGTTTATTAGAAACACTAACATAAAAAAAACTAGTAACAAAAGGAGAAAATGGGCTTACCACCACCCAAAAGGGTGGCAGTACCCCCTATGTTGAAAATTAGGGTTTTGTGGGAGACGAGAGAGAGAGAGGAGAGAGAGAGAGAAAAAAAAGGGAGAAGAGGCGTCAAAAGAGAGTTATGATTTGTTAATGCTCATTTATTTATTTGAAGTTCTACCTATTTTGTGAAGGAAAAATTGATAAGATCAGTTCCAACTATGGGCACCCTGACAAAAACAGTTCCCAACTTTGGGGTGTACCTTACACACGTGGTCCGGGGGTCACAAGTTACTTGCTAAGCTTTGTTAAATAAAATTAACCTCTCATTTTCTTTTTTCGGTTTTTTCACCATATACCCCCGACACATTGAAAAATTTATCATATACCCTTAATGTTTCAGATATGCACCATATACCCCTGATTTTTCAAAACTGTTCACCAAATGCCCTTTTTGGTAACGGACGTTAAGTCACCGTTAGAGTTATTTATAATTTTGCCACCCTAACCCTAACCCTAACCCCCTAAACCCTAACCCCCAACCCTAACCCTAAACCCTAACCTCCCACCACCCTCTCCCCCCACCCTCCCACCATCCCACCACCCTCTCCCCCCCCCTCCCACCATCCCAAAGCCCCCCTCCCCCCTCCCCCACTCCAGCGAGCCCCCCCCCCACCACCACCCCCCGAGCCCCTCCCTCCCCACCCAAGCGCCCCTCCCCCCCACCCCGTCAAGAGAACCCCACCCCTCCCCGCACCGTCGCGAGAACCCCACCCCTCCCCCGCACCGTCGCGAGAACCCCACCCCTCCCCTGCACCGTCGCGAGAACCCCACCCCTCCCCGCACCGTCGCGAGAACCCCACCCCTCCCCCCGCACCGTCGCGAGAACCCCACCCCTCCCCGCACCGTCGCGAGAACCCCACCCCTCCCCTCCACCGTCGCGAGAACCCCACCCCCTCCCCTCCACCGTCGCGAGAACCCCACCCCTCCCCTCCACCGTCGCGAGAACCCCACCCCTCCCCTCCACCGTCGCGAGAACCCCACCCCTCCCATGCAGTTCACATTTTCTCCCTCCTCTTCGTTTTCGATAATTTACCCACCCCCAATCCCTGCAACTCGCATTTTCGCGCAATTCATTAACATCTTCGCTCAAATCGCGTGACGGGTCGTTGTATACTCGCCAAATATAACCTAATTTATCCAATATAGGATAAGTATAGGGTCGAAATCCACAACGAAGTAGGGTTAAGTCAAGAGTTAATTAGCTAACTACAATGAGCTAAATCAATTTTTGGGTTTTGATTGAAAGTTTAGCAATAATTCTAAATTTTAATTAAACTAGAAGATTTGCAAAGTAAATCAACGAACAATTAAAGGAGATAAGACAAGGGTAAAGAAACTAGGGGATTAGGGGGATTCACCAACACTCAATCCAAGAATCCAATCATCAAAGCCAAGGGGAAACGAATGGGGGATCACAAGGGGAAAATCACGCACATATGAACTCTAATTACTCTCTCGAGCTAATTAGAGGAGCTTGATTAGTCACTCATGACTTATTCTCATGGCATGAGCAACCAATCTAGCCAAATCAAGCACAACATGATTAATCAAGCTTCCCTAAACTAGAAAATGCCTATTTTCATGGAGATCCTAGTCTAGCAACCAAACTTAGTTTATTCCTAGCTTCATCTCTCAATCCTTCACTAGGAATTCCAAATATGCAAGTTAAGTGGTGATCAATCACCCAACAAACCAAGTAAAACAAGTTTGATCAACAAGTTCAACCCCAAAAGTTAACCCCCTAACTTAGATCTAGGATCCAAAGAGTAAATGAAGGTTACATCCCTTCCCCTAGTAAGAAACTACTCACACATTATGGAAATAAAACAAAACAAAGCTTGAAATAACTTCATCACCATAACCATGGAGGAAAAAGAGAAAAATGCAAATAATCAACTAATAAAGCAAGATCTAAACAAACAAAGCATGAAATAAGCAAGATCAATGGAAGAAAAGAAGAAAATAAACAAAAATTACCAACTTTAAGCTTTCATAAATGAATAATGGAGATCCAAAAGTTTCAAACCTTCACTTTCTCTCTCCTAGGGTTTTTGTTCTAGAGTTTGAATGTTAAAACAAGATTTAATCTCTCTCTAATCTCTAGTTAATAATTGCCTAAGTTAAAATAAGAGGAGTCCCTCTTTTATAGTCACAAGAAATAAATCAGAAAATTACAAAATAGCCCCCGCATTAAGGTAAACAAAATCGCAAAATCGTTTCCGGAAAATGACCCGGGCGGGTGAAATGACCCGAGCTCTCGGGTGACAAGACCCGAGCACTCGGGTCACCTGACCCGGGTGGGTCCAAATGGCAGGAACATTTTTGGTTTCCCAATCAAAGCGACCCGGGCGGGTCTGTGAACCCGAGCCCTCGGGTTAGAAGACCCGAGCCCTCGGGTCAACAGACCCGGGCGGGTCTGCTAAAGGCGCTGCTGGTTTGCCTGGCTGGGCTGACCCGGGCGGGTTCACACACCCGGGCCCTCGGGTCAGCCACTTCTTCGCCTTTTTCTCTTCTTTCGAGCTCCTTGGTGCTCCATTTCTTCAACGCTTTGCCTCGGGCTTGTGCATAGACCCTCCAAACGTGCTTCCAAGTCCTGAAATGTAAACAAACACCCAAAGAAAGAGAGCAAGGGAGGAAAAATGCACAAAAAGAAAGAAACGGAATGAACTTAGCCTAAATTAGCCTAAAAACTATCACAAAAACTATTAAAAACTAAGCATAATTCAAGCATATAAACCAATCATCAAACTCCCCCAAGCTAGATCTTTGCTTGTCCTCAAGCAAAATAGACTAAAACACAAGTAGGAGAATGAAAACTTATTTGAAAGCAAAATGAAGAAAAAAGAGGAAAGAAAAGAAAATGAAAAGGGAAGGAAGGATAAAGAATTTACACTAACTCATTTTCGTAGGAATCACGATTGCATTTAGCACATGCAACAAGCTCTTTAAACCCCTAGATCGCTCTAGAGGGCGAGTGGGATCTCGCGAGGGTTTCCAAAGAGTTTTCGAACCCACAACTCTAGTTTTTCATCAACAATTTATTCAATCAAATTCAAGAGTAATGCCCAAGTCAACTATCAATGAAATGGTTCACAAGCAAGAATAGAGAGCAACTTTCAAAACAACTAATTTCCAAGTGTACTCATAGGTTATGGGTAGAGAAAGCAACTAATCAAAATTGCAAAAGGACACCTATTTAGACTTTTTACTCGCTCATTAGAGAATACCTAGCTATCCAAAAGATCTATGGCTCTTCAAGTGTTATAGAAGCTCAAATTACTGGTCCACCATCCCTAGACACACAAACATGCCTTAGAGTCCCCTCTACTCAAAACTTTAGAAAAAAATAGTACTAAGTGTGGGAGGCATCCACAAATTGACCTCTTTTATTGGAATTCTTCTATTCTTTTTGTTTTTCGTTTTTTTTTTCATTTTTCACGCCTTTTTTGACTGTTTTTGGCTTTTTCTTTTTCCCTTATTACGGGAATTTTTGCTATACAAATAAGGAGTAACTACTCACTAAAGAGAAACATGAGAACTTGTGGCTTTTTGTACCACTTATTACAAACGAAAAGAAGTAAAAACTAGGCTTTTTGTAGAGTTTTGTTTGGGGACATGATGAGCATATCTAGGGACATTAGGGACCGCAAATTTGAAGCTAAATTTATTCAAGCATGAGCAACATAGTCAAGCATCAAGACTAGACATACAATTGAGCATTCATTGGTTTCACTTTGGTTGATTCTAATGCAATCAAGATTAATCACCTCCTAAAGCACCACAACCCAAGCTCACACTCTTCCGAAAGGAGCCTCTAAACATATACTCAAAATCCAAGCAAGGAATCCACAAATATCATCAACTAGAATCTTCCTTGGGCAAGGAAATCAAAACTTTATTCAAAGCTAAAACTTCTTTTTGTTTTTCTTTGTTTTTCAGATTTTTTTGCTATTTTTTCTCTTTTTCAATTTTTTTTTTGTTTTTTTTTGAACTAAAAACAAAGATTGAAAAAGAAGGGAAAGAAAAGGAAAGAAATAAAGCTAAAACAAGAAAATAAGAAAAAGAAAATGAGAAAGAAAATTGTTTTTGGGTTTTATTTTTAAAAACTAAGAAAATAAACAAATAAGAAAAATGAAATCATGGCTCACCACATATTAACAAGCATTGGCCCATTCACCAAGTTTAACCACAATCACAAACAGCAATTCAATCAGAATAGCAACAAGGGTCTCCTAACGCCTACCCCATAAAGTAAAAACTACCCAAATCATGAAAATACCCCCCCCCCAAGCCAAACCAAACACCGTCCTCGGTGTGAAAGGAAGAACAATCGGGGAGGGGGGTGGGGAGAGACCAACTCAAGGGTCGAGGTCCTCCCCCTCGGGGGGTTGTGGGGGTTGCATATAGGAGGGGTAGGGAGTGCCGGGAGGGACTATGCTGTTATCATGAAAGAATTGCAAGATGGGGGTAAAACTATCTCGCATCTCTTGTTGGAAGGTGGTTAGTCTTTGTTCAAAACTATCAAACCGCCTATCTATATGGGCATAAATAGGGGCATAGTCGGGAACATAAGTGGGATGGGGTTGGGGAGGAGGAGGGGGAGGGGCAGAAGAAGAGGAGGCAAGCTCATGGGGATCCCGCCTATGGTAGGTGCGGATCTCCGCGTCTTCCTCCGCGGCTTCCTGGATGAGATAGTTCACTTGCCCGTTTTTAATCTCGGTGATGCGGCGATTTGGAAGTTGAATGGAAGACATTTTACCAATCTTCCAAGTAAAATGTATTCCAGTCACTGTAAACCAACGCGCATCTTGTAGGTGTTGTTGGTTTATTAGGGTCGGTCCTGGAACCTCGGGGGTCTTAGGGCGAACCCTAAAGTGTTCAGCAATGGCGGTAATCAAACCGCCTACAACAATCGACCCACGTCCGAGAGTTTTTGGGGTTCCTACCCTTTGGAGATGGCGGGCAAACATCAAAGGTATATGTTCAGCTTTTTCTTATCCCATAGGTAAGAACCTATGATTTTAAGTTCCGACTGACTTACCTTTGAGTTATCCTTTCTCCCAAAGATGGTGTTCCCCAAAAACTTGCGGAAGTACCGAATAGCTGGTTGGTGTATGAGTGAGTCATTAGCATTTGTAGCATCGTAACTTTTTCCGTCACTCAACTTACTCCAACAATCATAAAGGTTGAAAGAAGGTGCGGGAGTGGTGCTCGATTCAATTTGTAATCCAAAAATTTCAGCAAAATCACCAATAGGCATAGAACGAGCAACATTCCCCAACCTAAATGTGAGAACGGCCTCGGCTCCAGTTGAGCACGCAAACCGTTCCTCTCCGGTTATTTCCAAGGAGCTTAAGAATTCAAGTGTTAAGCATTTATAAGTTTTTTTTCTCATCAATAACACTTTTTTCATATTCAATCCGTCAGCTATATTATTTACATCCCCCCGAATCCCCCATAAAGACAACAAGGTCTCATCAACAAAACGGGTAGGGGTGAATTCCTTAGCCTTAAGGGCTTGAAATCTATTGAAATGTTATAAGCCAACAAAAACAATGAAAGGAAATTCGGGATCATGAAACTCACCGGGGGCATCATGCCCCGAGACGTTTTCTCTTTGTGGTGGTTGGCTTGAGCTAGCTTGCTCCGCTTGTCTACTCCACTTTGAATTCCTCCTCTCCATGCTTCGAATTACTTGTTGCTCAAAAAAAATCAAAATCCCGTAACTTAGTGGTGTGGGTGGAAAAAAATGAAAATTTTTTTTTTGTTTGTTTTTTAGTTTTTTATGAGAGAAATGGAGGGGGAATGATGTTTTAGGAAGAATTCGTGAAGAGATTTGAGTGGAAAATGATGAATTTGAGAGTTGTGGAAAAATTTTTGAGGAGAGAGAAAATGGTGAGAAATGGTGGAGATGGGGTTTTTGAAGGAGAAAAAGTTGAAATTTGTGGAGGAAAGTTGATGAGGATGAAGATTTGTGAGGGATTTTTAAGTTTTTGAGTGGTGAGTGAGTGATTTAAGTGAGATTTAGGAAGTTAGGGTTTGAAGTTAAGAGGGTTAGAGAAAGTTGAGAGGTTGAAGATGAAGGAGGAGTGAAGGGAATTAAGGAGAGTGAGAAAATCAGTCCCTCTTCTCCTTTTTTTTTTTTCGGGCCGACCCCCGGCCCGGCGGGTCACCACACCCGAGGCCTCGGGTCGCCACCAGCTCAGCTCTTCTTCCCTTTTTTTAAAAAAAAACCAAACAACCGACCCGGGCGGGTCACCACACCCGAGTGCTCGGGTCGAGTGACCCGGGCGGGTTTTCCTTGACCCGAGCGAGTCCGCTTGGCAGTTGCGTTTTTGGCAACCATCTCTTCATCGACCCGGGCGGGTCATATGACCCGGGCCTCTCGGGTCAGCTCTGAATTGCTTCTTTTTTCGTTTGTTCTTCACCTTCCTTTGCTCCAAAATTCTCCTAAGCAAACCTAAATATACTCAAATCACAAAATCACCATAACAAGCATTTCAAATGCCATAATAATATGTGGTAATCCATTTTTCCAAGTAAATCAAAACTAAAAGAAGAAAAAGAAATAGAAGTAAGTGAGAAAAACGGGTTGCCTCCCGCTAAGCGCTTGTTTTAAGTCATTAGCTTGACTACCATAAATCTTCAAACATTAGGAGGGGAGTAATCCTCAAGTGCAATAGAGTAAGCTTCTTGAATTGGCGCACCATCATAGTATAGCTTGAGTCTTTGCCCGTTCACCTTGAAACACCCTTTTGCATCATTGCAAATCTCAACCGCACCATGTGGGGATACTTGATGCACGGTGAATGGACCACTCCACCTTGATTTGAGCTTGCCCGGAAATAACCTCAACCTCGAATTGAACAAAAGGACTTTGTCACCAACTTTGAATTCCCTTTTCATGATTCGTTGATCATGCCAAGCCTTTGTTCTCTCTTTGTACACCCGGGAGCTCTCATAGGCGTCCCTCCTAAGCTCCTCAAGCTCATGAACGTCAAGCATCCTTCTTTCACCCGAAGCTTGAAGGTCAAAATTCAAAGCCTTGATGGTCCAATAAGCCTTGTGCTCCAATTCTACGGGCAAATGACACGATTTTCCATAAACAAGCTTGTAAGGTGTCATGCCAATAGGGGTTTTGTAGGCCGTGCGATAGGCCCACAATGCATCGTCCAACTTGGAAGACCAATCCTTCGAGATCGATTTACCGTCTTCTCCAAAATGAGCTTGACCTCTCTATTAGATATTTCCGCTTGACCACTAGATTGAGGGTGGTAGGAGAGACCCATTTTGTGATGCACCCCATATTTATCAAGAAGGACCTTGAATGATTTCTTTGCAAAGTGCGATCCCCTATCACTAATGATGGCTCTTGGAACTCCGAAACGGGGGAAGATCACCTTCTTAAATAGCTTGACCACTACCTTGGCATCATTTGTAGGGGAAGCCATTGCTTCTACCCATTTAGAAACGTAATCCACCGCTACCAAGATGTAACGATTACCAAGGGAGGAGGGAAAGGGGCCCATGAAATCAATCCCCCAAACATCAAAAACTTCCAACTCCAAGATGCTTGTAAGGGGTAGTTCATGCCTTTTTGACATATTTCCAACTCTTTGACACCGATCACAAGCCTTGACAAAGCCCCAAACATCCTTGAACATACTTGGCCAAAATAGACCACATTGTAAAATCTTTGCCACGGTCTTGTCGGCTCCCATATGACCACCACATGGGGATGAATGGCACATCCCTATTACATTCTCGATCTCATCATCCGGGAGACACCTCCGGTAAATACCATCCACCCCCCTCTTGAACAAGTATGGGTCCTCCCATACATAGTGCTTGGCCTCATGCATGAACCTCCGCTTTTGTTGATAGTTAAGGTCATCCGGAATGACTCCACTAGCATGAAAATTAGCAAAATCCGCGAACCAAGGAGCATACATGGCCTTAATGGCATAGAGGAAATCATCTTGGAGAGAATCATTGATGGGAGGGGCTAGGTCATGTGAATCATCCATAGGAAGGCGAGAGAGGTGGTCGGCAACCGAATTTTCGGTGCCCTTCTTGTCTTTGATCTCAATATCAAACTCTTGTAGGAGAAGGATCCACCTAATCAAACGAGGCTTGGCATCCTTCTTAGTCATGAGATACTTGATAGCCGCATGATCCGTGTACACCACCACTTTGGAGCACACAAGATATGACCGAAACTTGTCAAAAGCAAACACGATTGCTAGGAGTTCCTTCTCCGTAGTGGCATAGTTCCTTTGAGCGGAATCAAGCGTCTTGCTTGCATAGTAAATCACATGTAGCTTCCCTTCTTTTCTTTGCCCTAAAACGGCTCCTACTGCGCTATCACTAGCATCACACATTAGTTCAAAAGGCAAGCTCCAATCCGGAGCTTGCACTATGGGAGCGGAAATTAGAGCCTTTTTTAGAGTTTCAAAAGCATGCATGCAATCTTTGTCAAATTTGAATTCAATGTCTTTTTGAAGCAAATTGGATAGGGGCTTTGAGATTTTTGAGAAATCTTTGATAAAACGGCGATAAAAGCCCGCATGTCCAAGAAAAGATCTCACTCCCTTCACCGAAGTTGGGGGAGGCAATTTCTCAATAACCTCAATTTTAGCCCTATCCACCTCAATCCCTTTTTGAGATATCTTATGACCAAGGACTATGCCATCTTCAACCATAAAATGACATTTTTCCCAATTAAGAACGAGATTCATCTTTTGACATCTCTCTAAAACTTTTGAAGGTTGGAGAGACAAATGTCAAAAGATGAACCTACCACGGAGAAGTCATCCATGAAAACCTCTATGGTTGATTCAAGCATGTCCGAAAAAATGGCGGTCATACACCTTTGGAAGGTAGAAGGAGCATTACACAATCCAAATGGCATCCTTCGATAAGCGAAGGTGCCAAATGGACATGTGAATGTTGTCTTCTCTTGGTCATCGGGGTGAATGGGAATTTGAAAGAACCCCGAATAACCATCCAAAAAGCAAAAATGGGTATGACCCGCCAATCTTTTAAGCATTTGGTCAATAAAAGGGAGGGGGAAATGGTCCTTCCGGGTGGCTTTATTCAACTTACGATAATCAATGCACATGCGCCACCCGGTGACCGATCTTGTGGAGATAAGCTCACCCTTGTCATTCTTGATGACGGTCATTCCTCCCTTTTTTGGGACAACTTGAACGGGGCTAACCCACCTACTATCCGAGATAGGGTAGATTATCCCCGCCTCAAGGAGTTTCAAAACTTCTTTTTTTACCACCTCCTTCATGTTAGGATTTAGCCTTCTTTGAGGCTCAATAGAGGAGGTTTGACCATCATCCAAATGAATTCGATGCATACACAAGGTGGGACTTAGACCCTTGAGATCATCAATTGTATACCCAATGGCACTTCGATGTTGTTTTAGAACACAAAGAAGTTTGTCAAGAGAAGGACCATTGAGTGTAGAATTGACAATCACAGGGTAAGTCTCGTTATCTCCAAGAAAAACATACTTCAAAGAAGAGGGAAGGGGTTTCAACTCACATGTAGGAGGAGGCGTGGTCCTCTCCTCTTTTTGAAGCTTCTAAAATCTCAAAGCTCGAATTAGGAGGTAGGTAGATTGGTGCTTTGTCCATTGCCTTTTTGAGATGCCAAGCTTCACTTTCTTGCTCTTGATCTTCTCCTAGTAGCACATCCTCAAGACGATCCCTTGCTTCAACTAAAGCCCTTAGGCTTAACACTTCTTGCTCAAGGGTGTCGATCCGATGCACTTCTTCCATAATAGGCGCTTTCATGCTCTTATTGAAAGTAAACTCCATCTTCTCATCACCAACCCTCAATGTCATTACATCTCTTTTCATGTCAACTAGCACTCCGACCGTTTTCAAGAAAGGCCTTCCCAAAATAAGAGGGACTTGGGAGTCTTCTTCCATTTCCATCACTACAAAGTCACAAGGGATGAAGACTCTCCCAACTTGCACCGGAACATCCTCCAATTCTCCAACGGGCACCTTAACTGAGCGATCTGCTAGTTGTATCACCCTTCTTGTTGGCTTAAGCTCAAAGTTGAGCTTCTTTGCAATGGAGAGTGGCATTAGGCTTACACTAGCCCCAAGATCGGTCAATGCTCTCTTTGGCTCTAAATCTCCAATTCTCAATGGTATGGAGAAAGACCCCGGATCTTCAAGCTTTTTAGGGAGCTTGTTTTGGAGGACCGCACTAACTTCGGCGGTGAGAGCAATGGTGAAACTTTCTTCAAGTTTGGACTTGTTAGAAAGAAGTTCCTTTAGAAATTTGGCATAGGTGGGCATTTGAGCCATAGCTTGGAGAAATGGGATGTGAACTTGCAAACCCTTCATTACCTCAAGGAACTTGACAAATTTGTCATTGAAGTGCTTCTTTGCTAACCTTTGAGGATATGGGACCGGGGGAGTGTAGCTCTTCATTGGAGGAGGCTCGTTGCTTGATGTTTCGTGTTCAACGACTATAGGAGTCCCATCCTCATGAATGTCTTCCACAACGACATTTTCAATCTCTTTATCAACTTCACTATCCAGATTCTCACTCTCATTGGAGGGGTTAGCATCATCAAGTGTGGGCATCTTAGGACCCTCATAGTGAGCCCCGGATCTCAAAGTGATCGCTTTAGCTTGCTCTCGGATAATGGGTTGACTAGGAAGTTGTGTGGAAGAGTTTGATGGGTTATTGCTCACTTGTTGAGCGACTTGGGCAAGTTGGGTTTCAATGATCTTATTGTGGGCATTCATTTGTTGGAGGGAGGTGTGTATGTCTCCAAACTTCTTATCATTCTCGGCATTGGTTTTTGTTTGTTGAGCTAAGAAAAGTTGGAGAGTGGATTCAAGGGAGGATTGTTTTGGTTGATTTGGTTCAAAGGGAGCTCTAGGGGGTGGTTGTGTGAATGTTTGTTGGGGGTTATGGAATCCGGATGGTCTAGCTTGGTAAGGTTGGGGTGGTTGAGGGTTCTTCCATCCTCCACTCACATTGTTATTCCATCTCCCTTGGTTGTTGAAGTTAGGATTTCCCTCACCTCTAGTATTCACCCAAGCAACATGGTCCATAGACCCACCACAATAAGAACTAGCGTGGTCCGACCCACCACAAATCTCACAAGAAAAGGCTTGGGAAGTACCTTGGCTAGGGGATGCCAAGCTTACCTTTTCCAATTTCTTTGCAAGGGTATCAAGCTTTGCATTGATGTGGTCAATGGCATCAAGATCATACTTGCCTTTGCTTGCACTCTTCATGCTTGCGGTTCTAGTAGAATTTCCCCAAGAGTAGTGTCGTACTACCTCTTCAATTGTAGGCTCAATATTGTCAACCGGAAGCTTTGTTAGTTGGCCTCCCGCACCCGAATCAAGGCTTGCACGGGTCATAGGAAGGAGACCATCATAGAAGCTTTGCATAAGCATCCATTGACTATAACCATGGTGAGGACAAGATCTCCGGAGATCCTTGAACCTATCCCAAGCTCCATACAATGTCTCATCCTCCTCTTGAGAGAAATTAGCTATCTTCCTCCTAGCTTCGGAGGTCTTTTCTTGAGAATAGAACTCATCGACAAAAGCCGTGGAAACTTGTGCCCAAGTTGTCAAAGAGTCTTCCGGAATTGATTGCAACCATTTCTTAGCCTTACCCACAAGAGAGAAATGGAATCAGTTGAGCCTCACAAACTCTTGACTCACATTGTTTTGCTTCACCGTGGCACATAGCTCCAAGAAGTTGGCCAAATGCTCAAGAGGGCACTCATGAGTCATGCCCCCATAAGGCTCTTGTTTGATCATGCGAATCAAATGCGGAGAAAATTCGAAGTTGGCGGTAGTAGTTGGGCGGCGAATACCACTTTTGAGTTCAAATGCCTCGGGATGCCCAAAATCCCGTAATGCTCTAGGAGCCTCATCCCCCATAGTGCTAGAAGTAGTGGAGATAGAAGACTCTTGCTCAAAACCCGGTTGTTCAACACCCGGTTGGACCGTAGGTTCCCTAAAGATTCTCCTTAATTGCCTCAAAGTATTTTCAAGGTTATGATCGATGAGGATGGTTGGATCGCCCCTCAATCTCCGTGACATGCAACCAACAAAGCTAAGGAGAATATTAGTAAAAACAACCAAGAGGTAAACACACCAAAATAAAGAAAAAGGTAATTTAGTCTCAAAATTAACCAATTAGCTAATGTTAACCGCTACTTCCCCGGTAACGGCGCCAAAATTTGACGGGTCGTTGTATACTCGCCAAATATAACCTAATTTATCCAATATAGGATAAGTATAGGGTCGAAATCCACAAGGAAGTAGGGTTAAGTCAAGAGTTAATTAGCTAACTACAATGAGCTAAATCAATTTTTGGGTTTTGATTGAAAGTTTAGCAATGATTCTAAATTTTAATTAAACTAGAAGATTTGCAAAGTAAATCAACGAACAATTAAAGGAGATAAGACAAGGGTAAAGAAACTAGGGGATTAGGGGGATTCACCAACACTCAATCCAAGAATCCAATCATCAAAGCCAAGGGGAAACGAATGGGGGATCACAAGGGGAAAATCACGCACATATGAACTCTAATTACTCTCTCGAGCTAATTAGAGGAGCTTGATTAGTCACTCATGACCTATTCTCATGGCATGAGCAACCAATCTAGCCAAATCAAGCACAACATGATTAATCAAGCTTCCCTAAACTAGAAAATACCTATTTTCATGGAGATCCTAGTCTAGCAACCAAACTTAGTTTATTCCTAGCTTCATCTCTCAATCCTTCACTAGGAATTCCAAATATGCAAGTTAAGTGGTGATCAATCACCCAACAAACCAAGTAAAACAAGTTTGATCAACAAGTTCAACCCCAAAAGTTAACCCCCTAACTTAGATCTAGGATCCAAAGAGTAAATGAAGGTTACATCCCTTCCCCTAGTAAGAAACTACTCACACATTATGGAAATAAAACAAAACAAAGCTTGAAATAACTTCATCACCATAACCATGGAGGAAAAAGAGAAAAATGCAAATAATCAACTAATAAAGCAAGATCTAAACAAACAAAGCATGAAATAAGCAAGATCAATGGAAGAAAAGAAGAAAATAAACAAAAATTACAACTTTAAGCTTTCATAAATGAATAATGGAGATCCAAAAGTTTCAAACCTTCACTTTCTCTCTCCTAGGGTTTTTGTTCTAGAGTTTGATTGCTAAAACAAGATTTAATCTCTCTCTAATCTCTAGTTAATAATTGCCTAAGTTAAAATAAGAGGAGTCCCTCTTTTATAGTCACAAGAAATAAATCAGAAAATTACAAAACAGCCCCCGCATTAAGGTAAACAAAATTGCAAAATCGTTTCCGAAAAATGACCCGACCCGGGCGGGTGAAATGACATTAATTTATATGGCAAAGTAGATTGTAACACTTTGAATTCTGAGTAAAGATCATTCAAATCCACATCAAATGAATCACTGTCAGAAAAAGCAGAGTGAAAAGTAACACAACATTCTCTCAATTCCTTTTTATTTAATGACCTTAACTTGTTTGAATCAAACCAAAATCCAAAAATACTTTCAAAAGTTTTTATTAGTTGCTCAAATCTGCTTTTCAAAGAAGTAATTGCCATATCAACAACAACCAAAAAATATTCAAGTCTAAATAATTGTTCAGGAGACTGGTTTTGTTCATCCCCTTGATTATTTTCATCAAAATGTTTTTTTTTCTAATAACACAACTCTTTGTCGGAAGCGTAGGCTCTACATCCATATCAAGTGCAATACTTCTAGCAATATTCATACTAGAAGTGAAGCCTTTCATCTCTAAACTTTTCAAAATATGGCAGCATACCTTCAACTTAGTCTATGGTGGTGTCGATACACATGGACTTAGATTGCAATTTCTTGCTTACTTTATTTATAACAAATAGAATTTCATACCAAATAACCATATCAAGCAAAAACTCAAAACTCCCAGGTGCATTATATATAGACTCTACTTCACTCTTTGACTTTGCATCATTACCACAAGAATCATATAAAATTAACAAAGCCAATCTTAGTTGGCGAGCTTGAAATATAATAGCTTTAACACTTTTGATTCTACTCTTCCAACGAGTATTAGATAAGCATTGCAATGTAAGACCGGAAACATTATCAAGTAAATTTTTCAATCTTTTTGTAGAACCAGAAAACAAATTATATATGCGTTGAACAATTCCAAAAAATGAAATAGCTCTAGTGTAAGAATGTGTCGTGTCGCCAAGAGCAAGATTCAACCTATGACAAGCACAAGAAATATATAATGCTGTCGGGTTTTATTTCAAGTAAACGTCTTTGTACACCTTGGTGCTTCCCTTTCTTATTGGAGCCATTATCATAAGTCATAACCTTGAACCCTTATATCATCAACATTAAGATCAAGAGAGACTTTAAAACATTTTGTAATTCAATAAAAAGTTCCAATCCCGATGTATCATTCACCTCCAAGAACTCTAAAAAGTACTCCTCAATTTTTATCTTTTTTGTTGCCATATTCACACATTGTATTATCAAAAAGTCATTTGTTCTGGATGAGCAATACCAGGAGTACAATCAAGAATTATGGAAAAATATTTTGCCTCTTTGATAGTCTTGATTATAGAACTCTTCACACCATGGGCCAAAAGGGAGATCAATTCAATTTGAATTTTATGCCCAAGATAATGATAATGAATTTCACGATTTTGAATGCGTCTAACATGATCTTGCATTATCACATCAAATTCCGCAATCATTTCAATCAATCCTAAGAAATTACCATTACTATCTTGATATAGTTTTTCATTGGATCCTCTAAAAGCCAAATTATGAGTAGTAAGACATTTCACAGCCGAAAATATTCTAAGTAAAACTTGCCTCCATCGATCTTTCTCTTTCATAATCGCTTCTTGCAAGTTTTTATCAATTGTTTCATTCTTATCTAGCCTTACTCTCATTTCATTCCAAGTAAACATATTATTCATATGCTCGGTACTATTTTCATGTTGTTTGAGTCTCTCACTAATAGTCTAATACGCTTCCAATCACATAATCCCTTATTTGCTAACAAACTTTTGTTGGTAATAGACTTGAACAACTTGCAACAAAAACAAAATACTTTGTCAACATGTTCAGAATAAACCAACAATTTTCTATCACTAATCTCACCATTGTTCAACTTCCTAGAAAAATAAGCATATGAAAAATGCCTATTATTATCATCAAGAGGAAAGTCGAGATTTAATTCTCTTATAGGCCCCTTTTCAACTATAATGTCTCCTGTTTTGTCATCAAAATTAGTCCAATTCCTAGGATCATAGATATCCACGGAAGGAATTGCTTGTTCTTCACCAATGCCATTATTAGTAGGAATTGTTTGCTCTCGCTCTACATCAATGTCAATATCAACAGAAATATTGGATATATTTGGGACGTCATTTGGCAAATTAGGCTCATTTTGAACATCAGTAGGCTCAGTTGGGACGTTTTCATTAGTGTCATTGACTTCATCATGCAAATTTCATTTGGGTGATCTAAATTTTCATGAACCGTTTTTCTAACAACAAATCTGTCAATAGCACCTTGCTGTCATTTTAGAAACTCTTCAGCAAGTTTTCTCTTTTTCCTTTTTTTACTTCCAGCTAAATGTTTTTTAGGCAACATTGCAATTTGCACATAAAGATAAATCAAACACTCAAATCACATTACAAGAAAATTAGAGAATAGAGAATAAAATGACAACACCTTGAGTCTTGACCAATGTGCTAAGATAACTCCGACAGGCAGCAGCCAATTGCAAGCAGCAAGATTGAAGACGCCCGGGACTCCGGCAACCACGGACCACCGTGCACCGTAAGTAGAGGCAGAGCAACCCCAATAAAGCACTCGACAGTCGACATCAAATTTCCCAAAACCCTTATATTCTTAATTTCATAATATCTTAATAACTTCAATTGATTGAGACTGAATCTTATGAGTATTGCATTATACAAATCCAGATCTTCCCTATTTAAATTGTAGAAAAAAATTCCCGTTGCCATATTTAAGAGAAGGTTAACAACTATTTTTTGGGAAGTTACCATATTTAAGAGAAGGTTAACAACTATTTTTTGGGAAATATGAAAATTTTCCACGAGTTTAATGGAGGTTAGAAAAAATTTTGGGAACTAAAAGAGATTTTAATTTGGATCTTGGAAAGAGAGTGAGAGAGAAGAAGACAAGGAGACGGAGGAGTTCGTGTTTACTGAGTTTTGGTGAACTGATTTGGAAAGCGTTCTTCACGCGTGATTAAATTCCAACATAATTTTTTTTCCTAGTACTATTTTGAAAACCTAGAGGATTAGGCCCCTTTTAGGCTTGGGCCCTTGGCCATTGCCCCTCCAAACACCCCTTAGGATCGAGCCTGGATTATCGGTAATGGGCTCGATATGGAACGTTTCAGTAAGACTATGTTTAATAATTACAACTCAAGAATGAAGCAAATTGACATTTTTTCGCTACTAAAATACTCCACTACGCTACTACTACAAGAAACTAAGGAAGCAATAAAATTGCAGCTCAAGAAAAAACCATGATCGATATCTTAGTTCAATTAAAAATTTACATAAAATTATAATAAATCTATCATATCAAATTTGGGTAGATACATAAGTATCATGAAAATATTCAAAAGTAGCTTAGGAGCTATAGCACCGTGAGCTACAAATACTCCTATAAATTTATGAATGTTTTTAGATATTTATATTTTGAATTTTTTTTAATGAAGTCTATGTTTTTGTTTAGGATGACTATGGGTATGAAATCATAAAAGGTTATTACGTTGTTGTTTCACTTTGACTTTTATATTTCTCGATCCAAATTTTTCACCATCAATATTTTTTTTTATCATAACTCCTAAAGTTTTTAATTGGAACAACTTGAAAGATGTTTCCCGCACCATGATGAGAGGGCTCATCAATAAGCAATAGTTATACCAGAAAATGACCATATCCCTTTCGTATTTATAGGAGAAGATGGGAACATATTATTAAGCTTTGCCAAAGTTAGCAAACTTTGGAGGAAACCTTTAGTAAATTACTAGCTCTTCGATGGGAACAATAAAAAGCAACCACCATGTGAGCAGTAATACAAGATTATATGAGACAAACTCCCTTTGATTTATTTAGTAGTTACTAACTTACTATTATACACGTGGCTAATTAAATGGGTTGAAGTTCATATTCAGCCACCTTTTTCCAGGATTTGAGGGTCTTATCTTCATCAGTTAAGTAAAGTGCCAAACGATTAACCGTGAAGCACAAGTTGCCAATGCTGCCGTCCAAAACAATAGCTCTCTCTTCAGCTTTCTTCATCTCTTCATTTGTCAAGTCGGCATATAGAAGGCTCATGTGTGGCCTATAAGCTGCAAATTTTTTTTTTTAAATGTAGTATTTTGTTGCAAATTAAATGAAGACAAAAAGTAATATATAATAGAAAAAAAGAAAATCCTAACCATAGGTAACAAATAATAATTTTATAAAAAAAATTTATCTATACGAATTTTTTTTGACAAGTGACTAATCATTATGCTTATGGCATACTAGGAGCTAAGTGCAGAATATGTTGTCTACTTATTGTTACATTCTTTTCTAGTTTTGCTACTCTTATACTCGATTTTCGAAACATATTATAGGATGAATGTTGAGATCAGACAAACAACCCACATGAGGAATAAAGAACTTAAGTTAAGGGAATCTCAACTCCACAATATCTCTAGTGGAGTTTGATCCACAACATTGAAACTGTGAGATACTACAAACCTTATCACTAGAGCAATTACTTACTTGCAAGTACCGACATATTATAACCAGATCCAAAATTTTAAATTTGCTGGGTCCTAACTAAATAATCTAAGAACATGAAGTGCATAATAAATAAATCGAACAATAATGTCATCCCACGTATTGATAATGAAAAATTGAGTTTTAAGAATTTTACAAATCTAAAAATTTATATTGTTCATGGCAACTATTAAAAAAATTATTTCATTCATATTTTAATAATCCATCCATCTTTTTACTATATGACTTTTATACTCCCAAACACACAAGTTTGATTATTGATTTCTTAATTACTTATCTATTACTACAAAATATAAGAAGTTGATAATTAGAAAATATATAGATACATCAACAAGTTCAACATCTTATATAATGACATATTTTTACTTGGTTAGACCTAGACGTATATGTATAAAAAATGCATATAGTTGAACTGTTGTATTTATTTAAAAATAAATGAAGCAATCGTTATAAGTCCGTGATAGATAAATCGATGGTTAAAGACTCAAAGTTGAACGTAATAAGGCTTCAAATGAACCAAAAAGCATTATTTATTGTTTGAAAAGAAAAAGAAAGTTTTAGCCAAAAAGTTTCTTTGACTAACAGGGGAACCGAACCATGTTCAATTGTACATGAATCGAAAATAAGCATCATTTTTAATAAACAAAAACGAAGAAATAAAAGAAAGTAGTTATAGCAAAAATCTTAATTTGACTAGCACAGTAATGGAACCGTGCTCGATTATACATGCATACCTAACACATCCCCACTAACCACTAGAGCAAATTTCATTCTGTGAAACGTAGGCGGAGAAAGGTTATTTTATCCCGTTACTAGACGTTACGCAAAGATAAAAACAGAAGAAGAAAAAAACTGGAAGAAAAAGTAAAACAATGTTGGATAATATATGTATCTTCTTTTGACTAAATGACCAAAATGTTTAAAGTTGTAGTACTCAAATCCAAATTTACTACAAGTTGGACGAATTATAGTATAAGTAGCTGTTTCACAAGGTTTTCCACATCAAATGGCCACGTACTTTGTTTTGCTTGAAGTTAATCGGAAAATTAAACTAATAGTCTGTTACACTTTACTACTTTTTGATAGTCAACATTATATGGTGATAATGTAATGCTTTTTAGGGGTTCTTTATAATTATATGTATGTTTATTTTTGTTAATAGCAATTGATATCATTTTGAAAATTTTAAAACAGTGATGAAAGACAATGAAAAATTATGAACAAAAAGAAACTTTTGGAATGGACTAACATTACCACATAACGACGCATATTGATATATGTTTATAAAATTGCAGTAAAAAAAAATTTATTATCAATTATTACTGTTTATTTCGTAAGGGGACTGGAGCAGGCTACCATGAGACAAAAGATCTTCTTTCTAAAGAGATTCGATTCGGAACTATTATATGTCCAAGGTCCAATATTGAAATAATTTCAGAGGTTTTTCCTGACTTTGACATCAACCCATAGCTCAAAACGCAACAGCCCAATCCAACATTCTTTAACATTCATGACACGATCTTCTTTTTCACATTAGAAAATCAAACTTATAGTGCCCATTGATTCCCAAGCTCATTTTGCATGAAAGCAATAAATAAGTTTGAATTAACCTACCTGCGGTGCGATTGAACCCGAAATGGCCACAGCAGTGATCGCTAGCTGCAACTACCTGTGTTTATAAATCATACTCAATTTCACACATAAATGAAAAGTTATAAAGAAAATAAAATAAAATAAAAAGTTGAAAATTAAGTGAAAAATAAAATCCTAGCGAAGGTAGGAAAACAAAATAAAGAGCATTCTATCGATGACTCAATTGTCTCTCTCTATAATACATCTTTGACCATTTTAATGTATATGTTGAGACGAATCCATCAATACCCTATGTAACTAATATTTTATTTTACACTAAAAAAAATTGACTAAAAAATCTATTCAAATTGAACTTTTGAGTTAATAGCAAATAGAGAAAGGAACAATAACATATACTTCCTTCGTTCTAAAATACCTCAGGAGTAGTGTCGAATATGAGGTTAAGGCAAGTTCCAATAGAGATGCCCCTAGCATGAACACTGTAGGCCTTCACTCCATTACAAGCTGATCTGAATCTCTCAAGTGCATCCTCCGGCGTCAAGGTTACGGCCCGAACGACGGTGAGGTGGGGATCGAACTCTGGCCCACCGAATTCCAACCGGAGATTGTCCATCAGCTTCTTGACCCTCACCCTCGCTTCTTCCGGTGGAAGTGCCCACACTGAATACGCATGTGCTTCACTTGCCATCACCTTAATGTTTTTTGGACTCCTAATTCCGAATAATTTAATAAGCAACAATCATATACTCCTATTCCGCACTAATAACTAATAAGCATCCATGATCTATCTTTTGCTTAATAGTCAAAAAGTAAAAAAGAAGCATCTATCTTGTTTACAGTTTAACAATGGGTTCCAGTGAACATTTTCAATTTGTTCAACGTTCGTTCCTATCAAAGGAACGGGTGCCACACTGCCACGTGGCACTATAATATGTGTAGTTGCTAGGATTTGAATATATAACATTTGAAATGAAATGTGGGAATTTAACCACTAATCCAGTACAATTTCAATGCTTAATGTTTCAAAGTAAAATATAATAAAGTCTTGTAATTATATGTATTTATAAAGACATACACAGGCTTTGTGAACTCTAACACTTTTATTAAGTAATAACATTCTCTTACCATAATTCAATTAAGGGGTCGTTTGGTTCAAGGTATGGAATGGAAAGGGAATGGAAACAATTAGAGGAGAGGAATGGTAACAAAATTGGTTTACTTTATTAGGTGTTTGGTTCAAGCCATGAAATGAAAATGGAATGGTAACCATTACCACCAAATAATGTATTGTGTTACTTGAGGGGGAGGGAAAGGTAACAAATTGGGGAGTCCATTACCACCAATTAATGGTAATGGATTGATGAGGGGTTGAACCAAACAAAAATAAAGGGAATCGGTAATTGATTCCGTTTCTTGGAGCCCAAAACCACAAACCAAACGTGCTATGAGATTGTTATGTTTATCTCCAAATTCCTTAGAAGTTTTTTTTAAACAACTTATCAAGCAATAACGTCCAATTTTCAATTTCGCACTAGACAAAATATTACAAAAAGCTAATAAAATCAATTATGGGATTTATGAATAATAATATATATGATAATTGTAACTGACTCGGGGCATCGCCCGGGCCAAAATACTAGTTATTCAAAGTAAAAACAAAGATTGATAAAAAGAAAATTAGTCCCTCGCTCTCACATTATTTAAAAATGAAATTGTAAATGATAAATTGTTGTTTGATTATAAAAAATGTAGAGATTTAATATAAATTAATAATATACTTCATCCGTTCTTTTTAATTGCAACGTTTCCTTTATTTGGAAGTTTCATATTAATTGCAATGTTTTTTATTTGGTAATATTATCTCTCTATCTCTACTATTATTACATGAGTCCCACCGTTTTTCTATCTGTATCTCTCTCCTCTTCACATGATTGTCTTAAAAAATGTGCCAAAAGTTAATGTTGCAATAATAATAATTGAACGGAAAAAATATTGTTTTATTTGAGTGAGAGAGAATGTAGGCCATGCTCAAAAAGATGCTTAAAAAGTATCAGCTGAAGCCTGAGATGAACTCCACTTCAACAACATTACACTTGAAATTTTTGAAGGAGCAAGCAGAAAGAGCACCCTGCGATTGGAGGGACTCAATTCCTGTCTCGGTCACAGAGTGCAGTTTCCATTTCAAAATTATACCTAGCTTTTCTTTTCTCCGAACGTCTAGCTGCATAAAAGTGTACCCACATATCTATATCATTGAAATGCCACGTTAAGTGTATGGCTAATTGAGAGTGTTCTCATAAAATTAGATTTATAATTTGCTTTATAAAGCAAGATGTAAAGCAAACCATTTGATTTTCTGTAACAGACATCCTAATTTCCTTTGTATGTAATGAAAACTATATATTGAGTGCAAACAATTTAATTTTCTGTGACACACATCCTAGTATCCTTTGTATGTAATTTAAACTATATTTTGAGTACTCAAATCAAGACATTTAGCACAAGTTTGAGTACCTATGCTGCAGACTTTACAAAACCAGATACAAGCTTCAATGTCAAAATTCTGTTTGATCGTGCCTCAATATGCACACAAAACAAATATCTACAACAAAGTAATCAGTGTTCAAAAATCCCTAACAGAGCATGGCTTTCATATGTCTTCATCTGACAGCTTGGTGCAAAGATATCGGCCATGTTTGATAATCATAGGTTGTTTATTCCCTTTTCCATATTGTAAATGCACTGAGGAGTTGAAAAAGGAATAAACTCAAAGGTGCCATACGGGAGTCATATGCCAGATACGAGGCATAGCGCAGCAGTAAAGTGAAACAAATGATGTTTGGGCTCACACAACCATCAATTACTTGTCGCGCAGTTCTCTTTTGGGAAGTAAATCGGTTTTCCAGAACTTCAACTTCAACCTTATACCTGTAAACGAAGGAACCATATTTCAATTCTAATGGTGCCACCAACCACAAAAATTCCGGAAACGAAAATAGTTAAAAACTTAAAACAAGGAAAAGAAGAATTCAATTTGGAACAAGCTTTTCTTTGTTAATACGTTAGGATGAGAACTTAAGAATAATATATACAACAAAATTCCAGCCAATAACTTCCGAAAAAATACAAGTTGCAGTAAACAATATTCGATTACAAATATGTTGTTTTGAGTAAGGATTTCAATATAACTTTGTCATTCAAATTTGAACATCACATAATTTCATATGTGAGCAAAGAGAGCAAACACACGTATATATCCATGGCAGAAAATGTTTTTATTTTCATCAAATTCCATTAACAACTAATCATGTGTAAGATTTGGTACACTACTTGAGGCAAATTGCATTTATTTTACAAGTGAGAGTGAAAAAAAACAATATGGAATTAGAAAAGATAGTAAGCCACTAAGCCGTTAAAAAATTTGCAATCAAGGTAGAATATTTTAACTATAGCTGATAGCATAATACAGATTAAAACTAAGATTAAGATTCCAGATAAAATTTGAACTAAAAAAGGACAGTTACCTCTTGAATTTCTGGAAAAGAACTTGAGCAGTTCATCAATTAGAATTACCTACAGCCAGTATCAATGTATTTCAGCATTCATCATAATAGCTCAAAAGAGAACAAAAAGGTGGTCCTCTGGCATAATAGTAAAATTTGAAAGTATAATAGGAAACACAACACTGGCTGGGTACATTACGGTTTTACATCACATGGAACTGTGGTAGAGTGCAAGGCAGAAGAAAAATAGCCCATAAGAAGGTAAAAGACTATTCCCATCCTAAACCATGCGTCAATTATTGGTGGATCTTGATTCTTGACCATGATTGACTCGGATCAGAGAGGTCTTTCCGCGCATTGCAGATCTGAGCACGTCAGAACAGTAAGCCAAAGTGCCAGTGCGTGATCTTCAAAACTTGAAAGTACAACAAAAGCTTCAACGGGTTTATAACCAGCTTTGCAAAACCCAGCCCTCCTTGTTCCATTTTCCCTTCTCACTTAACAATTTACAGTATTATACAGAGGCCCCTCCATTGAAATTGGTTCGATGGGTTGAGGCAGAGTAAATTGGTGTTTAAAGAAGCTCGGCATATGTCTCTTTGATGGATCTAGCCCCGATGGTTGGATCCTAAGAACAGAGACACACTGCAACTTTTGTCGAATCAGAAGACGATAAAATTGAAGCAGTGGCGGTAGCTATGGAAAGAAACGCGTTGCTGAAGTTTCAATGGGAGCATTGGCGACATTCTCAATGATGTGAGCAGTTGAAGGGTTTACACTGTGACAATTCCAATCCACCACCACCGGCACAATTGACGAAAATAGAGCAGCTCAATACTCACGGGTGAAGAAGTGAAAAGTGTCACCTAATTCTCGATACAAGAATACGTATGGAAATACAGTTCATCTAGTATCACCTAACGTATACCACTTGCTGTGACTTGCATGTACTGTTTCGCCTTTTCAGTAAGACGACTTGTGGAATTTCGTCACCATGTCATGACCTGCATGTGCTTACATGGAGTTCCAGAGGAAATTTCTAAAGGACAATTTATCAGACTGAAAGAGGACATCAAAGCAAGGTCAGGATTTTGGGGGCCAGGAGCCCAGGACCAGGGATCAAGCCATGAATCTGGCTTGGGAAGCTGAAGAGAGTTACATTTTGGGCCACAACATATGAGGACAATGAGGTATTTGAGCTAGGGGATGAAGTTTACCAAAAGCTACTACTTTCTCGCTCTGGCTACGATGCATAATGACAAGCTAGCAGTTAGGTTCTATCGTCCATTTCAGGTGGTCCAACACATAGAAAGGGTGGCTTACAAAGTACAATTACCTCCACAAGCCCTGTTACTGCTACATTGCTTGCTCAACCGACATATGATTTAGTGCTGGAGGCTGAAGCTGTGATTGGGAAATTGGGGGGGGGGGTCAGACCTATTGTTTCTACCAGTGAAAGTGTCGATCAAGTGGAAACGTTTTACATCCGTCCCTCATCTGTTTCCAGATTTCCCTCATGAGGACAAGGTGGGGGTAATGCAGGATAATCATCCCCTCCCTTGCTCATTATTCTAGAAGGGTGAAGAAAGGGTAAAGTGAAAATTAGGAAGAAAAGTTGTTACACAAATGATGTAGAGCATTTTGTGAAATCCCATTAAGTTAGCAGACAGAGAGAGTCAACAGATGAATCATGACTAAGCTAACATCATTCTTTCTACTGCTATAGTTCTATCCACTAGATGAATCATGACTAAGCTAACAGAACCATCAAAAAGAGGCTATAAAGCAAAACCACCACCAAAATTAGGATAAACGGGAGAAGAGAGAATTAATTGCGGGAGAAAACTTGCTGATTTCTTTTGATTCGATAAATAGAACTGATAGACCCATAATTACGAGCTTAAATGGTCAAGTTCAAGCATTAAAGCGCTTCAAAATTGCAGCTTTAATGGTGGAATTTGACCACTAAAACCACCGCAAATCTGCAACAATGTAAAAAAATTCTGACCACTGTTGATGAAATATTTGAAGAAGAATAGGAAAGAAAAAGATGGCCAAGGGGAGGAGAAGATGAAGATGGTCAGTGACTAGTTTGATGAAGAGAATGGTTGGAGAAGGAGAAATGGAGAATAGGAAGATGATCAGTTGTGGAAATGGAGAATTGAAGAGAAAAGAGTTGGTGGGGAAGTGGGATAGTTCTGAAAAGTGAAGCAAACATGTTTCTTACATCCCCTTTCTTAATTAATTCTCCTCTATTACCTTTCTTAATTCCTTTTATTTCTTTGTTGGTGAACCAAACAGCTACTTAATATATCTGTCATTGTTGTCCGGTCGGGGGGGTTCTTAGGCTGGCCGCTGGTGAAGGAAAGACCTCGACAGGAATAGACTGGTGGTCAATACTCAATAATTCATATTTGGGAGGGTTGATTTTGAAAAAGGCTACAACAAAGACGTTCCCTTTTTCAGAAAGTGAATTTGCGTCTTTGTACTTCTCACTTGGCAAATACATCAATACATGGAATGTTCATACTTCATATTTTCACATTTTCATTTTAGAGATATTCAAATCCTCCCAAGATCTCTTATAGGAGTTATTAGATTCAAATGCACACAATGCATGCTTCAAGTTATAAAAACATGTACAATAGCCATAGGCCCATAGTATATGAACATTAAATTTTGATTCAATAAATTAAATAGAGGGCATTTAAGGTATTTTAGGTAGACACCAAACTCCTCAAGAGTTGTCTCATATAATAGAGATGCACATATTTCCATTTCCAATATATATTGGAAATGATGAGAATACCAAGTGCTAGCTTCTTCCACGCAATGTGGCAAGGAACAATTACGAAGTGCAACGGATAGAGGCGATAACTGTATTTGTTGCAAGCTGACTCATTCACAAATGAAAAATACCATATGAACATAGGGCATATATAAGATTCCATTACTGACCGGAAACGATAGATAAAGAACAACTTTCCATTCTTCCCAAGACAATGGTGTCACCTGAGATAAAGCAACACTTTGTTATAAAATGCAGTTTCAGCAAAGAGAAAACAAACCATTTCATACAGATAATAAAAGTTGATATCCGGAAACAACTTACAGAGAATAAAATAGATAGTGGCTGAATATACAAGATCAGAATGTGAAGAAGCATGGTCAAAATGATAGAACCAACTAGCCATAAGTTACTCCAGGGAGGTATAACACTAAAAAAAGAAGTGAAATCACACGGATTAGTTATAGTATAACTGTCCAAAGTCGACAATAATTACAGAGACAGTTATCATACAACAGTCTGAAGTCCGAACTCCTCGAAAAGCATTAATGAATATTATTCAGAAGCGGCAAGTGATGAATACTCTTTATGTACTCCAATTAACATAGTTACAAAAAGCCATATTCCCAATACCATCATAAGCATATCCAGCCCAGTCATATTGGTCCACTCAACAAATAGAATATAGAAACTCGTTTTCCAATATCAATAAAGAAACATTACAGAATTCAAACAAAAGAAAATTCCTGTGATTGAAGAAAAATTCCAAATTATTATTCAAAAAGTTTATTAATTTTTTAATTGTTGAATAGCTAGAAATTCTGGTCATTCACTATTCCTCTTGATTAGTGAAAATCGCAACTTCCCTTAATATCTTTTTATTTACTAGTTTTAGACTTTTAGTTGCGAGCTACCCATTTGGATAAAAAGCAATAAGATGGACCAATGAATTGTATTGGTTGATTGGTTCATGGAAGGGGGCAACCAGCAAATAAACTACGGTTCCGTTCTTTTGGCTGACAAGGACACATTATATTTTTGACAAGTTATAAACACCACTTGGTATAAAATTTACTTGAGACATGGAATCAGCAACATCAAACAAATAGAACCTCCAATATTATCCTGACAGAAGATTTTGTGGCGCTAATGTGTCTTTGGAGGAAAGAATTGAGTATTCAGATCTGTTTGAACACACGTTTTTGGGGCTCTTCCTTCATCTCATTTACAAGGTTCACAGTGATGCAATTGTATCAATCTTTTTTACCAACGGACTACGTGTTCTCTCTTTAAATTTACTTGTTCTCACAAAATGATATTGTTCATCATATTATACAGCTTTTCAAATGAGGATCCATGAAGTTGAAATTCCAGAAACAAGAATGATTGCTGAAACAAATACTAAGTTATTATTCATGAGCACAATAACATGGCATTTGTAAAAATGACAGAAGCAGCAGTGTACGCAGCAAGGATTTCGAGTCAAACTAAATACTCACGCAAGAGATTGATTTTCACTGAGGTTATTTAAGGCATTGAACATCTCTACCACAACAAGTACTGTCATTGAAACAGTAGATGGGTGCCGATCTTCAAATATACTACATGGATAACTTGTCTGCCTCATATGACAGGTGTCAAAGTTCATCTGGTACAAGAAAATCCATCATCAGGATCCCAAAAACAACATGTGTGCAAGAAGCAAGAACTACAATAGTACCAACAAAGAAGCAATTAGACGGACTACACAAATTGGAATAATCGACTAAAGGGTATGCTTCAAGTGTAGTGCAAGAGACAAATTGAGAAAAATTCCTGAATTCACCATTTGTGGATCATTGTATTCAATGATGAATAAACTTTATCCCTGTATAGTCAAATTGAGTGCATGTGTGTCAATATGTCTAGCGACCAGAAAGATTTAGGCTCATGTGAAATGAGACGAGTCCTTGATTGAGGACAAACTTGGATTATCTAATTAATTTAGGTATGATGGCAGATATCACAAACTCCAAAAAAAAAAATTATGTTCTCAACACGAGATATAAATGGAATAAGATCAAAAAGGTCGAATCAAGTCCCCAAAACTCTGTGCCACTAGTTTTCAGCTTACACAGTATCACTTTCAAGTTCTAACATGATTGTCATCACATATTTCCATGATTTTAAACCAATTCCATGATTAAACAGAAGTAAACTTACCTTACATGTTCAAGTTTAATTAATTGCATTTAAGTAAATATTTCAGGGGATTGCTTCTAAGAAATTTCCCTTCATATAGTTGGCCTAGATATAGAAGTAGAAACTGGAGTTCATAACCCATAACGATAACATAGTTTACTTTATTAGAAGTATTTGAACACACCAGATCACAAGGCACTCATAACGCTTGAGACCAAGAACCTGTGACAGCAATACAGCGAAGCTACTTGCAATATGATAGTGGGTAAGGAAGGAAGGAAGGAAGGAAGGAACGAAGATATAAAAAAAGGGACAATCCTGCATCCTTTCATACATAACCATGATTATCTTATCAAAGAGTCTGCTAAACTATAACAACTTTCCGGGAAAGCCTACAGAGAATACAGAAGAGAGCATCTCTCTTTTGTTACTGAAGAAATAGGTTTACTACAACAAGCATAAACATAAAAGTGCAGGTAAATTTTGCTGTAAACATAGGCACTAGATCACAAAGATAGTTACCAATTCACTGTACGGAAGCCTGGGTCCAGTATCAGCATAAACAAACCACCATATGAACCCCGCAACAGTGGCAAGGCCGACATAAGCTGTCATAAAGAGTCACAACAGTTATTCCTCTTTTCAGGTTAGTGATGTAATCATTTTGGATTGTAATCCATATCAATAAGCATCAGAAGATAAACTTCCAAGAGAGTAAGGACTCCCATATACTATCAATGATCAATGCAATAAATTCGTCAACAGAGAGAAAACCATATCTTCTAGTAAGGAAAGAAAAAGAATTTCAACGTGACTAGTAACTTATGGGCAACAATGTTAACCACATTATATGGCTTCTTGACAACTGGAATATACTAGCTATGTTTTTGTTCTAATCTACACAGTTTGTCTTCCACGCTTGCCATTGCAAAGCTTTGACCATTAGTACCTCTCATTATCAATAAATTAATATCATAAACAATTGACTTTATGAAAATATATATTGAGACGAATCTAACAAGATTCCACTAACTACGTGTGTTTAGGAACGTAAGACAAGCTACACAAGTAAAAAAAACATTTGGGAGTTAGGGTAAAAAGGACTTTAGAAGACGAGGGAGACCCAAGATGACTTGGATTGAGGGAAATAAAAACGATATCAAGAAAAACGGTTTTGCAGGAGCATATAAGATCAGATAGAAACGCATGATGTGAGAGGGTCTTTGTAGACGACTACAAGAGGCATCTTGGCCATCGATTGTGATTAAGGCTTTGGCATTAGTGTTATTGTTGTGTAGAACATTCAATCAAGATAATAAAACAATGTAAAGGCACATCCTAAGAAGCATAGGTGTCATTTTCAAGGAGTAATAATACAAAACTGCATGCTAAACACACTTAATATTTATCAAATATAAACCTTCGCTCTATAAATATATACTTCATCCCGAAAATGAAGTCCATCCTGATAAACATTTCCCAACTGGAGATGTGTTTTGCAAAATTCTAATTGCCTCTTTCCAACCATAAGATTAAGGTTTTTATTTTGAAAGTCCAACTAGATTGAGTTGAAAGCAATACACACAGAACGCCCAGGAGATCGTTAACACCAGGATAACATCATTAACTTTGACCGATCCATCACCAACACATAATATATAACTTACTGAAGGACGTAGGTACTCAATGAAAAAGCAGAAGTTACCTCCAATAACTACATAGCGAAAAAATAACCAGCCAGTAACAACTGCTTCCCCGACCTGCATGTTTGATAATGTAAAATACCCAACCTCAGGAGATAGAAGGCTTGTCATACAAAATAAGACCATTGCATGTTTGGTGATACAAAATACCCAAAACTAGAAGACAACAGCAATTTATACATCAGACATGACAATGGAATGACAAAACAGGCTCAAGTGGAAAACATAGCCATAGAATTTATCAATTTCTAAAATTATTTACCATCAAGTAAAACTGGTCTTTCAACTCTTTTACGACATAATGATCTAATTCAAGGGAGCTAAACGTGAAATTTATACTGCTTGGTGATAGTGACCAGTAAGTGAATTTCATTGTTACAATTATATGGAAAAAAAAGTACAATTTTAGATTGTCTGGACATGAGAATGATACTTATGGCCAATAAAAAATTGATAAGCAGTGTTATCAAGAAATGGAATTTCCTCTGCCATGATACTATAATCTGAACCGAGAGACTGACAATTATATCTTTTTGGTAATTTGACATGAGTATACGTGAAAGAGAACTTATACTCTGGTATCTGGTTGAGGCTTTGAGCTTCATCACATGATAAGAAACTAATATATAAGCCCAAAGATGAAAATGTTCTTTTATCATTTATAAGTTAGGAGTAAAAAAAATGAATGTAAAAAGAAATGAAACCAAAGTGACTGGAATCTCCTGAAGAAGAAAACAATGACCATAATCAGATTGACCTCATGGGCACAATTTTGATCCTGGTCTTCTAACAGATTATCAAATATTGTCATGTTGAGAACTCTTATAGTCTTCCCCCCTAAGCCTATGGTCCAATAATAGACAAAAAAGAGATCCTTAATCCACATTCTACATATCAATTAATAAACATAATTGGTATGAGTCGGTTATCCAACTTAATCCTTTTGGAGTCACAAAAGAACCTTTTATATAGGCAGATACGCTGGCTCAAGGTCATTACGGGCTGCTAAAGCTGATATGGCGTATTTTAAAATTGAACCATCTTACACAAGATTACCGCTACTACGATCTTCAGAACATCCATCATCTAAAACCGCAGCTCCTGTCATTATTGGGCTATGAATGGGCTGTTCAAGTTCACCTTAACATCTGATTAACCAACTCAAGGTGAAAATTTTTGTCAATGTGGAGAACTGTGCACTATCTCATGGACGTTCTCTTCCCTTCATGATAAATGGTGGTATACATATATATATACATATACATACATATACATACATATACATACATACATACATACATATATATACATACATACATATATATACATAATTTTTTTTGGAGTTACATCACTTTTTCATTAGAGTTACATCACTTGTTCATTAGAGTTATAGGGCGTAAAATCCATTCTCATTTTTCATGTAAGTATGCATTCTCATATGAACTCACTCCTATATATATATATATATTATATATATATATATATATATATATATATATATATATATATATATATATATACATATGTATCACTTTGTTATAATCCTTTTTAACCAATATATAATCCATTTTTGTTAAACTCTAACTTCTTTTTTTCCTTGCGGAGCCATTTTTTCAAAAAGATTATATTTTCAGGAAAAAGGAAACACAACATATATCATAACTATTTTCAAAACAAGCTGGAGTTGACATTATAAAATGTGAATGAAATTGTATGTTAACACTTTGTTTTCCAGGGTAAACATTGTCCATATAGGTAGTCAAATTCTCTTACAACATAAAAACATAACTATTTTCAAAACAAGGTGGAGTTGACATTTAAAAAGTAAACTCTTATTCATATTAGAAAGTGTGAATGAACTTGTAAGTTGCACTCTTGTTTCCAGGGTAAACCTTTTCACTATAGGTAGTCAAATCCTCTTAACCAATCGTGTGTAATACAATTGGTTATTAGAAGCATCGATTTTTTGTTCAGATGTTTTTTTCTTTTATAATTTGCTAAATTGTCATGATAAAAGACTCAAGTTCACCATTACACTGTCGTAAATTACATATTTTCCTTACATTTCTTCTGTGAAATATTTATTGGTAATCTAGCCTTGTATTCATTGTCCAAGGAAGCTAGACCCCAGGGTCTGAAGCTTCAGCTAGACCTTATAGTGACACTTCTGCAAATAAATGAACCTTCCATACATTTTCTCCAATTAATTTCTATGTTTTCACCGACTCCCTTTGTCCCAGATTATATTGCATTGTTCCCTTTTTGAGATGTCATATATTACATTTCCCTCTATTACTGGACTTGGGGCCACACTCTTTTTACCCTTTACTTCCCCCTCTACAAAAACCTATTAATTTCATTCATATAAATTTTATTCTCTCAACATAAAATTACTCTCTTAAGTACATCTACTTTGAACAATCTACTTCATATGAAATTACAGGACTATCTCCAATAAGCCCCAGTTTTTCACATTACTAGATCTCTTGAAAGTGCCAACCCTCCATGCAACATAATGTGAAACGAAGGGAGTATAAACTAAAAACTATTTCCATATTGGTGGTGTTAACATAAGAGTCACAGGCTCACAGCAAACCTTTTAACTAATATTTTCATTACTTAAGACAATGTATCCTTAAGTCGCTATGAGAAAAAGAGAAAGTATCAAAAAGCAACCTCCTCATATCAAAGAAGCGCAACCCATATTATGCACCTATAAACTTTTTCTGTCACCTTAACAAACGACAAGAATAGTAGACTTGTGTAACAAAGTAAATAATAATAAAGGAGATAAGTCTCTCTTTAGAAAATTCTCATAAGAAAAGTTAATTAAACTTGCGGATGGAAGGGGGGAAGGGGAACTAGGAATCGACATAAACATGTACTTTATGTGAAAAGAACATATACCTTACGTGGTTTGGCCTTCATAACATCTGAGTCTTGTTTATTGAAACCGATAGCAGTTGCAGGTAACCCATCAGTAACCAAATTAACCCAAAGTAGTTGAACCTGAGTTTCAAGAAGTTACAGTGTTAAATTTAATAACCTTGAAACAACATATACATAAAATAGTCTAAAATAGTTGACAACAACCAGAAACCACTTTGGAAAATAATATTGATTAACAACCAATCCTAAGCCTCTACTGTATCAACTATCAAGTCTTCACATTCATCAAATATATTAGATGAAATAGTTAACTGTAATCAACCAGCATACTGCACATTCCAGAGAGGCTTAGTTAATAACACATGGGTCCCTCTATGAGTTAATATATTAAAATGACTATGTTAAATGGGTCTCTCTATGAATTAATATATTAATATGTAGCAGTTAACTCATATATTAAACGATATGGATGGACTAAACTTGGCTAAAAGTTAATATCACATGGGTCCCTCCATTTATCTCTCTCTCTCTCTCTTTCTCTCCTCTTTACATGGCCTCTTAAGTGTGCCGACCTTCATTGTTGCAATAGAAAATAAACGGAGGAAGTATTAGTTAATAAGTGCTAATTCATGAATCATTTTCATTTGATCCTTTAATGTTGATAAGTCAAGAATTGGCAATCTTTGATACTATCGGATATGGGTAAAGCATGGGAACATTGATACAAAATTATCGATGTCATTTTCAAAAATATACGTAATCAAGAAAATAACATTAAATGCTAAAAAGATATGGACTCACAGGCACAAGAGTGTCAGGAATACCAAGTACGGCTGCTACAAAAATACAAACTACTTCACCAATATTTGAAGAGATCATGTATCTGATGAACTGCTTGGTGTTGTTATATATAGCCCTCCCCTCTGCGACTGCCTGTGAGTTAATCGGCACTAACAATAAATAGTTATATCACAATGTTTTGTCATTGTCAAGATGGACATAAATTAAATAGGAAGCCAAGCCACGTACCGCGACAATTGTGGCAAAATTGTCATCAGCCAAAACCATGTCAGAAGCACTCTGGATTAGAAAGAAAGATATGGCAGACATTTAGAACAGATGACAACCCAAGAATTTAGAAAAAAAATGAGGCATTTAATTACATGAAACATCCACCTAAAGATATGTCAAATTACCAACACTGAAAGGCAGAGGATTCAATTTTGCTCGAATCTACAATGAATATGAGTACTAAGAAGATCAAAGCGAAGTAATTGGATCATATAAGTTACGACTACAGTTAACACACAGTGGCGAAGAGAAAGAAATGACAGTGACAATATTGCTATTCTGATTTTGACTTAGAGGTCCAACAAAAGGTTTCAAGAACGATATACTCAACAATAAAAGGAGAGCCTGAAGACAAAGAAATTTCCCTTCTCAATATTATGAAAGCCAGCCTCTCAGCATCCAACAAAGCCTTCAAGAATTTTTAAACAAAAACTCTAGACAGTAACAATTCAATAATCCTACCCATCATATCTTAGCTATTTAGCCTAAGCTAGTGACTTATATGAATTTAAAGGTTTTCAATTGCTATCATTCAAAATTATCTACAAGAAGTTACCCAGTGACAATTTTTACTAAATTTAGCATTAAAATAAAAACCAAGGCTGATAAAGTACATTACGCAAAGACCTCTGATGAGATTTCCTCAATATTCTTACTCTTCAAAAATCAAGATTGCATACAAGCATTGAAACAATGGATGAAAGGGGGAGGAAAATACGCAAGAGTACAGTACACAAAATATATTTTGTGAACAGATGGACTATCAGGCAGCATAGTAATGCAGGTGTGGATGTTAGTTACCTTAGCAACAGCTGTTCCAGATCCCATCGCAATCCCTATATCCGCTTTCTTTAATGCAGGAGCATCATTGACCCCATCACCAGTCATTGCAACCTTAACGATTAAATTACAAGGGAAAAGAATCATCAGGACAAACACAATAAGAAAGAAGCCCAACATATACGTACGGATTTACAATTGAAAGCCACATAGAATATTTCTAGTTATTGGTAGGGATGATTTCAGTTCTTCTCTGCCACATGATAAGCCTTTAAGGACACATTTATGAAACGTAAAGAAAACCAGGCAAAAAATGAATGGAAACTGAATGAAAGCAAAGCTTCAAAACAAATAGCAACTATTATGTACTTCAAAGGGTGGAAGATAAACAAAGACACCACATTTAAGTTTCAATTACAGTCCAAATCACAGTTTTTATCTCAAAAAATAATACAATCACCTCAGTGGTTTTGTGCGTGTGTAGGAAATAATTATGGATATATATGAACTTTCAATTAGAGTCCAATTACAGTTTTTATTTTTAAAAATAATACAACCACCTCAGTGGGTGTGCGCGTGTAGGAGATAATTATGGATACATATGAACTATTGTCCCAGACACAGCAAAAGTGAGGATATTTCAGCATTATTTTACAACCACTTCCTCTTATGAAACAACAACGATACCAAGACTTGATCCCTAAAGATTAAATCATGTGTGTTACCCAAGAATTAGCTCCCTTGGTCGCCCACAAAGATCCTCTTCTTACATACACTTTTATCTAGTGTTAATGGTTCGGCAAAACCATTTTCTCTATATATTTTCTAGGAAAATTCCAAAGCCGAGACCCCTGAGGTTTGGCCTAATCCAAGTTCAGTCCCCTGACCTTTCCATATTCCAACTTTAGTGCCCTAAAGCTACAAAAAGATTCCAACTTTAGTGACCCAAGGGATGACAGTGTAAGTTTTCTGTCAGGGGGTCAGGGCCACATATATAGTTCAATACATAATGTGTAAAAACCATGTGCTCATTGAATTAAATTGTTAGAACATAATAATGTTAACTTCAAAACCCTTACAAATAATACTGTGTTCTAATTATTTAATAGAGTGAAACCTGCTTTTAACACATTAAATATTGAACTGTGAACATGACCCTAACGCATAACACTGTTGGCCCTCAACCCACTAAAGTTGGAATGTGAAAAAGGTTAGGGCACCAAGCTTGGAGTAAGCTAAACCTCAAGGCACTAAACTTGGTTAGGCTAAACCTTAGGGCACTAAAGTTGAAATAAGAAAAGGTCAGGGCACTAAACTTGAATTAACCCAAATGCCAAGGCACTGAAGTTGCAATTTTTCTATCTTTACCTCAATCCCACCAGGTCATCTTTGGCCTCCCTCAACTTCTTCTAACTTCAATTATCCAGCTCTTCACTTTCTAACACGATGCATCTTTTTGTAGACAGCACACACACCCAAACCAAGGTGTTCGGTCCTATCCTATCTTATCCTCAATAAATGCAACTCAAATATCTTCCATTAGAACCCTTAAGGGATTTCCACACATACATCTGAACATACAGAACTTTCCATCAGAGTTACACATGAACTAACAACATCTTATATGCGGCTTTTCATTTGACTCACCTAGACTTGATCCTATGAGTAACATCTTGTTCAGTATCTCCATTCCTCCAGAAAAACTGTCCCAAAAAACTTAGAACACTCACTTAAGGTGTCTACTTCCTAACTAATGTCACTACATTCTCGTTTGGGTACTCAGGTTTACTCCGATTTTTCCCTCTGATTCTAGATTTGTAGTTGTTGTCTCCATAACTACAAACCTTGGCTTTCGTCTCATCTACCAAAATAATAACATCTGCAAACTACTAATACTACTATCAGCTAACATTACAACAACCATCTTTCAATATGCAGTTACTTTTTCTAATGAGTTATAATCACCCAGAAAATTAACACAGAATTAGTCTTACATCCAAGGTATAATTACCCAAAACTCTTATCCTTCGACTCTTAGATTGATAGGTAATGTAGATGGCCCACCTAGGAAAGTAAGAGGTGATTCCATAGATGTTCCCAGTGATAGTGTAAAATTCAAACCCCATACTACAACGTTCAAAGGTGAACCCTGATCACCAAGCTGTGACCTGTTGCTCATGTCTTATTGTATTTGTCCCATGCTTAATTCACTAGGACATAGCACAATTGCATGGAAGTAGTTCTTAAGAGCCTCGTCAGTCACACATCATAGTTTATACAGAGATTCAAGGCTTGAAGCAGTCACGACCCTTTTTTTTTTAAAGATGAAAAATCTGCCAAATGACACAAGACATATTGGAATCGCATGAAACATGTATGGTTGAAGAGTATCTTACCACTTCATTTTGATTCTGTAAGGCTTCAACCAGCATTCTCTTATGAGATGGCTCAACCCTACAGCATCATGTAAGATAGTCAAATCATAGAGAATAGCAAGTCACATTGCCTAAGTGAACCTACACACAGATGCTAACCCCATAAAAAAAATCCAGTCATAGAGCTAAAGGAAGTATCCAGAATACAACATGGTTTGACATGAAGCAGAAACTTGGTAGATTTACTTTTAAAAATAGTCACATTCAGATGCCAACAACCTTTCCCTAATTAATGAAGGTTAGTAAATACAGTAGAGCTATTATCAAAATTAAATAATTTTCATTTTTAAGCAAGAAAGGGAAAAAGAAATATAGAATACAAAAGTATTTGACCGCTATCTACATAACAAAATTATTTGTACCTTGTAAACAGAGCCATACGTTGCAATGCTATTGTTTTTTGCAAAGCTGGAAGTTCTTCAAATTCAGATGCCGTAAAAGAGTGCCCAACAAAATCTCCAAGGTGATCGAAAGCACCTATCTTACGGCATAATGATTCTGCAGTTGCCTGAGGTTCATAATTAAATTACTAAAACCAAACAAGCAACACCAATATTTTGGTATTTACCAAATCCATCTAGTTTTTCTTTTTAACTTTAATCACAAAATAGACCACAGGACTATGTAAAGTACCTTGTTGTCCCCTGTCACAACTATAACACGTATTCCTGCAGTCATACATGACAATATGGCATTTCGTACTTCTTCCCGTGGTGGATCAAGCATCCCCACCTACTCACAAAATGGAAATGATCAATACAGAAGACAGATGGATGAGCTGTGAAAAGTAATACAACCACATGTTTAAGCAAGGGACACATCAAAATCAGAAATGTCATATATTTGTAGGAAATTATTAATGGATCTCCAGTCAAATATGAGAATTCTAGAGTTCCCCAAGATTATTATCTCCACTTGGGTGCTATGCCAAATTATTCTCCCATCTTTGCCCCACAGTTCTTGCAATAATTATTCACAGACTTCCAGAGAAATGAAAGAGTTTGGTAGTAGACAGTGAGCTTCCTTTTGCCCCATTGGCTAGCATTGAGGCACAACAAAACTATTTAAGATATGAGTAAAAACTAAAGGCAGGATTTTACTCAGGAATAGATAAATGGATTAGTTTTCTCTATAAAAACTATTCTAAGCTTTCCCTGTCCTCTCAATTCTCATTGACTATTTGTCCGACCTTTAAAACAATTAACTCTTTTCTCATCTACAAAAAGATTTGGAGATAGCCTAAACATCTAGAACATGCAATAACATACAAATCGTCAAAAAAAGCATAACAAATAATTGAAATCCATAAATTGCCAACGGGCAGAAGTCGAAGTATTTAGATCATACAAGTTCAATAACAAAATCATGATGTTCATCAAAGTTGCACCACATGCAGCAAGCTAGTAACCATCAACAGAAAATCATAATGCTAAAAAGAGAACAAATTATAGAGAAAGCATACCAACCCAATAAATGTCAGGTCTTTCTCATCATCAAAAGAGAGAACATGTTGATCAATTGGTAAACGTTTAAGGGCCACAGCGAGGCATCTCAAGGTCTCTTTTCCTGCAAAACTGATAAAAAGAAAGGTATAGGTTTATATTAAAGTCCCAAACTAAATTTTCAAATGAAAAAGACGTACAACATAATTCTCAACCCCTCCACACATTATATAGAGCCTATTAATGTAAAATACAGGTGAATTGGCCAAAGAACTAAAAAAATCCTTTAATACGTATACCGAATGCTTTACATAATTATACGGCAGCATATGAGCTTTACTGGAGATAGGAGAACAAATTAAAAACAATAGGATAGCTGCAATTCGACCACATCACCTCGTCGAATTTTGTGGAAGATATATGAGTGCATTATTCCACCAAGAGTCTTTTTTCTATGGCTTGCATAGATTTTGGAGGGTTTAGATACTCCTCATCACGGTTTCAAGTTACAATAGCTTTTGTATAGTGAATCATATTTTAGCTTTTAAATATTACTAGACTTTTCTTGATTTTGTAGATAAACTACTTTAATAGCTTGAGGACATGAGCTCTTTTGTCATTTTCCTCCTTTTTTATATGGGTGGGACTTAATGGATTTCTTTGAAATATAACTCCTTATAACTTATTCCAAAAAGAAGAAATTCAATAAACAGAGCTGCACTTAGTCGTGATTGCTATGGGATGCATATGTTGATGGATCCATGGGGCCGTTAAGGTAGAAGAAGCAAACACACAATGCGTAGGGCTTTGCAGCAGGGGAAAACAGCAGATTTCTGGTGAGACGAGTCACATTAAATACGATTATTGTCCGCCCATGGCAAGGCTAAAGAGAGAACTTTCCAAGGAATTTGTTGGGGGTTATTTTTCACGATACACAACAGAGAGCAGTGACTCTTAATGAATGCAGTCATGTAGATGGTCATTTGTGGATAGGTACGGGAAATGGGGAATAGAATAGCTCAGTTCTGGGCTCATGCTAGTGTTACGATGCTTTTTAGTCTGAATTTGAACAGGATTTCCCCTCTAAAACATGTCTCTATAGTATGAGAACTTTCCACATGCCCCCCCTCCACCACTAGGAGAAAGATATTTGAAACCTTATTAACTATTGGGCAATGGCTGCCGATCTGCCTTGTGGGGTCGGAGGGTTGAAGAAGACGAATATGTTGTGCTGCAATGCTATTAGGGTGATTTTTTGGAGTGTCTGGTTGGATCGGAACTCTCCAATGTCTTTTCAGGAATTTCTTAATCATGTGATATGTTGTTGGATAAAGCAAGTCTCTGAGATTGTTTATGGGCTAAGGCAGCTGGAGAAAAGGGGTTCTCAAAAATTATTCATGAAACTTTGTTTTGACTGCAATATCATCAGCTGCTAATATACCTAAACTTGTTCTTTTTATAATAAAAAAATTAGGATAACAGCTAGTTTTTACAACTTTCTAATCATAGATGAGACCTAAAGGCAGTGTTGACAGAAGATTAAGTTGTATGTCACACTGTCACTTGTGTGTGTATGAGCAGGGTTGCTCAAGCTCAAAAGCAAAATATAAAAAAGGGAACCATTAACTTAGAGAAAATTTACTTGTGTTGTACAAGGAAAGACCTACACAGTTACTAGCAATTCTGTCTGTATTCAGTGCTTCCAAGAAATAATTTTAAAAATAGAATTTCCACAAGATTAAGCAGTCTGAAACAAAGTGAGCTAACCTATTAAACTTTGCCTCCAACTCAAGTCGAATCTCGGCAGTCAAAGGAACGATGGAACCATCATCATTGCAAAGAATACTTGTGCATCTTGAAATTATGCTCTCTGGGGCACCTTTTGAAAACATTGTTGTAGACTGTTTTCGGGTGCAAAGCACACTCATCATCTTGCGATCACGAGAAAATTCTAGCGCAGAGACCTGCAAGGCATCTTATATGATTATTTAAATAGCAAACGTCTCCAACAAAACAGGTTTTATAAGCTTTGCATTTATCACTGAGCTCCTCAGAGACTTCAGCTCTAACTTTTGTAAATTCAATTGTTCTTGCCCATAGCTTTGACACCAGAGTCTAGACAGAAAGTGGATAAAAACACATCTCGAAATACCCAACTAGCGCTTAAAAGGCTTGGTTAGTTTGGTTATGAACCATATGGTCATCAGATGTAACCAATACATGGGAAACCCAATCGCAAGAATAAAATATTTTTCACAAGAGCATGTCGAAAACAATACATAAAAATCAAGGCAACAAAAGGATGAGAGAACTACTAAACAATCTTATTCATCCACGTCAATCCCCAACACATTACACAAATAGTCCATTTCAACTTTAAACCATTAGCTAGAAGGCATATACCATTTTGTTATTCCCAGCTTGCATTTTGGTTGACATGTGTTACCAAGAGGCAAAATATTGGTAGCTCATAGTATTTTCCAGATATACTCCCTCCGTCCATAAATAATTACACACTTTCCTTTTTCATCCTTCCCAAAATAATAGCAACACTACCCTAAATGCCATGGATCTGCTACTATTTTACTACTTAGCTCTACCTTGGTGGCCCCAATTACTTTATTTCTAATCCACTTTTCTAAGTAGATACAATAGAAATGGTTATCTTCCATTCCTGCAATAATGTAATACCTCACTATCTCCTATCACATCTAATTTTACTATAAAAGTACGATAAATGGCTATAAGCTAGCTCTCCTAGAACTCTGTGCAAAGGCTAATGTTTCATTCATTTGGACAGTCACGCATAAGCAACATGTGAACAGAATGCTTTTCAAAGCTTCCTTCTAGGAGCCACACTGAACTCAGAAAGAGAAATCCACAGAAAGTCATAGGGAAAAATTTAAAGAGGAGATACCAAGAAATCAACCTATCCAACCGTAACCATTAAAAACATACGACATCCATGCAAATGGACCTCCTGAAAGACTCCCTCTCCGTATTTCTTCAAAACAAATACAACTACACTGAAGAGAGAAGATTCAATGCTAAAATCTTTGGACACATACACTACCTCAAACTCTCCAAGTGTCAATGCCATAGCAAAAAAACCTTGCAATTTGAAACAGAAGAATTTTTTACTACACACCACATGAACATTGGAAAAAGATGCTTAAGTGCAAGGACTCGGCCCAACCTGAGACTAGATACTAGAAGGGCCCACAAAAGAGGCCCACAAAACAACACAAGTCCCTCCAACCATGGTTCGAACGGCCGAATCATGTAGTTCCCCTCATCTGTATTAAAAACAGTTTCAACTTTGGCGAGCCGAATTTGACTGTTTCAAACCGGTAGAATATGCCGAAATTTTGGCCTCAGCAACCGTGACAAGGCATTTTCTTCCGCATTTCCCTTCCCGTATCAAGACGCTACATTTGCACAATTTTCAGTTTTTTTTTCAATGCTCCATACACCTCCCTCCAATAATGACATAAATCAACACAAATATAGATAAAGAGAAGAAGAGGCAAAAAACAACAATCACAAGATCTACGGTGGTTTAAAAGGGGAAAAACAAATGCTATATAAGTTATTTTTATAATATATAGTGCAAATAAAAGTATGGTAAACTAGGAGATATAAAAGATTTAGGGGAAATTCCCAATGGTAGGGTCCTGTTCTTGAAAATTCCCAATGGTAGATTCAACTCTCTTTTTTTCCCATTGCTAGGCCTCAACTATTGTTTATTTGCTCAATGTAGCATTAGTGATGATTTTCCGTTAATAATAGGGCCGGGGTTTGACGTTAATTAGCAGGTTAACTCCCTAACTATGGTTTTTGTTTTTGGCAAAAACTCCCTGACTATGGTTAAACTTAAATTAGCTACCCCACCCCATTACTCTCCCCTCTTTTTTTAACTGTTGCCCAAACTCCCCTTCATTTACCAAACATAACAAAATCAATCTAAATGAATCATGTTTAAAAAGCTATATATAATATTGTCTCGTGTGTACAGCTCCTATTGTACTCGGGGATATGCGAATAATACGATCAATTTTAGAGAGGCAATCTGAGGTTATGGAAGCACTTATAAGAACTGGCAAAAGAAGAGCTTATTAATGCTTATTACAAGCAGCAAGAAATGTCAGAAACAAGAAACAAGTTTCACTTAAAAGAAGTTGGAAAACTCAAATGCAGTTTACTTGGGTTTCCTTGTGATCAGCATACTGATTGTTGCTTTGGTTTAACATCTAGATATGTTCCTCGTCCTTTATATTCAGTGCGCTCCTTACATTAATTAAATTACCCTAGTTTGGAGTCTAAACTGTTTTTATCCTCATCTAGTCATCTGACAGTCACAAGGCTAACGCATTCCATAATGAGGAAGGGAAGGTTAGACTGGAGGGAAAGTGAAATTAGAATTGGAGGGAAAAAATTTTGTTAGTCTATTAGGAGTCTAGACCTAAATAAACCATGGTGAATAGGGTTAGGCAAAACTTAACAAAAGTATTAAAACTAAACATAAAATTAACGTTTAAGCCTCATTAATGCTACATTTGGGTAAATTAGGAAAACTGAGGCCTAGCAATGGGAAAAAAGAAAGTTCAATCTACCATTGGGAATTCTCAAGAATAGGAGCCTACCATTGAGAATTTCCCAAGATTTATTAAGTATTACAAATTTCCAATTTATTATTAAACTATCATAATATCGGCGTATAATCATAAAAACACCTTAAAGAACAATAATACCTAATTCGCGGGCGAAACCGCGCTGCGGTTCGCATTAAACGTATCAGTTGCCTTTCCGCGAACGTGACCAAAACCGTAATTTAAAACCATGCTTCCAACACATTCTACCTTTACTCTATTCACTCCACGGAACTTCCAACCGCGCCTAAGACGGGTCCTAGCAGTTGTGGAATATCTCAGCATATGCTCGAAAAGAACGGTACACTGGATGTGAGTGTCACAAAAGGTATCACAGTGATCCTACAACCACGTACTAAGCCTGTGAATATTTAGGGGTAAGATTTAGAGGAATTTTGGGGCTTGATCATAAGTCAAAGAGGACATGTAAATCTATCCATCATCAAATGCTACAAAGACGTGTCGTCCTCAAAGAGGGGAGTTTTGTGTAACTTATGATGACTAAGGGATTTCTAAAGAGATCTCATGGTACAACTACCCATATTGACAAGGTCCACCTTCCTTTTGGGGAGCTCATATCATCGAATAAAAACTCACTAATTGCGTTACGTAACGCACGTTCTGTAACCTATTTTGAACTTGATGTTCCACGAAATGTCGTGATGTAACGCTGCTGACTTGCCATGTGAGAACGTTTTTTCTCCCGTTACATCAGTTACTTGTCAGATTTGGCCAAAAGATATAAAACGAAAACATAAATTGCAACTAGAAAGAACAATGTACACACACTACACAAGGGAGAAGAACGGGGTTTTTCAAGTAGGGTAATGTATATGAGTTGGTGCTTGTTTAAATGAATAATTGGATAAAACACTCATTTTTTAAGTAATTATTCGTTAACCATATATAACCGAAGCATATGATAGTTTTGTTCATATTATGTTGAAGGAATACTTATTAAACTTTGAAGCGAAAATCTGTTTAACTATGATAGGCTAAAAATTTGTTCATGTGATTTTAAAGAAAAAATTTACGCCGCGTTAACCGCGTTCCATTCTATTCATCCATTCCAAGCCGTTTCCGCAACATCGCAACCGATTCCGCGAACACGACAGCATCCGCAATTTTCTTCCTTACTCACATTGTATGATAGTCCACATTGAAGTACTTAACTCAAAATATTCTTAGATGTAGAAAATATCACCAGAAAATACTCCAAAGTAGTCAGTTGCTAAACTCTATAATCACAAAATTCTAAGAAATGGAATAAAGAATATTTAACAAATGTGTAAGCTACGCCATCCTAAAACAATGTGGATTTCTTCTGTAAATAAATTCCAATAATCACATCGTCAGCATCCAGCAGATACAAGGGTAGGGAGATAAGAAGACAAGCAGCTAAAGTGTTGGAAGAAAATGGAAATAGATGACTCCTGCCAAGACAATCCAAAAACTAAAGTTTTCAAGTTGTCAACCATGTATCTAATTAGCAAGAAGAAAAAAGATTGGACCTCGGCAACCATCCTATCAATTATATCATTCGGCACTTGCTCCTACAATTTTCTTAAGGTGTAGAAATTTTCATGTGGCGTGGATTTAATAGTATGAGGTAATAGAGTTGCAATGAGCTTGCGTAGTATCTATATTTTGGAACACCTACACATATGTCAGATTAAGGAAGAAAAAAAAGAGGCCCCATGGACCATGGTCATCCTACTTGGATAGCTTAGCTACTCTAGAGATAATTTAATTGGGGGGAAATCTCATAGCACTTGGAGTTGGGTTTCGTACCAAGAAACTACAGGCAAACAGATGTGCTTAGCTTGTCTATAAACTCCTCCGCCAAGGTTTTCCCAGGTTTGTCTTCTACCAAACACTAAAACAAGCACAATCTGAGTTCCATTAGTCTTTGCTAGAGACCTCCTATAAAAATATACAGAGAAACTACTTAATACACAAAGATATCAAATACAATAAAGAATTAAACGTAGCTAAGGATAGGCAAACACAACCTTACTGAAGAAAGCTACTTGCAAAATCAACCACATAATTATGGGAAGAAACAAGTAAGGAATCTTAAAGAGTATACATAACCATACCTTCTTAAATTGAGTCTCCCAATACCGATTACAATAGGAGGCACGATCGTGCTTGCTTAGCATATTCAGAGCAGATGGCATAGAATCGAAGCCAGGAATTCCAATCTGAATAGTAAATGTATAACAAGATATCACTTTTTACCATTAGCTTGGAGATATACTCAACATATTTGCAAAAAGAGAATAAGTGTATGGTTAGAAAAGGCCAATGTGCATATGATCTAAAAGCCAACACAACCTTTTCAGCCAATACACGAAGTGCGACTTCTGTTGACTCTCCAATTTTTTCATAGGTTCCTTTGTCAGGATTGTACTGCAATGAAGACTCATTGCACAGGGCTGAACACATGGCAATGTGAAGAAGACAGGGTTTCTGCGACGGAATGTCAAGCTGAAACACATCCACATGTCACAAGTGAAAGAAATATCATTCATCTAATCAAATGCCATATTTTTCAATTATAAAACAAAGAAGATAGCAAATGCAACAGAACAAGAAGTTTAAATAATCAGTTCTTATGATGGAAAGAGCCAAAGCTAAAAGCAAACGCTGGAGAAAAGTATTTGAGCATCAAATTACTAGCTTTTATTGACACCTCAAATGAATAGGAACAGACTACGCAAAGCACAATATGGTATATTAACAGGTGCAAGATAATCCATGTCAGGTAATTTCTGCAAACATCCAATGTTTAGGGATTTTCAAACAATATGCGGTACCTAGCAAGTCATACCATTTCCTAACAGAAAGGTTGCAAAAAATATAATGCAGCTCAGTCCTATGTTCTGACTTCTGAGTATTATATCACATGATCCATATACACACAATTGAGATTGGATCACTAACTGGAGCTTTTTTCACCCAAGTTGGACTTTCCATCATTCTCTAGAATAGTACATAAATGTTTTGTGTATGACTTGTTGGGACACATTGGACGCCTCTCCCCCCTCCCTCCCCCCACCCAAAGAAAAAAAGAAAAAGGCTTAAGAGAAGGTTTCCATTATTGTACACGACTTGTTGGGACACTGATTATGAAAGCCTTTTGTACTCTTAATCTTGTTGCAAGTTGCTTTATTGCCAATATGTGGGGTGCCTTGGTTAGAGAGGAATGATAGGGTTTTCGGTCAAGAAGGTTCCTTTGGTTTCTATAAGGGAGCAAGTGGTGAATTTAGCTAGCTTCTCTTTGGGCTCGCGCCCACGGGGCATTGCCAAACTATTTTTTTTTTTTTTTTATGTATCTTGAAACTAGAGTACCATAATATTTTTGCCTTCATTTAAGGTGAACTTCTGTCCACCCCCCCTGACCCCTCCACTCTATATCCGTTCTTTTGCTGTTGATAAAAACTTTTTTTTCTCCCGAGAATAGAACCGAAGCAGGTTGGCTTTTAACACCATCAAACAAGTACCTAAGCAGCATGCACCTTTTTTTTAACATATTTTAAGTGACAATGATCCAGCAGTCAAACACATTAACAATTTATTCAGTATGGACATACCCAAAATATTCAACAGGGATATATGCAAAAAATGATTCTAATCCAGATGTCGCCAAACTCTGTGAAAATCCACACGTATGAATTATGATGGTTCAGATGTTTTTTTACAACATATAAAGTTCAATGACTTAGCAATCAAAAAAATGGAAGATATCTGAAAGCCTAAAGGCCCCGAACATATAAGTGATGATTAGTGATAAACAATAATATGGCAGGTATAAAGACAAGTTTCCAGCTTTCCACCCCATAAAAAAAAGATGGGAAGAAAGATCTACCCGCTCTCCATCATTGTCACAAATAATTCCTTCAGGAGCATATGTTGTCCCACTGACTCCATATTGTGATGTAATAGGATTATGGCGCACAGAATGGAGCACACATATCTGGAAAAAAAATATAAAAAAAATGTTAAGCATCATACTTAGAAGTGCATATAGCTGATACAAAATCAAAGGCATTATTGAAGAATCGATCACCTTGGTCACTGGACACGGTGAGGTTTAACTTTGACTATGCTTTAGCAAATATTTACAATTACTCACCATATCCATCATTGGTATTAGTATGATAATATTTACAGTATTTACTACAAAATTGATATTTTTGGTTAGTCATCACATTGTTGTCAACCCAATGATTTAAGGTGAGGATAATTAACCGTAAAAGTTGCTTGCATCTCCTATGCTACATAACCATGAATATGTCTGACTCTCTTAACTAAAGAACTTTAGAAGTCAAAAGCTTTACATCAATAAGGTGTAAAAAGTACCTTAGAGGCCGACATCATATTAGTTGTCAGAGTACCAGTTTTGTCACTGCAAATCACAGTCGTGCAGCCTAGTGTCTCAACCGATGGTAAAGACCTTACAATCGCATTTAACCTGGCCATTCGTTTCGTACCAAGAGCCAAACACCTTCAAGACGAAAGGATACTCATGAAACAGCAGCCTGAGGCCCTGAAGCCAATCAAAATATATATAAACAACAAAATTGCCAATGCAACAGCATGAAAAGTTGTATCTACACACGTTGTAACAACAGCTGGAAGCCCCTCCGGAATAGCTGCAACTGCCAGAGCAACTGCAATCTAGACAGATAAACAAAGCAATGCACTGAGAACTTTAAAACAAAAATTACAGCACCAATTATCAACCATGAACAAAAAAAAAGTTTATCAAACAACAGCTGAAAGTGTAAACCACGTAAAAAATACAAATCTTTCTCTACTGATTCCCGTTACACTCAGAAAATCAAAGACTATTGGTGTCATGAGGTGCAGTCCACATAAAATATCTAGTAACGAGATTCAAGTGACCGAAAACAGGAGTTGCTGGTGCCATGAGGTGCAGTCCACTTTTAACTTTTGGTTGATAATCACAAGTCGTGAGAGAGGCGAGATAATAAAAGGAACCCAACATTCAACAGAAAATAAGAGTATACATCACAACAGAAGAAAATGAACGGAGTCCAACATGCAACAAAAGAAGAGTTTACATCGTAATGGAAGAAGATGTCTGCCTTTTCTTTTCTCTTCTTCTTTATGGGATGAGGAAGTAAGGAAATACATTAGATAGAGACCCATGGGGTCAACTGTCAATTTGTCACTCATGTACAAGGGAGAGCAGGGATTAAAGTATACATGATCTTAGGATGTAATGTACGATACCCCATCAGTAGTTCTAACTTCTAAGTACACATTTTGGCTCCAACATATACAGCACCAGCCTCAAGAAAAAAAAGTTTAAGAGTACATCTTCACAAGAAAGATATCTTCTTTTTATTTATTTTTTTAATCTTTAATTCTTTTTGGGGGATGAGTAATAAAAATACTTTAAAAACACGATAGCAGCATGATGTGGGTTGATGAGAATCAAGTGAGAGCAAGATGGCTTGCCATCTTGTCTCCCACACCTGAAGTGCGGGTTCAATTCTGGTAGGGGGGTGTTGGTTTAATTACGGCTTGGGCATCTCCCTGAGATAGGGATTGCCTTGCCAATAACCTATGTACCTGTAAAAATAATAATGTGGGTTGCCAATAGTAAGACTGAAGATAACCAAACCAAATTAAGGAAATAAAATTTACAGCCAAACATTGAATTGTACACCCTAAATTGAGCATGTATGATATAGATAGATTGGCAACAAGCAATCTAAGAATTGTTGGCAAAAATCAACCATGACTGATTACCTTGAAATAATGGATAGCACCTTGCAAGAAGCCGCCATGAGAAGGATCACGGAAATGACCAATATTAACAACCCATACCAGCACACAGATACCAGCAATAACCTAACAAAATAGCAAACACGTTTTTAGATGAGAAACAGAACTCCATCAAAAAGGAAATGAAGAATAATAAAAGAAGGGGAATCAGGAGTCCATAATCAAACAAAAAAGAGAAGACACGAAGATACACCCCACAAGTGTTTTCATAATGAGAAGCCTAAATACACCACCCTATCCCACAAAAAAAACAAAAAAAAAAGAACCACGACAAATTTCTATCATTTCTCTGCAACCAAAGCATGAACCTCTCACAAATTCTTGTGCCTCCTTTGCCTTCAAAACCTCATACAGTGTATTTGTAAGTTACCCCCCCCAAAAAAAAAAAAAAATTACTTTGACGCAACCATTCTACCATTAAAAGAAGTCACATTCAACAATCCAAAACAAATCATCCCTATCTCCTCACTAACAAGACATAATATGCACACTTCAGGAGGTATTACCTTGTGAGTCCCTGAAACTACAGATTCTTCAAAGTATTGAGTTTCTCCAATCTAAAAACCCACATATATCCTTTCACCCGCTTCAGAACCCTAGTTTAAATAATTACCATACTCCCCAACCCCCAATAAAAGAATAACTTTTGTTCCACCAGTACCCAAAGCTGGGTATCAAGAAAAAGTTGTACGGGGACTATCCCCTTAAGAAAAACCAAGGTAAGGAAAATCATGGATGACACCCCATCAAATAGAAAAAGCCATCTAAGATAGTGGGCTGGACAATAATCCCGAAACTACTCTTGACGAAGTAATAACGAAACCCAAAAACAAATAAAGAACCACAACACTGAAATCATTTTTGAGACACCCCAAGCTCATTTAAGAAAACGACCACACTTCCAGTGCACAGAGACGGGTATGGGTGTGGGTTCGAATTCGGGTACGGAGACGGAGAACGGCAAGATTTCAAAATTTTAGGAATGGGTACATGTACCCATACAGGAAACGTATCCTATCGGGTACGGGTACGAGTATGTGACCTAGATGAAGTACCCATGCTACGTAGTTCCGGTGAGACACCACCACACCCTCCCCGCTCCCTCATGTAAGCTATTTAGAAACCCGACTAATGTCGCTTTTAAAATCCTACTCAAGACATCAACGACAAAGATGAACAAGGTGAAACAGGATTACCCTTTTTAAAGCCTTCCTAACTATGTATTACTCCCTCTAGTTTTTGTTAGTTTACCCACTTTCCTATTTGGGTTATCATGTACTCCCTCCGTCCCAGAATAATCTGAACACTTTCCTTTTATATTTGTCCCAAATTAGTTTGAACACTTCCATTTTTGGCATGGTCCCACTATTAATATATTATTTCTTTTACACATCTTTGTCCCACACTCTACCTTTTATCAATAAAAAATTACCTAACTTTCTCTCTCCTCTAATAGAAAATACCCCCACCAACTCCTATCACATCTACTTTTAAAATAAAATAACATTTGATAACCACACTACAACTTATCATCTTAAACTACGTGTCCCAACAAGTGTTCAGATTTTCTAGGACGGAGGGAGTATTAGTCTACCACTTCTTTTTTTTCTGTTTTTGGAATGGTCCTACCATTATTATATAATTATCTTTACAATAAGTCTTTCTCACTTTACTCTCTTGGCCCACAACATTGACTTCAATACAATATGCAACAAATTAATACTATCTCTTCCCTTTTATGACCCACATACCTATTTCTCCTAAAAAAAATTGCCCAAATAAGTGAGGAAACTAGTAAAAATCAGATGGAATAACTATTACTTATAAAAAGCACTCAACCAAAAGACAACCATTCCCCACCAATATTACTCTTATGTACACATACATGGTAACAATATTCTACATTAGAACTTTCTGATGATTAGAGTGGAACACAGAGCATATACCTTGGCCAAGAATGTACCAAATTCATCCAGCTTCCTTTTCAACGGTGTCGCCTCCTGCAACAAATGGTGTGCAATTGTGCATCAAAAGTTAGTTTGGTACTTCGACTAACACTATTAAAATAGCACCCCATTCTTCTTAAACACAACAACACAGGAAGAGTCCCCAAGAAAATCAAAAAGAGCAACAATGTTTTCTATCTAATGGCTTACATCATCTGTCCTCAACATTGAATCGCGTATGCTGCCCATAGCAGTATTAGAGCCAACGCCAATTACAACCGCTCTTCCACGACCAGCGACTACAACTGTACCCTAACAATTGACAGAAAGAGATAAGAATATAAAAGCCACCTAAACACATTGAGCACAAATAGGCATCCCATATCTTTTGTCTTCTCTCTTGATTCTGCGTGAAGGGAAAATGAATTACATAGAAACGTTGCAAGTAATAAAGAGACTTATTCAAAGCATTGATACCTCTTTGTGAAGAAATTTTAATTCAAGAAGTGCACTTTGCAGCACAAGGACCAGGTCCTCCATGCCTAAGTCAAACCTTACTAGTATACCTACATTGGCTTCTGAATCTAAAAAATATTTTTCAGGTTGAGTTTATGAAAATTGTTGTCCACAAAAATCTTTTCACCCCTTTTGAACAGCAGACATAGTTTCGGGAGCAAGGATTAGCAGCTCTTTGCAACTATTTGTAGCAGGATGATAGGAAAATTTAACCAAGGCTTCCTAAACCATACACTCCAAGATCTAAGGCACCCGATTGATAACAAGATTCTAGGATAGGCTACAAAGTGGTTCCCCCCAACTCCAGTCAAATGCAATCCTGCTGAAATGACCTGCACCATCATCTCTCACAAAAAAGGTGAAATAGGGGATAAATATACCAAAGAGAGGCTATAAAGACGAGGATTGAGAGTAGAGAATGGTTGCTCACTCTAACGTCAAAATCTTCTATTTACTCTAAATCAGCTACATTGGTTTTGGCATGTCTATTGTTAAGGGATGGACGCTGCGGTGCAAAGATTGGAGAGTTGGAATACAATTCCTCATGGCATGATTTTAACTATATACTACAAAACTAGAATTCACAGAGCACCAAGAGGCATTCATTTAAAAACAAAAAAAAAAAGCCCAAACAAAACCTTCACATAATAGATTGACCCTTCATTCCATAAGAATCGTCCGCAACTGAGGTAGCATTAGGATGATCTAGCCACAAGGACTGCACCAATTCAGATTGGAACTTGCGCATCAAAGGTCAACGTTCTTGTCTAAACACAACAACCAAACAAGGGGATCAAATGCATTGCACCACATTCTTCTTCTTTTTATCTTAGCCTCTAGCAATAGTGACCTAAGGTATTCCACAACAATCCTTGAGGAAATCCTAAAGATCACCAAAATAAACCTCCTCCAAAACATAAATTGTAACACTTTTCTCTATATGTCAACTTTCATTTACCTTCATAATACAAGTCGTATTTTCTTTAGTAAGTACATAAAAATTGGTTTGATAAAGAAAGAATTAATCTGATGTATCTTAACACATGCGAACAAGGAGGTAATTTGATGCTACGTTCCCGAATACGACATTACCGAGAAGAGAATATTTGTTTTGTCTTGATACACAGCATTCACAGCTGAAGTAGTATCAACTTCTTTCTCTACTGAGGAACTCTCACCTACAGTAAAAATTTGACCAAAATATGAGAAAAGGAACTCCATCAGCAGAAACAAATCCATTTACAGGTTACCCACACAGTATCACTAAGCATGACAAGTAGTCAGCAGGTTGTCAACTGAAGGTCATAGTGGATCATGGCCCAAATACTGGTTATACAAATAAGACCCAGCAAGCTGATGGTCCTTGCCATTAAATCACCACAAAGATGAAAGAAGATAAAATATTTTTGACAAAAGTTCCATCACAACAACACAATACAGAAATGGAATATTGGGGATCATAGTAAATTCACAAGGAGTATGTCCAGGGATAATGATGTTGCAGCAACTAACACATGCCAGTGAGATGACCAAGATTAACTAAATGAGACATCTGCTTCCCTTACATTTATTATATATAGAATATCAAATGATAAACAGGGATAAAAATGATGAGAGATAGAAAATCAACAAGTACCAGTAAGAATTGCTTGATCAACTCGTAATTGATCACTTAACAATTCAATCATCCGCATGTCTGCTGGAACTTTACAACCCACTATATTTTGAAATAATAAAAAATGCGTCAGAAAAATACCATTCTAAAGGGAACCCAGCAAGAAATGAATATATAATCAACAACTTACCAGTGACTTCTACAACATCTCCTGGAACAAGATCTGTGGCAGGTACTATCGAGAAACAACCTGTTAAGCAGCCAACAAGACTTTGATTGAATTAGAGGTAAAGACTCAACACAAGATCGAAAGACAACAAAAGCTTGGATAAGTCATAAGCACAACATGACATAACTACGGCCACTTTCAGCATAACTAAGGGACCGTTGGGGATCACGGTCAGTTACCAATTTTTGGTTTGATATATGTAAAAGTCATATGATATAAGGGGTATAATAAACTCAAAATTAGACATACTTATACTGAACATGTCAATTTTGAAAACTGAAAACTATATATTATGGTTTCCATATTTTTGTTTTTAGATTTCAAAAAAAACTGAAAACTGGAAACAAAAACGATAACGAACAGACCCTAAGGAATCAAATTACCGTTTCTTAGAACAGTTGCAACATCTGCTTGATAAGCTCTTAGCTCCTGTGATAAGGACAGGGGTAAAAAAAAGAAATAGAACATTCATATTAAACGCCACATCAGCATGAGAACAAACATAAAAAGACAAGTAAACCAATTACATCATGAGAAAAAGTAACAAGTCGTCATGAAGATTGAAAAGACAAAGACATAGGTCATAAAGGTTGGACTTGAAAGGTTGAAAAGTATTCAAACGTCCTAAAAAACCATCAAATCCAAGCAATTTGATCAATATTTCTAAGGGGTCTCACTTTTTTTTAAAAAGGCGGCTTAATTGCTGTTTTTTTTTATGGAATTTAACTAATTTAAAATTTATTAAATGAAAAGAATATGCACTGCGTATCTATAGGATATCCATGGAACTAAAAACGTCTGATCTAACAGCCTTTAGAATAAGTTATCGAAAAGTTGTAAGTCTTTCATAATTCATAGACATAAAAATTTCAACTTCAAAGAAATATATATATCCAAAGACAACACAGAGCTCCTATACAGGGTTACATCTTTTGTATACTACTCAGTAATTATCCTCCTTAACCTGCTCCCCATTAATGCAGCAAAACAATCAACGAAAAGAATTTTCTATACCCAATATGCAAACCATTGTTCTTGTGCATTTTGAATGCAAGCTCTATGTAGCATCTGCAAAGCAGTTATTTCCACTAGAAGAAAATTTTGAAGAAAGGATTAAGAACATAGAGCAGCCATTGAACTACTTCACAAATTATTCTCAAAATTTCAGGTTGATAAATCATCATCATGGAACTTGGCACGCGACACAGATTTGGATAGGAAGGAGGCCTAACAATATTACAGCAGAAAAATACATGACTTCGATGGACCCCAAATCCATGATCATAAACCAGAAATAGGGATAATTGAATAAAAGAAGCAACACATTAGGAGGTTTGGGATAATGAAGAATAGCTTCATCAGAATTCTAAGAAGGAGCTTCAAAAACAAATCATCAATCATTATCATCAGTGTTTATCTAAGCTAAACGTGATCAAGGGACTGTAGTCATATAAAAAATGACATTTTAGAAAAAGGGTAGTATGTCTGCCCAGCAACTCATATCAAATCCAATAAATTTACCTCAATTGCTTTTTCAGCATTTGTTTCTGTAATTACACCTACTGCAGCATTTGCAGCCAATATCATGAGAATAACCTGTACATTTTGGCAGTTAACATCAACATTTGAAGTGGGGCATAAAAACCAGGAAAACTGTTAGACTCACAAATGCAACAATACATCAATCTCATACCATTACTTTATTATTAACCTTAAACATTGTAACACTAGCTTAGCTCTAAAAATCCCACTACCCCCTATAAGATTATAATACTTGCTAAGTGATAAACCTGGCAAGACCGACGGTTGACCTGTAACATAGTACATGATTCGAATTTGCTGCACCAGATACCGATCGCGTCGGACAATTTCAAAGAAACCCAAATTCAAAAGAATCAAGCTAACAAAGCGATTATTCATCAACTCAAGGCAAGCCATTCACTTCTTGATCATGAGACTTCAATAATTGTATAATATAAGGTATCTAATGAACTTAAAAATGAGTCATACTTACACTAATTATGCTGACAAGTGACAACAAACACTATGAACTACATTTTATAGTTTCCAAAAGCTCATTTTTTTTAATGGAAACTGAAAGCTCAAAACTGGCAACGGAAACAAAATAGCCCAAAACTCAACCAACCAAAATTGACTGAAACTATACTCATTCCCAATAATCCTTTTTCCAGGTCTATTAAGTCAATTTTTCCATATCAAACTCCAGCTTTTATATAACCATGGCAAATACCATATAAAGCCTGAAGATCTTACTAATGCTTCCTTTGTCCATTTTCCTTAACAACTGTGAGACGTGGTGTCCTTTAAGCTTATACTGTAACTAGGAGGTCTGATTGAGACAGATTATTTGAAGAATGCGATGAGGTATCTGCCATCTATTTGTTTAGGTTGATTCAGGCGGAACAAGAAGGTGCCTGATAGAGGTCGTCATATCTGGCTGTTTCTGTTGCCGGAAATAAATGACAGAAAATTTTGAAATCCAGTTCTCCAGACAAAAGACCTTAAGGATAATTCTCCTACATCACTTTCAGGCTTTCCTACGGGGCTTTGACCTAAATGTCCTGGTATAAATGTTAGCCTGGTTGGCATGCAATCATTTTCTAATAATTTTTACAGGCCTCATGATTCTCTTTTTATGTACTCTCACTTTTCTGAACAGTTTGTTTTTTTTACCTACAAACAGATCCGCTTTAGATTTAGTCAAGCCCTGGTCTTTCAAATTATATTACAGTCCATATAGAATGCAAAATCTCTATGCCTCCTTTATTCAAGAGCATTTACTCAAGGCCAGATACTCATGGAGCTGTTGAACCAAGCCCATTGAGACACACACACACACGCACGCACGCACACAAAGACTTTAGTCCAGAATGGGTAAGCAATGACATCTGAATAAAGAAATGGATCGATGCAGAGTGCAAGATACTACATAATGTAAATAATTGATTTCTAATTAGTCTCCTCGAATCCTGTAAATAAACAGCCTATAATAATACTTGAAATACCACATTGTCCTCATTAAATCAATCAGATACCATGTCACGCATCTTTCAGAAGACCTTGTCCAAGTTCACTCCTTGTCCACCAGAAATATGCAGAACAGGTCTCACACTTTAAACAAATTTGACCCATATATCAAGTAAAAGTAAAGATCAACTTACTGAAGGTTCCAAAAATGCAGTTAAGCCTGTATCTCCATTAATTAAAGCCAAAACAAATGAAACAAGGGCAGCCACAATCAATATCTTCACAAGCAAATCATCAAATTGCTTTATGACCAGCTTCCAGAAAGGAGTACCTGCATTGAGAATTAAACACATTGTTCTAATAAGTATTATCATTCTCTCTTAAAGTTATTATAAAGAGCAGTTAAAGTAGGTAATCTACATATGGTCTGCAAATAGGAACATGCACCCAAGTAAATGTAAAGGATGGTGCACCCTCCTCTAAACTATATAATTTTACCATTTTTAGAGTCCATGATTTTTAAAAAGATGTTGTCATTTGTTTTCTTAAATCGTGCAACTTCTTTTCCCCTTTCTAAAAAAAGGTATTGATATTATAATCCTTAATTGATACTCCAACTTGCTTAAGGTTTAAGAGATACTATCAATTTGTTTTTTTTATCATTGTTTCAAATATTTTACTGAGTTTATAATTGTTGTAGATGATCGATGAATTTTTTTTTTAACATGATGTAGATGTTGTTGTGCTTTTTGTTTTTGTGTATGTTCTTCTTTTTTGGTAAATGATTAGACATGTTCTTTTCATTTATACTGTATGTTCTTTTTATCTAGAATATATATTCTTTTGACTGTACTTGTATCTTCTTCTATTATATGTTCTTTTTTTATGACACATGTACTTTTAAAAACGGAGAATATATATGTACTTTATTTGTTTTGAAGTGTGTGTTCTTTTTGCGTAGAAAGTATGTTCTTTATATTTCAATTATATGTTCTTTTCATTATGACATGTGTTTTTCAATGAAAATATATTAGACATGTTCTTTAATTTTAAACCATGTTTTCTTTTGGTATGTTCTTCAATTTGATTTTTGAGTTCTTTGTTTCATCTATAGCTTCTCAATTATTGTGAAAATTTAAGTTGTAAGTTGTGTGACAATTTAACTCAATATAAGCTCTTTAACAAGAAAAAAAAATCAAATTCATTGGCGAGATTCTTTTTTTCAAATTTAAATTTATAAGGTATGTTCTTTTAATGTAAATTGTATGTTAATCTGTTATATGTTCATATCATTACGACACTTCCTCCGTTCTTTTTCTATTGCAACAATGGGTTTGGGTACAATTTTTAAGGAAGTGAAAAAGGTGTGTAGTTTAGTATAAAGGTATCCCTTTAATTAACTAGAGTAGGAGAGAAATAAATCATTAATAAAGTAAAAGCAACATTATGAGGCAAGGCGAGTAATTAAAGATGGTTTTAGTAAGATCAAGTCAAGGCAATATTGTCAACTAAATTTGTTTTTTTACCCAAAGTAGAATTGTTGCAATAGATGTGAAACTACCCAAAGTGGTAAATGTTGCAATAGAAAAAGTATAGAGGAAGTATGTTCTTTTATAAAATGGAGATTATACATGTTCATTAATTATAAATTGTGTGTTCTTTTTACTCAGAAGAATTGCTGAAAAAAGTTTGTGTTCTTTTATATAAATGGTATGTTCTTTTTGAGTGCACAGTGACCCTAGTGCATAATCCACGTTTTGTTCAAGTGAAATAGTGAAACAGAATTGGTAAAATTTCAAGTGGTTTGCAAAATTCTAAGTCCTTGGTTGGTATGAAAGTTAAAACTTAAAAGTGGTTCAATAATTAAGTTTTGGCATGATATTTGGTGTGGGGATCAACCTCTAAAAGCTCAATTTCCAGAATCCGTATTTGTTCGGATTTGCGTTCACTAAAAGAGGCCACCGTTTCTCAGGTGGTAATCTAGAATAGGAATCATAAGCATTGCAATGTTACCTTTCTAAGCTTCCTAATGATTGGGAAGGAAATTCAGTGTCAAAAGTTTAAAATGCCTATCTATTCAAGAGGTATCTTTGGAGCGGATTGACAACATGTTTGGAGCAGAATGACGAGATGATTTGTCAAGACAACCATCTTCGTCGTTAGAAAAAACAATGAGTTTCCTTGCTATTGAATTTGGAAGACAAAAGCTCCTAAAGAATGATCCAGCAGTCAACGAGAAAATTCATACCACGGATATTCTCAAGAGAAGTAGCTTTTCTTTCCTACTCGTTGCACTCTGTGCCTTACGGAGGGGCAATGGTTGATAAACTCCTCCTCTTTTGCACATGGGCTCTTTCTCTTTGGCACTTATCTTTGATCTTGTTTGGGCTAAGGTGGGTCCACCTTATTATGTGAAAGAAGCTCTTGTTGTCTTGGAATAAAAGGACGAAAAAAGGTTGGTGCGCCAAGGTTTGGAAGATGATTCTATTAGCAACTTGGTGGTGTACATGGAAGGAATAAACCGACAGATTTTTGAGGGTTTAGCTTCTACTTGTGAAGCTTCCGAGTTTCTTTCTTTGAGACTTTTGAACAGCTGGAGTCAAAGGCTTAATACGTGAGTGTCACTATCCCTCCTTTTGTAAATGGGCGGCAGCGAAACCCCCTCGTGTCTTTCTGATCTAATTCTTTAGTAATTGTAAAAAAGATTGTTATCAATTCTCAGCATGACTGTAATAAGGAATTAACCAAGTTCAATTTAATTGCTATTCCAGAGAGAGGGTAAAATATCACTTTAAAAAAGAAGAATATTCCATTGTGTGTAATAAGAATTTATCCAAGTTCGATTTAATTGCTATTCCATTCACTACTTCCTAAAATCTCGAAGTTATCTTACTTGGCAAAATGCAGCCTGTAACCCCTTCACCCCTATTCCGTTTGCAATTTCCCTCATGTATAGCAGAGAGAAAATGGAGAGAATACAGATGCAAGGAAAAGGAGAGAATTCACAGACTCAGCAATAACCATTGAGGTTAAAAACTTTAAATCATTTTTCTTAGCCTATGAGTATTAAGTATTAACAATATCTGCATAATTTTTGTTACAGTCATTACGCCCCAACTCCCCTTATGATTTTGATGCTTTTTATGGAGACACGGTTATTTTTCAATGTCTTATCACAGATACCAGCTGACATTCCCTAGTAACTAGAAAAGGCAAAACAAGCTTTAGAAGAAGTTCATCTTCATGGGTAAATAATTTTCATGGAAGAAGCAGAAAATCTTGACAGATTATCATACTGTAAGTATAACTGAAAAAATTCTTCTTTCAGGTCATGATTATCATAATTCCCAACTTTCAGTCCTCCAGCTCCTTATGTGGTTCTCCTTCCTAGAGTACATCTAAGTAATAAGCCATGTTTCATTTCCACTTAGTCAGTTTTATTCCCATGTCACAAAAAGAATCACTGCATGCCCGTCAGCATCTATGTTTCTAGGAAAGAAAGTCTCACTAGTTGAGCTCAGTTATTTAGAACATGATCACGTTAACTCCCTGACTTCTTCGCCACAGGTTCCCTGTCAAACTCTACGAAAGTACGAACTGATGGGATCCAGGCCCGCCAATCTTCTGCCGATTTATTACTTCACCTTAACTGATTTAGCAATGAATCAATGCCTTCAAAAAAGTTACTATCACCAGCCACCCACAGCAACATCACCAAGGACCAGAACTAGCATCATCAGGCCTGACCAACAAACAAATTAAACCTACTGCCAACAATCACAGTTGTGCCATCCTCGCACTATCCTTGCGACGCTGTGCATAATTGTGGTCCATGGATTGCCATGACCATTATTAAATACTCCCTCCATCCCAAATTCGTTCGAACACTTTCTTTTTTCATCTGTCCCTGATTAGCTTACACACTTTTGTTTAGGAAGTGGTCCCACTAATATTCTAATGCTTCTCTACAACCCGCCCCTTTAGCTTAGGACAGTCTCTTTCAATACAATAAATACTCCACTTTGTCTCTTCATCAACAAACATACCCCAAAATTTCCTATCACGTCCAACTTTTTAATGAAGTAATAATTGATAGTCACTCAAAAGCTTATTTCCTGAAACTATGTTCCAACTAATTTCGAACAAAGGGAGTAGAACCATTAGGTTTTCCAGATTTCATTTTATCATACTAATCCCCAACATTTTTTTGAAAAAACCATGCTATTTGGAAGTGAAAGATTATGTGATTGAGTGACAGGGAAACAAAACAGTAATACAACCAATACATATGCTTCAAAGATATTTGTACAAAAAAAGGAGGATTAAAGATATAAACTTACTCTTCTCTTGTGGAAGTACTGAAATGGTTAAAGCAGCCAAAAAAATTCCAGGGCAATATTCACATGAGAAAAAAAAAATCATGCATTAGAAAGCAAGTAAGAATACAATATGAAAAATCAGCCATGCCACATGAATCACAATTCTAGACGACCAGACAGCATCTAACAGCATTTTGGGGGTGACAGTGACACATCATTACATTGTCTTTGTAGAAGAGAAGCATACACATGATGTATACTTGAAGCTAATAAAAAGCTTGACCATTTGTAAACGCAAAAGTGTCCTAGTTTGATCTTTAAGGTTAAAGTTGCAATGGCGCGTTATTTTGTTAGTGGGAAGTATTTGTGATGCTTTCCAAATTAGTTTACAGATGACATCCGCATCATTCTCGAAGTACAGGAAAATCATTCTCTTGAAGTACGCAAAAGTGTCCTAATTTGATCTTTAAGCTAATGAGAGTCAGGTTCTTAATTGTAGGATCATCAAAGCACGACTATAATGATCCATTTGGACCAACGTATACGTATCCGTATTATCAAACTGGAACGGTTAGGCAGGGGAGTGCATGTGGTTGAGCAAGCACCACCATGTAGTCAAATTACGCAATTGAAAAATAATATCTTAGATGTTCATTTATTGTATTTGTTATTATATTATTGCACTATGAAGATGTTTTTCTTTATGAAAACTTTGTAAATTATATTTCTTTCAAAATATTACTAGATGTAATCATGCAATATATTTAATTTTGATTACGATTTCACACGCATAGCAATGCATATAAGGCTAGTATTTTAGAGTGCAGACAAAGTCCAATTAGGAGCCAAAGAAAAAATAAATTTAAAATTAAATATAAAAAAAGTACCAACCGTTTCTGCCATAAATTCTTCCATGGTCAGCTACCTGCAAAAACAAAATAAAACTCAAAAAAAATAAAAAAAAAAATCAAATTGATTAGCAGCGAAATTGAGGAGTGTGAATACCTGAGAATCACTAAGACCTTTTGCTGGATCGACAGCAAAAAAGTCCAACACCTGATTTAAAATCAAATTAATAAAAAAAATGACCAAAATGTGAATTTGTCAACCATGCAATTTTCAATTTTGACAATTTTTAAGAAGCTAACAAAATTACCTCAGTAGCAGATCTGGCATATGCGTCCTCCATGATTTTCAGAGCAGAGAAATCTCTGCTTTATTTTCTCTCTCCTCGATAATCAACGCGGAAATGTGATTTGAGAGTGTGATTAGAGGAAAAAATTAGGGAGAAAAGTGTCGGTAAAAACGTTGAGATTAAGCAAAAGATGAGGAGGTTAAAGTAGGGTTTTAAAATAAAATGTGTCCTAAATCTTTGTGCCGGACTTCTACTGCTTCCCTTTGTTGTATAATGAATTGTTGTTATTTAGCAGCGATTTTCAGTTGCTGAACTATGACGAACAAGAAGGGTATATCGGGTAATGCACACAACTCTGGGGGGAGGGGAGGAAGGGGGAATGGTGAAGTGGTAGGTTCGGTGTTTCCTGAATCATGGAAAAAGCAAATCAATTTTCATTTTGTATTGGAAAATTTGAAATTTGTCCCAACTATAAAGGTCCCAACTTTTATTAGAGTGGTTTTATCTTAAGGAGATGTCTTATTAAAATGGTCCTTCAACTTAATTAAAGCTGTTAAATTGGTTCATTATGATATATTAGGCTGTTTCATAAGTTTAGTGTCGTATATGCCTCAATTAAGCTTTTTTTAATAGTTTAAGTAAGATAAAAATACAATTTTGGGAAGAGGCCCAAAAGTTGGGGCTATCTTGTAAAATAATAAAAAGTTGAGACTTTTTTTAAGTGAATTGGTCATGGTTAGGACCAATGATGTCAATTTTTCCTTCCGCATAAATTTGAAACATCATTTTTACAAATTACAACAATATATTTCATGTAAACTCGAACCGCAAAGTTTTTTTTTTTTTAAAAGGTAGCGACTCTACCTTGAAATCGCTACTCATGGTAGTGATTTGCCTCGTTAAAGTCGCTACTCCGAGTTACAACGTTTTTTTAATAAAATTGTTGCTAATAGTAGGGACTTTACACCGATATATTTCTTCTCCTTCAACCCACAAATCGGTGACTCAAAGCAACAACAAAAAGAATCAACAGGCAAAAATGGCTATCACTACCCCGAGTAGCGATTATATTTTGAACTAAGAAAAAAAATAAAATGCGCGAAATTTAGCCCAAACCTATGTGGACGATAGTGTTGTAATCAAGTTTATTTTCGAGATAAAATGGGAAATTATATTTCGGGAGGCATTATTTAGGAAAAGCGTCCTAGTGGTAGAAACTACTAAATTATTAGTGGAAAATTGGCAACTAGCAATTTGAAGACTTCAGGGAAGTAAACGAGCAAATACCTCGTTACCTAACCAAGATACCAAAATATCCCATAATGGACAATTATTATAAAAGCTACAAACATCGATGTGGTAAGCATTGTGCGCACGGGTTAAAAAGAGGTCAAAGAATAACAAAACACGCGTGCGTATATAAGAGTAACACATAAGTGAACATCCGAGATCCGTCCAATCAAAAGAACACTAATTAAATTCTATCAAAATTATTATTACTTTAGAAAATGGGACATAATCCTAATGTTTTTTCAAGTTATTCAATATGTTCAATCCCTAATACAAAATGTACATTTATCATTGAACTCACCAAAATAAACAACTTAAAATGAAATTTACATTTACACAAATCACCAAATAAAATGTTTAATACCGATATAGATATACATTTGCAATTAAACTCACGAAACAAAAACTATCTAACATTATAAGTAACCGGTACTAAAACATATGTTGTGCATTTACAGAATCAGTAGAAGTACAAGACATTAGATAGGACTTAAAAACTTACATAAAGTTGTGATCTAACTTCTTCCCACTATATGAGCTTGATAAACATGCGCATGTGTGACTTTATCAATAGAGCACCACAATAACTCTTGAGCTAAGTACAAATAAAGTCCAAAGTCTATTTGTTGTGCACATTTTGAGTTTGGAATTTTTGCAAAATAAGGACCAAAGTGGTACGTAGAGGTCATGTATATGCACTATTACAGATTTGGCTTAAGAGAACTATTAATTGAGGCGAGAACTCCTCCCAACGGTTCTCCAAGTCAGCATAGTCTTTGGCTAAGAAAATCCCTCTTTGGAGCGTTTTGTTTGATGAAACAAAGAGAGCGCCTATATACATGACACGTTTCATAACAAAAGAACGCCTATATAAAATAGGCGTTCTCTTTCCATCGATTTAAAAGGGACAAAAAACCTTCTTTAACGTACACCACGGTTCTCTTTGCTTTTTTTTTTTAATTGTGTTTGATGATAAATGGCAAAAAGAAGTTTGATAGGTATTAATATGACTACTCTAAACAAATGATATAATGTAAAAATTAATACTAATATCAAAACAAACAACTAACCATTGACTCATACTTCCTCTGTTGATTTTTTAGTTGCAACAATTTCCGATCCATTTATAGGTGTTTTTATTTAGACGCATGATATTTCCTTTCCTGGCAAAGGTTTTGAGGCAATTTGACAATTTTATCCTCACTTTAACTACCCCACATGCAAAAAGTATGGGCAATTGGGGTCAAATTTTACTCTCTCTCCTCTTTCCCTAATATATGTGCAAAAAGGCATTTGTTGTAACTAATAAAAAATAGAGGTAGTATTTATTAGATAGTTACAATAGAAAAAAAAAATAACATTCAACAATATAAATTTCTTTACACAAATCTAGATTTGGCGTACGACGACCATTATTGTTAACACTTGAAGGTTTTCGTTCAATGTTGAATGATAATTCATCAATTCATGAATTCCCCTTTTTGCTTCCCGAACGATCTCCTACAAGAATCGATTTTCAATTTCACCATTAAAATTCATCATATTAATTAAATTAGATGAAAATTGAATTAAAGATGTGTACCTTGCAACGGTTTTCATGATAATCCGGTGGATCTAAACAATCTTTTGAAAACAGAATAAGATGGAGAATCAGATCAAATTGTAGTTATTTGTAGCAATAGGAAAAAAAAAGGAGAGAGAGATCTGATTGAGTTAAATTCACCTCCACTATAGCACCCCCAAATTACTCACTTTTAAATAAATAATTTAGTAAATAATATTTGAGTAATTTAGGAGTATTACCGCCACATGACTAACACGCTTTCGGCAACCAACTACTAACTAACAAAATAATTAACTTGCAGCGAAAGACTTTAACCAAAAATGATAACAACTCTTTATTAATAAATGTAAATATTGTCTCAAACTTAAAACAAATAAAACACCCTAATCTAGGTGAAGATCCCTTTCCTAGTATGCTCCCATGGACATCCAAAATTCACACAGTAAAAGCGCTTACCAAAAAGTAAACGGGGCAAAGCCAAATAGGAAAAAAGAAAATACGCGTCGGTATAAAGGCGAGTACGAAATGTACTAGATAAGTAACACATTTGCTAGTTCGTAACAATTTATATTTCGAAAACTCCATCACTAATAATTCAAGAATAACTTTTAAGAATAAACTCTTTCCAACACTTTAATAATAAATCAAGAATATCCTTTGAGAACAAACTCTTTCCAAATAACTTGGATTAACAATAACATTGAAAATAATTCCTCTTCTTATCTCCCCTTCCTTTTCCTAAGTGTGCACACCCCCCCCAAGCTAGTCATCCCATCACGGATCTATATCAAGGGGTAACCATAATTGCCAACAAGTGGACTTTGAAGCATAAATCCTTCATGATGTTAATCAAGCGGTAATAATAATAATAATATGACTTGTAAGTCATGAATAAATCTCCTTTTCTCATAAACAACTTTATGAACATTCAAAGTTCATAAAAACCAATCGAACCATTCCTTGTAATAATAATTCAAGTTTCCAAAAAGGATAACAAAACATTATATAAAATGATTGATAAAATCATTCTTTCTTTTCTCTTCCAAAAGTGAATAATAAAATGTTGTAACCATTTTAAACCAAATTTCTAAACCAATCCAACCATTGAATCAACAAACAATTTTACCATATAAAACCACATTTCAAAAGATCTAGCTACATAACGTACCTTGATCTTGCACAAAGAGTATACTAATATGTCCACTTAGCCTTAATCTTGAGCGATCTCCTAACCAACCAATATAAAAATCTAATAAGTAACTTATCACATGAACTTAATCATGAATTTAAACATGAATAACCTATCATGAACATAATATTTTTAGTAAGAAACATGGAAATCTTTTTCTTAACCCAAAGAAAATTGGAACTCAAATAAGAAATATAAAACTAGAATAGATAAGAAGAGAAGGAAGAACCTTGAAGTAAGAGAGTATGGATTCTTCAAAGTTTTTGTGTGGAAAAGATGGCTTAAGGTATGTGGGTATTTATAGGAGTAGAATAGGTAGTACTTAATTTCCAAAATTAAATAGTTTGTAACCTTCACCATAAATTATGAGATTAAACCAAGATTTGTAACCTCCATCATAAATTTGGAAGTTTTAGGAAACAAAACCCCCTCCCCATTTACTATAGAATCCAGTGAAAAAATGGCTCAAAATAATTTTTTTTTTCCAAAATTCATTTTCAATTTTTTTTTTAAAACTTAATAAAATTTTGACTAAGATTTAAAACCAAAAGCTTAACAAATCCAAATTTGGCGCCATCTCCCGCCAAAATAATTTTAAAACATGTGAAATTACTAAAATACCCTTTGCTTAAAATATTTATTTTAGAAAATAAATATTTTAATTACTTGAATAAATACTCAAAAATGTGGGGTACTACAACCACCATCGACCCTTGAAATTCTAGCCACCCCGGAACCTCCGAAATCACACCACCCTGCCGTCATAACCCCCGCCCATCTCATAAGCCCAAACCACTTGTCATCCGCCCCCAAGCCTCCCCCTCGAAAAACCCAAAAATCCACCCAAACCACCACCCACACACAAACCTCCACCCCGAAATTTTCTCGTCCACCCGGCCGAGCATCCACAGGAGCCCACTCCTAACCATTGCCATAATCCACCGGGAGCCCACCGCCACCAAGACTAGAAATTTACGTTATGCCTAGAATCCGAATGAAGGTTGGTTTTGGAGAAAATCAAATTCAATCGCTTGAATTTCATTAATTACAAGTGGGGAGCGAATTTTTTTCGAGCAGCAAAATAAGATATTCATGAGATAGGTGTGAGAGAGGAAATATTTTTTGATGCAAGGGAGGCAATTGGGTGAAGATAGTGGAGTTGGGCATGTTAAAAGGAGTTGGTGAAAGAGGAAAGAGAAATGAATCAATACTAAAGAGAACCATGGTTTATATTATTGGTAATCTTTTACTCTTTTTATATTAAATGAAGAAAATCGTATATGGAATGAGAGAAAAAAGAGCGCCAAGCGATGTAGAAGTTCTTGTTCCTTCTTTTAAGAGAACTATTCATATTTTTAGAAGTTTTCTTTTTTAAGAAAACTCTTCAATAAATTAGTAGTTCTCTTTAGTGTGTTCTCTTTGCCCAATTTTGTAGTAGTGATGGTGATATGTAAGAGGTTCTTATGAGCCCTTGAATACCACCCATACATGATAATACTTTTGCATATAAGGTTGATGATTGTTAAGGAGAAGAGATAATACAAGAATAATAAAGATAACATAAGATATCCTAGGATTACAATCCTTTCATATAATATCAAATATATATCAAACCATGATATCTAAAAAAGATACAAAAATAATAAAGATTACATAAGATATCCTAGGATTACAATCCTATCACATAATATCAAATATATATCACAACCATAAATACAAATATTTGGAGATAACATGATTATCTCTAATATGCCCCCGCAAGATGGACGACCAGGAGGAAAAACCAATCTTGAACAATGGTAGCAGAACGACGAACTCGAACTAGGAAATAAATGGATGATTATTTATTTTTTATTTTTTTTTTGTAGGAAAGCAATAACAAACGTTAGATAGTAAGATAGAAGGTTATGATAGATTTTGAATTGTTTTTAAAAAAGAAATATTGAGATAATGATGGAAAGAAATAAGAGAAAAGTCATAAGAAGGGTGGATTTGATGAAGCGGGAGAGGTTGTTTTTGAGGGATGGAAGTGAATTGATCTTGTTGCTTTTCTTGCTTGTTTAAGGGATCAAAAACATCTGTTTGGTGTTGAAGTAATTGTTGTTAGTGTTGGAGTGGTGATGGTGTCGCTTTTCAAGATACTTTGCTAAAGTAGTGTTATATCTAGCATAGTTTTAAAGATAGAAAAGAAGGGTTGTAAGGAGGACGAAGAAGCACACAAATTTGAGGGAGGAAGCCATGAGTGGTAGAGGCTCAAAGTGGGGAGGAAGTTCATGGGATGAGAATAGGGCTTAGTGGCGGTTTATTTGATGGAGAAGGTGGTGGTGTTGGTTGTAGTGGTGGTTTTCTTGAAGAGGGTTCAAGAAATATGGTGTTTGAATTTGATGAATAAGAAGTAGAAGGAAAGATGAAGACAAAGGTTATGGTGAGGAGAAGGAGAGGAGTGAGAAAACTTCGTCTTCGTCGTCATCATAGTTTGACGATTGATGTTGAAGGTTTTAGAGAGAGTTTAGGGAAGAGAGTGTTTGTTGTTGTCAAGGTTTGAGGTGGTGTAGAGAAAATAGAGAAAGAGAGAGTGAAAGATAACTTTGATTGGTGAAGGTTACAAACTATTTAATTTTGGAAATTAAGTACTACCTATTCTACTCCTATAAATACCCCATACCTTAAGCCATCTTTTCCACACAAAAACTTTAAAGAATCCATACTCTCTCACTTGAGGTTCTTTCTTCTCTTCTTAATCTATTACGGTTTTGTTTCTTATTCAAGTTTCAATTTTCTTTTGTTTAAGAAAAAGATTTTCATATTTCTTACTCAAAAATATTATGCTCATGATAGGTTATACATGTTTAAATTCATGATTAAGTTCATTTGATAAGTTACTTATTAGATTTTTATATTGGTTGGTTAGGAGGTCGTTCAAGATTAAGACTAAGTGGAGATACTAGTATACTCTTTGTGCAAGATCAAGGTAGTTATGTAGCTAGATCTTTTTAAATATGGTTTTATGTGATAAAGTTGTTTATTGACTTAATGGTTGAATGGATTTGGAAATTTGGTTTAAAATGGTTATAATATTTTATTATTCATTCTTGGAGGTGAAAAGAAGGAATGATTTTATCAATCATTTTTACATAAAAGTTTTGTTATCCTTTTTGAAAAATTAAATTATTATTACAAGGAATGATTGATTGGTTTTATGAACTTTGAATGTTCAAAAAAAGTTGTTAATGAGGAAAGGAGATTTATTCATGATTTATAAGTCATATTATTATTATTTACCGCTTGATTAATTTCAAGAAGGGTTTATACTTCAAAGTCCACTTGTTGGCAATTATTGTTAACCCTTGATATAGATCCGAGATGGGATGACTAGTTTGGGGGGTGTGCACACTTAGGAAAAGGAAGGGGAGATAAGAAGAGGAATTGTTTTTAATATTATTGTTAATGCAAGTTATTTGGAAAGAGTTTGTTCTCAAAGGTTATTCTTGATTTATTATTAAAGTGTTGGAAAGAGTTTATTCTTAAAAAGTTATTCTTGAATTATTAGTGATGGAGTTTTCGAAATATAAATTGTTACTAACTAGCAAATGTGTTACTTATCTAGTACATTTCGTACTAAGTTTTTATCTTGACGCGTATTTTCTTTTTTTCCTATTTGGCTTTGCCTTGTTTACCTTTTGGTAAAGCGGTTTTGCGAGTGAATTTTGGATGTGCATGGGAGCATACTAGGAAAGGGATCTTCACCTAGATTAGGGTGTTTTATTTATTTTGAGTATTGAGACAATATTTACTTTTATTAATAAAGAAGTATTTTTATTTTTGGTTAAAGTCTTAGTTGCAAGTTATTTTGTTAGTTAGTAGTTGGTTGCCGAAAGCGTGTTAGTCACGTGGCGGTAATACTCCTAAATTACTCAAATATTATCTACTAAATTATTTATTTAAAAGTGAGTAATTTGGGGGGTGTTACAAAGTGGTATCAGTTTTTCAGGTTTAGAAAAGACACAAGTTGAACATTAAAATTAATGGGTAGACATAAGATGGGCATATAGAGTTTCGCATTTGCATTATAAATTGTTATTGTTGAGTTTAATTGTTTTCTTTTTGACGATTTGTATAGATGCATCTTGCTAGTGCCACAAAAAGGTATATATTTATTTATTTATTTATTTATTTATTTGGAAATATGAAGGGTGTAGATATGTTGGGGTGACACGCTCATGTCTAGGATTAGGAAGGCTATCCCCGAGCGTTGTGGGTAACTTCCTTACAGGAGCTATAATCACTTTGGTTATTCTATATCTTAAAATCAAGTACACTTTAAAATTTTTAAATAAATATTTTAAGCCATAGTGGGGCATCTAGTACAAATCTTGAACCATATTTTTTTTTATTTAGTTAATATATTAGTATTACTCTTATGATGTTGTTCTTGTAATATCTCAATTCTTCTTGCTTTTATATGATTGTTGTTGGAAGTAGAGGAAAAGGTTTATGTTATTCCCTATGTATGGGATAAGCAAGGAAGTCATGTTGCTTTAACTAGCAAATAGTAGTATTATGTGTATTTTTTTACCTCTCGAGAATAACCAGGCCAATATGATTATATGGCCATTGACGAGTTGGAGAATGTTATTGAGGCGGGCTACCCGAGTTTGAAGTCTCCGATGTAACGTAGACATATATAGTTTTGTTTCGGCCATGAAACGACCTAGTTGTCTTAAGAATATCTTGATACACTCAAATGTTCTAGTAGTTGTTATAAATAAGGCCTAATATTTGGCCGTGATATATGAAATATGTGAATGCTATGTTTTGAATTAGTTATACTCGCATGTTTATTGAATTGTTTGGTAGTAACACATCTATTATATGAATGCTGATATTTTTTTTTTTACTCAAACACTCTTACTTCTAGCAGATTGGCAGAAAGAAGGAGAAGGAGTGTGAGTTCAATGGTTAGAAGGCTAGCAAAGATAACTGAAAACATCACTCAGTGATAGTTAATCAAGAAACCAAGCGAGTGAAGCCGAGTAGCTTTGGTGAGGTCTTTAAGAGGGTAGCGACGGTCAAACCTCGACTTACCATGGGAAAGAGGACCCGGCTAGCTTAGAAAACTAGATACGAGAATTTGATAAGCTTTTTGATGCCATAGTGTGCCCTGAAAACCTTAGAGTTAATAATGTTGTTTATTACTTGAGAGATGAGGCAGACCTATGGTGGAAATAAAAGAATGACGATCTTTTAGAGGATGCGGACTTTGGGTGGAGCGAGTTTAAAGATGCCTTGAGGACTAAGTTTTACCCTCCGTACTTAAGGAAGTAAAAGGCTATGGAGTTCACCAATCGAGGATGGGGACTATGTACATTAATGAGTATTATAGCAAATTTTTGGAGTTAATGAGGTTCGCTTTTTGAGATAGTACCATACGAGACTTTGAAGGCCCAAAGGTTTGAGCAAGGGTTAACCTTAACTCTCCCAAAGTAAGTTTGGGAGGTGTAACATTTGAGACTCTTGATGAAATTTATGGTCGATTTGCTCACTTATACGGGATTAAAGGAAGAGAGCTTGAAGGGACCTCCTGCGGGGAAAAGAGGAAGTATAACAACAATGGGAATCAACAAAGTGGAGATAAGAAGCCTAAGCCCAATGGTGGATTTAACCAAGCGAGAAAGATAATAGGTACCCTAGTCGGAAGCCTAATGGAAACCAAGGGAATGGGAAGAAAGGTGAGAGAACCTTTTACGCAAAAGGTGTGATGAAGGATTGTGAGGGCAACTTGGTGACGTGCCGTTATTGTCGAAATTGGGGCACCGAGAGTATGAGTGCTTTAGAAAAGGGGCGGTGAAGAACACGCAGGTCAAACCCGACCCGAGTAGTAAGGCCCCTCGGAATGATCAACAAAAGTTAGCTTCTTCGAATCTTTGGTGTTAAACCGGGGATGAGGAATCGTCTAAAGGCGAGTTTTCGTCATGAGCCGCCAGTGAGGCTAAGAATGTTTCTAAGGTAGTAGTTGGAACCTTTTTCATTAATTCTCTATGTACGTCAAAGTGTTATTTGATTACGGAGCATCTCATTCATTTATTTCTAGCACTTTAGTGGAAAAGCTCCGATTAAACGATCCGGTGTCTATTTCATTATTAGAAATTGCATTATTGCCATCGGGGAGATGTTTAATTGTACTAGGTTGCATAGTCAAGTACCTTTAGTGATAGTTGGGGTAAACTTTCCGTCCGAGCTTAGTTGAGTTTGACTTGTCGGACCTTGATGTAGTTTTGGGGATGGATTGGTTGGGAAGATTCAAGGCTCGGATTGATTATGAGGCCCGGAAGGTATCCTTAGTCGGCCCTACAGAAAGGACGGGTGACTTATAGGAAGCTTGGGAAGGAGAAGGGAATGAAGATAGTGTCTGCGATGAGAATTCAATCTTATGTGAAGAAGGGGTGTCCATTATTCTTATGTGGAGTTTAGAGGATTGAAAAGGAAGATGAGAATAGGGAGGTTACGGTTGTATATGAGTTTCTGATGTGTTTTTCTGAAGAGATACTGGGTATGCCACTGTTAGGAATCTTGAGTTCACCATTGATTTGATGCCGGGAAGCTGGACCTATTTCAAAGGCTCAGTATAGAATGGCTCAGTGAGATGAAAGAGTTAAAAGTTCGGTTGGAGGAGTTGTTGGAAAAAGGGTATATAAGACCTAGTTTGTCTCCTTGGGGTGCACTTTGTATTGTTCGTGAAAAAGAAGGATGGTAGTTTGAGCTTGTGCATTGTTTACGGGAGTTGAGCAATGTGACGATCAAGAATAAGTATCCGCTTCGAGAATAGATGATTTATTTGATCGGTTGAAAGGAGCTGGGATTTTCTCGAAGATAGATTTGAGGTCGAATTATCACCAGTGAGGATTGTTGAGGGTGATATTCCTAAGGCTGCGTTTAGGACGCGTTATGGTCACTATGAGTTCACGGTTATGCCGTTTGGTCGACCAACGCACTGCCGGTGTTCATGAATTTGATGCATAGGATTTTCGGAGCCATACTTGGACAAATATGTGGTTGTGTTTATAGATGATATCTTGATATATTCGAAGGATAGGAGCGATAATGAGTTGCATTTGAGGGAAGTTTTATCCACCCCTGAAAGAGCATAAGTTGTACGCCAAGCTCTCTAAGTGTGAGTTTTGGTTGGATGAGGTTGCCTTTTTTAGGACATGTTATCTCAAAGGAAGGAGTTTCGGTGGATCTGCTAAGATTCAAGCGATGCGTGAGTGACACCAGAAGACGGTGTCGATATAAGGAGTTTTCTTGGGTTAGTTGGTTACCATCGAAGATTTGTGGAGGATTTCTCGAAGATCTCGAGACCAATGACTAGCATGATGAAGAAGGAATGTAAGTTTGTCTGGACTCCAGAGTGTGAGGAAGCTTTTTCGGCGTTGAAGAAAAGGTTGACTACAACACTGTTTTGCTCTACACGATGAGAGTCGGCGGTATTGATGCTTCGAAATTTGGGTTAGGGTGTGTATTGATGCGGGACGGGAAGGTCATCGCTTATGCTTCTAGGCGGTTAAAACCATATAAGGTGAATTATCCAACCCATGATCTTGAATTAGGCTATGATAGTGTTTGCTTTGAAGATATGGCAACATTACTTGTATGGGGCAACGTGTAAGTTGTACACGAATCATAAGAGCTTAAAGTATATTTTCACTCAGAAGGAGTTGAACATGAGGAAGAGGAGGTGGTTGGAGTTGATCAAGGATTATGATTTGGAGATCCAGTATCATGAAGGGAAAGCTAATGTTGTTACTGATGCATTGAGTCGAAAGTCGAGTCATTCGGTTAATGCGATGGTGATGGGTTTTAAAATATATACCGCAAGTGCGGGGTGTACGTTGTTAGCGAGAGACTTAGCAAATACGGGTCGATCCCACGGGGAGAGGATTTCTATCGATTTTCGCTTAATTATATTAAACTATCTCAGGAAAACGAATGTTGATTTGTTCAGAATCTAAACTAGAAACAAGAAATGACAAGATTATGGTTTAATCAATAAATTAAAAGTCTAGGGCATACGTTCGGTCCACCATGCTTATACCAATCTAAGAATACAAATCAATTCAATGACAAATAAACTAGAGGGTGAGTAATTAAAGAAAAGGTTAATCCTTCGGTCGGGCATCAACAATTTCAATTCAACCTACGCAGTACGATCGCTAACATATTCAGAATTGCCAATTGTAATGAAGCCTCTAAGAATATGATCTTTCAATTCTAATTCCTATTAGCAAATTAATTAACTCTTGATATTGGCCAATTACAAGAATCAAACTATTTAAACTTATCAATTGGAATTACTCAAACCCTAATTCATGAATCAAATAATTGCAAAGCATAAATATCATGATATAAACATGGCTTTCCTCACTTTGCCTTAGAAAATAGACTACTCACTCATAATTGAAATAACTAAAGCAAATTCAATAATAAACCTAGAATTCATGATTGGAATTAATGAATGAGCAATTACAAAATTGAAGCAACAATAAACAAAAGCAAGAAAAATTAATTCAAGAAGAAAGAAATTAAGAATACCTCAAAGCTTGGATTAATGGAAAAAATGGAACAAGGTTTAACAATGGAGAAGAAAGAGAGGAATAAGTAATACTCAAAAACTAGGAAATAAAAGTGTGTCGAAAAAAAGTTAATCCCTCCTTTTTGTTTATAATACCTAATGTAGGAAAAAATAAAACTAGACTCCTTCCCTTAGGAAAAGAAAACAAAAACACCAAGGAAAACTAGGAGGGAGGCGTGCAACTTAGCCCCCATTCAGCCAAACCTGCACCCGCAGGTCTGGAGGCCGTGAAATCCTGCGGGTGGGCAGTACCGAGGTGGAGGAAGTCGTCGTCGAAGCTGCGGGCGCGGGAATTGGCTCAACAAGGAGCCTGCGGCCAGATTCGCAGGGTCGGATTTGCAGGGCTGTAACTTTTACTCTAGAATGAAGCACTGGGCGTGTGACCTATCGATTCGAAGCTCTTTGAGTCTACTTTACAACCCAATTGGAATCGCATAAATCCGATGTACAGAAATCAAGATACGACCAAAACAGTAAACATGTGTCATCTTCGTCATTTCGCGACTATTGAATTTCTTTGATTACAACTCCGTCTCGCACTTAGAAGATGTGACGCGTTCCTCATGGGAGCTAAGAACACTTCGTTCAACACTAAAACTCGCATAAAAACATCCACAAGCATAGTACCTCGATTCATCGACTTCCACTTCAACTATTATCCAATTTACCCGAATTTACTTCGAATGCATCCAATCAGCTATGAAACTATCTGAAACATTAAGAAAACCACAAACGAAGCGTAATATAGCACAAAATGGATAAATTATGCAAAAGACACCTAAAATGCAACTATATGAACTAAAATGATCTAATAATGCAACTTAAAATGAATTTCTTAGAATCGAGCTCCTACTTATTCGTGGTATTTAAATTAACTTTGAAAAGTCTTTTTCAAGAATCTAATATTATTTCGATTTTTTTTATAGTGTCCGAAATTTTTTATTATTATTTTCTTTATTGTGTTCGAATTTTCGAACCATGTAATTTTTATGTTGTTCATTTTTTATTATTTATTTAAATAATTTTTAATACTCTAGTTTATTTTATGAGAGATGGGTAGTATAGGAAGGGTGGTAGTAGGCGTTTGCCGTGTACGCCTAACCAAAGATAAAATTTCTCCTACTCTCATGCACACTAAGCAAGTATAATGGAAGTAGGGGTCGTATCCACAGGGAAACGAGGGGCGAGCTTTATATTTAGCGGGATCCAATACCTAGATTAAGCTAAGGGCCGAGAAACCTAATAACAAGGGGGTTTCAAGTAGATTATAAACAAACTAAAATTAACTAGCATAATTAAATAAAATGAGAAATCAATATGGAAAGATCTTGAATCCGATTAACATCCACTTGATTCATTATCGATCATTGAACCTCGACTCTAATTATTTCCATAATTATCTATTGTTGAGAATTAATCTCGTGTTCTCCTTATTCTTAGTTGAATAGCACGATCAGCGTGACTATAAAACCCTAACTAAAGGATAACCTAGTCCGATCAGCGTCTAAGTTCAATCCCATAGCAGCAATAAACACAGAGAACCAATAGACTGCTAATGTCATACACGCGATAAACATTCAACGATTGATTCAATTTCCCCAAGAAATAACCAAGATGATGCGCATCTAAGTTACTCCCTAGTTTGCTACCAATTGATAAAAGAATAAAACAATCCGATTCTATTCTTAAACCTAGCATTAGATTAATTACACAATCAAACTAGTAACGTTCCTAGCATAATTATGCAATAATCATAGATCACAAGCATAGAAATTGAACCATAATCAAGGAAAATAGATAGAGAGGAAAGATCTCACAATAACGGTTGAAGCTTCATGTTAATTTCTTGAAGAACGATTCAAGCTACAATCCGATAGCAAAAACCAAATCCAACATTGAAATCTCTAAGAAAACTAAGAAAACTAAGAAAGATAACAAAAGTGAGGAAGGAGAATTAAGAGAGGAGTGTTGGAGACTCTCTCTCCTCAAGTATGCAGCTCCTCCTGTCCTTCCTCCCTCCAAATATTAGGTTTTAGGAAGCTTTTAAACCCCGCACAAAACGTGGCCCCAAGCCGACTTAAGCATCGCGAGTCGCGACGAGTACTCTGTCTTCCCGCACAAAATGGCTGGGCAAAGGGTCGCGAGTCGCGACAGGCCTCACGAGTCGCGAGAAACCTCACGGGTCGCGAGCTGCTGGGCTTCGAGCGCTTTCGGGCGATAAAGCTAGCTGGGCGATGATCTTTGCTTGGGTAGGCTTGGTGCTATGCTCGGCTACGGCTTGCGGCGATGCTTGGGCTAGTGCAACGATGTTGTGGAGTTGTTCCAACCACTCATGCTTCTAGGAGCTCGGAACTTACAACTTTAACTATAATTAATATACAAAATTCGAACTTCAGCTAAGAGTTAAATAAAACGCAAACGTTAACAATTATGATCAAGACCCTTAGCAAAAAGCACCCAAAATATAATAAAAACACCGTATAATTTGAGCGTATCAAAGGGCATATAGGATAGAAATATTATATGTCTGCATTAAATAGTTAGTTCAGCATGATTATATTTTTCTTCCCTGCTAACTGTTTATGTGATACCTATGCCTTATGTTGTTGGTTATTCTTGCTTATTGTTATTGTTGGGATTATACGTTAAGTGAGAGTGCTAGTTATTTATAGAAGTTATATTTATTGTTATAGATTCCTAGCCATGACTGAAAGAGAAGATACTAGAATAGGGAGCTATTACAACCCTATTGTGCTCAGTGATGATGAGAGTGATGGAGATTATGAGTCTGATGATGATAGCTACACCGAACTAGAGTTCATTATGCGTAATGTATTAAGAAGCGAGCATGCACGATAGTGATGATGAGGTTCTTCATGAGTTTGACCATGCTAGAGGACAGACCAGAAGGGATATCTATCGTGCTATTATGAGACATGAGACTAATTCTGAGTCAGAGGAGGATGAGCCTCAACCTAAACGGAGATCCACGAGATTTAGAAGATATGTTTATTATAATATTGAAGACATCGATGAATTTGAAGATAAGCTTTTTACTCCAGAGAGCTACATGGAATCAAAGGATAGGACTGATGATGTTTCACCTTAGATTATTTATATTGTATTTATGCTCTAAAGAATAATGTTGGATAATTTGTCCAGCAGTGGTTTAAATTTATTTCATAGTACCTTTATTTTATTTTTAGGAAAAGTATAGTATTATGGTTGAGAAAATTATTATTAGCATCTTTTGAGGAATAAAAGTTAAATATTTAGTTATCCAAGTGAGCAAGAATTTATTTTGGGCACGCGAATGGGAATACTTTATTTATTTGTTATGATTGAAATTTTATTCAATGTTCCTAAACTGTGTGTTCTTGATGTGAATATTCTTCATGGATGATTGATGATGATTATTCTGTAATATTGTTGTAACTTCATGAGAAATTGTTTGTTGATGCGATCTATATGGTCAAATCAAATGTTGCCTTTATAGAGAATGACATATAAGTTATGTTTTGAACCTAAAGTAGAGTACGTTAATTTCAGGTCACGCACTAGAATGGCAAACAACAATATCGATTTAGCGGCTGCTATTCGCCTTTTGGCGAAGAGATTGACTCAAGATAGAGCGAGCGTCCCGGTTCTGCTTTGGGAACATGTTTGAGAGGCTAGCCAAGGTTAAACCACCATATTTTAAGGGGGAAGGTGATCCTACCTTTTTAGAGAAGCTGGATTAGAGAGTTTGAGAAAGTCTTTGGGGGGTGAACCGCCCCGAGAATATGAGAGTAGGTCGGTTGTCTTTGTACTTAAAGGATGAGGCGGACTTGTGGTGGAGATAAAATAGGGCTAGGCCGAGTCTTGTTGAGGGATTCAATTGGGATTCTTTTTATTCTTGCCTTGAGAGGAAGTTTTACCATGCCTTTATGAGTAAGCGAAAGCCCAAGAGTTTATCAACCTTAGGATGGGGAGTATGACCATCTCACGAGTATTATAGCAAGTTCATAGCACCTGTCGAGGTTTGCACCGAGGTAGTAGCCACCGAGGAATTAAAGGCTCAAAGGTTTGAGCAAGGTTTGGTGATGAAATTCAGTGGGGTTAGGTGGTGAAACTTTTTCATCCCTAGATATTGTGTATAGGAGAGCCGCCCACATTTACGGTCTTCAGTCGAGGCATGACAAAAAGAATGATGTGATGGGTGAGAAAAGAAAGGATTTCAATGCTGGGAGAAATCAAGGGAATTTCAAGAAGAACAGGAATGGGAATGGGGTTTTCCAAGGGAGGAATAATCGGGGCTATAATAATAAGGGTCAATCAGAGAGAGTGTACCACTTTGCAAGAAGTGTAGTAATAACCATCCTGGTAGAGGCGCAAGGGAGAACTAGTGACACGTAACTCTTTGCCCGAAGAAGGGGCCATAGGGAGTATGAGTGCTTTGTTAACCAAAAGAAAGAGCAAAATGGCAATAGGAGTGGTAACCGGGTGAGGTATGGATTTAACCAATCGGGAAATCGGGGTTCGAAGCCTATAGGGGCATAGAACAATCAAGGGAGCTACTGATAAGCTGCTAGTGACAGCAACAATCGGAATAAGGCTCAGGGTAAACTGCTTCGTGATGAGTCGCAACGAAGCTGAACGATCTGCCGACGTAGTTTCCGGTACTTTTTCTATTAACTCCGTGCTAGTTAAAGTGTTAATTGATTCGGGGGCGACTTATTCTTTTGTTTCGTCATTTGTTATTAAAAGTCCGGGGTTAGTAGATTTTGAGGTGATTGATTTGCCTATTAGTATACCTCTTTTGGTGAGACCATAAGGTGTACCAAGTTGTTTAAGAATTTGCCTACGAAGATAGGAGTTTGTGTTTTTCCTTACGATTTGATAGAGTTTAATCTGGGAGACCTGGATGTAATTCTGGGGATGGATTGGCTAAGTTTATACAAGGCCATGATAGACTGTGAGATTCAAAAAGTAGTGTTAAGAAACCCTTTGGGGAAGTTGACCTCGTATAGACGTTTTGGGAAGTCCAAGGACTTTGGGGTTATTTCTGCGATGCAAGTGAAGAAATTAATGAAGAAGGGGTGTGAGCTATTTTTTACGGTAGTGTGCAAGATGTGAGTAAAGAAGGCTGGAGTGAAGATCGAGGATGTTCCAATTGTGAATGGGTTCATGGATGTGTTTCCAGTGAGATTTCGGGTATGCGCTTTGCTAGAGCTGTTGAGTTCACCATAGACTTAATTCACCGGACTGCACCTATATCTAAAGCACCCTATAGAATGGCACCTCCTGAGATGAGCGAATTGAAGACGCGAGTTACCAAGAGGCTGTTCGATAAGGGTTATATTAGGCCTAGTGCATCACCGTGGGGAGCTCCTGTGTTGTTTATTAAGAAGAAAGATGGGAGTATGAGGTTGTGTATCGATTATAGGGAGTTGAATAATGTCACCATCAAGAACAAACATCCTTTGCCTAGGACGAGATGACCTATTCGATCAATTGAATGGAGCGGCGTGTTCTCGAAGATTGATTTGCGTTCGGGGTATCACCGATTGAGGGTAGGCGATAAGGATATACCTAAGGCTGCGTTTAGTACTCGTTATGGTCATTATGAGTTCACTGTAATGCCTTTTGGGTTAACTAATGCACCCGCCATATTTATGGACTTGATGAATAGGATTTCCCATGAGTTCTTAGATAAGTTCGTGGTGGTATTCATTGATGATATTATGATCTATTCGAAGAATGAAAAAGAGCATGATGAGTACTTGAGGATTATATTGGAGACGCTTAGGAAGAATCAATTGTATGCCAAGTTCTCTAAGTGTGAGTTTCGTTTGATGAAAGTAGCATTTATGGGTCACTATGTGTCTAAAGAAGGAGTCTCTGTAGATCTGCTAAAATTCAAGTTGTGAGTGAGTGGCCAACTCCAAAGAATGTGTCGATATCCGAAGTTTCCTAGGTCTAGGCGACTATTATAGGAGGTTTGTGAGAGATTTCTCGAAGATAGCGAGGCCAATGACCAATTTGATGAAAAAGGAGTCAAAATTTGAGTGGAGTGAAAAGTGTGAGGAAGCTTTCCAGATTTTAAAAGAGCATTTGACCTCACTTTGGTTTGACCACCGCCTGATGGGAACGAGGGATTTGAGGTGTATAGTGATGCTTGAAGAATGGTTTGGGATGTGTGTTGCGGCGAGAATGGGAAGGTGATCGCGTATGCGTCGCGTCGGTGAAACCTTATGAGGCTAATTACCCTACCCACGATCTTGAATTAGTTGCTATTGTGTTCGCTTTGAAGATTTGGAGACATTACCTTTATGGGGCAACTGTAAGGCCGACCATAAAAGTTTGAAGTGTATTTTCACCCGAAAGACCTCAATATGAGGTGTGAGAAGATGGTTAGAGTTGATAAAGTATTATGATCTAGACATCCAATATCATGAAGGGAAAGCAAATGTCGTTCTGCGATGCGTTGAGCAGGAAGTCGAGCCATAGCATGAATGCCTTGGTAGTTCCCGAGGAGTTGTGTCGAGATATGCAAAGACTTAGCCTAGAAATCTTAAATCTGGGGAGATCGAGGCAAGATTGAGTGCGTTGTCATTGGGGTTGTCGATTTTCGACGAGATCAAAGAGGGTCAAGTTGGGGATGAGCACCTAGAGAAGATTAAGGAAAAGACGAGGCAAGGTAAGGAAGGCGATTTTAAGATCCATGATGATGGTAGTTTGAGGTTCAAGGGAAGGTGGTGTGTACCACAGAAATGTGAGGAGCTTAAGAGACGTCTTATGGATGAGGGGCATAATACGCAGTATTTTGTGCACCCTGGGGGTGACAAGATGTATAAGGAACTTAAGCAGATCTATTGGTGGCCAAACATGAAGCGTGAGGTTCTTGAGTTCGTGTCCAAATGTCTAACTTTGTCATAAAGTCAAGATAGATCATAAGAGACCCATAGGGAAGGTTCAATCCTTAGAAGTTCTGGATGGAAGTGGGATTCCATGTCGATGGATTTTGTGGCCCCTTTGCCTAAGACAAGGAATGGCAATGATACTATTTGGGTTATTGTGGGACCGTCGCGACGAAGTCGGCCGTGTTCATTCCAATTAAAGAGACATGGAAGAAGAAGCAACTTGCGAAGACATACATTAAGCATGTAGTGAGATTGCATGGGGTTCCAATCAATATTATTCTAGATCATGATTCGAGATTCCTCTCGAAGTTACGCAAAAGGTCCGATTAAATCTTGGGACAACATTGAAAATGAGTCTTGCCTTTCACCATGCGGCCAGATGGTCGGACGGAGAGGACTAACCGGACGATGGAGGATATGTTGAGAGCTTGTGCTATTGACTTTCGGGGGGTAGTTGGGAAGACCAATTAGATTTGATTGAGTTTTCATACAACAATAGTTATCATGCGAGTATTAAGATGGCACCTTTTGAGGCGTTATATGGAAGAAAGTGTAGAAGTCTCATTTCTTTGGAACAATTTTAGTGAGAATATAGTCACGGGGACGGGAATTCATTGAGGAGACCGTTAAGAATGTAAAATTGATTCGAGGCTAGAATTCATCTTTGCTTCAAGATAGGCAAAAGAGTTATGCCGATTTGAAGCGAAGAGAAGACGAGTTCGAAGTAGGTGATAAAGTGTTTACGAAAGTATCACTAACTAAGGGTGTGATGAGATTTGGGAAAAAGGGCAAATTAAGTGCCAAATATGTAGGTCCATATGAGATTCTATAAAGAATTGGGAAGGTAGCTTATAGGTTGGCTTTGCCAATGGAGTTCGAGAAGATGCACGATGTGTTTCATATTTCCCAACTCAGCGTTATATCCACGATGAGCGTCATGTCTTGGAGCTTGAGAGGATCCAGATTGATAGTAGCCTCACATATGAGGAAATGCCGTGAAAATTCTTGATAAGAAGGTGCGTAGTACACGCAATAAGGATGTCAATATCGTAAAAGTGCTTTGGTGAAACCATGAGTCAGAAGAGGCAACGTGGGAAGGGAAAATTTGAAATGAAGAAGAAATACTCAGATTTATTCCTTGAGGTGAGTTACGAGGGCGTAACTCGTTTTCTTTAAGGGGGGTAGAATGCGATAGAATTTCGCGCTTTTTACCTATTTTTATGGTATTTTTATGCATTTTTATGCTTATTTTGGCGATTTCCACATGCTGGTGCAAAATAAATAGATTCTCCGCATAAGAAAAGGTGTTTATGAGCAACACAAGTGATTTTAAGTTGGCAAAAGAGTGCACATGAGCGGCACAAGTTTTTCTCCTTGGAGAGTTGAGTTAAAAACTTTTGAAAATGTGTGATTTTTTTTTGTTTTGTCTTTTAAGAGGGGTAGACTGTAATCCCCCGTAAATTTATGGATTTTATAAATATATTTTAATGTATAGTTACTTATATTTAGATATATTTATGTATTTTAACAATTTATTCCTTCAAAGGTTGACTATTTGAAAGTCAAAGGATTTATTTTAATGATTTATGCAAGTCAAATATTTTATTAAAGTCATGCTTTGAAAAGTATTTGAAATATTTGAAACACTTATTGGATTTAGAAAAGGGTTTGTAAATGGGTGTGAGGAGCCCAAACCTTTTGGCTTAACCTATGGTCATTCTCATTTAATTAACCCATCAAAGCCCAATTCTTTATTGGATCCCTAATGGGGGGAAACTATAAATACCCTCATTTACCCAAATCCCCACACATTAAACACATTATTTTTCTCTCTTCTCCTCCCCCTCACTTTCGGCCCTCCTCTTCTCTCTCTTCCTCTTCGACCTTCTCCTCCTCACCGTTCTTCACGGTAGCCGACTGCCGCCAGCAACCCACCGGACCGTCGACGGCGGCCCGGCCTGTTGCTCCCCTCGTGCCACGCGTCCTTTCCTCCTCTTCATTGGTTGGTTGTTATTTCTTCCTCCTCAAGTTTTATTTAATGCAAAGTTTGTATCTTTAAGGTTTGTTTTAATAAGTTTATGTTTAAAAAGTTATGATTTGATGATTTGTTTATGAATCTAAGATTATATAAATTATGTATTGAAGAAATAAAATTTCAGATTTACTTGTTATGTTAAAATAGGGTTTAAAAATATCAAAGCATGGATTTTTAGGGTTTTACATGTTGGAAAATCATAGTATCATGTTATGGTTTATGGTTTTGGGTTTTCTTATGATTATAAGCATGTTTAAATATGTTTAAAAAGTATATTATGTTGCTGGAAATTTGGAAAGAGTAGTGTTGATGGAGTTTTTATGTTCTAAACATGAGTTTTAAGGGTTTTTAATCATCTAGTATAGTAGTACTATACTAGGAGTTTGTACTAAGTAAGTTTTAATGATGGGAAAAGTATTTAAATACTTTTAAGAAGGGTTTAAAGTATTTTATTATTGCTGTAAATTCATGGTGTATTGATTATGAATTTATGTTGATTATTTTAGGCGGAGAATTCTCTCTAGGCGATTTTTAAGTCTGTTATAGTGGCATCTCAGTTTGTCTACACAAGGTACGTACATACCTATGTGTTGGTTGATGTAGTATCATGATTTAAGAAGGAGAATTATGTAGTATCATGTATAGGAACTATGTTTAGTTCATATATGATATCTATTATGTTGGATTTTGCATGTTTGATGCTATTGTGTGAACATGTTGAATATGAGAATTACATTTTGAGATTTATATTATGTTTGTATGGAAGATTGATGCAAGCATGTTGGTTGGGAACTTTATTTTTATTAATTCACATGGGGGAATTAATATGTTTATTAGTATTGGATCATGATTGATCATTGTTCCCTTTTGAGTATTTCACTGTTTTATAAGGACCGAGGACCTTATTTGGTAAGTTGATATTTTATACCTATGAAAGGTAAGTTGGTTGTTTGCTAGGTTCAACAAGTAAGAAAGATAGGATTAAAGTGGAATTAATCTTGGATTGTTAAGTTGTGTGATCACTTATCTAATCCTAAGATAAAAAGAGAAAGTTGTGATTGTTTGTTGATTCTATTATTGGTGTTGCTTGTGAGTCATAACAAGTAATAACTGGTAAATCATGTAAAGTGAAACTGGATAGCAATAGCTTTAGACTGGTGCACACCTGAAGTGTTGGACAATTAGGAGTTGGGGTACATGGTGAGCGTGCCATGGCTTTTTCTGGGGCCGGATTGATCACCGTGTCCTATTTTTCAGTTAGAAAGGTTCATCGATATCGTAGGTCATGGGAATACGGAGTCGCGCCCGTATTTCGTCTTCCAAAGGGAATGCTGGTTTTAGTTAGACAACTCGGTCCATTGACTATTCCATTTAAAGTAATAAGAATGTTGTTAAAGTTTAGTTCAGTAAAAGTTATCTGCAAGTTATTATGTTATTATTTATTCCTGCCAATTATTTATTAGTATCATGTTAGGATTGTTTACTTGCTTAGTATGTAGTACTCAGCTTTGCTGATTACGTGCTTTTGTTGTGTATGTTGATCATGGCTTAGCCTTATTGATCTTGTGATGACCCATTTCGGTGAGCAGTCTCTAGGGATCAATAGTGCATTGTCTATCTACAGGTTTGAAGATGATGCATCATTCGGATCGGGATTTTGGAGAGCTTGTGTAGTTTATTTACAATACCTTTGAGTTATATTTTCATAGTTGGTTTGGTTTGGTTTTAAGTTGACTTTGGTTTTGTTGGTTGGTTTTGGAGTTGACTTTGTTGTTGACTAAGTTTTTGTTTTAAAATTATTATTATGTTTTCCGCTGTAAAATTCTGAATAAGCCGATACGTTTTCACACGGGCGATAATACTTTGATAATTTTCTATGTTTTGTATTAAAAAGGTATTTTAGAAAAGAGAGAATTGTCGGGGTGTTACAACAACAATTGTCATCATGCAAGTATTGGTATGGCTTCAATTGAGGCTTTATATGGTCGGAAGTGTAGAAGTGTAGTCTGGTGGAATGATATTCGTGAAACAGTGGTGCTTGGACCTGAATTCCTAGAAGATACGGTGAAGCAAGTGAAAGTAATTCAGGAAAAGATCAGGGCAGCTCAAGATCGGCAGAAGAGTTATGCTGATTTGAAGCGGAGGGATGAAGAGTTTCAGGTTGGAGATAAGGTATTGTTGAGAATATCTCCGATGAAAGGGGTGATGCGTTTTGGAAAGAAGGGAAAGTTGAGCCCAAAGTATATCGGGCCATATGAGGTTTTGAAGAAGATCGGGAAAGTGGCATATAAGGTTTGGATTTGCCAAATGACTTAAGCCGAGTTCACGATGTTTTCCATATATCTCGATTAAGGAAGTATATTCCGAGATGTTTCTCATGTCTTTATGACACGAGACCATTGAATTAGATGATAGTTTGACTTACGAGGAAAGACTGTAAGAATCCTTGATGGTAAAGTTAGAAGTACTCGGACTAAGGATGTTAGATTAGTTAAAGTATTGTGGTCAAACCATCGGGCGAGGAAGCAACATGGGAAGGCGAAGCGGATATGCAAAGATATATCCGGCGTTGTTTTCCGAGGTTAGTTGTCAAGTTACGGGGTCGTAACTCCTTTTAAGGGGGGTAGAATGCGATAGAGTTTCGCGCTTTTACCATAGTTATTGCATCTAACATATTTTTGAGTCATTATATGCATTTTAGACATGAGCATTTGAGTCAGAAACTGCAATTTTGGATTTTAATCCGTTTTTGAAAAGTGATTATGACTTTTTGAATTAAGTTTCGAGGTCGAAATTTCTTTTAAGGGAGGTAGACTGTAATACCCCATATTTTTTGAGTATTTATTCAAGTAATTAAAATATTTATTTTCTAAAATAAATATTTTAAGCAAAGGGTATTTTAGTAATTTCACTTGTTTTTAAATTATTTTGGCGGGAGATGGCGCCAAAATTGGATTTGTTAAGATTTTGGTTTTAAATCCTAATCAATATTTTATTAAATAAGTTTTCAAAAAAAAAAAATTGAAAATGAATTTTGGGATTCTATAGTAAATGGGGAGGGGGTTTTGTTTCCTAAAACTTCCAAATTTATGATGGAGGTTACAAATCTTGGTTTAATCTCATATGGTGAAGGTTACAAACTATTTAATTTTGGAAATTAAGTACTACCTATTCTACTCCTATAAATACCCCATACCTTAAGCCATCTTTTCCACACAAAAACTTTAAAGAATCCATACTCTCTTACTTCAAGGTTCTTCCTTCTCTTCTTAATCTATTCTAGTTTTATTTCTTATTCAAGTTCCAATTTTCTTTTGTTTAAGAATTTTTTTTTCATATTTCTTACTCAAAAATATTATGCTCATGATAGGTTATATATGTTTAAATTCATGATTAAGTTCATGTGATAAGTTACTTATTAGATTTTTATATTGGTTGGTTAGGAGATCGTTCAAGATTAAGACTAAGTGGAGATACTAGTATACTCTTTGTGCAAGATCAAGGCAGTTATGTAGCTAGATATTTTTAAATGTGGTTTTATGTGATAAAGTTGTTTATTGACTTAATGCTTGAATGGATTTGAAAATTTGGTTTAAAATGGTTACAATATTTTATTATTCACTCTTGGAGGTGAAAAGAAGGAATGATTTTATCAATCATTTTTACATAAGAGTTTTGTTATCCTTTTTGGAAAATTAAATTATTATTACAAGGAATGGTTGATTGGTTTATGAACTTTGAATGTTCAAAAAAAGTTGTTTATGAGGAAATGAGATTTATTCATGACTTACAAGTCATATTATTATTATTTACCGCTTGATTAATTTCAAGAAGGGTTTATGCTTCAAAGTCCACTTGTTGGCAATTATTGTTACCCCTTGATATAGATCCGTGATGGGATGACTAGTTTGGGGGGTGTGCACATTTAGGAAAAGGAAGGGGAGATAAGAAGAGAAATTATTTTCAATGTTATTGTTAATGCAAGTTATTTGGAAAGAGTTTGTTCTCAAAGGTTATTCTTGATTTATTATTAAAGTGTTGGAAAGAGTTTATTCTTAAAAAGTTATTCTTGAATTATTAGTGATGGAGTTTTCGATATATAAATTGTTACCAACTAGCAAATGTGTTACTTATCTAGTGCATTTCGTACTCAGTTTTATACTGACGCGTATTTCCTTTTTCCTATTTTGCTTAGCCCTGTTTACCTTTTGGTAAGCTGTTTTGCAGGTGAATTTTGGATGTGCATGGGAGCATACTAGGAAAGGAATCTTCATCTAGATTAGGGTGTTTTATTTATTTTGAGTATTGAGACAATATTTACTTTTATTAATAAAGAAGTATTATAATTTTTGGTTAAAGCCTTTCGCTGCAAGTTATTTTGTTAGTTAGTAGTTGGTTGCCGAAAGCGTGTTAGTCACGTGGCGGTAATACTCCTAAATTACTCAAATATTATCTACTAAATTATTTATTTAAAAGTGAGTAATTTGGGGGTGTTACACAGCTAATTCAAGATCATGGGTTGGATAATTCACCTCAAATGGTTTTAACTGCCTAGAAGCATAAGCGATGACCTTCCTGTTTTGCATCAATACACAACCTAACCCAAATTTCGAAGCATCACTATAAACATCATACTCGCGACTCTCATCGGGTAGAGCCAAAGCAGTGTTGTAGTCAACCTTTCCTTCTACACAAAAGAAGCTTCCTCACACTCTGGAGTCCAGACAAATTTACATTCTTTCTTCATCAGGCTAGTCATTGGTCTCGAGATCTTCGAGAAATCCTTCACAAATCTTTGATAGTAACCAGCTAACCCAAGAAAACTCCTTCTATCAGACACCGTCTTCGGTGTTGGCCACTCAAGCACTGCTTGAATCTTAGCAGGATCCACCGAAACTCCTTCCTTTGAGATAACATGTCCTAAAAAGGCAATCTCATCCAACCAAAACTCACACTTAGAGAGCTTGGCGTACAACTTATGCTCTCTCAGGGTGGACAAAACTTCTCTCAAATACAAATCATGACTGCTCCTATCCTACGAATATATCAAGATATCATCTATAAACACAACCACATATTTGTCCAAGTATGGCCTAAAAATCCTATGCATCAAATCCATGAACACTGCAGGTGCGTTGGTCAGACCAAACGGCATCACTGTGAACTCATAGTGACCATAACGCGTCCTAAAAGCAGTCTTAGGAATATCACCCTCAACAATCCTCAATTGGTGATAACTTGACCTCAAATCTATCTTCGAGAAAATCCCCCCTCCTTTCAACTGATCAAATAAATCATCTATTCTCGGAAGCGGATACTTATTCTTGATCGTCACATTATTCAACTCCCGGTAATCAATGCACAAGCTCAAACTACCATCCTTCTTTTTCACGAACAATACAGGTGCACCTCAAGGAGACGAACTAGGTCTTATATACCCTTTTTCCAACAACTCCTCTAACTGAACTTTTAACTCTTTCATCTCAGCTGGAGCCATTCTATACGGAGCCTTTGAGATAGGTCCAGTTCCTGACATTAAATCGATGGTGAACTCAAGATCCCTAACAGGTGGCATACCCGGTATCTCTCCAGGAAACACATCAGAAAACTCAGATACAGCCGGAACCTCCCTATTCTCATCTTCCTTATCAATCCTCTGAACTCCACATAAGAATAATGGACACCCCTTCTTCACATAAGATTGAATTCTCATCGCAGACACTATCTTCATTCCCTTCTCCTTCCCAAGCTTCCTATAAGTCACCCGTCCTTTATTAGGGCCGACTAAGGACACCTTCTGGGCCTCACAATCAATCGGAGCCTTGAATCTTCCCAACCAATCCGTCCCCAAAACTACATCGAGGTCTGACAAGTCAAACTCAACTAAGTTGGATGGAAAGTTTACCCCAACTATCACTAAAGGTACTTGACTATGCAACCTAGTACAATTAAACATCTCCCCTGATGGCAATGCAATTTCTAATAATGAAATAGACACTGGACTGCTTAACTGGAGATTTTCCACTAAAGTGCTAGAAATAAATGAATGAGATGCTCCAGAATCAAATAACAATTTGACAGACAGAGAATTAATGAAAAAGGTTACAACTACTACCTCAGAAACATTCTTAGCCTCACGGCGGTTCATGATGAAAACTCTGCCTTTATACGATTCCACATCCCTGGTTTAACACCAGCATTCGAAGAAGCTAACTTTTGTTGATCATTCTGAGGGGCCTTACTACTCGGGTCGGGTTTGACTGCAGGTTTTTCACCAGCTTTTCTAAAGCACTCATACTCTCGGTGCCCCAATTTCTGATAATAACGGCACGTCACCAAGTTGCCCTCACAATCCTTCTCAGGGTGGTTCTTATCACACCTTTTGCAGAAAAAGGTTCTCTCACCTTTCTTCCCATTTCCTTGGTTTCCATTAGGCTTTCGAGTAGGGTACCTATTGTCTTTCTCAGTTTGGTTAAATCCACCATTAGGCTTAGGCTTCTTATCTCCACTTTGTTGATTCCCATTGTTGTTATACTTCCTCTTTTCCCCAGAGGAGGTCCCTTCAAGCTCTCTTCCTTTAATCCCGTATAAGTGAGCAGCTCGACCATACATTTCATCAAGAGTCTCAAAAGTTACACCTCCCAGCTTACTTTGGAGAGTTAAGGTTAACCCTTGCTCAAACCTTTGGGCCTTCAAAGTCTCATATGGTACTGTCTCAGGTGCGAAACACATTAACTCCAAAAATTTGCTATAATACTCATTAACAGACATAGTCCCCATCCTCAGATTGGTGAACTCTATAGCCTTTTGCTTCCTTAAGTACGGAGGGTAAAACTTAGTCCTCAAGGCATCTTTAAACTCGTTCCATCCAAAGTCCGGATCCTCTAAAAGATCGTCATTCCTTTGTTTTCACCATAGGTCTGCCTCATCTCTCAAGTAATAAACATCATTATTAACTCTAAGGTTTTCAGGGTACACTATGACATCAAAAAGCTTATCGAATTCTCGAATCTAGTTTTCTAAGCTAGCTAGGTCCTCTTTCCCATGGTAAGTCGGAGGTTTGACTGCTGCTACGCTCTTAAAGACCTCACCAAAACTATCGGTCTCACTCTGCTTGGTTTCTTGATTAGCTATCACTTGAGTGATGTTTTCAGTTATCTTTGCTAGCCTTCTAACCATAGAACTCACTCCTTTTACTTCTTTCTGCCATTCTACTAGAAGTAAGATTGTTTGAGTAAAAAAAATATAAACTATTCATATAATAGCTGTGTTACTACCAAACAATTCAATAAACATGCGAGTATAACTAGTTCAAAACATAGCAATCACATATTTCATATATCACGGCCAAATATTAGGCCTTATTCATAACAACTACTACAACATTTGAGTGTATCAAAATTTTCTTAAGACAACTAGGCCGTTTCATGGCCAAAACAAAACTATATATGTCCACTAGTGGAATAAAATTCAACCGCTGCGGTCAAAATCGGGCTTACCGCTGCGGTTTTTGGCCGCAACGGTTGGACTAGCAGCAGTAGCCAAATTTTTGCTGCTGCGGTTCCGAACCGCAACAGTTAATAATTTACCGTTGCGGTTAATCTATTAAACCGCAGCGGTTAACCACCCCAAAAACCAAAAAAAAAAAATTTTTTTTTTTTGCATTTTTTCATTATTAATCAATAGAAAATCAATAATATATATCAATTAATCATTTTATTAAGCATATTATGCTCAATTGAAGCATAAGTATAAATAATTAGATACATATGAATATTTACTATAATCTAGAACCATTTTCATTAAGCACAATGAGAAAGAGTCTTTAATCCATCCAGATTTTGCTAGAACACTTGGAACTGATATGTCCGCAAGACCTAAACCCATCAGTAACCCCCTATCTAGATAAACACCGCTTTGCTTCTACCACACCTACAGAAAGATCGAAGAGCACAAAATTACAACTTCGATTTAATCTAGACATAACACAAAGTCCCATCATATAGAGAACAGTACTGACATACAAGCTGAAATGTCCAGTGTCCTATATATACTCATCTGAAATGTCGAGAAATAGAATGATTTATATGCCACAATAGACCATCGGGAGCAACCCCCCACCCACCGCACTGCCCCCACCCCCTGCACTGGTCCCCCACCCCCGCACTGCCCCCAACCCACTTGCACTCTCCCCCCCCCGCACTGCCCCCCACCCCCTCTGCCCCCACCCCACCGCACCGCCCCCACCCCCCTGCGTTGCCCCCCCGCACCGCCACCCACCCCCACTGCACCGCCCCCACCCTACACCGAGATTTCATTAGCTTCCCGAGACAAGCAAGAGAGAAATGCTATATGTTGTGACACCTGGTGAATAAACAAAACAGATATCTTGAAACAAGTCCTTCCTTGCAATCATCGTACCCGAGATGGTCCAAGAAAGACATGAAACATATTTAACTTCTTTTCACACGAGATATTTAAGGAATTAGGGAAAGTTAATTTATCGGTGAACATTACTACAAATTGACTAAAATAGTTTATCTTCGGGAAATGCAAGGATAGCTCTATTAGAAATGGCCGATAGGCATGACAAGAAATGGGTAAGAGGAGAAAAGGAGGGTGTATGACAAAAAGAGCAAAAACAGATGCTTTTAATGGTTACCTCAAGTCCCTCAATTGTTTCTCTTGTATCCTCATTGCACATATTCCTTGGTGAGAGTCTCCTCCGGACAATTTAAAGTTTATGGATGAAAGTCGGGTAGGCCATGCTTTAACAGGTTGTCCGACTTTCCCACTTCGTCTTAGGAACAATATGTGCTGTTTAGATACCTTTGTGGGTGACCGGCTTTCTAGAATTTAGAAATAACACGAGATAAAATAAGGACGCAGGTGAGTACTACTGGGAGGAAATCCAATAAATGGTTTAATCTGTCTAAAGAAGACTTCAAGATCTAAAAAGCGTGTGTGCGGATTGCTTATTTACGGCTTCTTAACGAAAAACCCGCTAAATTCCCGATGTACCCAAAGAACCCCGCAACATCTTTTGTGCCACAAATCATTTGTGAATATGGGTGCGAGATGACATTTAGCTATCTCGGTCTCCATCTTCTAGCAAGCGGGGGTATGATTTGAATTTTTGTGCTAGGTCTAACATCATAGAAAACTAACAAATATAAGAACATTTGCGGGTGATCATGCGAGATAATGTAACATTTCGAAAACTATGATTAGTAAGCTATTCCGTGACTTCGTCATTAGATATATCGCAACGCATATTTGGCTCGATCTAAGTACCTCATCATGAATGACTTACGTGACGAAGAGCTAGCACCGAGTAACTCCGGCAAGATAGGTAGCTTATGAAAGAGATAACTAAATATGTGCACTTGCTACGGCCCTATGGAATAGATGAAGCATATGATGAGAACCTATGGTGGAAGAATGGAAAAAGGCATATTATTTGGATTTAGTGTCTTGAGTGCACATAATTTCTGCTCAAAAAGTAATCGAAGGAGAGAGCCGTCACTTGAAATACACTTGCAAAAAATAATGTACATTCAAGCTTTATGATCACATAAACAACACTCGGGAGATATCGACTAATAGAATTAATCAAAAATCGGATAAAAATGGGTATTTTAACTTGTTTAAGTATTTTTGCAACATTTTGGTTAGAAGATGATGGACATTCTCTCGAAAGTAAATTGGCGCTCATGGTAACTTGCGAGAACTTGAATACTCTACTTGCAGGACACCCATTAAAGATTCCGAAGTATAAATCTTCCGATGACGACAAGGACATGAAATTAGAAAACACGAGAGAAGATCAATATACATTATAGCGATAAGCATGATTCTAAACCTCAAGAGAGAAATAGGAAACGTAATCCTCTCTAAAGATTGAAACACCACATAATGCCATCATACATACATGCGAAGGTTATGAACTTTTCAAAGACATTAGCCTTATACCCAAAACTTAGATTGTAAAATTATCAAGTAACGAGGATATAACGACCTTGATAAATGACATTTCTTGCCTATATATCAATGCGAGGTCATGTTTTGAGGCTCCAAGTGCCACTTTGATAAAATCGAAAAATCAACAAGAGATAACACTTCAATAGCTAAATTTTACAACTTCAAGGGAGAAAGCAGAGATTATACTCTATATCTCGAAGTGGAATTTTGACAGTCATAATTTAAAATTTAAAAAGTAAAAGAAGAAATTAAATATGTAGAATCCTTAAGAAGAGTACATAGAGAGAAAGTAAAAACTTGATTTGAAATATACTCCATTACACTCGACTTACTTGTGCAAACACACTCCCACCCCCCGCGTTGCCCCCTCCACCGCCCCCACCCACCCTCCACTGCCCCCACCCCCCGCACTCCCCCCACCCACCCACCGCACCGCCCTCACCCCCCCGCCTGCCACCCACCCCCACATCGGTGGAGTAATCGACGTTGCATGAGAAGAGTTCATGCCCCGTTTCCCCACATCTCAAACAAATGACACCTTCTTTGTTGTTCATTGGACAATCTTTTGCAATGTGGCCTCTACTTTTGCAAGCAGAGTAAATACGGCGCTGGAGATAAATTCAATTTAGCATAGAAAAGCTCCACAAAAAAAAGAAACAGTGAAATACTGATTATTTGGGCCGTAGATCTACTTAAAATCACAGATCCAATTCGTCAAGTATAAAGAGCCTAGTAGTGAAGTTTCAAATAGTGCTCTTTGCTGGCAGGAAAAGGGGGGGGTTATATTTTCCATCAAAGATTTATATCAAGTCATTTAACAAAGAAAGATAAGTCAAAGTATAACACATTGAGCTAAATGCCAATAGGCCAACTCAATCGTTCTATAGCAAGACTATAAATACCTGGGGGAATTTCTTCCCATAATGTTACAATTGTCCACAAACATAGCATGGTGTCCCAAACTCTTGCACATGGGAGTTGGATTGCACGCTTTTTTATATAAGAACTTCCATCTCTGTAGTCAAAATATCGCCATCTCCGCTAGTTCCAAATGCAAGTCAAAAATTACCATTTTTTATATGCAATATCTAAATAAGCGTCTCATCACAACTTACAAGAAGCTTTTCCCAAGTGCACTTAGAGTTAAGGCAGTTTCCTCAAGGGTCAATGGGCAAAGTCCATCTCGTCGTTTAGCATCCGAGTCTATAACTTTTTCCTTACACCAAGGGTAGGAATACCTGTTAATTATATACAATTAAGTAAAATACCATGTAAGGAATAATTTGACTCTATTAGATATTTAATCACAAGTTTAATTAATCGAAATAACCGTAGTTTTCACCTCATATCCGTCGATTTTTTGCCTCGGTTTCGGTGCAACCTTGAGTGCACCCCGAGAAAGCTAACATATCCATTTCATATCGTAGATGAAGCACCAGAAAGTCGCCTTTTTCCCTCAGAATGCTAACAACTCTTTGTCCTAATTCTTCAATTTCAGGAGTGAATTTCAATGCTTGATAATTCACCTTACACTGTAACTTTTGAATATCGAGTGGCAACCCGTTATTTGCAAGTCGAGCATCAGTTTTGTTCATATGTACGAGTTTATGTGTCAAAAACAGTGGAAGAATCTGTTTTGACACAAAAGAATTGGATTTAATTACATAGTGACACCATTAATGAAATTATTATGACTCAATTCACATCAAAGTTTTGTGTAATGTAGGTAAATGGTTGGATTAAGCTAACCTGGTTATAATAATAGGAAAGGTCAGACCAGCTAACGGGAGCCAACGAGAAAGCTTGCGGTTTTTCTTCAAATCGTTTCTTCGTACTTGGAGGTAACTCTTTCAAAATTCGAACTTCATCTCTCAATGAATTGATGAAATGGTCAACATCAAAAATGTCTTGGAAATCACTGAAAGAGAAGAAAAGCTCAAGAAAATTTATACATATTCTTAATATTTTTGTCCACAAAAAAGAGCTATCATGAGTAATTATATACCTAGAGAATCTAGGATCCTTCCAAAATGATCTTTTATCCAATTCTGGAACAATTAGAGTGACATTCAAATATCTTGCAATGGCAACCATATCACATATCTGCAAAGAGTGAACTACAAAGTAAATCCAAAGCACAACAGCAGGAAGTAAAACATAAAAATTAAGCATGATTTGAGTCAAAATTAATACTAATAATAAACAATTTACCGCGGCTCGCATTTGATTAAGTCCACCATTACAATACACCAAAAGGTAACCATTGTTTTTATAAACCCCTGGAAAAAAATTGCATTCAAATTAGTCAGCCTAATTAAACTGGTTCCCTAATAAGCTAACTGCCAAATACCAAACACTGAATAAATCACATGACCAAACAAACAAAACCATCATCACTGCACAAAATTAAACATAATTCTTCACAATTAAATTCCAAAGCTCTTAGTCAATATATCTCCAATAATGGGAACATACAAATGGAAATAAAACCCCCCGCACTTTGCCCACCCCTTGCACCGCACCCACCCACCCCGCACTACCCCCACCCCCCCCCGCACCCCCCCACCACCACCGCACTGCCCCCACCCCCTGCACCCCCCACCCCCCGTGTTGCCCCCCTACGAAGGATTAATCGGTAAGGATGTGGAAGAATGTCGAACATCGAACATGGCCGAATTCAAATTAAGCTCAACATAGCTGTAGAATTGTGAGTGGGGCTTACACTTTTTGTAATTGCGGTGGTGTGAAATCTCAATCAATCAAAGTGAAAGTGGTGTGAAATCTCAATCAATCAAAGTGAAACTTGAAATTTAAAATCGAAACTACGAGATGAGATAACAAATAGGCAAGAAGAGTGCGAGACAATAGCGATTATGAAGCATATCAAAGATAGTCATCTAGCCATTTAAACCATCCACCGCACCCCCCCATTCATATCCCACTTGCACACACACCTCTTCACACACCCACCTTCACACACCTCCACCCATATCCAGTCTTCCCAAACCCTTGCCATCCGACCCTTCACATCCCCCCGAACCCCACACACACACACGACCCCGCACACACAACCCCCTTCCACATGAACACTTGCATAGCTTATTCATCTAAAAATTACAACTTTCACCAACCATTACAAATTTACTTTGCACCATGAAAAACAATACACCATATAATACGAATTAAATACACCTCAAAAACAACAGAATTTATTTCAAACGAACTATTAATCAAAGAACAACATATTGATTACCCAATTCAAGCGAAAAATCGATCCACAAAATCAAAACCACAAATTAATATGAAAAATTCAAAACCCCTAATTTTAGTGGGAGAGTAGTAATTAACTTACATGAACAATCGAAGAACAGAGGAGAAACCGAAGAAGAACAAGGCAAATCAACTAAGGAAGAGGAAATCACCTCTTTTATTCTGCAACACCAACAACAACAATAAAAGCACAAAAAATTAAATGAAAGAGCAAACCCAGTGGTGGTGGTGGTGGAACCCAGAGAAAGAAAAGAAAAAAAACCAATTAGTTCTTAGTTCTTACCAATTGACAACTTAGCAATGCAAAAGGATTAACAGAGACAACCTCAGCGAAATCGGATTTTGAAAAGCCGAATTTGAGAAAGAGCTCAAGTTTAGGTTTTAGGGTTTTGTCAACTTTAGAGAACAAAACAAGGGGTAAAGAAGATACAACAATTCGAATCCGGGAATCGTTTAATTCATTTTGTCTAAGAAATTCAATAACTAAATTAGCTTTTTTGGTGAATTTGAAGCAACTCACCTTCTTTGTGTTTCTAATTTGACGGAGTTGATTGAGTTTGGTTGAAGTTGAATGCGCATTTTGCTTGGAAAACCCTAGATTTTCCACCAAGTAATCTGCGAAAGGGGGGTTAGGTTTTTCAGAGATTGATGATGGCGTTGAGTAGAATAGAAGCTGTTGAAGATTGGAGATGAATATTGGCTAGGTCTTCTCGCCGTCGTTGGAGTACAAGTGGAGAATTGTAGAAGGAAGGAGAATAGAATAAGAGGGAGAATGGTGAAAACGCGGGCTGTTAGACCAAAAAAAAAATGAATATTAACCGTTGCGGTTCACAGAACCGCAGCGGTTAACAGAGAACCGCACCGGTTTTCTGTTAACTGTTTCGGTTTTCTGAGAACCGCAGCGGCTTATGTTCCCCATTTTCCCACCTAAAATTTCGAGGATTTACCGATTCGGTTCTCTTAAGGACCGCATCGGTTGTGTTGTGACATATACCCTTTTTTCCACTAGTGGTCTACGATTACTGGAGACTTCAAACTCTGGGTAGCCCGCCTCAATAACATTCTCCATCTCATCAATGGCCATACAATCGAGTTGGCACGGGTATTCTCGAAGGGTATATTCTGGGCTATCAGGCTCAAATGAACCTTCATATCTCATGCTATCAACTGAAGAAATTGTGGATATTGAGTTAGGTAGGTCAATCTCAATGGCATTCCCACCCCTTTGAGCCCCATCTATTTCTATATACATTAGTTCAGTGCTAAAATGAAGAATAGTGGCTAACCATACTCCCTGGAACTCATGGTTATCTCTGTTCCACTCCCCATTTGGTAAGACTACATTAGCGTACTTATCATGGAGGGTTTGGTATTTGGGTGTCTGAGGAAGATGAATTAAGGCTAATAAAACTTGGTAGGGTTCCTCACTGACCCATGGTTCCCAGTCAAATGCATTCATACCACTGGCCTCAATAATATCATCTATAAGATCAGGGACCGTTTTTCCTTCCAAAAGAAGTTCTTCAGAGTAATACATGTCCCTCATGCGGTTAATCATCTGTAACAAAATTACTCATTAAAAGAAATATAATACACATAATACTACTATTTGCTCGCCAATGCAGCATGACCTCCTTTCTTATCCCATACATAGGGAATAACATAAACTTTTTCCTCTACTTCCAACAACAATCATATAAAAGGAAGAAGAATTGAGATATTACAAGAACAACATCATAAGAGTAATACGAATATATGGTAACTAAATAAAATAATATAGTCCAAGATTTATACTAAATGCACCACTATGGCTTAAAATATCTATTTCAGAAATTTTAAAGTGTACTTGATTTCAAGATATAAAATAGCCAAGGTGATTATAGCTCCCAGGTAAGGAAGTTACCCACCACGTCGGGGAGAGCCTTCCTAATCTTATACAGAGCTTGTCACCCCAACATATCTACACCCTTCATCTTTCCAAATAAAAATATATATATATATATATATACCTTTTTGTGGCACTAGCAAGACGCATCTATATAAATCGTCAAAAGAAAACAATTAAACTTAACAACAACATTTATAATGCAAATGCGAAACTCTATATGCCCATCTTATGTCTACCCATCAATTTTAATGTTCAACTTTTATCTTTTCAAGACCTGAAAAACTTATACCACTTTGTAACACCCCCAAATTACTCACTTTTAAATAAATAATTTAGTAAATAATATTTGAGTAATTTAGGAGTATTACCACCACGTGACTAACACGCTTTCGGTAACCAACTACTAACTAACAAAATAACTTGCAACGGAAGACTTTAACCAAATATAGTAACAACTCTTTATTAATAAAAGTAAATATTGTCTCAAACTTAAAACAAATAAAACACCCTAGTCTAGGTGAAGATCCCTTTCCTAGTATGCTCCCATGGACATCCAAAATTCACTTGCAAAACTGCTTACCAAAAGGTAAACAGGTTAAAGCCAAATAGGAAAAAGAAAATACGCATCAGTATAAAACTGAGTACGAAATGTACTAGATAAGTAACACATTTGCTAGTTGGTAACAATTTATATTTCGAAAACTCCATCACTAATAATTCAAGAATAACTTTTTAAGAATAAACTCTTTCCAACACTTTAATAATAAATCAAGAATAAACTTTGAGAACAAACTCTTTCCAAATAATTTGGATTAACAATAACATTGAAAACAATTCCTCTTCTTATCCCCCCTTCCTTTTCCTAAGTGTGCACACCCCCCAAGCTAGTCATCCCATCACGAATCTATATCAAGGGGTAACAATAATTGCCAACAAGTGGACTTTGAAGCATAAATCCTTCTTGAAATTAATCAAGCGGTAAATAATAATAATATGACTTGTAAGTCATGAATAAATCTCCTTTCCTCATAAACAACTTTTTTTTGAACATTCAAAGTTCATAAACCAATCAACCATTCCTTGCAATAATAATTTAATTTTCCAAAAAGGATAACAAAACTTTTATATGAAAATGATTGATAAAATCATTCCTTCTTTACACCTCCAAGAGTGAATAATAAAATATTGTAACCATTTTAAACCAAATTTCCAAATCCATTCAACCATTAAGTCAATAAACAACTTTATCACATAAAATCACATTTAAAAAGATCTAGCTACATAACTACCCTGATCTTGCACAAAGAGTATACTAGTATCTCCACTTAGTCTTAATCTTGAACGATCTCCTAACCAACCAATATAAAAATCTAATAAGTAACTTATCACATGAACTTAATCATGAATTCAAACATGTATAACCTATCATGAGCATAATATTTTTGAGTAAGAAATATGAAAATATTTTTCTTAAACAAAAGAAAATTGGAACTTGAATAAGAAACAAAACTAGAATAGATTAAGAAGAGAAGGAAGAACCTTGAAGTAAGAGAGTATGGATTCTTTAAAGTTTTTGTGTGGAAAAGATGGCTTATGGTATGGGGTATTTATAGGAGTAGAATAGGTAGTACTTAATTTCCAAAATTGAATACTTTGTAACCTTCACCATAAATTATGAGATTAAACCAAGATTTGTAACCTCCATCATAAATTTGAAAGTTTTAGGAAAAAAATCCCCCTCCCCATTTACTATAGAATCGAGCCGAAAAAATGGCTAAAATTTTTTTTTTTCCAAAATTCATTTTCAATTTTTTTTTTTTGAAAACTTGATAAAATTTTGACTAAGATTTAAACCAAAAGCTTAACAAATCCAAATTTGGCGCCATTTCCCGCCAAAATAATTTTAAAATAACTGAAATTACTAAAATACCCTTTGCTTAAAATATTTATTTTAGAAAATAAATATTTTAATTACTTGAATAAATACTTAAAGATATGGGGTATTACATCCACCATCGACCCTAGAAATTCTAGCCACCCATAACCTCTGAAATCACACCACCCTGCCGTCATAACCCCCAGCCATCTCATAAACCCAAACCACTATCAACTGCCCCCAAACCTCCCCTCGAAAAATCCAAAAATCCGCCCAAACCACCACCCACACACAAACCTCCACCCCGAAATTTTCTGTCCACTCAGCACCGACATCCACAGGAGCCCACTCCTAACCATTGACAAAATCCACCGGAGCCCACTGCCACCAAGACTAGAAATTTACGGTATGCCTAGAATCCGAATGAAGGTTGGCCTGTTTTGGAGAAAATTAAATTCAATTGCTTGGATTTCATTAATTACAAGTGGAGAGCGAATTTTTTTTCGAGCAGCAAAATAAGATATTCATGAGATAGGTGAGAGATAGGAAAGATTTTTTGATGCAAGGGAGGCAATTGGGTGAAGATAGTGGAGTTGGGCATGTTAAAAGGAGTTGGTGAAAGAGGAAAGAGAAATGAATCAATACCAAAGAGAACCATGGTTTATATTATTGTTAATCTTTTACTCTTTTTATATTAAATGAAGAAAATCGTATAGGGAATGAGAGAAAAAAGAACTGCCAAGCGATGTAGAAGTTCTTGTTCCTTCTTTTAAGAGAACTATTCATATTTTTAGAAGTTTTCTTTTTTTAAGAAAACTCTTCAATAAATTAGTAGTTCTCTTAAGTGCGTTCTCTTTGCCCAATTTTATAGTAGTGATGGTGATAGTTAAGAGGTTCTTATGAGCCCTTGAATACCACCCATACATGATAATACTTTTGCATATAAGGTTGATGATTGTTAAGGAGAAGAGATAATACAAGAATAATAAAGATTACATAAGATATCCTAGGATTACAATCCTATCATATAATATCAAATATATATCACAACTATGATATCTAAAAGATATACAAGAATAATAAAGATTACATAAGATATCCTTGGATTACAATCCTATCATATAATATCAAATATATATCACAACCATAAATACAAATATTTGGAGATAACATGATTATCTCTAATATGCCCCCGCAAGATGGACTACAGGAGGAAAAACCAATCTTGAACAATGGTAACCGACGACGAACTCGAACTAGGAAATCAATGGATGATTATTTATTTTTTTTTTTTTTTTTTGTAGGAAAGCAATAACAAACGTTAGATAGTAACATAGAAGGTTATGATAGATTTTGAATTTTTTTAAAAAAGAAATATTGAGATAATGATGGAAAGAAATAAGAGGAAAGTGATAAGAAGGGTGGATTTGATTAAGCGGGAGAGGTTGTTTTTGAGGGATGGAAGTGGGTTGATCTTTTTGCTTTTCTTGCTTGTTTAAGGGCTCAAAAACATTTGTTTGGTGTTGAAGTAATTGTTGTTAGTGTTGGAGTGGTGATGGTGTCGCTTTTCAAGATACTTTGCTAAAGTAGTACTATATCTAGCATAGTTTTAAAGATAGAAAAGAAGGGTTGTAAGGAGGACGAAGAAGCACACAAATTTGAGGGAGGAAGCCATGAGTGGTAGAGGCTCAAAGTGGGGAGGAAGTTCATGGGATGAGAATAGGGCTTAGTGGCGGTTTATTTGATGGAGGAGGTGGTGGTGTTGGTTGTAGTGGTGGTTTTCTTGAAGAGGGTTCAAGAAATATGGTGTTTGAATTTGATGAATAAGAAGTAGAAGGAAAGATGAAGACAAAGGTTATGGTGAGGAGAAGGAGAGGAGAGAGAAAACTCATCTTCGTCGTCATCATGGTTTGACGATTGCTGTTGAAGGTTTTAGAGAGAGTTTAGGGAAGAGAGTGTTTGTTGTTGTCAAGGTTTGAGGTGGTGTAGAGAAAATAGAGAAAGAGAGAGTGAAAGATAACTTTAATTGGCAATTTACGGGGTTTCAAAAAAAAATTGAATGGCTTGTTTGGTAGTGTGAGGTTTACTACTGTAGATACATAATCATGTCTCCCCATTTGAGTACTCTATGATGACTAATACCTCGCTCTAATTGGTCTGGATCGAGGAAAGAATAAAGAACGAGTCTAAAATAAATATTTTAAGCCTAAAAACATATTCTAACTCTTTTTATTAACTCATTTCCAAAGACATTTTTTTATAAATAGTTTTACTAGCTCACTTTCTAAAACGTTTTAAAATAACTTTTTAAAAGCCCATGTTTGAAAAACCTTTTAAAAATAGTTTTATGAAAGCCCAAATCGTAAAACCCCTTTTCTAGCCCAATTTAATTAATAGAATTAATTAAATATATTTATTAGTTTTACACAAAGTCTTACAAAAGACCGTCTCACGTTAACACTAAAGTGAGACGAGTCCTTTTTCCTCCAATCCTCAAGCTCCTTCACTTGTTTTGACCATCCATCTTCAAGCCTTACCACCGCCGTCTTCCCCCCTACTGTTTCCACATTTCCTTCCCTTCATGCAACTACAAAAGCCTTCTTTATACTCTTCTCGCAGTATCTTCGACCAATCTGGAATATTCACCGGCAACGACGCTGCCGCATCGCCGAGTCTCCTCACTGGTGTCGGTGCTCGCCGCGTCGACTGTCGCCAACTCCAAGTCTCTGCCGAGTCGGATCAATCAACCTGCCCCATATGTCTGATTCATCGAACTCTAACTCGAGTGTGGTTTTCGGGGGTTGGATCTGGATCGGGTCGCTCGTTAAGAATCGGTAGTTACTTACTCTTTGTTGTACTCGCCATATTTTGTTTTTTTGGGGTGTTTGTTTGTTTGGAAATGGTTGAAATGGCTAAGATATGTGGTTTTTGAAATGTTGGTGATGTTGTAGCTGATCAGGTGGAGGTTCCTATTGGTGGGTGGGACTGTTCTTCCGGTATTAAATGTGGTGGTGGCCAAAAGAGATGGGGGCTGGTGAGAGAAGAAACTGGGTGTTAAAAGTTTTTCAAAGGAGATTGGATTTAGTTAAGGAATTTTAATAATTAGTTACATATTTTTGGCTCTTAGTTATGGTTTTCTGATTCATAGTTAGCTTTTGCTTAATAGTTATGAAATTCAGATATATAGTTATGATTTTTAGGTTATTAGTTATTAATTGTGGTTAATAATTATGGTTTAATGGTTGGTAGTTGTGATTCTGGGTATTAGTTATTGTTTTCTGATAAATAGTTATGATATTTGGGTATTTAGTTATTATCGTTTTTTACATTAGTTATGACTTTTTGTTTTTTTAGTTCCGGTTTATGACTAATAGTTTTAGTCTAGAAATTAACTGAAAGATTATAATTATAGTATATGAATAATTATTTGTTAATTTCATGAGTAACAATGATGCATGGTTTTATGGTTATAGTTTTGATATTTGGTTAACAATTATACTTTGAGGGTTGATAGTATGGGCGGTCAATAGTTATGATTTTAAGGTCATTAGTTTTATTTATTGTATGCATTAGTAAACATTGTTTTTGCATTGGTTATTTGAGGTTGGCATAACTAATGCAAAAATGCGATAGTTATTCAAGAAAGAGAGAATTAGTGCGTTAGTTATTTAAAAAAGAGAGAATTATTTATGCGTGATGCTGAAATTATGGCCAATAAAATGCATTATAATCTGATATTTTTGATATAACTAATATACTTCAACGCTTAACTAATATACTTTAGCGTTTAACTAATATATACTTTAGCGCTTAACTAATTCACCCAGAAGCAATTTAAGGCTAGCATAACTAATAGGTGCAAGCGCTTAACTATTCTACTGCTGGTTTGATGCACGCGCGTGATGTCAGCATGACATCAGCGGTCTCACGTTAACACTAACGTGAGGCCGTCTCTCCAAAAACGGACTCTTAGTTTTATTGTTAAAGTATCTTTTATAAAAAAATCATCTTTCTCTAAAATATTTTTAAATATCCTTTATCTAACTATTTCCTAAAATCTTTGAAATAAAATATCTTTTAAAAACCTACTAGTTTTCGGTTACCTATTGCTTCCTAAAAACCTAAACCTATAAATACCCTCTACTCCTCTTTAACAATACCCACAATTCACGGCCAACTCACCAAAAACCCCACGGCACCAATTCTCCAAACTCACCGCCTAGAACATCAGCACCAATCCTCATCTAGAATCCATCTTCCTTATCCATGTCCTTCATCAACACATGAAAAGTCTAACTAATCCTCCCTCCAGTTAACACCTATACCTTACAATAATACTAAATTACTAATTCACCATCTGATATCTCTCGCATCCTAATTCTCCTCGCCTATTACTTACACTCCTAACTCATACTATAACTTTCCCTCAGTATCAGGGGCGGATCCAGCGTGGGTTCAGTGGGTTCAACTGAACCAACGCTGAAAAAAAAAAATAAAACAACGGCAAATAGAAAAAATAAAATCGGTTTAAAATGAAATTTCGTGCTTTAATACTCATAACCGAGACGTTTGTCTCAATGGTTATGTCAGGCGGAGTACATATTGGCCCAGTATATCGACCCCGGTTCAAATTTTGCTCGTAACATTTTGCTTCCTTTTCTCTTTTTAACTTATTTTCAGACATCTGCTAAAGTGCTAATCTCCTATCTGCATTTTGCTTTCCATATTTAGGTTTTGTACTCTTTCTGTACGTCTACAATTCTACACTTTTATAATTCTTGTTTCCTCTTTTTTGAGTTTTATGGACCATTTGTCTAATTTAATTCATTTTATATTAAAAAAAGTCTACAAAAATAATCTGAAACTTCATTATGTTCCCAAAATAAATTCAATTTTGGATTATTTTGAAAAAAATCCTAAGTTGGTATGGTGGTAAGTTTACAAAATAATGTCAATTAATTATTTTCCAATAACCAGATCCATAATGGATTAGCAAAAACAAGAAGTGTAAGAATTCGAATAATTTTAAAAAAGTCTCCTAGATTCTTGGAATCTTTCCCAAATAGTCCAAAGTTGGAATTATGTGAGAAGACAGGTGAGAGTTGAGTTTATTCATATTAAATTGCCCTTTCTTTTTTGTTTTTAAAACCCAACCTATTGTTTGACGGTCACTCTTCATGTTACTTTTATATTTTTTTATTCTCACATCCACTTCGTACATAGTTCATATCTACTTGGATATAATGATTTGCGTTGTTTTTTAAGTGTTAATCACTAAAGATTTTAGACTATTCATAGTTGTATTGTGACAAGTTTAACAATTGAAATAAATGATAATATATCTTTTACTCAAAAAAGTAACAATTTATCAACTTACTAGTTTTTTTTTACGGGACTTACTAGTTATTAGTTGGTTGTAATTTGGAGTTTTGTATAACCACTAAAGTATTAAATTTTTTGATCAATTGATCTTGGTCTTTTTAATAAGTCCGAACCACATGACCTAATTCTTGAATCCGCCACTGTCCCTCACTGATCATAAAACCATATATACGACAGTCCACAACTAATAATTAATCATATCGGCATCTACCACCACACTTAACAAGCCCACGAAAGTCAAACAAACGCAACATACAACGCAACACAACAAACTTTTTTAAAGGCTCGTTCGATATTTAATCCGAGATCCGTACAAATCAACGACCCAAACGGAGGTATAATTTCTGAGGGTTAAACAAAGTAACAAATTTTCTTTGCTTTATTTATTGTTTTTATTATTTTCTTGAAGTTACTAACATGCTATCCACAATATAGATTGTTAATATATTCCCAGGACTGTAAGTATTGTATATTATACTAACTCCAGTATTTTCTTTCCTTTTCATGAACATTATTTTTTATGATTGATTGCAATATTTTTCACCTTGTATATTATTGTTAATCAAGACCTAAATAAATGTTTTAACTAAATCAAATAACATGGACAACCTGCTAGGAACCCAGTAATCTTAATTGTTTAGTAACGTATCACCAAAAAAAAAAGTCTTTTTGATGTGTTTAATCAACCAACTTAGACTAGTGTTCTTAGGGTGCTTGAAAATATTCTCTGGTTATTCTTTTGCATAAAACTTGCTATGAATCGTATTAAATAGAGGCCAGCAATGAGCGAACCCTCACCCCCGAAGTCAATTTTTGGTTCCTGACCAACTATGAAGTCATGACGGGGAAATATACATTGGATAAGTCTCTAAATTGTCCCTATGGTTTCCAAAATATCCAATTAGACTTATGAGTCTTCTTTTGAAGACTTGTTGGCGATTTCGAAAACATATTTTAATAAAACTTTAACAATGGGGTAGTCAAATACGCACTCATCCCGCGTAGGCGAATAAAAACACGCCTACAACTACCACCATAGATGAAGGGTTCTCCAATAAAAGAGATGGCAGATGTAAAAGTTTATTGTTATCACCAAAAAAATTCCACCTCGGTAGAGATATGGTGATAGGTTTTTCATAATTTTAGTTGAACAATCATTTTTTTTAGAAGAGGATGATGGCTGGTTTGGGAGTGAAATTATCACTACCGCCATTGAGGGAGGACATTAGGGAGGAGAAGCGTGATTATGGATCAAAGCTCTAATACCATGATAAGTTTAAGTGAAGAGATAATATGAGTAAAATGATTGTTAAGTTTATTGAAAAGGTTTACATCCTATTTATAGTACAACCATGATATTTAAAAGATATACAAGAATAATAAAGATTACATAAGATATCCTAGGATTACAATCCTATCATATAATATCAAATATATATCACAACCGTAAATACAAATATTTAGAGATAATACATGATTATCTCTAATAGATGAGACCAAACCAAAGGAAACTTCATTCCTATTTCCCCGTTTACCCATCTTTTTTGTTGTGTTAGTTTGTGCCAAAAGCTGTCAACTTGAATAATATGTGAAGTTGCACCAACCAAAGGAAGAGGGTCCCATTTATGGAGTTACAAGTCATGTATGGCTGATGTGGTGGTTGAAAGTAGTCTGTTGCATTAGAGTATATTGTACGTAGTAGGCTACTAGTAGCCCATATATAGTCCTAACATCAGGATGAGCATTTAAAAAACTTTGGGGTTGTTTGACAATCGATTGTTGGCTGTTGGCTTTTGGCTGGTTTAGTTGGGCATTTGTTTGGTAGGGATTGACTATATGTATTGGCTTTTTAAGTTGGCTGTTTTAAGCCAGCTTTGTTTGCAAAAGTGTTTGGTAAAATTAGTTGAATTGTTGGTACATTTTATTAGAGAGTTTGTGGTAACAAGCCCGATCCAAAAAGCTTACTCCAACTAGCTTTTTCATTTTGGCTTAAAAGCAGCGAACACCAACCAAAAAGCCAATAACCAAACACTTTTTTTGGCTGCTTGACCAAATTGAAAAGCCAAAAGCCAATGAAAAAGTCATTTAGCAAACATGGCCAATATTTAATTGAAATTAGTTCTATAATCATTGTCTCTATAGTTAACACGAGATTTTAATAGTTGCTCTTGCACAGTAAATATATGGAACTCATAAATATATTTTTTGCCATTGTTTGGTGGGATTAGGGGGTAAGTTAGTGAAAAAAAATTAAGGTGTGTGCTAAGAGTATTAATTAATGCAAGCTAAAAGAGTTCGGAAACTTTAGAAGTTGATTGGAAAAATCACAATTGCCAGTGTTTAGATAGCACATAGACATTGTTCGCCAATTCAAACTTGCATTTTGATTTATCGAAATATAATAGGCACCTTAATGCGAAAGATTTCTTCTGATCTTCAAAGACTTGTTGTCTTCTCAAACGTTAAGGAAATTGTAGCTTCTTATATAGTATAGCTTATTGTGTAAATCTTCAATCTCTAACGGCACCATAATGACAAGAATCTCCAATCTAACAAATCGTGTCTAATGGATCAATTCCTTGCATACCGTTGAAAAGTGGGGTTATTTTGTATATAGGCTTTAGTTAATGTATGTAACAAATCATTTTCAAGGGAAGATAGCAGTTGTTTTCATCTCAGCTTCTTGTACATCAATGGCAAATCCCTTCCCCGATTGCTTCCAGTGATCCGCATATGAAATCAAATTTTCTGATGGTGTAATATCAGCCCTTGATGAAATCAAACTCTGAGTTGATATTTGGTATCTCTCATCCCTCTTTTTAACCAATTCTGTGCTCACTGTGCTCTCAGATTGAGGGGACATCATAAGCGATGGTACACCTAGTGGTAGCTTATCTCCTTCATATATTAAAATAAAAACCATTAGTTAATACAATTAAAAATTTATACTCCAACAAATAAGTGCAACAATCGTTCTTTAAAGTAGATTTCAAGAATAAGCACCATCTTTTCTCTTCTCAAAACTTATCATCATATCTTCTCTCCCTTCTCTCCCTTTCTCCTAAACCCTACCTCCATTAGTGAATTTGAAAGGGCTCATCGATTTTATCGGTGGATAGCCCCACCTTAATTTTAATTTTCATTGTTGTTTAGCTTTGTTTATGTATGTTCCTTCTTGTTTGAATAATACTTCCTCCTTTAAAGAGAGGATTGTTTCTCGCTTGAAAGAAAGAGTTTATTCTCTTCTCCTTGGGAGAGACTTTAGTTTACTCCTTTGTTTCTAGATGAATTATCGTAATTTTGGATCATTGATGAAGAAAAGCAGATTTCAGATCAACAATTACAATCAATGGTATCAGATTTAATTCTATTTCAAAACTACAGCATATCGAAAGACCCCCTCGTTGAAGGTCAGATCAAAACAAATGTGGAAGAGAGTATGCGGATTTGTTAGATCTACTACACAACGATCGTGGTTTTGCAAATTCTGAATTTTATTTGTTCAAAATTGTTATGTATTTGTTATTCCTGATTTCTATTGTAGATGTCGTATGACTCTTTTATTAATGAATTAATTTTACTTTCAAAAAAAAAAAGTAGATTTCAAGAAATTTCGACTACACACACCACACACACACGTCAATAAGAGAACAAACATACTCATTTAATTTGAGATTTGTTTCATGGTTTTTTCACAATATCGAGTGTATATAAATTTTAGTAATACATAATTAAAGATATTATACTAACAATCAATTTGTGTGATGAAAATAATGGAAAAGCATGTATTATAATTTTTCTTTGAGGGGTATTGTATTTAATTGGAATTAGATGAATTGATAGTAGTTTTGTTAGGACTCTATTTATGTTATACTTTCAGAATAGGTTGATTATTTCGCATCTAAGTAGGACTCTTAGGCTGTATAAATATATTTTGATGATCAATGAGAAGGGTGACTGACATTGAACTAAATTTAACATGGTATCAAGAGCCTAAACCAGGAAATTTTCTCTCCAAAAATCTGACCAAACCCGAAACACATCTGCCAAGACTCGATTTTTTTTCGAGTCCTTCCTTGACTTATTCGAACCAAAAACTGATCCAAGCTTCGATTCTTTTCGTTGCTTTGCTTCTCTCCTTCACTGTTCATCATAGATTTACCACTTCAAACATATTCTCGTCGCACACGTCGTGTCACCATGACCGAAAATACCGAACCATCGAACCCAAAACCCGGTTTACTTTCTAGGCTCGAATGATAATCCGGGCAATTTAATCACACCCATTCGGTTGAAAGATGACAACTTTGATGAATGGGCACGTGCGATCGCATGTCCCCGAACGCCAAACGCAAACTTGGATTCTCGGATGGTACTATCCCCAAACCTACCATCGCGGAACGTTTGGCTTATTGGAGTACTGTACACTCCATGCTTGCTTCGTGGCTCCTCAATACTATATCTCCAAACTTGCGTTCGTCAGTCTTGTTTTTCGATAACGCACATGATTTGTGGAAGCACCTTAAGGAGCGCTATTGTGTTTCCAACGGCACGCGAATTTGCCAACTTAAATCTGACATTAGTGACTGCAAACAGCAAAAGTCGGAATCTTTGGCCGATTACTTTGGCCGATTGACTCGATTATGGGATGAACTATCCTCCCTGGATGTGGCGCCATCTTGCCCCACCGGTGGTGCTAATTGCCCTAGATGCAATTTGTTGAACAAACTCGAGCCCAGGAACGTCTTCACCGTTTCTTGATTGGACTTGACGACTGCTACGCCCCGCTTCGCTCGCACATCCTTGCCCAAGATCCACTACCTTCCGTCACACGTGCTTATCAAATAATCTCCCAGGAAGAGCGTTTGCGGGGTCCCACGGCCGCGTCCTTACCGACGCCAGGCGAAAGCTTCGCGTTCAAGGTCGATTCTCGAACTAAAACTCGACCATCTGCAGATTCTGTCATCTGCTCGCATTGTAACTTCGAAGGCCACGAGGCCTCTGGGTGTTTCCAGCTGATCGGGTACCCCGAGTGGTGGGGTGATCGCCCTCGGGGTCCGCACGGTTCGTCGTCGGTGCGTGGCGGCAGGCCCAGCCGCAGTCGTGGCGGAAAAGGTGCACCACCAGTACGCGCGAATAAGGCCGTTGCTGGTGGTGGTTCGACTGACAAGCCGAGTGGGGGGGGGGAGCGTTAACCTCTCAACCCCGTGGCCCTGTGAGCGCTGGTCTTGCAGGGATCAATACTGAACAGTGGCAGAACCTTCTTGATTTACTGAACTTACCTAAACCAAACGAACGTCTGAAAGGTGAGTTTTTATGGATATTAGATACTGGTGCCACACATCATGTAACAGGCACGTTTTCGCACTTCACGACAGCGCACAAAATTCATGGGTGTCCGGTTGGTTTGCCGGATGGCAGTTCTGCAGAAGCTACTCATGAGGGAGATGTGGTTCTTCCTCGAAATCTAAAAATTCATAATGTTTTATTTGTCCCTAATCTTGATTGTAATTTGATTTCCGTCCCGCAATTATTAGATTCTGCGAATTGTATTATTCAGTTCACTAAAACGTTATGTGTATTACAGGACCGAACGACGAGGACGCTGATTGGAGCGGGTGAGCGGGAAGATGGAATTTTCTTTTTCCGAGGTGTCCCAAAGGTGAAGGTCATGGCAGTGGATGGCATGGCATCGATTGATATTTGGCATAAGCGGTTGGGTCATCCGTCGGAGAAAGTTTTGCGCCATTTACCGTGTGTGAGTCAATCTAGCATTAGTAGCTGCAATACAGATGGGTGTGATCGATGTTTGTTTCCGTGCCCATCACCCTAGGACTAGTTTTTATTATAGTAATAGTCGAGCTAGTAGAATCTTTGAGATAATTTATTGTGATGTCTGGGGCCCTTATCGAACTAAGTCTGCTTGTGGTGCCTCATATTTTTTAACTTTAGTAGATGATTTTTCCCGTACTGTTTGGACATATTTATTATATAATAAATTGGAGATTGAGATTATGTTTATGCACTTTGTGGCTTTCATTGATAGACAATTTAATCAGAAAATCAAATGTGTGCGCAAAGGATAATGGCACCGAATTTAATTGTCTGAAAAGTTATTTTGGGAAAAATGGCATCCTCTTTGAAACTTCTTGTGTTAAAACTCCCCAGTAGAATGGCCGCGTAGAACGGAAACACCGTCATATTTTAAATGTTGCCCGTGCCTTGCGTTTTCAGGCTAATCTACCTTTGAGATTTTGGGGGGACTGTGTTCAGGCAGCGTGTCATTTAATTAATCGAACTCCATCTGTCATTCTTGATTATAAAACTCCCTATGAATGTTTGTTTGGCAAGCCTCCTAAGATGACATATATCAAGATTTTTGGTTGCCTGTGTTATGCCCATAATTTATATCATGGTGGTGATAAGTTTGCTAGTCGGAGTCGTCGTTGTGCCTTTATTGGCTATTGCTCCACCCAGAAAGGATGGAAATTATATGACTTAGAAACCAAGAAATATTTTGTTTCCCGGGATGTGAAGTTTATTGAACATAAATTTCCTTTTCGTGTGTCTGACCCATTGACTGATCAAAATGATTCCACTAAATTGGTGGATTTGGAGCATTGTGAAGAGGAGATGCCTATGCCCCTTGTTGACGTTCCCGTGCTGGTTGAAGGGGGACTTGGTGCAACAGGGGATGGGGCGCATGAGGTGGAGGCCGGTGTGGGTCTTGAGGCTGACCCGTAGCATGTGGACGAGGGGGAGGCCGAGGCTAGGGAGCCTCGACGGATGCCAGACGTGGCCCCGTCTCATGGGGCGTTGGATGGTGCGGCGTCTTGTGGGGCGCAGATTCAGGGAGGGAGTAGAGAGGGAAATGTTGAGGTGTTGGGAAGAGGCAGACGGACCAAAATCCCCATTAAAAAATTGCAGGATTATGTGACTCACACTATAGTGAAAAAGAAAAGTTCATCAACTCCTACTGACTTCAAAGATCGTCCTCAGGTACTCCCTATCCTATTACACATTATGTTAGTTGTGAAAAGTTTTCTGACAAACATCGCAGATTTCTAGCTGCTATAACTGCAGGGAACCCTCCTAAGTCATTTAAAGAGGCTATGAAGCATGAAGGGTGGCGTAAAGCCATGGGAGCTGAAATAAAAGCTCTGGATGATCAAGGCACATGGGAATTGCAACATCTTCCTCCAGGCAAGAAGGCCTTGGGGAGCAAGTGGGTGTATACGGAAAAATATGATGAGCAGGGAAAGTTGCAGCGTTTGAAGGCCAGATTGGTTATATTTGGCCATCATCAGGTGGAAGGTATTGATTATAATGAAACTTTTGCCCCTGTAGCAAAAATGACCACAGTTCGTACTTTCCTGGCCATTGCAGCTGTGAAAAAATGGGATATTCATCAGATGGATGTCCATAATGCATTTTTGCATGGTGATTTGGAGGAAGAAGTGTATATGAAAATTCCTCCTGGCTTTCAGGAAGGAAATACTAATCTGGTATGCAGAATGAAAAAATCATTGTATGGTTTGAAGCAGGCGCCTAGATGTTGGTTTATGGGTTCAGACAGTCTTATTCTGACTATTCTCTGTTTACTTTGACCAGGAAAAATCTTCAACTGAACGTTCTTATCTATGTGGATGATATGATTATTGCAGGGAATGATCAGAAAGCTTTACTGAACTTCAAAGCTTACCTTGGTAAATGTTTTAAAATGAAGGATTTAGGTGCTTTGAAATATTTCCTCGGCCTTGAGATTGCCAGGGGACCGCAGGGAATATTTATGTGTCAGAGAAAATATGCCTTAGATATCATATCTGAGGTCGGTTTACTGGGTGCCAAGCCCGCTGAGTTTTAATGGAGTAGCACCATCAGCTTGCTTTGGATGATGGCCCTTTGTTTGATGATGTAGAGAAATATCGCAGATTGATGGGCAAGTTGATTTATCTTGCGGTTACTAGACCTGATTTGGCATATTCTGTTCATATTTTATCACAGTTTATGCAGGATCCTAAAATTGTTCATTGGGAGGCAGCTTTGAGAGTGGTTCGATATTTGAAGAAAAATCCAGGACAGGGAATATTATTTCGTTCTGATAGTGATCTCCACCTTGAAGGATGGTGTGATTCGGATTGGGCCAGTTGTCCGATTACCCGGAGATCCCTGAGTGGGTGGTTTGTATTGTTGGGATATTCTCATGTTTCCTGGAAAACTAAGAAGCAGCCTACAGTATCCCGCTCATCTGCAGAGGCGAGTATCGTTCTATGGTCGCTATTGTTTGTGAATTAAAGTGGTGAAGCAACTGTTGGGTGATCCGGGGAGTTCAAAGATCGTGCCGGGATGAGATTGTATTGTGATAGTCAATCTGCGTTATATATTGCCAGGAATCCAGTCTTTCATGAACGTACTAAACATATTGAAGCAGATTGTCACTTTGTTCGTGATGCAGTGACATAAGGTCTTGTGAGTCCGTCTTATGTTCCTACTAAGTTTCAGTTGGCAGACATTTTTACTAAAGCACTTGGTATGACTCAGTTTGAATTTTTGTTGTCCAAGTTAGGCGTACGTAATTTGCACGCTCCAACTTGAGGGAGGGTGTTAGGACTCTATTTATGTTATACTTTCAGAATAGGTTTATTATTCCGCATCTAAGTAGGACTCTTAGGTTGTATAAATATATTTTGATGATCAATGAGAAGGGTGACTGACATTGAACTAAATTTAACAAGTTTTTATATTAGCTTGGTGTAGTAATATTCTTGTTTCAATTTTTATTACTTGTAATCAAAATTTAGAAATTTAAATATAAATGTTTGTGATATTTATTACTCCCTCCATTTTATTGCTATTGTTGTTCCTATATTCCCTATCGGGAAAATTCAATATATATGTCGTTCCTATTTTGAATTTTCCATACATAGAGTAAGTTTATGGCTTACATTTCCCATTGGTTTTAAACTGCAATAAATGTATTCACACTATTCATTAGTCATATCTTATTCTTTTACCCCTTAAACTTTTTTTCTCATTGGTTGCCTTACATAAAGTAAGTCAATGGACTAGAATATTTACTTTTAATTTAATTTATTTTATTTAAAGTAGTGCGGAATCTTGCTCATTTTTTAAATTGCATTTGTTTATTTTCCGATTCCAAATAGGAACAACAAAAGAAGAGGGAGTATTATATAGCCAAAGATATTAATGGTCAAAGTTGCTTATAGAGAATCATAGATAGTTGCATATAGTTAATCTATCTCTAATCTTTGTTAACCCCTTCCCATGTCAATTAATAGAATAAAAAAAGGTTTAATAAATGTTACAACTAATAAAAGACGACGTAAGAATAGAATGCAATTACAATTTTGAAGTTACTTACCTCGGTCAACTTGCCAAGTACACCAAAACTTGCCATAAGTCTTGGCCAAGGTTTGGAGCTCTGGGTTTTGAATCATCCCTGGAACTTTAGGGTTTATCCACAGCCCTGCTTTAATCTGTAAACACTTGTACATTATTTTAGTTTCTCTTTGAAGGATAGGTCACATTAGCTAATGATTAAATACATCAAAGACTTTAACTACCAAGAAACTCAGTCCCTCCATTTCTTTCTATATGGCATCCATATATTTGAGGACAAATTATGACCATTAGTTACACTCAACTCATATTTAAAAAATTATAAGAAAATAATATTGTGAAATTATTTTTTAAGATATAGCTATATCTAATGGTGTAATTTTATTTATCATACTATAAAAGATGGTTACTTAAAAAAAATGCTTGTAATTAAAGTAAATTTTCAAAAAATATGTGTGCAGTATAAAAAGAAAGGGAGGAAAGTATATTTTTTCGTAGGGTTGTGAAATTTGCTCCAAGCATATATGGGTGACACTGAAAGACATCTACAGAAGTAAAGTATTTTAGCTTTTCCGTTTTTTTTTTGACATCTGTAAAATTTGCAAAAGAGTCTACAAAATACAAGTTGAAAGTAAACAACTAAAACAAGCTTTTGAACTCTTACATTACCGTCTAGCAAAGCAGAAGAACCCGGGACCGTGCCCTTTTGTCACCGATACCTACCACCGTGCCCTTTTGTCACCGATACCTACCTTAGAAAGGAAATATACTTGAGGTATTTCATTTTCTTGCGTAGCATGGATAGAGTGACTCGAGATGGGGTTGAGACAGGGGTTATAGTATACATATGAACTCGTCATAATGTTGAGAAAAGAAAGGGGGTGGTTGCAGCTGACTTTTGTACCAATCCAGTGGAAGAGTGTGTAATGTCACTACTCTTGACATCGACATCGATGATGAGTCCTTGCTCATCAGTTCCTTCCATGTCGATCATAACCTCTTCGGTGGATCTGGCCGCTCCAATATCATAATCCATAGTCACTGAGCTACCTACGCTCAGATTAGTAGGAAGATTATTGAATTGTCCTAGGCTTACCAGCTTTGGTGCATCATTTTCCTTCTTTGATATGCATCAAATTCTTTCTCTGGTGCAATACTGGTAGGCGTTTGCCGTGTACACCTAACCAAAGATAAATTTCTCCTACTCTCATGCACACTAAGCAAGTATAATGGAAGTAGGGATCGTATCCACAGGGAAACAGGGACGAGCTTTATATTTAGCGTGAATCAGTACTTAGATTAAGCTAAGGGCCGAGAAACCTAATAACAAGGGGGGTTTCAAATAGATTTACGAACAAACTACAACTAACTAGCATATAAATAAAATGAGAAATCAATATGGGAAGAACTTGAATCCGATTAACATCCACTTCAATTCATTATCGATCCTTGAACCTCAACTCTAATTATTTCCATGATTATCTATTGTTGAGAATTAATCTCGCATTCTCCTTATTCTTAGTTGAATAGCACGATCAGCGTGACTATAAAACCCTAACTAAAGGATAACCTAGTCCGATCAGCGTCTAAGTTCAATCCAATAGCAGCAATAAACACTGAGAACCAATAGACCTGCTAATGTCATACACGCCATAAACATTCAACAGTTGATTCAATTTCCCCAAGAAATAACCAAGACGATCTGCATCTAAGTTACTCCCTAGTTTGCTACCAATTGATAAAAGAATAAAACAATCCGATTCTATTCTTAAACCTAGCATTCGATTAATTACACAATCAAACTAGTAACGTTCCTAGCATAATTATGTAATAATCATAGATCACAAGCATATAAATTGAACCATAATCAAGGAAAATAGATAGAGAGGAAAGATCTCACAATAACGGTTGAAGCTTCATGTTAATTTTCTTCAAGGAACAGTTCAAGCTACAATCCGATAGCAAAAACCAAATCCAACATTGAAATCTCTAAGAAAACTAAGAAAAATAACAAAAGTGAGGAAGGAGAATTAAGAGAGGAGTGTTTTTTCTCTCTCCTCCATTTCAGCTCTGCTCCTCCTCTTCTCCTCCTTCCTCCCTAATATTAGGTTTTAGGAAGCTTTTAAACTCCGCACAAAACGTGGCCCCAAGCCAACTTAAGCATCGCGAGTCGCGATACTGATCTCGAGTCGCGAAGAGTACACTGTCTTCCCGCACAAATTGGCTGGGCAAAGGGGGTCGCGAGTCGCGAAGATCCTCGCGAGTCGCGAAGGCAGGGGTCGGGAGTCGCGAGATCCTTCGCGAGATCCTTCGCGGGTCGCGAGCTGCTTGCTCTCGTGCCTGCTGGGCTTGCGATGCTGCTGGGCAGCTTTGGCTGGCGATGATGCTGGGATGGAGTGTGCTAAGCCTCGCGATGCTGCTTGGTGCTTTGCTTGCTGATGGAGGCTCGAGGCCGACGTGAGCTGTGTGGGTGGTTTGCTTGGCTAGTGCAACGATGTTGTGGATTTGTTTCAACCACTCATGCTTCTAGGAGCTCGGAACTTACAACTTTAACTATAATTAATATACAAAATTCCGAACTTCCGCTAAGAGCAAAATAAAACGCAAACGTTAACAATTATGATCAAGACCCTTAGCAAAAAGCACCCAAAATATAATAAAAACACCTTATAACTTGAGCGTATCAAAAACACACAGACATCCAGGAGTATTCACTAGGTTTATGAACCATAACTTGCCTTCCTTGGATCACGTTAGAGTAGGTAGAAGAAGAAAGGTGTAGTGTCTATAAATTCTTATGCTTGTTTGTAAACCCAAACTTGGTTGATGTTGTTCTTGAAAAAGTGTTCAATCTTGACTCCTTAGAAACCGCTTTAGAATTTTCCAGTATTATCTTCTCAGTCACACATTCATTGTCGTGTAAAATGGAACCTCCATTGCTGCCCGAGTAATGTAAATTGTCTGCCTTGCCCTTTGTGGTATAGGTAGACACTAATGGAACAATTGAAAATAGGGGTGTTAATTTCATATATCCGATCCGATCCGAAAATTTCGGATCGGGAAAAATGCGATCCAAATCCGATCCAAAAAAATCGGATATCCGAAAACAAAAAATTGAAATTTTCAAAGGAAAAGTTCATAAAATAAGTTTTGGATCGGATTGGATTATCGGATATTTTGAATATCCGGCCTTGAAAACGGATATTTTCGGATATTTCGGATATCCGAAAATGAAAATTTCTGATCCATATCCGATCTGAAAATTTTCGGATATCCAATCCGAAAACTAAAAAATCAGATCGGATATTCGAAGAACCGGATCGGATCGGATCGGATATCCGAAGAACCGGATTGGATCGACCGGATATTTATGAACACCCCTAATTGGAAAGACCTTCAAACTTCACCTGTTCTTAGCTATCAGATATATCCATCATCCAAAGGTCTCTTCCCTCCCAAAGGGACGACCTTGTTAAGTACATGATCAAAAGTCCCAATTGGTTGACTCTTATTAGTCAAGGAGCGGATTGGTTTGGCAGGTTTATCATGAACGCCTTTGGTAGAAACACTTGCTCATGTTGGTTTCCTTGAGTTTTACGAAGGTATGAAAGTTCTAAATTGATAGCTTTGCCAAAAGGTTCCATTGTGTAAGTTTTTTCAAGATCGAAAAAAGAGCTTCCTGAATTTTACCTATCCTAGCATACGCTTGGCCTCTCCTGTATGTAGAGGCTTTTGGTGTTATTATGGTCCATAGTCAAGATGACAAAGCATATAGAAATGACTTTGATTGTCGTAGTTGTGAAGCTTGAGTTTACAAGCTGAGAGGTTCGAAAAACAACCCAGAATCAGGATGGAGGTTTTAGGTTCTTGCAAAGCCTCCGGCGAAAGTTCTCCCATGATAGAATCCAGATTTATTTCATAAATCAAGGTGGCGGCACCAAACTCCTTTTTTTGAAGTAGCAATTACCCATTTCCTTCAGGTTAGAAGCCCATTCTAATAACAACCCAGGGGAAGAATCATCAAAACTCCCTAATTTCATTACATGCAATTCAAAATCCATACCCAATTGTTAAAACCTGAGTTTCCAATATTCTGACTGCTTAAAATCAGAATCCATGACGAGACTAACAAGCACAAACACAAATAAGCAGCATTGACTTCCCAAAAGGAAACAAACAACACAAAGTAGGACAACTAACAACTAGAACAAATAACTAGGGATAATCAAAAGCATAACGAACTGCAAGAATAGACAACCAAAAAAAATTTAAATCTATAAAGGGAACCTAAGACGTAGCCCGAAGCGGGGAAAGTTACTTTCCATCTTCAACCAGTCATCTACAGTGCTGGCGAATTTTGGCGGGACGAAATCGGAAAAACGGATGAGGAAGACGATCGGCGTACATAACGTCGGTTGTGAAGGGGGATAAATTTTGCAGCACCTGGTGGTGGAGAGACTGACACTAGAGTGAAGTAAAACACGTGGTTTCTAGAAGGATAATGGCTGGCCATTCGAGTATGGGAAACAAACGGTGTCTAAAGCTCGCCGGCAGCCAGAAGGAGAGCGCTGCAACCGACAAGCTTCACGGGAGAAGGGGGGAGGTGACAGAAGCTGTCGCTTTTGGTTTTCGCTAGAGGCGTTTCTAAGAGAAAGCTGATAGTGTATTTTATTGAGAGTAGTTAGCTTGAGGGCTTTTCCAATAGATGTTGTAAGAACATGTCAAAAAACAATTTAGAGAAATAAATAGCTATATGCATGTTTTACTCTCTACTTACTCAAAACTCTACACTACTACAAGCATATATTATACAACATAATAAATAAACTACAATTATTGTGCTTCATTAGCAATTACAGATAAATATAAGAATTTTTGTCCCAAACTACATTTAACTTTCAAGTTTTTGCGGGTAAGTCTACCTTATAAAAATATTGTTGTCCCCAAACTACCTTACTTTTACCATTTTGTTGTTGACAGCTATCTTATGCCGGTTTCCGGCGTTGGCTTTTGTTTTTTCCGGTTTTTTTAATGTCACGTTATATCACTTGACCTCTTCAAACCCTATTTTCATTTTCCCCACCTTAATTTTCCCATTTCCCTGTGCGCGCACGCTTTGATCTCTCATATCTATGTGACACTTTGTACCACCAATCCACCATTAAATTCCTCTTCTATTTAAACTAAAATTGAAACAATCACCCTCCTCAATCACCCTCTTTGTCTTCTCGAATCTCAAGCAATTTCCACAAGGGAAATTTTGTTTTTCCCACAATTTTGAACTGAAAAAACAAAAGTCAACGCCGAAAACCGGCATAAGGTAGCTGTCAACAACAAAATGGTAAAAGTAAGGTAGTTTGGGTCTACAATTTTTTTTTATAAGGTAGTTTCTCGCAAAAACTTGAAAGTTAAAGGTAGTTAAAGGCGGAGGGCTTTTTCAATTTCCTTCTAAATCTTTGACATTGTACAGTGGAAGTTTTTACTTTTATAGGTCTTCCCTTAATCCATATCCAATTAAGAAAAAATAGATAGTTTACTCTTTATTACCTTCATTCCCCACCTTATGATTTCCTGATTAAACACTATTTGTTATTATTACTTGCTGTATACTTCTATATGATTGTACAAAACCTGCCAATGATGATCAAATAGCACACTTTGAAACACGTACCGCGAATGTGTGGGAATGCCACAATTTTTGCTCATCTGGTGGGAGTGACTCAAATATTTTGTCAGATATTATATACTCAATTCCTGTTGAAATGAATAATTGTTAGATTTAAATAATCACTAAAATAGAAGTTCAATGAATAAGTTTTCGTGATTCATCTATGAGGCTTTAAGTTCGACCAAGTCATGTTATTTAAAACAAACTTAAATGGATCTGGTACGGTGCACACTAACTTAGTGTGCACCGGATTGGTAATTGATATTAACGTCATATAGTGAGTTTACTTATATACAATATAGTGAATTTCATTAACGGAAAACATATAGTAAAATAATATGCAATATAGTGGAGGATTTAATTTTAATGTTATAACAAGTAGGAAGATGTAGGTTGTGTAGTATATATCGTGACACACTAACACGTGCTTTTTATATATAGAAATGTGTAGTTTCTGCATGATATATTGAGTGTCTGAATGATATAGTGAGTATCTGCATGATATAGTGAGTGTCTGAATAATATAGTAGATTGTTTAGAAATGATGTAATTTCTGCATGATATAGTATGTTACTAAATGATATATAGTGAGTTTCTTCATGATATAGTGGGTTTCTGAATGATATAGTGGATTGTTTAGAAATGATGTAGTTTCTGCATGATATAGTGGGTTTCTGAATGATATAGTGGATTATTTAGAAATGATGTAGTTTCTGCATGATATAGTGGGTTTCTGAATGATATAGTGGGTTTCCGAATGATATAGTGGATTGTTCATAAATGATTCGTGCTTTTGGCCTGGTGCACACTAATGTAAACGTGAACCGGGTCCACACAAGTCAGATTGCATATTACTCCCTCCGGTCTTTATTAGTTTACCCGTTTCTTTTGCACAAAGTTTTAGGAGAAACAATGTTGTGGGACATAGAAAGAAAGAGAAACTATTATTTTATGTTAAAGTTGAATGTATGTGTGATGGAAAGTTAGTGGTCACATTCCAAAAATAGAAACAAAAGAAATGGGTAAACTAATAAGGGACATTCCAAAAAGGAATACGGGTAAACTAATAAAGACTGGAGGTAGTATTAGCTTATTTTGCCTATGTAAATTACATTAGCCTAACCTTGAATTGGTAAGTCAAGTGGCTCATGTGGAGGATGACATAAAATATATATTTTTAGGATGACATGGAAAAGGCGGCTACACTAGCGCCATTACGTCTTCTACAACTAGCATTTTTTGCGCGCTATGCGTGCATGTCATATTAACGTTTTTTCTCAATTAGTTATTGATCAGTGTTACAAAAAAATTGATTCGAACAAATATTTATAATTTTTTAAATTTTTTATTTTTTTTTCTTAAATTAATGTTTCGTTGGTTTTTTTAGTTATTTGTTCATCATTATTCAAATATAGTATTGAGAGAAGGAAATATAAAGCAGAAGAAAACTTGTGCTCAAATAAAGTGGAAGAATTTGTGTATAAGGTTCAATCGTTGAATATTAATAAAGTAGAAGAGTTTGATTTATATAGGGGATATTACTGAATAAATAATCAACATTTAAGTTTTAAAATATTATCAGTGTAATTATTAATATGAAATTCAAGTTTTTATTTTTTCTTCTGATTGTTTTAATCAAGTTATATTGATAATTTAAATTTTTATCAAAGTTTTTCACACATATGTAAGAAGAGAAAGTCATTCTCCTTAATTTAATATTAAATTGAAATTCAAATCCATTGTTAACCTGTTCAATATATATGTCAAGTAGGAAGAAGAAAATATTATTTAATATAAAAAACAATTTAAATTCATTAGGGATATATTAGAGTTTTCGTAAGGGGGACACCATCTTCCTCCCTTCTTCACTTATATAATAGAGATATACTAATACTACATATTTGGACCAAATAATGTTGACATAAATTTAAAGATAACTAATAGTTCTTAATTACTAACACCTCATCATCTATGTGACACATAATCTCACCATTAATTGATAGTGAAACACGTACAGATTATCAATATTTAGGGGTAATTTATCATGTGTGTTATTGAGAAGTTACTTACCATACTATTTTTATTGAGGGGTTTCTTAGCATATTATACTACCCTGTTACTTGGGTATTATTCAGGACATTTTTTTAATTTAGGGGTGACTTATTACATTTTAATGGAAGAACTTACTTCTCATATAATTTGAGGTTTACTTACAACATTTCGAAAGGGGTACTTATTTTATTTGGGGGTTACTAAACATAATTATTTGTTTGAGGGTTACTTCACATTGTTTATGGATGACTTATTACCTCACCCACCTTACTTATCATATTATGTAACGTTTAGTTAAAGAGGTGGCAAAGGAATGAAGGATCTTTGAATCCATGCAGATCAAGAGAGAGGAGCCAAGAGAACAAACCGATGAGACGAGCAGAGGGAAGATCGGAGTCATAAACAGCGCACTGGCAAAAATCCTGATTAATTCTCGAAACAAAGTGATGAGTCTCAATTTGTCGAGACATGTCATGACTGTAAAGCGCGAACGTATTAACATGCTGGCTAATTTGGTTGATAGGCTTCAACGACTGCATCAACTTCGCCCCTTTGTCTAGTACTTGCTGCCCCACGGTTAATGCCTTCCCCGGCGTCGTCCCATCTTCCCGCCCCGGCGGCATCGGTCCTGGCTTTTCGTCACTCGACGCCATCCTCTCGCTCTCTTTCTCGCTAATAAATGTTTCCAACAATATAGGGATGAAGGGAAGGAGTAGCTTTTGATTAAGGTGATTAAGTTTTTTTTGGATTTTTAAGTAAAGAGATAATGGACAAGCTAGGCTCAAGGAAAGGGAGATGAAACTCTCAGGTGGAATATGCTGCTTCTTTTTAGGACTAGTGGTGCACTCTTTAATTCATAGTTGGTTGACTGCGCTACTATAAACTTGGGAGATGTCATCATTTTACGGATCTCTGCCTTATTTTATCCATAAATTTTTGTTTGGTGTAAATATTGTAATTTTTCTTTCAAATGTAGGTTTTTACACTTGTAATGCTACTTGTTTCGGTATTGAAACGGTTGGCGGCCTCGAGAGAAGTCCGCCAAAGGATGGGATAGGACTCCGCTAGTGAATAACTGCACAAGAAGCAAACGTGAACTACCCTCGGGGGATGCGAGGAAACCCCCTCCGACGCTCAAGTCAGCACGTGTCAAAATAGGATTTAGAGAGAGAAAGTAGAGAGAGAGAGATAAGAATTCTGGGTGTGAGAGAATGTACATACGAGAATAAGTACTAGTGGGGTATTTATAGAAGTACTATTCACCTGACAGGGTGCGTAATCCTTTTACACGTGTACGGTCGAGGTGCTTCTGACAGCTGGAGAGATTCCCTTATTTTGTCTTGTTGGGCGACCGCCAACGTTGTCGGACTATGTTGATGTACTGACTTGTTAAAACTATAGGCGGCATTTATAGAGTTCACGTCCGTTACGGTGTTCGCGGACCTATCACAGGGGTCCGCTAACATACTTGGGTCATACCCATACACTACTAAATTGTATTTTTATTTATAATATACAAGACAGTTCCTCAGTAACAGTTTTCCTAGATAATTGGTAATTTTTGCTTTTGCATGATATCCAATACTAACATTTGATTATTAATATCTTCATTCGTTTATTATTGAACATTAACGGACCTTTTCAAGGATAATATATGTTTTTGCTTATGAATGAAAATTATGTAAGTTAAAATAAAAATGCACATTGATACAAATCAAAGATCATACATCAATTTTTTTCCCCATAGACCTATGCAAAAAAGCATTTAAAGTTAAAGAACACAGGCTCAAAAGAAAAGAATGTAGTATGTAAAAAAGTATAATTACAGAATAACTATCTAACAACAAAGACACTAATGCACTATCCATAACTTTACGTGAACACCAAATTTTATATAAAACTATCTAAGTTAGTATAAGATATTATCCTCTATTATGTCTCCAAGACGTCCCTTCAACCCATAATAATATCTTCAATTGTACTTAATAAAATTTATGGAAAAGTAATACTTCCTCCATTCCAAATTAAATGCAACAATTGGGATGACACGGACTCTTAGGCAAAATTTCTTAAGGATTGATTAACAAAGGTGAGGGCAAGTGTTTAGTTTAATTAACCACTGTACCACCACCACCTAATGCCGCCACCACCTACTGCCGCCACCACTTACCGCCATCACCACCTACGCCACCACCACCACCACCACCGAGGCACCACTAACACCACCGAAATCTACCAAAAACCCTAAAAACACCACCGAAATTCGAAACCCCAAATCAACCAAATACCACCTTCCCCGCCGCCTCGAAATTCAAAACCCAAATCAACCAAAACCACCTTCCGTGTGTGTCCACCACCACTCACCGTCAAAACCCACCTTCTCGCCGTGTCCACCACCACCCACCGTCAAAACCCACTCCACCTCCACAACAACTTGAAGGTGAGGGAAAGAGATCGAAGAGAGAGAGAGAGAAATGCAAGAGAGAACGGATCGAGAAGAGAGAGAAATCGAGGAGAGAGAACGAAGGAAGATGGAGGTGAGAGAACGACGAGAAAGGAGATCGAAGGTGGTAGGGTGGTTATCGGCGCCGCAGAGGAGAGCGAAGGTGACGGAGGATGGAGGATGTCGTGGTTTTGGGGCTGGGGGGGGGGAGGAGATCGAAGGTGGAGTAGATCGAAGGTGGAGTGGTGGGTTGATTTCATGGAGTGGTGAGGAGAGATAAGATGGTTGTGATGGTGGTGGTGGTGCCCGAAATCGCGGAGGCCGGAGATAGGAGGATGGTGGCGGTATGAAGATGGTGGTGGTGGTGGGTGATGGTGGCGGTGGCGGTATGATGGTGGTGGTGGCGGGTGGTGGTGGTAGATGATGGTGAATATAGGTGTTGGGTGATGAACCGATGATGATGGTGGTCAAGGTGGGTGTTGGAGAGAGAGGGTGGTTGAAGTTTTGGTAGGTTAATGTTGATTAGGTTGGTTAAGGGGGCTTAATTAGTTTTAGTAAGGATATATGTGTAATTTCACACTCAAAATTTTTACCAAAAATAGAAAGAAGGAAAGTGTTGCATTTAATTTGAAACATCCGTTTTTAAAAACTCGTTGCATTTAATTTGTAAACGGAGAAGTAACTCAAATCTACACATTTATGAAATTTAGTATTATACAATCAAAATTAACAAACTTTAACTCTGAAAAAGCAAAGGAATAATCTAATAAAGAAAAATGAAAGTAATACTTCATCTGTTCATCTCGCAATCAAGTATTTGTTTTGGGATAGATAGAGGCTTCGACTCATGCAATTAGGACAACTAACCCTCAAGATATAAGAACCCCAAAATATATTTGTTTTGATTGCTTAAACAAAAGAGAAAAGAAAAACATTTAAATCAATAGTAAAACTATTAAGAAAGGAACAATTAGAACATAAGTTCAACTCTTGATATCCGCAAAATTCAATGCATTTTATTGTTTAGACTATTGAAAATAATCCCCATTAACCAAATTGTAAATACGAATATAATATTTTTTTAAACTATAAAAAAAAACCAATTTCAAGAAAGTATACAACTACATATGGCCCCGATATATTTGATTATTTGCCCCATCCCCCGAGACAGATGAGATATACTTTCGATAAAAACACATAAAAACAGCAACATTTTTACTATTTTGTCAAAACCAACTTCTTCGAAAATCCAAACTACACATGCATTCTTTGTGGTGGAAATCTACAGAGGTGCATAATACAAAACACTGCGTAAATAGTCCTTACAACCGATACAAATAAATTTGTAAAACCAAACAAAACAAAAAAAAAAAACATGATTCACGCAATAATTATAATAGTAGTAGCGTAACTATAACTAGCTAACTTTTCTTTTTGTAAACATACAAGGACTTCTGCATATACCGGGGACACTATGTACAATGCGAGAAAAACTAAGGGAATGGGGCAAGTTTCTTCATCTCAGTAGTGACAACATCAATAGCAAACCCCTTTTTGTGCTTAATCCAGTAATCTGCATTCGGGTTTATAAAAGTCGGGCCAGTTATATCCACCCTCAAATCACCCAGTTTCGCAGTTGATACACCGTATTTTTCATCTCTTTGTTGTACAAGAGACGGCTTCACCATCCCTGGAAGCTCCCCTTGTGGCGACATCATTAGAGCTGGTTCTCCCACCGGAAGTAGGTCACCTGCAAATTAGGCACTCACTAAATTTTCTTCCTTTGGTGAAAATCAAAGTGATTTATCACAAACTATGGTTGAGTTATTGAACAATTAAATCATTGCAATTAATTTGTTCGATCTTTGTTCCTAAAACTAGGAGCCAGGGAGCTTGGTTGCAAAGTATAAAAAGAAAAAGAAGTATAATTCTTTTTATATAAAACTTAGTGATGCCCACGTAAAGTTACAAAAACTATACTAAAAAACGCAAACTCAACTTTATGTAGCACAATCTAGCTTTATTTTTATTTTCACAAATATCACGTGCATATACTACTAATATTAGTCTACTAGCACTTCGTTACTATAATCTTAGTGGGTCCTACAGAGTTTTAGGAGGGAATTGGTGGTAGGATATGTGTTAGTATTTATGTTGCATTTAAGAAAAGACAAAAGTGTTTCAGGTGTCTAATTTTCAATTTATAGAAGTGTTACAATAATTAAAGAACAAAGAATTAAAATTAACCTAATTGGTTAGAGGTCCTCCTTTCACCCTTATACCCTTATAGCAAAAGTTCCCTTACAAGGTAGAAATTAGAATCCCCAAATTCCCCCTAACTTGTACACAAGGGATTTTCAAGTTACATTAATTTTGGAGCTGAGAGAACATAGAACTAAAATTGTTCATATTTATACTACTAGTGTTCATTTCAAAACTGACAAAAAAAAACCGGAAACTACTTTTTTTTTTTAGGCTTCCATATTTCTGTTTGAAAACTTGAGCAGTTGAGCTAGGCTTTGTTAGGCATGTAAATTTACTAAATTTTTCCAGCTTGGTATTTCTATATATTCTTCAACTTAAATATTCCAACAGAAATCAAAGCTTTTCAATTTAGAAAAACACAAGGCTTTATTTTGAGTTTTGACCGAAATACTAGTTGAAATGAATGTTACCTCGATCAGTTTGCCATGTGCACCAAAATTTCCCATATGTCTTGGCTAACCTGTCAAGATCCGGCTTAGCCATTGCTTCCGGGACCCGAGGAGTCATCATCAACCCCGATTTTATCTGGTAAAACATTGAATTGCTGACTTATACTACTGTTTTTGAGTTATACACACACATATAGAAATTATTTAATTAGCTTCATAATAACCACAAAAACTCATACTAGTAGCTTAGTACAAAACCTCAAAGTAATGGGAGTGCCAAAGCTTCTGCTCTTCAAGGGGGAGCGCCTCGAAAAGCCGGTCGGAGATGATATACTCGACACCGATAAGACGGCCACTCCGATTATCGGTGTCATAAACAGCACACTGGCAGAAGTCTTGGTTGAGACGATGAACAAAGTGGTGAGTCTCAATCTGACGGTTCATGTCATGACTATAAAGAGCAAACGTGCACATATGCTTGTGGAACTGCTTGATAGGCTTGAAAGACTGCATCATCTCCGCCCCTTTCTCAATAACATGCTGCGTCATTGACATGGGTTCGCCTGCTGTCTTTCCCCTCTCTTCCCTCTGTTGATGCCATATTTTCTCTTTCTCAATGGAAATGAAATATTGTCTTTTTTTCGTGTGTTTAGTTTGATGTTGAGGGATTTACTGAAGAGGTGAACGTTTTTAAAGGGGAGATTTTGGCTAGGTGTACACGTGTGGATGTTGCATGTAGATGAAGAGGTTGAGTTTAGGTGGCTTCAAGAATTTGGGCCAGTTTGCAATCTTTTGATGACACATGGACCTTGCTCGTTGTAAGTAGAAATTGTCGGTTTGGTTAATAAACCGCTGGTTGAACCGAAATAATCAAATTGAACCGAATTAAACCAAGACCCTGATTAACCGCAAATCGAAATCAACCGAAAAATGATAAACCGAAACCGAAATAAATCAGAAATAAATAACCAAAACCGAACCGCAAATCGAACCGAAACAAACTCAGAATCGAAAATAATCGTGGAAAATCGAAAAGTTGATCGATCAACTGAACTGAACTGAACTGAATATGTAACTGAATTAACTGAACTGATTCAAACTGAAACTGAAACTGAACTGAACTGAAACTGAACTGAAACTGAACTAAAACCGATTTAAGTTGAAATTGTTATAAACGAATTTTTAACTGTAACGAACTGAATTTACATATTACCTAAATTCATGATAGTATTCCAATTCACGGAATTTATGATGATAATATTAATACTCACATAAATTTATTATGATATTATATTATTAATATAAAGTTAATGACATTATCGCTATATCTCATTATAAAATGATCTGTTCATATCTATTAAACCTTTTTTTATTTCATTGAAAATTTGAGCCAGAACACATTTGAAATATTGATCGTAATAACTTTCCATGACAAGATCTTTTAAAAAAAAAATTTTACACATTTATCATTTACATTAAGATGATTTATTTTTTTTTTTTTTTTTTTTTTTTTGTTAAAAGATAATTTGGTCCAAGACCAAGCACCTTTTACAAAAACTCCAAGAGATTTTACACATTTATCATTTATCCACCTCACATTAAGATGATTTATATCTACTACCTAAATTAGTCTTCTTTTATTTCTCAACATACCCTTCACAATTTGCATATCAAAAACCTTCTATTAATATTAAATAATTTCTATTAATAAACTTCCTGGTTGAAAATGTTATCTCAAACCTTTAGGTAGTTTGAATGCTATGAGCTTTAAAGAACATTCACACGGTGTCGGCTCGGCTCGTGAGGATTTAAGGTTCGGCTCCAAGACGAGCTCGAAGCTCGTCGAGCTTAATTATTTGGGCTCGGCTCGAGCTCGAAAGGTTAAAACCCCAGCTCGGCTCGAGGCTCGGCTCGAGAACTTAAAAATTTTATATTAAAAAAAAAGATTCAGCATAGTCATCGGGATTTTGATAAATGTAAAGCCCAAAAAAATTTTGCTAAACTCTTTACTATGGATATCTGGGAGCCACGCCTACTTAATAGGCTAGGCCCAGCTTCCATACGATTTACCGCTTCACTTGTGTGCTTTTATTACAAGAGGTTCCCTTCCTCCCTTTTTCTCTCTTCGATGTGGGATATCTCCACAAGACAAGTTACCTTAGGCATACAACAATTCAGCAGACGTAGAACTTTAGAAATTATATAAGCATGTGCTGGTGCTGCAAGTTGTTTTTTTTATATTCAATATGTAATATTGCTGTCATAATAATGCCATTGTGTTGTAATTTGTTCAAACGTCTATATATAAACAATTGCAAAAGTAGTTAAATTAGTTAAGTGAAGGCAAAATTATATAAACAAATTGAGGACTTTATAAATAGTCCAACAATATAAAATAAGACAATCCAAATAAGAAGTATAGTGAAATGGTAGTAAGATTTTATAGATAAGATAAGGTTGTTGTTTACATTTTATATCGATGTGGGACATTAATATTTAACCTAAAATTATCTAAAATGGTTTCGAGCTTATTCACGAACTTTCGAGCCGATCTCGAACTCGAGTCGATCTCTCTCGAGCCGAGCTTTGACCGAGCTTTGACCGAGCCGAGCTCGAATAGTTTGCGAGCCACCCTGGCTCATTAACACCACACTAAAATTAATATAAAGAAAAACATTTCAATAAAAAGAGAAAATTAGGACAAAATTGCTAATTTATTTATCCTCCAATATTCATATTTTACAAAACTAAACTAACTATACAAAAATCATAAATTTAATAAATTACAATAAAGATGCGACTACTCTACATCTACTGTCCTCCATTAGACCATATGCCTTCCTCTCAAACACATGCCATAATATTCTACTGCTTCTTGGCAATAAACGAACAAAAACTAGATCAGAACACAAACTTATAAACAACTTGATATAAAAAAAATGATGCTAACAAATTACCTTTAAACTTACCATCGCCATTGAAAAGATTAATATTATTTAATGTATTGGGCTCTCTGATCAGATAACAAAGAATGACCAGGCTCAAAAGCCCAACTTTGTTACATGAAAAATATCATCATCGAGCACCGTCCCAAATAATTCCCACAACCAATCAGCTTTAGTGCATCCAGCAAGGAGACCTATGGGCATCTCTTTTATATAAACCCAAAAATACCCCAAAAAGAAGAGTTCCCAAGCATAGGAATCCAAGGGTCACAACCAAAACTAATAGTTAAGGAAACCATTCGGGACTTTATTCATCAAGCTCAACAGAATATAGGGACAAAGTAGAAGATACTAGTTTAGATAACCAAACAACAAGACAAAACACAACCAAAACCGATAGTTAAGGAAACCATTCGGGACTTTATTCATCAAGCTCAACGTAATATAGGGAGTTAGGGACAAAGAAGAAGATACCGGTTTAGATAACCCAACTCAACAAGACAAAAGGGGCGTATTCCTCAAGCACAACAGAACAAACAGCCATTTAATGAATTATTGATATAATGTAATTCAAATTTATTAAATTTAATTTCCAGTTAATAAATCAAAAATCCCTAAAGTGTAAAATATTGTCTGAAAATTCGAATCAAATATTAAGAATAGAACAAACCATCTTTGTAATATAGTGACTAGTTTAATCTAATTAGTGACAAGTTCAATCCATTTGGTTCTCACATTCTTTAATCGTTGTAGTTCGAGATTCGTTGTAATCCAATATCAATTTGGTTCACTCGAATATTATGTTTTAAAATCGAATGGCTACAACTTAATCTTACTTTAAATTAAGCAAAGTGATTTTCAATTACTTTACTTGTCACACATAGATACCTTGATCCGATATAATATTAACTTATTTTACGTCGATTATATGTTTTTCAGCCTCAATGACTAGTATCGTTATAGACTTATAGTAAGCCCTTATAGTTAAAGTAAGACATTAATATAATCAACTTTTTTAAAATGTCTAACTCGTCTTTTGAGGAACTTTATAATAATTTATATTGATATGAGACGTCCTTTTTAAATCAAATATGATATGATTTGCATACAACTAAAAGTTTGAATATCGACTTATATAAATTTGTCTTACTCCAAATCATATATATCAGTAATAAAATACACTTTTACCAATGTCACTTTCATACACGTTTTTATGAAGTACAACTATTTTTTTCGAGGCAATTGCGGAAGTGCCGACAACACTTATTTGTTGCATTAATTTTTAACCGGACCCGAAAAACATCTGGCCAAAACCCGACATGAAGCTCAATTTTTCCCGAACAAATACAAGAATGTGATTAACTTCTACCCGAACCGATGCGATTATCGCCGAAGTTATGTGGTTTTCGTCAATAACTGAAATTAACCGAAACGAAACTGAAAATAACTGCAACAAATTTTAACTGCTATGGATTCAACCGTTGGTTGGTTTAACTGTTTGGATAAAACTGATTTAAACTGCAACTGAACTGAACTGAAAATGGAAAAGAAAAAAACTGAATTAAACTGAACTGAAAAGTTTGTTAACTGAACTGAACTGAACTGAACTGTTAATTATTTCAACTGGTACAAACTGAACTGATATCAACTGAACTGTTTGGTTATAACCATAACTGAACTGTTGAACTGAATTGACACCTCTAGTTGTAAGTCCTTTCTTTTTCTACTTTGTTTGCAATTCTCGTGTCCATCTTTCATATCATGTCACTCATGCATTTTAAAAATGGGTTATTTAGCTCGTTTAATATAATGGGTTATGTTGTATTATAGAGAGATTTAAACAAGATTGGGAGAGTATGCTCTTTTTGTTGTGTTATACATTTTCTCCTACGAACTGCGGTACACTACTACAGAATTCACGATTTTCGTCTGATTATTTGCGTCGCACGCGAGAGAAATTGACGCAAATGATATATGTGCGTCGGATCCTACAGAACATCCGACGCAAATAGCCTAGCAAAATTATACAGGCTTGTTTTGCGAGTCATCTGCGTCGGACCATAGACCCATCCGACGCAGATGACGTTTGGTATTTTTTGTATCCTGCCCAGCCAACAGCCAATTTTATTAATTATTATTATTCATCTCGGACCACGGACCACCATCCGACGCGATGACTTGTATCCTCGCCCCAGCCAATTTTATATTATTATTCATCTCATTGGACAATAGACCCATCCGACGCAGATGACTTGTATCCCGCCCGTAATTTTAAATTTTATATTATTATTCATCCGCGTCTGACAAGACTCATCCGACGCATATGACTTGTATCCCGCCTGAATTTTATTAATTAGTCATCTGCGTCGGATCATAGACCCATCCGACGCAGATCACTCTTATTTATAGTTTTTAATTTTTCGTATCCCACCCAGTTGGGCCAATTCGCACAAACACTCGCACTTCTCTCTCTCTCATGAGAATTCCCACAAACACTCACTGACTCACTCCCCCGTCGCACCGTTCACTCACTCCCCCGTCGCGCCGCCGCTGCTCCGGCATCTCCTCTCGCCGGCGACGCAAAACAGGCCGGTGAACTCCTCTTTCTCTCACTCACTCTCTCTCTCTCTTGCACTCCTCTTTCTCTCACTCACTCACTCTCACTCACCGCTGCTGAACGACCGTCGCGCCGCCGCTGCTCGCCGTCGCGCCGCCTCTGCTCTCCCTTGCTCCGCTTCTGCTCTCCGTCGCACCGCCGCTGCTTTCCGTCTCCCCTTCTCCGGCAATGTAAGTCTTTTTTTTTATTTTTTTCAATTTTCTGTCTCAATTTATGTCTTTTTTTTTATACCAATTTCTGTCTTTTTTTTTCTGGAAATTTTTTCTTATTTTTGCTAGATCTTAATCAAGGAGTTTGTGATTGTATTAGTAGAGTGATTGTAGTTCGTAGTTTAAGATTGAATTGTAAGATTGAATTTAGGATGTTTGTAGTTTAATTTGTAGTTTGTAGTTTAAGATTGAATTTTAAGATTATATTTAGGATGTTTGTAGTTTGTACTGCTCATGAATTTATATAGTTTGTAGTGCTCTAAAATACTTCCTTTCTACTATATAATTATATTCACAAGTCATTCTTATTTTTTTACCATTGATCTTAATAATTCTACTTTAATCTTAATGTTGTTTCTTAATCTCTAATTTATTAATGTCTTAATATTAGATAGTTGATGTTTATGGGTTGGTTAATGCCCTAATGCAGTTGCCACTTTCCGTCCTCTACTTGTCGGCTGGTGCTCCAAGCTCACCTCGTTGTGCTTGTCTTCGCTGCTCCTTGAGAGCAGAGGTATATATATTATAGCTTTTGCTTTATGTTTATTTGTTTTATTTGTCCCTATAATGTTGAATTATGTGATTGGGAAAGTATATGTGAATTGTTTGGTTATGTGATTGGGAAAGCATATGTTGAATTATGACCAAACTTATATGGACATACCTTAATGCGGTGGGGAGGGAAATCTAAGGAATGGATTGGTTTTTGCTGTTTAATTGCAATGTGTGCATCATTGGCCTAGATACCCGTTCGAGGCTTACTCATTAGGAGTAAGTCTTGAATAGTCCCCGGTTTGGGACTGTCTTTGAGTTTCTTATCTCACTTAGGATGTGAATGAATGTTTGGTTTTCGATTCTAAGAAAGATCTAGCTCATTTCCCTAAGCGTTCTCCGGGTACATATGTTGATAGTTTACCTACTATCTTCATCGTGTACTTGGAGAACCGTAGGGAAGTGCTGGCCGATTTTTCTTAGAATTGAAAAACCAAATGTTCATTCACTAGTGAGATGAGAAACTCAAGGATGGGTTAGGTTGGAGTGATAAGGACCCAAATGTTCATGATCGCATTTGATAAGACACTTTGAATGATGTGATCGATTGTGTTCTTCTTTGGTGTCTCTAGTGTATGAATATGGATCGAACCCGGATGTATGGTAATCGAATTTCGGCGACATTTCTACGAGGGGTTGATGAATTTATCGGGGTTGCGTTAGAACATCAATCGCGAGAACGGGTCAAAGTTAGTCTTGTGTCCTTGTTGTGATTGCCATAACTCTAGGGGGTATCGTGGACGTGGATCAAATTAAGGATCATTTGATTCGTCGTGGGTTTAAGAGTAACTATACTAGGTGGACATGGCATGGAGAGTTTTATGATCGGGGTATGAGCTCCACTAGCTTGTGTGATGATTTGCATGTCGATCACATTGATGATGAGGTCGAGGTTGATATCGAAAAAGGAGAGGATGATAATGAGAATGATAGGGTAGTTGATTAGAATGATAGGGTAGATGAGATGTTGCACAATTTGGAGGATGAAGGAACCGATCGTCCGCATATGTATAATAGTATTCTAAGTGCAAAGGACAAACCTATGTATCCGGGTGTAAGAATTTCACTAAACTTTCCCGGCATCCTCACATTGTTCAATATGAAATCGAAGTATAGTTGGACGTATAAAAGTCTCAAAGTGAGTTGTTCACTTTTTTACAAGAATTGCTACCCGAAGGGAATGAAATTCCTAACTCTACCTATGAGGCAAAGAAATTGTTGGGTCCATTAGGTATGGAATATGAGAAGATACATGCATGTCCAAATGATTGTGTGGCCGTATCGAAATGAGTACAAGGATTTGGGGTGAGTGTCCAAGGTGTGGAGAATCTCAGACAAGATAAAACAGATGATGAGGGAGTAAGAAAGAAAGAAACTCCGACGAAGGTTCTTTGGTATCTTCCGATCATTCCAAGATTTAGGCGTTTATTTTCGGATGAAAATAATGCTAAATTATTAAGGTGGCATGCGGACAAGAGGAAGAAAGATGGGATGCTTAGACATCCGACCGATTCTCCGCAATGGAGAAATATCGACCGAAAGTTCGTAAGTTTTGGTAAAGAACCTCGAAATCTTAGGCTTGGACTTCGTACGAATGGGATGAACCCTTTGGCACACTAGGTACCCAACATAGCACTTGGCCCGGTTCTCCCGACCATTTATAATCCGCCCCCGGTTATGCATGAAGCGTAAATTTATTCTCGCTATCGCTTTTTATTTCGGGTCCTAAGCAACCCGAAACGACATAGATGTGTATCTTGACCCACTTCTTCAAGATCCGAAATTGTTGTGGGATGAAGGTGTTTCGATGTTCGATGCGTATACGAAAACCGACTTCACATTACGTGCCATGATATTTTGCACGATTAATGATTTCCTACTTATGGGAATTTGTCGAGGTATACGGTTAAAGGAGCAAAGGCATGCCCTATTTCGGGATGAGGATATGATTGATGAGCCGTTACATCATCGGGGGAAGAATGTATACCCGCATTACCGTACATGGCTTCCTTTAGATCATCCATTTCGTAAGAAGAAAAAGTTGTTCAACGGAAAAGTGGAGATGAGAGAAGCCCCCGTGACCCTTGCGTGGAAAAGAGGTTTCTAATCGGGTAAAGGATATTAAAACAAAGGTTTGGAAAGCCCTTTAAAAGTGTCTCAAAGAACTTATACAAGAAAAGATCTAAGTTCCTGGGACCTTCCATATTGGGAATGCTTAGAAGTCGACATTGTCTTGATCTAATGCACATTGAGAAAATGTTTGTGATGCCATTGTCTAACATTGTTGAATATGCCCTGAAGACAAAGGATAGAGTTAAAGCTAGGAAAGACATGGCCGAAATGGGAAGACCGTAACTAGCATCTCAGAGAGGGGACAACGCTATTATCCGCCACCGCCTTGCTACAATTTGTCTAAGAAGGAGAAAACAAGTTTTTGTGAGTCTCGCATAGGTTAAAGGTCCCCGCCGGATACTCGCAAATTTTCGAAACCTTGTCTCACCGAAGGACTTGAAACTCATTGGTTTGAAATCTCATGATTGTCATATCTCGATGCAACATTTATTACCCGTTGCAATACGAGGAATTTTGCCTTCCCAAGTGAGATACACGATTACAAAGTTGTGTTTCTTCTTCGTAACTATATCTAGCAAGGTGATTGATCCTAACACTCTAGATACGTTGCAAGCCGATGTAATAAAGACGATGTGTCGATTTGAAATGTACTTCCCACCATCGTTCTTCGACATCATGCCTCATTTGATAATTCATCTTGTCCGAGAAATTAAACTTTGTGGGCCCGTTTGTATGAGGTATATGTGGCCTTTCGAAAGGCATATGGGTACTCTCAAGGGAAAAGTGATGAATCCAAATGCACTGTAAGCAAGTATTGTCCAAAGAACAATTGAGGAAGCATCCGAATATGTAAGTCGGTATTTAGCACGTGCACAAGCAATTGGATTGCCAAAATCTAGACATGAAGGAAGGCTTGATGGTCGTGGGTACCATTGGGAGAAAAAGATTGTGTCTTGATGGAGAGTTGAAAAGAAAAGCAGAATTTTTGGTGTTAGAAAATCTAAAACATGTTCATCCTTACTTAGATGAGCACAAGAAGATGCTTAGTGTTCAAAGATCCATTGAAGAATGAACGTGAGTCGATGATTGAGCGTGAATCTGGCCGTTCGTTGATCGGTTTAAAGAACGAGTTATGAACCAACTATCCGACCCAAAAAATGATGTATCGGATACGCTGAGATGGTCGACATATGGGTCAAAGATGCAAGTTCTTTCCTAGGAAGGGTATGACATCAATGGTTATTCATTTTACACTAAACGGCAAGATGACAAATCTACAATGCAAAACAATGGTGTTACGTTGGGGGCTTTGTCATCGTAGTATAAAAGTAGAAGGGATAGAACCATTGTTGAGACAATGAAGTCTTACTACGGGTTCATTGAAGAGATATTAGAACTCGACTATGTCGACTTCAAGATTCCGCTCTTCCAAAGGCAAGTGGTTTGATATTCGTCGTGGTGTAAAGAAGGATGAACATGACTTTTTTACATTAGTCAATTTCAACCAGCTAGGGCATCATGAAGATTCTTTGATATCGGCATCACAAGCAAAACAAGTATTCTACATGGTCGACCCCGCCGATTCAAAATGGTATGTTGTCATTGAAGGAAAAAGGAGAATACTTGGAATCGATGATGTACACGATGATGAGGAATACGATAAGCAATTCAATGAAGTAATTGCTTCGTCGCAGTCATTCCAAGTACATTAGGGAAGATCTAGACCCGAATTACATTCGCCGAGACCATAATGAGGGATTTTACGTTGTCAAAGAAAAAACCGATTAATAGGTAACTAATGTAATATTATTGCAACTACTATTGTTTATAATCTTCAATTATATATTTTATGCTTCGTTAAAATAATTTTGTAGTATTTCATTGATGAATCTAACATGTCTTTATGCTTTATGGTTTCAGTGTAGTGATGGAAGATCACATAATGCATGATGCATCCGATGATGATCGGCACCCACGTTCCGAGGCCGAGATAACCGATGGAGGTAGTAGGAAGAAAAGAGTGAGCAAGCCTAGAGGTCCTACAAAAGGGATATGTTCCAAACCCGGGTCCAAAGAGTACTTCAAGGGATGATTGGATGCGTCCGATCGGGGATCATGTTGGTTCAAACATTGCGGCGAAATCGTAGAAGCAAAGTGTCTATCTTGTACGATAGTTGGGATGATGTTCCACAAGGCCTAAAAAAATAGTTTATGGGAAGATGCTAAAGTAAGTAAACCTATGTATTTTTATAATCCATTCTTTCAATTTAATTTGAATCATGTTTATTATACTAATCGTGTATTATTGGTTAATTTTATATATTGAAGAAAGAGTTTGGAATACAAGAGGATGAGAGGAAGAAACGAGATGTGTCGACTACTTGTGATAAGCGGTGGAGAGATTTCAAGTCAAGATTAGTGAGTCAATGGATCACAAAAACGAGGCCTAGGTCTAACAATGATATGCAACCGTACGTGCTCTATCCTTTCATCACTAAGAGATTTGGGACGAATTTGTGAAAAAAGTGTAGCTCTAAGGAGTTTAAGGTATATAATATATACGTTACAATCACATAATAAGTTATAATCAATTTTTTTTTGTGAATATTAACTAATTACTTGTTTTCATATTAGGCTAAAAGTGAAAGAGCAAGAAAGTCTCAGTCGCCAACATTCATCCTCATTTTTTCTGGCCAAAAGTCATATGCGGAGATGATTCCCGTTTGGAAAGACAAAGGGTATATCCCTAAATCCTCTACAAAGATCATCCGCTGACTCATCCACATCATCATATATTTCCTCCTTGCCGGATCGAACTTTGCCATGGCTTCTCGCGAGATCGAAAGAAGATAAGGAAGGAAATCTTTTCTTCCCTAATGAAGAAACACAAAAGATAAAAGAGTCCATTATAAGCATTCTTCAAATTTTATGATATTTTCTTGTCTAATTACTCGAATTCTACTAATCATATGAATTTTTTGAATTTGATGCATGCAGATGATTGGAAAAGGAAAGAAAAGGAAGGAGAGTTTGTTCCGTGTCTGATGGATGATGCTCTATCACGTGCTCCGTACGGAGGAAAGACCGTCCCGGGCGTGTGTTAACAAACTGGGCGTAGCATTGGGATTACATCGGTTTGGGGAGATCCCGATCGGAGTAGTACCGCTCGAAAGGGTAGGGGCATGGATGATGAGGAGATGAAGGAGTTCGAGGCTAGAGTGAGCCAAAGAGTTAGAGAACAGACGATGGAGGAGATGAACTTGAAGATAGATGCAATACTTCAAGAAAAGTTAAAGGTTTCGCAGCGCAATTTGGTCTTCAAGCACCAAATCAAACAAGTCCTCACACTCCGCTGATCCTAGTAGCCGTCACTCGGGGCAATGATCCATTTGCGAACTCGCAGGTATATAGTTATCTTATATCTTCTACGATTATGATATTATGTTTCTAAAACACTTAATTAATGACATTGTGTTCTCAATGGATGTTAAGAGTCCCGCTTCCATGTCGTTTGGCAATAACGGATAACTCGGGACCGATCATTGTAGCCGAGGGTACCGTACAACCACAATTGGAGTCATCATCACATCCTACGACCGTGAAAGTGAGTGTTGATGATTTTTATTCGGACTACGCGAAGCTCTAGTTCCACTACCTACTCCATACATCGTGAAACTCGGCCAAGCCGAGGGTTCATTCATAGAATGGCCGAAAGAGTTGGTATTTTTAGTCTCGTATAATCGTGTAACTTATGTTTAATATTTTAATTTATATACTAAGGAATGTAAATATATATACTAAGAAATTTTGATTTATATATACTACGTAATCTTTATTTTGTATACTAAGTAATCTTGATTTATATATGAAATAATCTATATACATATATAATATGAATTAAAAAGAAGTCGAATTCAATTAGGAACATATACCTAAAGAAGGTGCGATGAAGAAGAAGAAGAAAAAAAAAAAGTTGGTAGTGATCCTTGCACCGATGAGTCTGCACATAGGCACGTAGATCCTTTTTTTGACTTGACACTGGATGATATGGATGATAATATCAAGGAGATGCACCGAATATTTTGCGACAAACCCTCAGATGAGCCTTTTCATATGCAAGTTACAAAGGGTACCGTCTTCGACTTTGACAGAGATCATATGATCATTCTCTCGCGACAAGATGTTTTTCAACTTCTCACGGGAGCATGGATTAATGTATCCATTTTGCAAGTATTTATGATGTGAGATTTCTCAAACTCTAAACTAATTAACATTGATATTTATTTTTATTGTTTCTCCCTAACTATAAGTGTTTGGATACTAGGTACTTGGCAGAGCAGTCTGAGGAGCATGGAGATAATAATATTGGTTTCATGTGTCCAAGTATGATTTCAGCGACCATGATACGCAGTCAATTAGATGCCGTGATCAACTACATGGCAAGTTCATTGAAAGCGAATCAATATATGCGTTGCATCCTATGTCCGTATATTGAAAAGTATGTTAGTTAAACTAATCTTTACTTTGTTTTATCTTTATGAACTTGTGGTTATATATATAAACATCACATTTTGCTTCATGCCTTAGGGATCATTGGATTCTTCTTGTCATTTGTCTATCTAAGAGAACGGTATATATATTTGATTCGATCAAGAGAGATAGATCCTTAGCTATCAAGACACCATTAAATACGTAAGTTCATAGTTGCTATACATGTTAATAAGTTTACATGCATTTTATGATATTTTAAATAATTTATAAATGTTTATAGTAATTAATTGTTATAAAATCTCTATACTTAGTGCATATACAAAATTCACGCGCCTTGAAGGATCCAATAAAGGAACTAAATTGTCTTGGACATATATGCGGGTAAAACTCTTATGGTTTTGTATTTGATACTTTATAATTCTATTTAGGATTTTTTTTCAATTCTAATACATATCTTAAATTTGGTGTAGTGTGCTCAACAATCGGGAGGAGTGGAATGCGGCTATTTCGTGATGAGATACATGTTTCTAATCATCCGCTTCTACTATGAATCAAAGAATTTGTATGAGGTATATGTATGTTGTAAATTTGTTATTTATACTTATAGAATTTTAAAGTATATTAACTAATTTAATATATTTCTAGGCTTTTCCGTCAAGTCTTGAGCCATACTCCATATATGAGATCAACGACCTCAAAGAACTTTTTGCAGAAAACTTTTTACGGGTCGTTAACGAAAGAAACTAAACTTGATGGTTAGTGTATGTATTTGTAGGTTAGAATAATATTTTGTTGCTTGAACCTTGTTGGTTGATTGATTGCAACATTGGTTGCTTAATTGAGATGTACTGAAACAGGTTTTGGTTATATATATGCAAAATTTTCCCAACGATTTCTTGGGTTGTCCAAATTACAAAGGAGACTCTGCCGAATTTTCTGCTCATAAGTATTAACATAATGTTTGTTTAGTTTTGAAAATAATAAAAAAAAAAAAACCGAAAAAAGAAAAAAAAAGCTGAAAAAAAACAAAAAACATATATCTCGCATCGCATGCAAAGGCAATATGCGACGCAGATAGCTTGTCATCCCGCCGCCTATTGCACCGCATGCGACGCAGATGTCCCGCCAGCAAAATGGTTGCCCATCGCTGTCCCGCGGAAAGCCAACGAAGACCATCCGCGTCGCATGCAAAGGTAATATGCGACGCAGATGCCGCTTTGCCGGATCACGTGGGATGCATGGTGGACGGGGCATGTGCGTCGCACTTTTGTTGGGTCCGACGCAAATAGTTGAATAAATTACGTCGTGTCGTATCCGACGCAGATGGCTGTCTTCCCATCTGCGACGAGACCTGTGCCGTCGGACAAGGGTCCGACGCAAATGGGGGTCCCAGGTCCGACGCAAATTGTCATTTTTGTACTAGTGGTATATATAGTGCCGGGTGAATAATTCACCTGATGATACATCACATCACCGCAGCTTATGCAAAGGAAAATGTCTAATCTTGGGTGGCAAAAATACAAATCGTTTATCCGTTCACTATTTACATAAAATATTACAACACTCCCCCTTAAACGGATCCTAAAACGTAAACTGCAAGGAAACAAAAAAATAAACTCCAAAGCAAGAGTATAAACTGCCACCAGCAAACAAAAAAATCTAACTCCTAAGCAAGAGTATAAACTGCATATCCAAAAAATAAAAATTCTAATTCCTAAGCAAGAGTCTAAACTGCAAGTAAACAAAAAAGGGAACTCCTGAGTATAAACTGCCATCGTCAACAAAAAAAAAATTCTAACTCCTAAGCAAGAGTTTTAAACTGCATATCCAAAAAAAAAAAAATTCTAACTCCTCAGCAAGAGTCTAAACTGCACACACACACACACAAAATGCAATACTCCTGGCCCGCAAGAGTCTAAACTGTGAACGGCGAAACAAAAAATTGCAGTCATTGTGGCACTCTGGATCAACAAGAGCAATGTAGGAGTGCACCATCCTGAAAAAAAAAAGGAGAAGAATGAGTAATAGAAAATAGAAGAATTAAAAAAGTCAAATGTCTCGATTACATGATCGTCGCCATTGATTGTCTTCGAACACACTCCAAAAGCGTCATCTTTAGTTGCTAGGATAAGCACAATTAAGCAACTGGCCTAACAACTCCGATGGATCATCACTGACCCATCGCGATGAACACTTAAGTAGTGGACTTGATTGTCTTCCGATGGCAAGTGTCAGAAAAAAAATTGTCACCTGCAAGACATCACAAACAACACTTGCACAACAAAAAAAAATATTGAAAAAAAAAGACTCAAGGAGGTGTAAAAAAAAATCATCACCTTACTAGTCTAGACCTTCCGATATTGCTCACGAACACAAAAGTTCATTATCTCGAAAAATATTGATGTGCTGTAAGTCAAACAAAGTGCGACAAAATCCAAATGGTTAGTAAAAAAGAATACCGTCCAAGTTTGCTAGACTGATTATTTTTTGGATTTTTTAACTGGAATAATACAAACTTTGACCTGTTCTCTCGCAATAATACAAACTTTTAATTATTTTTTAATAATACAAACTTTAGGCTAAAATTCCTGAAGTAGGTCATGTTTACAGGTGACCGGTTCATCCTTCCAACATGTGGGTGTTGACTTTGTTTAATGAGTTTCCCTCCCAAAATTTTGTTGACTCCTCAACAAAAAACAAAACCCTAAAAAATTCGAACCTCCCCCCTTCACAAACTCTCTGTCTCTCCTCTTTCTCTCTCCGCCATTACTGAGCTCACCAACCTCGACATTGTCGTTTGAAGACCAACTGGGCATAAGCGCGTTGAGTTCCTTGCAGAAGAACAAAGACGACATCGTTCAAGGTAAAAAAGCGAAATCCTAAAGTTTAAAATTCGTGGTTGAAGATGAGTTAATTTGTGGTTTTTGACTGAATTGCGGAAGTTGTTGGGTTCTTTTGATGGAATTGTTGCTTAAAAGTAGGTAGGTTATTCAATTGGGTTCTAATTTGCTAGTAATTCAAGTAAAGCAACAAAATTTTGTTCATTTCCCAATTTATGTTAAATTGAAGAAATTAGGGTATCTGTTTCAAATTGTGTGTATTTAGGGTTTCTGTGTGGATGTTTGTTGTTGATTTTTCTTATTTTTGATGCATAATTGTAGGATGCCTGCTGTGACTGTCAAATTTTGGCATGGTGGTGTTTTTAGGAACCATGAGAAACGTGGTTTAGTTTATGAGGGAGGTAAGTCTAGGACTGTGAGTGTAGACTCTGATGAATTGTGTTGGTTTGACTTAGAAAATGAAGCAAAAAAATTAGGAAATTATGCAAGGATTAAGGGTCTTTTCTACTTAGTACCAGGACTAGGTTTTGTTAATGGTTTAAGGAGGGTTTATGCAGACAAAGAGGTGTTGGAGATGGCTGAATTGGCTGTGAAGAGTAGGTGTGTTGAAGTATTTGTGTACCATAGTGGCCTTTCACCGCATATTCACCCAACGACCCACTCGTTATTCAAAGGTGCTTTCAGTCTTTGCAAAGTGAGCCCAAAACCTCAACTGAAAAGCCCAAAAGCCCACCTCAGAAACTGATACCCAGAAGGAATGCAAGATTATCCTATTCTACAGTACCACCAACAGAATCTTCCACAGCAGGGTTCATAAATCAGCCATCATTTGACTCTCCTAAAGTAAGCATAGAGAACCCTAAGCAAACTGTACCCAAGCAGACTTCCCATCCTTCACAGCCTTCACCTCCACCACCTCCACCACCTCCTAAGCCATCATCACCGCCTCCTAAGCCATCATCACCACCTCCTAAGCCATCATCACAACCTACTAAAACAAAAAAAAAGGGATATTATCTCAGATAACCCTGACTTATAGGCCTTTTTCCAATATAACCCTGACTTTGGCAGCCCTGTCTCCGACAACCCTGAACTTGGTTTTTGTCATTAAACTAGACGGAATTAGAGACGGCGTTAAGTAGACCCTAACTTGGTTTGACTTTTGCTAAATTCATGTTTTTCTATCTCTTGTTCTTCATATCTTCTCAATCATTCATCAATTTTTCCCAAACTCATAACAAAATCCAGATTTTTCCCAAACCCATTTACCCAAAATCATATATTTCCAACACTCTTTTTAAAGCTTTGTTTAATTTGACCCAAAAAAATAGAAAATGGTTTTCGAAGAACAATTACATGAGAAAGCTGAAACTAGTTCTATTCAATGTTAAAAAGTGTCAAATGTCAACGAGGAAAAAAATTGTTATCATACAATTTGTTAAAAACTTAAAACCAAAAAAATACAACTTATCTGGTAAAGGTTCCATCGAAGAAAACAAGCAAAAAAAAACAAAACTTGAAGATGGGGTTTTCAAATTAACCATCTATTAAAGCTCGCCGGAAATAGCCTTGAAACTCGCCGGAAAACGCAGCCCAAAAGGACCTAGCTTCACTTTCTCTCTCCTTTGTTTCGAGTTTCTTCTCATAGCACCACCTGCTGCCCCACCGCAGCCTTCTGACCACCGGGTAAACCGCCGCACCACCACTACTCTCCACCCCCTGCCTTCATTCGTCGGCAACCTGAACCACCACAAGCGTCTTCCTCGTACCCTCATTTCTCTCGCTCAACCCCTCGCGTGTCGTGCTCTCCACCGCAAGCGTCTTCCTCATACCCTCATTCGTCGGCCACCGGTTGATTTTATTGGTGCTTAATTGAATTGGGTTGATGTTTGATTTCAGTTTTTAGAAGAGATGAAGAACAAGAGAGAGAAGAGATGAAGAACAAGAGAGAGAAAGAGATGAATTTAGCAAAAGTCAAACAAAATTAGGGAGTACTTAACGCCGTCTCTAATTCCGTCCAATTTAATGATTAAAACCAAGTTCAGGGTTATCGGAGACAGGGCTGCCAAAGTCGGGGTTATATTGGAAAAAGGCCTATATGTCAGGGTTATCTGAGATAATATCCCAAAAAAAATCAACTGGGACCAAGAAAACACACCCAAAGCCTTCACCACCATCCAAAAAACCTTCACCACCACCCAAACAGACTTCACCACCACCCAAACAGTCTTCATCACCACCCAAACAGACTTCACGACCCAAAAAACCTTCACCACCTAAAAAACCTTCACCCAAACAGTCTTCACCACCCAAAAAACATTCAACACCCAAAGACACAACACCATCCATTCAATGCACTGAGCCCATTGACACAAACTTCATTGATAGTTATGAATGGGAGGACCCAAGGCCGCATACCCAATCCCTTTGAATGATCTACATGGCCCCGATAAGTGATGAGTTGACCGATGATAGTGACCCTAGTTATGAAGCTGATGATGGTGCAAGCAGTAGTGATGAGGAGGTCAGTGGCCTAGTAAGTGAAGGAGAAGGAGGAGAGACTGATCTAGAGGAGTTAGAAGGTGAAGGTGAAGGTGAAGGTGAAGGAGGAGAGGCTGACCTAGAGGAGTTAGAAGGTGAAGAATTTGTGTTTAATATCCCTAAGTCTGATACTAGTGATGATGAGTTCAGAACAGCTAGGGATAGGGTTAGGGAGTGCAACATCAAGTTGTTGAGAATTACAAAAGAGCTGCAAGAACAAGCAGCAGAAGGTCTTCTTGGTGTTCAACAAGTGAGCCAAGCCACAGAACCTGCCCCCACCCTTGAAGAAGGTAACATCAGTGAGTATGAAGAGAGTGGAGATGAAATACACACACCACCTGAGAGTGAAGAGGAGGGTGATTTGACTGTTAGAAAAAAGAAGAGGGTGGGTGTAATTGTGGACCCAAACACTGACTTCTCTAAGTTTAAGTGGTGTGTTGGGCAAAGATTCCCTACAAGGGAGGCATTGAAAGAAGCTGTAGCAAAGTGGGCTATATTACAGGGTAGGAATGTGAGGATTAGTCACAGCAACAAGAACAGACATCAATAAATTGGGATTAAGTGCATTTCTAGATGCCCTTTTTACTTGTATGCAGCTTGGGACACAAGGAGAGCTACACTAGTTGTTAGGAGAGTTAAAGCACAGCACACCTGCCATAGAAACATGAAAAAGAAACGTACAACTTAAGAGTAGTTGGGTTCTTAAGCGCTTGTTGGATGTTTTTAAGGCCGGGCCCCACCGGCGCCTAAGGAAATAGTTGAAACTATAAGGAGGGCTTATAAGATTGTGGTGACAAGGGGTTTTGCATACAAAGTGAAGTATGCTGCACATAAGTTATTGCATGGGAGCATGACAGATCATTATAGGAAGGTTATGCCTTACTTGGAGGCTCTTAAAACATCTAGTCCTGGTACATCTATGGAGTTGGTTACAACAGTTGGTAAAGGTGGTGCACCTATTTTTCAGAGGTTATTTACATGCCTTGAGGGACTTAAAAAAGGGTTTATGGAGGGATGTAGAATGGTAATATGTGTTGATGCATGTTCCCTTAAAACTTTCTTGGGTGGACAACTCTTATCTGCTGTGGGGAGAGATGGGAATGAGCAGATGTTTCCCATAGCATGGGCTGTTGTAGAGAGTGAGAATAATGAGTCATGGCAGTGGTTTTTTGAGCACATTGAAGCTTGTCTACAACTTGGAGATGGTGAAGGAGTTGCCATCATTTCTGATGAACATTAGGTATCCTAAACCATGTATATTACATGTTTTTTTTTTCATTTTGTTCATTTTAATTGTGTGGTTGTTGTGTTAAGAACATTAACTAGCTGTTGTAATCAAATATAGGCTATACTCAATGCTGTGTCTACTGTTCTACCCAAAGCAGAACACAGACATTGTGCCAGGCATATATTTGCCCTATGGCACAAGTCTTTCAAGGGTGGTGAGTTCAAATTGCAATTTTGGAAAATTGCAAAAGCTTCTAATCAAGCTGATTATAATGAGGCTCTTGAAGAATTGTGGGTAACAAGTGAAGATGCTGCAAATGCTTTCAAAGCATACAACCCTAAGTTGTTCTGCAGGGCATTCTTGGACTGTAGGATGAGGACTGATGCCATTACCAACAACATGGCAGAGACCTTCAATGCCTACATTATCAATGCAAGGACAAAGCACTCCGCTTACATGATGGAAGACATCGTAGCCGCTCCGATGCGTAGACTTAGTGCTCAAAAGGCGGAAATGGAGAAGTGTACATCCGCATTGTGTCCAAGAATACAATCCATGTTGGAGAAAGAGAAAGATAATGCCGCAAAGTGTGATGTGCTTCCTTCCACGTACAACTTATTCAATGTCGCACTACTATTTAGACCAATTGGTTGTGGATCTAAATGCAAGGACATGCACCTGTAGGAAGTGGGAGATGAAGGGTGTGCCTTGTTGTCATGCCATTGCATGCATATATTTTCAGCACAAGGAAGCTGAAGATTTTGTTGATCCTTGTTACAGGAAGGATGTATACTTAGCATCATATGCAGGTATATCATTTCTTCTTCTCTATTTTTTGCCTACTGTCTATGAGTTCTAAGTGTTTTTCATTAAATGTGCAGGTTCCATTCCACCATTAGAAGGGGAAAGACATTGGCCAAGGGTGCCATGTGAAGTACAACCCCCTCCTATCAAAATAGGCCCAGGTAGACCTAGAAAGAATAGGAGGAGGGACCCTCAGGAAGACCCTAAGAAGCCTGGGACCTTGAAGAGAACTGGATCTGAGATGACTTGCAGCCTATGCAAGGTCAAGGGCCATAATAAAAGGAGGTTCCCAAACAGGGACACCATGACTGTGTCTGAGCCTGCACCAAAAAAACCTAGGGAGAGGCCTAGGAATGATGGACAACCACCCCAAGTCAGAGCTCAACCTACTGCATCATCATCAACTCATCACAATGCAACTGCACAACCCTCTCAGCTGGGCAGAGGAGGAAGAATGGTCAGAGGTGGAGTTGGCTCTAGGGGAGGTGGAAGAAGAGGCAGGGGCAGGGGAAGGGGGAGGGTCCCAGTTGGCGTAGGTGTGTTGATTGGGGATGATGGTTCACCCATTTTCAATGTAAGTCACTGTGACTTTTTTTTTGTTTCAACATTTGTTGAACTTTAGCCTAACTTTTTGACCTTTTTGTGCAGGCCACCAAGATCCGCCGCTCCAAGGGTGCTTAATGACCAACACTTCCAAGGCTCACACCCACCCAATGCTCCACTCTTCATCAAGCAACTCAGTAAATTAGGCCTATGGGTTTTTTGGTTAGGAACTGATTTTAGGTTGTGTAATTAAGGCTGTGGTTTTTTGGAACATTAAGGTTATTAATTAGTTCCTAAGTTTATGACATTTGTACTGCTGTTTGGATGAGCATTTGACTCTGATAGAATGGATTTTTTGAGCAGTTGTTATATGAAATTTCATGCTGTTATTGACTCCACTTAGTGTATTGTTATTGACTCTAATCAGATCATATTATCATCATCAAATCTAAACATTTTTTTTCATTTCACCAAATGCAAAATAACATGACAACAAACTTCAAGGGTTCCAACAATTTTTTTTGTATTAACTGACAACAAAGCATCACATTTGTTACATCCACCAATAACAACCTTAAACTAACTTAAGTAAAACAAGAAAATGGCAAAAACAAGCCATGAAATAAACAAAGCCAAGGTCAAGTTCTTCTCATTGCGTGAAGTTTTCAACACCTCAATACGCACTTGTGAAAGCTCAAATTTCATCTCTTGCACATCTTCTTCCAAGTTGTCCTTTTTAAGCTGCAATTTTTTGATTTTTTTCAGCCATTAAACTCTTCTCATACTCCATCTCAGCTATGGTAGTCTCCTTCTCAAATATCTGAAATCTAAGATCATGAACTTCACTCCCTTGCTCAGTAAACCACTTAAAAAAATCACACTTAGTATCCTACAATACAAGAACAGTCAATTAGTTCAAAAAAAAAACCCTAGATTTCCCATTTTTGTAAAAATAATCAATTAAAACAAAATTAAATGCTCACAGGCCATAAAGGGCACCCATAAAACTTCTGCCCAACATTTGCACCACGCTTCGCAGTACGAACAACAGCTTCTTTTCCACAATAACATTTCGTGGAACCATTCGAATTTCCCCTTGAATTAGAGGAACCCACTGACGTTTGTCTTCTGGCAGCCATTTCTGCTTCAGGTTCAAAGATTGCTTTTGGGCTTCGATTTTTTTTGGACGAATTTAAGGCAGGAAGAAGAAAATATGGAAGAATTTGAGGGAGGAAGAAGAAAATAAATGGAGGAAGAAGAAACACAACAAAGAAAGAAGAAGAAGGGGAAATAACGAAGAAAAAAGAGCAAAAAAAAAATTTATAAGGTCCCTCCAACGGTAAGTGCCACGTATGCATTTTACCTGCACCAACAAAAGCAGAACCGGCCACGACCTACTTCAGGAATTTTGGCCTAAAGTTTGTATTATTAAAAAATAATCAAAAGTTTGTATTATTGCGAGAGAACGGGCCAAAGTTTGTATTATTCCAGTTAAAAAATCCTTATTTTTTAAAAAAAAGGGGAAAGCATTGAACTTTGGGTCGCCAAATTCCGAGTATCAGTTGTTGTACATACGTCTACGCAGTACACTTAAGCAAATTGCGACAGTGGGATTGGTATATGTATTACAATACACCGGTGATACTGATGATTATTTTTGTATCAAAGTGAATAGTGATACGCATGATTAAAGTCTCAGAATCCATGGTAATATACAAGCATCAATCATTAATACATATGTATCAACTATCATCATTAAGAAGAAAAAAGAAAGAAAGCAGGGGGGTTCATCATGGAGTTTGCGTGGCAGAAGATAAAACCAAAGTCTCAAAACCAAGGTCTGACTAATCTAAGAAGACCAAAGAAAAGGAGCAATCACGAAATTGTCATCAACTAAAAAAAAAAAAAACAAAAATCCCATCTTCATGTATTGGTCTGCATACCAATGACGACAAAGCAATCAAAAGGGGCAACAAGAATAGAGCAGCATATGAGTTGGATCACTTGTATGGATATCAAAAATAAATATATAAGAAGAAAAATCGAGATGAGGAATCACCTGTAAGTTGTAGTCTTGGTTATTTGGTTTGCCTTTGACAACTCAACACCGAGTGATATCTCAAGTTAATGAAGGTTGGATTCATGTGAATAGCCGACAGGGTTTTGTTAGTTTATACTAATATATGAGATAAGATTTGTTTTAGACGATCATAAAGAAATCCTAATCGAAATAAGATCGAAATTCCTGCTGAGTCCAAGACTTGTTAGAGTTGTGAAAATTCATCACTTTACGTACACAAAAAAAAAACAGCATGGTGGTCGTCAAACCATTACCAGGTCATACTCAAATTTGTCGAAACCTTATCACGATTAAACACTTTAACTCGTGTACGTGACACTGTCTCGAGGGGGCAATTTGTAGACACTAAAAATTTATTATTGTTTTACAATTAAAATGAATTAATTATTATTGAGCTAAAATAAATATAATTAGCCCAATTTAATTAATTTAGCCTACTCAAATAAGATATCCAAATTAAACAATATATAATTTGGGCTGTAAAATATTTGGGCAAGTCCATATCACTAGTCCAAATAATTAAGATGGTCAAATGGCAAAGGTAAGAAAAGACTTCCAAGTCATAAACGGGCCCAAGCCCATAAACTACCAAGTCCATAAGGGATCTTCATTCCCTTATAAATAGAATTCACCTCCTTCAGTTGAGGGGACCAGAAAATCATTATTCTCAAGAGCTCATAAAATTCTCTTAGAATTCTCTCTGCAAATAGTCAACAAGCACATCAAATCTGTGCCGACTGTTCAGATACACTCAAACACATTCGATTGAGATTCAAGCTTTTGTCAGCCCTCATTCGAATATACTCAAACAAAACTCAAACTCAGGTTGACGTTGACAAAACGTCCATCTACACTCAAATCCAGGTTGACATCAACACGTGTCACTTTCAAGCTACGAAACAGAATCAGAGGACTTAGTTTATTTTCATTATAAACTGTTTACAGAGATTGTACTCAATACATTTATTGAAATATAATTTCTTTGTTACTTTGTTTCTTGTCATATTTAATTTTGACTCGAAATTTGTGTATACAGTAGCATCTGATGCTTTGAGTTCATTTTGGGGTTAATGACATTTTCGTCATTGGAAAATTGTTCCACTTTAGAAGAATCGTCTGTTTTTTCATTACTTGGATCCATTCTTCTAGACTTTCTCGGTTTCAAATCTTTGGCTCCGAGTGGTCTTCCACACCTTTTGCATGTAGCAGATTCATTTGCAAGTGGATTTTTCGTTTTTTCTCTTGGGATTTCAACCCTTGCAGGAGCATTCGCAGCGGGTATATGTGATTTTATCACTCCTTTTGAATCAGTGAATGCATCTGGGGATTGATTGGCAATGTTTTGCAAGTGTATAATTTTCTGAACTTCTTGCTCACACATATTTGATCTTTGATCAAGATATGATAAATTTTTGGCATTCCATGATATTTCATTCCAACATGGGCCTACTTTATCTCCCCCTAAGGTTGGGAAAATTGTCTCATCAAAGTGACAATCGGCGAACCAAGCGGTGAAAAGGTCACCAATGACGGACGGTTCTAGATATCTTATGATGGACTGTGATTCAAATCCAACATAGATTCCCAACCTTCTCTCGGGCCCATCTTAGTACGTTGTGGTGGTGATATGGGAACGTAGATTGCACACCCAAAAATTTGTAGGTGAGCAAGGCTTGGCTCATTTCCAACCACTAACTGTAGTGGGGATAGATCATGCTTGGCGCTCGTCTTTAGTCGTAGTAAAGCCGCAACATGTAGGATAGCATGTCCCCATGTAGAAGATGGGAGTTTTGATTTCATGAGTAATGGCCTCGCAACTAATTGCAATCGCTTTATGAATGCTTCCGCTAGGCCATTTTGTGTGTGAACATGGGCTACTGGATGTTCCACGTCTATCCCAATTGACATACAATAGTCATTAAAAGTGCGGGATGTGAATTCTCCGGCATTATCAAGTCGGATTTTCTTGATAGGATAGTCTGGAAATTGAGCCCTTAAACGCGTAATTTGCGTGAGCAATTTTCAAAAGCAACATTCCTTGTTGATAGGAGACTAACGTGAGACCAACGTGTTGATGCGTCGATCAACACCAGAAAATATCTGAATGGTTCACATGATGGGTGTATTGGCCCGCAAATATCTCCTTGGATTCTTTCTAGGAATGCAAGATTTTCACCTTCAAGTTTATTTTTAGAAGGTCTTATGATCAATTTGCCAAGGGAACAAGCCTTACAATTATGCTCATTTGATTGTGGGGCCCGTATGTTTTTCAACGGATGCCCATTTGAGCTTTGGACGATTTTCGTCATCATGCTTGATCCTGGGTGACCCAAGCGATCATGCCACAGAGTAAATATTTATTGGTTGTCTACCTTATGGTGAGACACCAAATTTGTTTCAATTGGGCTAATATAAGTAAAATACAGTCCTGAGGAGTATGATGGCATCCTTTCAAGGATTATTTTCTTGCCATCGTCACATTTAGTGAGATACATGTACTCCTTTCCGTTTTCGTTAATGGTTTCCATATGGTTACCATTTGTGCGCAGATCTTTGAAACTCAATAGGTTTCTTTGAGTTTTACCTGAATAAAATGTGTTGTTTATAGTGACGTGTGTTCCCTTTGGTAACACTATGCATGCCTTTCATGAGCCCTCAACCATATTTGCAGTGCCTGCAATGGTGTTGAGGTTGCCTTTTCTTGGCTTGAGTTGAGTGAAGTATGACTTGTTACTCAGGATGGTATGTGTAGTGGCACTATCAACCAGGCATTGTTGAGCGCCTTTGTTTGTCATTATTGTCAAAACATAACACAAAATTTATTCATAGGAAGAGGTGCATTACATGGAATGATAAAAGGGAACACAAGATACAAGAGACATCAAATAAAAGTAAGACAATATTACATGACGTAAAGTACAAAACAACATCTTAGGTTGATCTAGGGGCAGTGGCGGAGCCAGGATTCTCAAAGTGGGGGGGACGTAGTACGGACGTCGGGCATTCGAATAAAAAATGTTAGAAAAAAAAAACACTACAATACAAATTGTTTAATACTTAACGTTTTATATCCGAAATCCCAAAATGCTTAGTCTTACAATCCAAAGAGAAATGAAAATTAAAAAATGATGGCACTAATTAAGGCGTCACCCTAGCATTCACTCTCTGAAATTACGGCTACTAAACAACAATCACAGTTATATAAACTGTTAATAAGATTTCCAAAAACACAAATTGTTTAAAGGAGAACCAAATCAATACCCTATCAATCATCAATGAATTGCGGATAGCCAAAAAGCCCAAAACTTTAAACTATGAAATTCGCGGAGATGGATTGCTTGCTATTCAATGAAATTGCTTACTCTACAATACATATTAGGAATAAGGACATTATTGCAGAAGCAGACAACGTGAAAGAGGGAACTCAAGAAGAGGAAGGAAACGCAGTGGAGAGAGAATTAAAAAATTTCAGAGAACTTGCATCACCACGGCAGCACCACGGTGGCGTAGCACTTGCATCACCTGCGGAAGAAAAGAGAAGCAACCCAACTGCGCCACCGAGGTGAAGATCAACAAAGTTACGAGCATTACCAAGCTCATGTGAAGAATACAAACATCAAGTCTAGTAAATGATTACATCGCTTTTACCACAAAAAACATGAAATCATGCCATGAGTTAGCCAAATATTCTTCCCGATCTCCTTGCTAAAGTGGGGGGACACCTGTCCCCATGTCCCCCCTGCTGCCTCCGCCCCTATCTAGGGGGAATAAGAGGGCTAGACATTAGAAATATCTTCCATGAGGAATAAGAGGGGTACATCGAGGTCGGGGAGCGGAGTAGTTTCAGTGACAAAATTTATTTCGCCACGTCTCCCTTGACCCCTAGTAGAGGCCACATACAGATCCACAAGATGTTTGGCTGTGCGGCATTCATTTGCCCAATGCCCTTGAATGCCCCATTTAAAACATTTCTCTTGTGTTCTTTGTTGGGAGTTTCTTCCTCCACGTCCTCTATTTGGGCACCAGTTTTGGCGTCCTCGTCCTCTTCCTCTTACTCTGCCACTTCCATTTCCATTTCTTTCTCCATCACCCCTATTTTTGAACTGGCCATTCCGATTTGAGTTGCCTCCCCTCTTATTCCAGCGCTTGCCACCTATAGTGGCATTTGTTTCAACTGCTGCTGCGCTGGTACCGGCTGGCCTTTGATTATGAATTGAGAGCAGGATTTGGTTGTTCTGTTCTGCAACCAAAAGGATGGCAATTAGGTCGCAGAATTTTTGGCAACGCCTCTCACGATACTGTTCTTGCTGAACAACATTGTTGGCGTGCATAGTGGAGAGGGTTTTCTCAATCATGGCTAATTCAGACACAGGTTCTCCACACAGCTTTAGCTGTGAGGTGATGCGAAGTACTACAGAATTGTACTCGCGTACTGATGCAAAGTCCTGGAACCTGAGTACTGACCATTCATGCTGGGCCCTTGGAGCGATAATTCTTTGTAAATGCTCAAATCTATCCTTTAGGTTATCCCATAATTCTTTGTAAATGCTCAATTCTTTGTAAATGCTCAAATCGATCCTTTAGGTTATCCCATGTATTCAGATTTGAGCTCTTCATGTATATGGTGTTTGAGATACACCAATGCTTTCGCTTGCTCCAAAGGCCGTAGGGGCACCACCTCCGACAATGGTATGGTCGAGGCTAAGTGACTTTAGGTAAGCTTTTGCATCTACCCTCCATTCTTGGTACCTTTGGCCTGAGGCTTCAAGGATCTCAAAGTCTTGGTTTGCAAGTCTAGCCATTTCTGAGTTCATGTGATGTTTTAAAAGTATTAGTAGAAAATTAATGCATAAATAAATATATATAGTTTTGAAAATAAATCATACTGGAATGCAAGCCATAGTGGTCCTGGAATCCTTAACCGTTCAAGAGGTTAGGGGTTCGAAACAAGATAATAACATGAAAGGTTAACAATAAATATATGTAAAAGGCTGCATATTTTTTTTTAAGATGATGACAACGTTTAATTAAAATGTGACTATCATGTCAAAAAAAAATCACATTCATTAATGGCATATTAATAGAAGAAAAATCACATAATTAAGCATTATAATTGCGTTTTACAATATGCAGAAATAAAATTACAATAATTCCTACTAAAACTATTATAAGTATCATTCCCTAGTAAAACATGACCTTCAGCTGTCTGAAAGACTCTAGAAGATCTGGTGTGTCGTTTTGAGGGCGGCGGTTTCCGGCATTGTACATGGTGGACGAAGATAGGGAGATGAAATTGTGAAATTTTATGAGAGAGAAAATTTTATGAGTGAGGGAGGCGGACGAGAAAATGAGAAGGGTTAAAATCCCTTTTATAGTGGTGTAAAAACACTATTCACATTTAACAGGTAAAATATATATTGATATGTAATACGTAAAATTTACGTAACGTTCTGACAAATCAAAAAAAAAAAGTATATGTAATAAATTACCTTAAGAACTAATAATGATTAGTGTTAAAAAAAATACATTAGCTAACGTATGGTTATAACTTATAACTAACTCATGGTTTGAGATATTAGATACCAGTCATACCATTTATTGCTCCCCTTTTTGTTTTTTTTTTTGTTTTCATAAAAGACCCTAAAGTTGCTTTTATCTATGCTTTTAAGTCCAAAACATCAGTATATACGACATGGCTATATGCGCTCCTATATGCATAGCAATTGTAGTAGACGTTAGTTTATTGGGTTACTAAATGCCACCGCCCTAGTTTTTCTCATTAACGCCCTAATACGTATTTTATACGTTTAACATACCTAAAGTTTAATTCTCTCTTTTGCTTGTACTGCTCTCTCTCTCTTCCCATACCCTCTCATCTTCACCTTGCCCTCTCATCTTTCCACCATTGATGAACATCAAAAACTTGAGTTCGTTCAACCACCGGAACCACCACCGAAACCACCCGAATTTTTTCATTTCTCTCCTCTCGGATCTCTCTCCTCACGTCCAACCACCAGATTTTTTTAAAACAAAAACCAGGTGAGGCGTCCATGGTAGACGCCCCACCACAGGGTCAGGCGTCCATGGTAGACGCCTGTACCTGTGATGGGGCGTCTACCATGGACGCCCCACCATAGGTGCAGGCGTCTACCATGGACGCCTGACCCTGTGGTGGGGAGTCCATGGTAGACGCCTCACCACATTTTAAAAAAAAAATTGAATTTTTTCTTTCAATTTCTGGAATGGAGAATTTTAGAAACGAAATCAAAAAGGAGAAAATTGTGATCAGTTTGTAGAATCTTTCAGGGTGAAGGAAACGGATGGATCAGTCTTCCTCCTTGATCAGTCGCATTTAGGGTGAAGATACTGATGGATCAGTTTCTTTCAGTGTTTGCAAGTCTTCCACCTTGAATTGGAAAAAAATGATTCTAAAAAATGATACTGATGGTCCATTTGTAGAATTTTTCAGGGTGAAGATTGTATTTTTTTTTTATATGATGTTAAATGTTTTTAGTCAGAAAAATTAGGCAAAAATTACAGATTGGAAAGAGAAAAGAGGAGGAAAGAGATGTGTATAAATGTATAAAATACAGGGCGTTAGTAAGAAAAATTAGGGCCGCATTTAGCAATTTCCTTAGTTTATGACAAAGAGCAAAGAACATCAATAGAACATGTCATCATGCAATTTATGCAGGTTGACGTTACTTCAATTAGCATTGGAACTAGTAGCTCACTTTGAAAATTGCTGCCATAATTTAAAACAAATAATAATTTTGTACTTATAAGCTAGCTTCATTTCGGTGCAAAGAAGTCTAGCTACTTCTTTCATCATTTTCTTGTACATACAGTCTCAAAAACTTTCTACCTCCTTTTTTTTTCACAGTTAAAGAATAAACACAAGACATAATTTCCATGAAAGATAACAAACAAGAAAAAGGTAGCAGGTAGCTCCACCATTTTAGCTATTTTCCGGCCAAAAAGTTCTTCCTCTTTGTAGTGTTAGCCATCCATCCAGGCGGCGGAGTCCGTCCATTTAGGCGGCAAGTTCAGCGCAATAGCCCGTCCATATAGCCCGTCCATATAGGCGGCTTTAAATGCAAGGTCTCTGCCTTCCATGAAGGTGGCGCGACTTGCTTGGCGGCGACCGAGTCGATACCACGAGTTAATTACTTTGCCGTCGCTTGCTGCTGACGGAAGGACCCTCCTCGTCCCTACTCCTTTTATTATTATTAGGAGTTTGCCGGATTTCAGTTGGTGGTTCCGGAGGAGGGTTATCATTGAGGTTAGGGACGGTGGTTTGTCGGCGTTCGCCGACATGGCTATTAACGTGAGTATTATGGCGTTGGGGTGCACTACCAACTCCTCGTGCCGGATTTGTAGTACAAGGTACACTATTACGTTCTATGATAAAATATATACTACAAAGAGATATATTGTTTAGAATAGTATTGATCCCATTACATTGGTGATCAATTTTTTTTTTGAAAAAAAAATCAGTATCAATTGAGAAGAACTACCTTTTGATTGTAGAGCGAATTCGTGCTGATAACGTGTTGCATTATAGAGAGATTTAAACAAGATTGGGAGAGTATACTCTTTTTGTTGTGTTATACATTTTCTCCCGCGAAGTGCGGTATATATAGTGCTGGGTGAATTTTTCACCCGATGATACATCACATTACTGCAGTTATGCAGTGAAATGTCTAATCTTGGCCGGCAAAATACAGCTTTACATAAAATATTACAACAGGTTAGTCATCTTCCAATTACTTCATTTTTAATGGACTTCAATATACAGATTAATTATTAATATTTTTAATTATGTATAAGTAACAAACTAAAAATTATAAGAAGTTGATGTTATGAGAATTTACAAGATTATGTACAAATATAAGGTTAAACTTGGTTATGTAAAGTTTGACTGTCAAAAAATACATTGCAAAAGAAAAAGAACATATACTTTAATTAGCTTGACTTTTTTTTTTGTCTCAAACCCTTAACATGTATTGTTTCAATTTAATCCGTAAACTATTTTCTTTAAAGGCACAAGTAGAAGTTAGGTCACCCTTTTCTTAATCGAGTAATCTAACCAATTAATAAGAACAAAATGTTCTAAGGTGGGATCAACTCCAGCAATAAAGTCAACTTTGGTAGCGGAAATAGTGTCCCCTTTTCAGAGAGATAATTGAATACTCTGTTCGCTTCTCGAAAACATGAGATATATATGGAGTAAAAATAAAATCGAGCAAGCAGAGTTCTGATATCATAAATGATGGTTTGAATAATCCACAGAAAAGAGTAAAAGCTTTGAAGGTTCCGAATCACCACCTAATTATCGCCTTCGATATTGAGTTTCTGAATTTGCAGAGATTGAGCCGACATGAGACAATTCCGGAGGTCCGGCCCCAAGCTTCTGCGACAGGAGCTGATGTAGAACCAAACCAATAAGCTCGAGCTGATAAAAGGTTCCCAGAAAAATCTCAAAGGCTATCTCCAGCAGATGTAGAAGAACAATGACAAAGGCATCAAAATTAAGTTTAATATAGCCGAAAGGTGGGGATTGCCATTGAATAGAGATGATGGATGAGGACCAGCGAGAAGAAAGGGAGGAAATAGTGAAGGAAAACTCCACTACAGCATGAGCAATCTATTCCTGATGTAGGTCTCATGCTCTATAACAAATATGGTGAATATTACAAAGGCTATTTTCAAAAAGTACAGAATTATTACGTCAATTTCCAAATGCTCCAAAGGCTATAACTAATTAAATGAACAACCTTTGGTGATAACGGAAAGAACTCAAACATTGCTCAAGATCATGTGGAACAATATGAGTTAGTTTCAGAAGAATATGAGACGAGGCCCAAAAAGGGCGGATAGTAGGACCAGAGAAAAATAAATGATTTACAGCCTCAAATTCAAAGATGACAAAAATAGACATAAATGTATAATCTTTCTTTTTTCTAAATTTGTCATCAAAGGAAGACCTTTGTAGTCTGTAAATGATCTAATATGACCTTGTATGATCATTTGTCCACACAAATAGCCTGAAACGATTTATATTTGCATAAAATGGTTTCCAAACCTTCCAATATAGCTTAGCTTGTAAGGCTATTATGTTCCAAACTGTCATGAAACGACTGATTATGGCATGCAATGGACTTCGGTGATCCCAAATGGATCAAGATGGCCAAAATCGTTCTAAAATAGCCTATGTTTACATATAAATGGTTTTCTAACCTACTAAGATGGCCTAAAATGATTCAAGATGTTATGAAATGATCTAAAATGACCTTTTGCTCGAACGTGGCTTTAAATGATCTAACATGGCCATAAAATGATTCAAGATATTATGAACGAGCCAAAGGTTGGATTATTAGAATCAAATTTTCCTATAATTTATACTAATAGAAATGATATCATTATTACTCACTTTTATGTCATTTTCCAACAAACTTGTATCATTTTTCCCTATTTCATTATCACTTTTCAACTCTTTATATACGTTATCATTATTACATATACTAATATCTTAAGATAAACAATATCATTATTACTCACTTTTATGTCAATTTTCAGCAAACTTGTATCATGTTTTCCTATTTCTTTATCATTTGTGAACTTTTTATATCATATCATTATTATAGAATTGATATCATTTATAAAAGAAATGATATCATTATTACTCACTTTTATGACATTTTCCAGCAAATTTGTATCATTATTATCTCTTTCTCTCCCCTCTAACCACATCTAAAATCCCTCACCCAAAAAACATTTTCACTCTTCGGTTTGATCCTCCCCTGCTATTAACCATTACAATGCTACCATCAATTTCTTTCCTATCTTTTTTTTTATCTACATAAAAGCAAAACAAACTCTAATAATTACTGATTTTAATTTCTTGACTCACCTTAGTGCCTCAGGATCCTTCCTGTAACCATATTGTTACAATATACCCAGGCTTTAAGCTCTTTAGTATTAGAATTATTAGGTTTTAAAACTGTGCCATCAACAAAACAAACTTTGTTTTTAGATGACAGACTGATAATCATCATCCTTTTCCAATCAGCATACCCAATTCCATCAAAAACAGGTGAAAGTAATTGTAATGAACTATTATCAGAAGGATGCAAGAAATATAAACTAATAGGATTTTGCGTTAGTTCCAGAACATTATGCATAGCTTCAGTCATATGTGATCAACAAAGAATCAATTGGAGAATTTTCAGAATTTAGGTCTCAAAGAAGAACATCAAATGAAGTTTCCAGAATTGAAGGAAAATTGATAGAATGAAAGCGATTCAGTAAAGTTTCAGTAAAAATAAGAGAATCAGGAAGAATCAATCAAGGATTCAACAAGAAATTTAGAATTTGACAAAGATTCAGTAAGATATTAAGTGAATCAAATAATACTTAGAAATTCAGAAAAAATGGAAATCAGATTCAGAGAAAATAGAAATCAAATCTTGATTTCAGCAAGAAATATTCAGAGAAATGATGCTTATTCGCTAACGACAGAAATTCTGGAACTATCAATCAGGAAAATCTAACCTCAGATTTTAGAGAAAAAAATTTAGAGTGCAAAGTATCAATCCATAATTATTGCACACCAAATTTCAGTGACATTGTAGCAAGATCCAAGTCAGGAAGCTCTGATACCATGTTATGACATTCAATCACGGCAGAAAATTATATTGTAGATAGAGAGAAAAGAGAGATAGAAGAGAGAAGAAGAACTTGTTTTTATTTAGAGAATAAAACTGAATAATCTGATTACAAGTTCGTAGTAATCTATCTATGCAAAAGCAATAGCGAAATCTGTTATGAGAGAATAACATAATGTAGAACAGAATCTATGTTGAGGAGGCCACTAGAAGAAGCTTCTTAATAGGAGGAGAGAATGATGATGTGGCTGCTGATATGATAGGAGTAGTAGATCCCGAGGCACTATCCTCAACATACATGAGTTGAAGGATCACGAGGAGTGTAATACTCAGCAACCAGATAATCATCCTCATTATATTCCTCCGTAACATCACCAACCTTCGACATCACCATATTTTCTTTCTCCTTCTTTTCGATCTTTAACTTTGTCTTCAACATCCATTTTACTGAGGCCGACACCGACGCCGGTGCAGGAGAGAGAATCTAAATCATCTACTTTTTAACTACCACATGCGGCTCGACTTTAGGCATCGGGTTCTTCGTCTTAGGCTGAAACATGGACGATTACGGAGAAGGTGGCCAGAGCATGGTCAAGAAGGAGGATTTTGGAAGAGAGAGAAAAAAGGAGGGAGGTTTTGGGTTGAGAAATAAGTTGGTACACCATCTCTATTCTATAAGGCAACCAAGGGGGGACACCAAAAAATAGAAAAAAGAAAATACATCCAACATAACTTACTCCTTAGGGTGCGTTCTCTTAACCTTAATAAATTAAGTTTCAAATCCAATCAGTTCAGTTCAGATAAGTTTCAATCAGGTCCAATCAAGTCAATAAGTTCCAATCAGGTCCAGTAAGGTCTAATAAGTTACAATCAGGTGCAGTAAGTTTCAATCAGGTCCAATCAGGTCTAATCAGGTCCAATAAGTTCCAATAAGTTCCAAATAATCAATGATCAATAAATTTAAATTAAAAATGTAATTAAAGCACCACTATGATTATTATATAGTATTATATTTGTAACATTGTCTATTATTTTATTATTCATATTACTATTAGCTGATTATGTTATTATCAAAAAAATTAATTAAAGTATCACTATGATCATATAGTATTATATTTGCATTATTATTAATTATTTTATTATTCATATTACTATTAGCTGATTATGTTATTATTAAAAATATTATAATCATGGTCAAATAAGGTTAGCAATAATAATCATCATAATTATAATATTTTGCAATTCGTCTTTAAATAATTAGAGATAACATGTTTTCGTTACTAATAACAATGAAAGATATAAATGTTATTAATTGATTTCCTACTAGTGCTTTATGAAATCAAAGCAAGACTATTAGATATATTAGTGATGAAAGTTCTGTATAGGCAAGCATATAAATAGTATTTTTTTTTGTTAAAATATTAATTATAAGATATAACAGATAATTAATAATTACTATTATTTATTCGAAGGATAAATTTTAATAACTATTATGTCATAATAAATTTTGAGGGATAGTATTTATATTAGGGGTAATATTTATGTTATTACTCATCAATTTTTTTGTCAAATTAGGTCACACAAGTTCCATTCAGGTCCAATAAGGTCTAATAAGTTTCAATCAGGTCCAATCAGGTCTAATAAGTTCTAATTAGGTCAATAAGTTTCAATCAGGTCCAATAAGTTCCAATCAGGTTCAATCAGGTCCAATAAGTTGAATCAGGTCCAATAAGTTCGGTTCGCCTCGGTTCAAATAAGTTCAGTTCAGGGTTATTCAGGTGAAGAGAACGCACCCTTAATATCACAAAAAAAACAAAAAACAAAAACGATAAAAAAAACAATAAAAAAACAAACGTGTAATGCTAAACATATAACCACCCAATAAAATTCCTAAATAAGATTTCATAGTGATTTTTGTGAATATTTTATATAGGGCGAGAGAAAGTAAAGCGGAAACCATTAGAGAGGTTTGATCACACATTACATTGGTGGGCATTAATTCAGAGTGTAATCGAACCAATATAAGAGAAGCAACAAACAATCCAAGAGGACTAACAGTAGAAATCGTTAAAAGGTAATTCTTAATCAATCACTTTTTCTTTGTGTTTCAATGTGAAGTTCAGATAATAGTTGTCTAAGTGACCTACATGATTATCCAAATTACGCAATTTTATTTCTAACTCAAATTAAAGTAGATGAAAAAAGCCAATTTCTTAAGGAACCAAATTACACAAAGAATCCTAATACAATTTTTTCAAAACCATAAAATCGCAACAATAAAATTCATAATCCTATAATTATTACGTAGATAACCGTGTTCTTCGAGTTTCAAAAAAGAAAAACGCTCAACAATTTTACGATACAACACTATAATTTTCCAAAACAAAAATTCAAACTTCTTATGGATTAAGAATTCTGAAAAAACCAATCTTTCCTTATAATAAATACAGAGTTTGTTTTATAAAAAAACAAATCATTCATTTTCAGGGAATACCAAATTGAATAAAACACTGAAAATTTGCAATACAACTAATTTTTGCGATTTTTCAATTATAAAAAGTCATTCATTTTCAGGGAATACTAAATTAAATAAAACACTGATAATTTGAAATACATCTAATTTTTGCGATTTTCCAATTATAAAAAAAGTATTCATTTTTTTATATTAATTTTTCTAATAGGAATAATAATTCGAAAAAAAAACTGAAAATTTGCAAGAAAGAAAAGTTTTGTGGTTTACTAGCATGCAAATAAGAAAGTGAATAGATTTCAAACTCACCTCCTCAATTACAATCCGAAATTAAAACGCTATTTCTTCTCCCATTTTTTCTTCCTCCACCTTCAATTATCTAACTGGTTTAATTGACCAAAAAAAGCTCTAATTATTTCTCCAAAACTTCTTCCTCTACCTTCAATTAGTACCACAAATCTCCTTACACTCCAGCCGAAGTTCTCACGTTGCCCGAGGTCTCCACGGCCAGCTCTGAGTACGGGACGGTACGAGCTGAAAAGAGTGGGAAGCTGCTGATGTGGAGGGTTGTGAAGGGAAATTATGTGAGAAGAAGTCATCCGAGAAGTTTGAGGAAAAAGGGGTGAATGAAGTTGGGTTGTTGGAGGTGTTTCTTGGGATTAGTGACATTGTTGCTCACTTTACTTATGAGTTGATGAAATAGTACTACCTGGAAGTGTTCTTTGAGGAGGGAGTAGAAGTGTTTGATATAGAGCCTATCGAATAATCCAGACACTGGATTTTTAGTGCATTTGGAGCTAATTTGCTCATTAATGATTCCAGCACTAGCAATAACTTTTTATATTTATTTTTTGAGTTTAGTTTTTAGCTAAAAACTACATTTACAATTATGTTAACAAACAATTTAGAATGAATAATTGTTGTGTTTTTAAGTTTGAATATTTTGATGATGATAAACACTTTATGCTATAACATGAATCTATGTAACAATGATCATGCTATCAAAATTGGATGACTTGAAGATATGGAAGCTTAGGTCTAGTTACATTAATTTCATGTGTATGCAATGTAATTAACGTATTGGAACTTTGTGCTAAATTAGAAATACGAAATTAGGATGGTTAACTATTTTCTTAGAGTTAAGAAAATAGGTAATTATATTAATTTCATGTTTGTATGATTAAGGAATATAAAGGAGAGTTTGTATAAAACAAGGATTTCGAAAATCAATTTTTAAAAAGAAAAATATTTTTAATTTTTGAAATAAAAGTGATAAAACGTTTTTAAAGATTTTCGAAGAAAATAATGTTTTGTAAAAACTGATTTTTCAAGAAAACGATTTTGATAAAGATTTTTTGGAAAAAATTGATTTGAAAATCTGATTAATAGTTGGCATAAGATATGGAGGAATCCTTATCTTTTAAAGAAAGCAAAAATCAGTTTTTATAAAAGATAAACTTGATTTTGGAAAAGAAAAGATTTTATCCCTTAATTTTAGGAATAAAATATATTCAAGAAGATAATCATATCTTGGAGAATAATTCTTATTCAGTTGATAAATTGTATAAGGGATAGAAATCAGAAGAACAACTCACATTTTCAGATTTAGTTTTGATAAATTTTGAGAGCTGAAAACGGATCCCCATAGCACAGTGTATATCACAGATTTCCAGTGAGTTAAAAGTTCTATATAACGATTGTAACGTTCCTCGATTTGTTTATCTAAGAAGCACACTTGTGAGGACTTAATTTTTCTGTAATTTTATCATTATAGAGAGTAGCAACACTTACGGTTAAGTGTTAGGGAGCACTACTAGAGTTAGTAGTGGGGAATCATATTGTATCAAAAGTTTGATATTTTAAGATTCAAATAATAAAAGAGTAGGTAGTGTGGACGTAGATCTCAGAGATGAGATTGAACTACGTTAAGTTCTTGTGTCTTGTTATTTGATTTCATTGTTTTTAGTTTTGATACAACTTCATTTGAGCGAAAACATTAAAAGCGGGTTTACAAGTGAATAACACAGTGTGAGGCACTGTGCCATAAGATTATTTTGCGAAAATCGATTAGATTTGTCACTCAATTCAAGCCCCCCTTCTTGAGTGTCACCTTGTAATCCAACAAGTGGTATCAGACCAGGCTATTCGGGAAAGGCTCATCCCTAGAGAATAGAAGTCATGAACATACAAGATGACTCTTGAGAAAGACACTCAAAGTGTCCGATTTTCAACGGAAAGGATTACGGATGGTGGAAGGCTAGGATGAGGATCTACATCCAAGGATCGGATTATGAATGCTGGAATGTCATAAGAAAATGACCAATCCTTATCCAAGCCAAAAATACTGAAGGAAAGATGGTCGACAAAGATGAAGACGACTACAATTTGGTCGACTATGCAAAAGCCGAAAAGAACTTCGAAGCTATGAGTATTCTCCAATATGGAATTGGACCTGATGAATACTCAAGGATCTCTACGTGTTCTACAGCAAAGGAGATATGGGACACTCTAGAATTAACCCATGAAGGTACGAATGAGGTAAAACAATCTCGAATTGATTTACTTGTGCAACAATATGAACTGTTTACTATGAATAAGGAAGAATCAATTAAAGAGATGTTCACCCGTTTTACACTAATCACTAATGAATTGCGTTCTCTAGGCAAAACCTATTGTAATCGCCCATAATTTTATGAATTTTATAAATATATTTTAATGTATATTTATATATATTTTAGTATTTAAATAATTTATTTCTTAAAATGTTGACTATTTGAAAGTCAAAAGGATTATTTAATGATTTTAAGTAATCAAATATTTTATTTAGTCATACTTTGAAAATTATTTAATAGTTTAAACATCTTTGAATTGTAGTGTAAAGGATTTTAAAATGGGTTAGAGGAACCCAACTCAACACAAGTACCCAATCATTAAATGATAAGTAAAAGCCCAAACACATTTTCCTAAGCCCACAAGGGGTTATCTATATAAATCCAATAAAACTCAAAATTCCCACACATTAAACACTCACCCTAAATTTTCTCTCTCCTCCCCCACGGTTCTCTCTCTCTCTCTTCCTTCGGCTATCATCTTCTCTCGGCCAGCAGCAGCAGCGCCGGCCACCGCCGCCGTCCAGCAACCGACTGCAGCCAGCCCAGCCACCTTCTCTCTCGGCAGTGCTTCCCCTCCTTCCGCTCTTTGGTTTATTTCTCTTCCTCCTCTATTTTATTTTATGTTAAGTTTATGTTTTTTTTAAGGATTGATTTAATGATTTCATGATTAAAGTTTATAGTTTGATGATTTAAATATAAATTTTAGATTATGTAATTTGTATAATTAAGTAATTAAATTTCAGATTTATTAATTATATTTAAACTAGGGTTTTAAGTATCAAAGCATGGATTTTTAGGGTTTTCTGAGTTAAAAATTATAGTACTATATTATAGTTTATGAAAATTGAACACTCTTATGTTAATGATTATGTTTAAGCACGTTTTAAAGGGTTTTAAACACATTATAAGTTGCTGGAATTTTTATTATTATGCTTATGATGGAGTTTTAATTGTCAAAGTATGGGTTTTTGAGAGTTTTAAATGACTAGTATGGAAGTACTATACTAGGAAACATTAATAGTTGGAGTTTTAATGATTAAAAAGGATTTTAAACACTTTTAAAGAGGGTTTAAAATATTTTGAAGTTGCTGGAATTTTAATTGAGTATTGATTAGTGGTTGTATTGGGCGGAGAATTCTCTTTAGGCAACTTCTAAAGTTGTTAAAGTGGCCTCGCATATTGTCTACACAAGGTACGTACATACCTATGTGTTAGTAGACTATTATCATGTCCTAAGATTAGGTTTGATGTAGTATCATGTATAGGGAACTATTTATGGTTCATATGTGATTTATATTCAAGTGGAGTTGCATGTTTTATGCCGTTGTGTGAAGCATGTTGCTTATGTTGGTTATACTATGTTTGTATGGATGATTGATGCAAGCATATGGGATTGAGAACTTTATTTTATTAATTCACATGAGGGATTAATAATTATGTTATTATTAATGGATCATGAATTGGATCATGTTGTTCCCTTTGAATTATTTTATTGACTTTATTATGAGGACTGAGGGCCTTATTTGGTAAGTTAGTTATGGAACTAATAATGGATTTATTCTTGAATTGTTTTGTTGTTGATCACCTTACCTAATCCAAAGATAAAAATGGAAGTATCATGTATCCTTGATGATTATAGTGTTTGTCTTACTTTGTGAGTCATAACAAGTAAATAATTTAATAATCACTTAAAGGAGAAAGTGAATAGCAATAAGATTTAGACTTGTGCACGTCTGAAGTGTTGGACTAGTATGAGTTGGAGTACATGGTGGTAGCCCATGGCTTTTCTTAGGACCGGATTGATCACCGTGTCCTATTTTATTTAATTAGTACCTCGATATCGTTGGTCATGGGAGTACGAAGTCGCACCCGTACTTCGTCTTCTAAATTGAAGACTGGTTTGGTTTGGACAACTCTTTCCATTGCCTATTCAATCTAAATTTAATTAACTTGTTTATTCTTGAGTTAAGTTCAGTAAAGTTAGTCTCTCATTGTAGACAGATAATCGTGTCTCCCCATTTAAGGATCCAATGATGAAACATACCGCGGTATTAGTTGGCGCGATCCAACGGAAGAGCAATCTAAAGAACCAATCCAAAGTTGTGTTTTGAAATGATATTCTAAAGCCCAATTAATTGTTCATGATGATTAATTGTATTTTCAGCCCATTTTAAGAGCCCAATTAAATATTTTTTATTTTAATGAATATTTTCCTAATGATTTTATCAAAAATCATATTTTTAATCCGTAAAGTTCAATTCCCGGAATTTAGGGATAAAAAAAGAATTTTCGAAAGGCGCGCCGAATCAAAAGCGAATATGCTGGAATATACTGGAATATACGCCGGACGCGGCGGCTGCGCTCAGTGTGCCAAGTGCGTCCAGCCCATTGGCCAGAACGCGTTAGGCGAGCCAATGAGCGCCTAACACGTGGATTTGTGACTCACACAGAGTCCTACATCTCACACAAGTCCTGTGTGATACGCAACCTTTCTTTTCTATCTTTTCAAAAACGCGTTTACACGTGCTTAAATCTGATTGGGCTGGCTGCGTCAGGCACACCAATGTGCGCCTAACACGTGGCACTGCGCCTGCCACGTAGGCCTGCGCCTGTCGCAGGGCTTGCGTGCAGCGCACAATCTTTTTTCTCTATAAATACTCGTGATTTCTCGAATTACGGACGACTTTTCATTATTTTTTTACACACACACAAACTTTAGAATACTTCCGAAATACACTTCGAATCTCCAAATACTCAAACATTCAAACACTTTCAATCTTTCAAATCAATTTCAACTACTGATCATACTACGTTCCTGGTTTCACGATTGCTCCGCCTAAAGATCGTTGCGCTCTTCAATCTAAGCCGCATAGGTATAATTCCTGAGGATCCTTGAATAATCAGTCACATTTATTGCTTTGAAGTTACTAACAATTTATTTCATGATGTGGATCTTTAAGTAATAATCGTGCCTTTGTACATTCTAATCCTTTTTCTATTTTATTTTATTTCACATTATATTTATTCTTGCCTTTGTATATTATATGCCTACCTTATTATATTCTATGCATATTATATGATTGTCCTGCATGATTTTTATCACCCATATGTTATTATTGCTAAACAAGACCTGAAGAATAGTTCTAACTAATTCAGATAATTTGGACAACGTGCTAGGTACCTTGTAATAATACTGCTTAAGAACTTGCCACTAAAAATAGTATTTTTATGTGTTTCCTGAACCAATTTAAACTAATTATTTTTAGGATGTTTAAAATATTATATGATTATTCTCTGGCATAAAATTTGCAATGAATCGATATTTAGCAGAGGCCAACTCTGGGCGAATGTGGTTCATTATGACTATATTTGTACCCTCACCCCCGAACTCAATCTTTGGTTCATTTTGACCATCTATGGAGTCAGGTTGGGGAAATCTACATTGGCTAATTTGTCCCTACGGTTTCCCATATCCAATTAGGTTTTAGGATTCTTCCTTTAAAGAATTGTTGGTGACTTCTTTCAAAACAATTTTCAGTAAAACCTTAACAGTAGGGTAGTCAAATATAATACGCGCTCATCCCGCGTAGGCGAAATGAAAACACGCCTACAATTTGGCGACTCCACTGGGGAGGATTTTAAAAAATTAATTTTTTTTAAATGAGTGGGTGAAACTTAAAAAAATACGATGTATTCTCCTTTTATGCCTTTGAATAATATATTATTTTGCATATGCATGACTATTGTTCAGCCACCATAAGGACAATCTACCTTGCCTCATTAGCACATGTTCTATGTGTGAGGTCACCCCCGGGGGGTTTGCGCTTTATCCTTCCAAAAAGCTTCCTGTGCGATAGTGTTGGATCTTAGTCATAAGCAAACCTACCCAACCATGGCATTGTACTCTTGTTCCTGACTTGAGAACTAGAGTGCGTCTTACACGTGGCCACCTCTTTAAGCAGGGGTACGAAGTGTGGGATCAATCTCTTAGTCATGAACCCTTTTCAGACTGAACCTAAACCGGACCATAGTCTTAAACATAGAATTTGACTTTAGGTTGGAACTTTTGCATCCATGTTATATGACATTTGCCTGTGATTACAATCTTTGCCTGTAATTATCTTGTCAAATTGTCATTATTATGCGTCGTTCCTAAAAATCGTGTCTAAAACAAATCGTCGTTTTCGCCCGAACCTTCGTCAATTAATCAATACGCGTGCCGCAGAGCATTGCGCCAAACGTATTAAGTTGCGCCTGGCGCAACGATCCTGCGCCAGACGCATAGACTGCGCGCCGCGCTCACCAGCTGCGTGGCACGCAGTCTATTCGTCCCATGCTTATTGGTCTTTTGACCTTGGTTCGAGTCTAAGATAACAAGTTTGCGTCAACATCATTTTGTCTGTCTGCATTCGCGTAGTACATGGTTATGCTAAGGGTCTCACCTAATTAAAAAAGGGTCTTTCATGCAAGGTCGAATCTGTCCTAAAAAGTACACCTAAAATGGTCATTGTAGAGTTAGAGTTGTCATGCATGTCTACCTCTTCCCATTTCATCCCTGCTATCCCTATCAATCTTACCTTACCATATTCAACAATTTCAAATTCTACCTCTATCGAAAATATTTACTAATCATCATCATCATACCACGACATTTCAATAAAAAAATATTATTCAAAATTAATGCATCATCTTTTCCTAACAAAAGATAAAAAGAAGGGGTTTCTTTCAAAAACGAATTTCGAAAATTCTAAGCCCATTCTAAACACCTTCAATTCAATCCAATCAACCAAACCCAATTCACTTGCATTCATTCAAGGCCCATATGCATTAGAGTCCATTTTGCATTCATATAAGCCCATCAAAATTTGAGTCCATGCATGCATATTAGGCCCGCTAGCATTAGAGTCCATCTTAGGCCCATATAAGTCTAGTTCAAGTCAAAGGTAGGCCCATGTGCATCTCTATGTGAACCCTAGTCTATGTCAAGCCCAGTCCATGTCTAATCCCAGTCTATTCCATTCTAAGTCCAATCCTAGTCCATCACCAATGTCAAGCCCATGTGCATCTCCCAGTCCAAGTCAAACCTATGTGTCAATTCATACCCTAGGTCTAGTTTGCATCTCCATGTAAGCCCTAGTCAGTCTTTGGACTATAAAAATTCAGTCTTAGGACTATAAAAGTTCATCCCTTAAAGTTTAGCCTGCTTGCTCACCCGTAAGTTCAAGGTCTAGCATTCCTTTAGTCTATAGGTAATTTTTGTGTCTAGCCTGCTTGCTGACCCGTAAGTTCAAGGTCTAGCATTCCCTATGTCCATAGGCAATTTTTGTGTCTAGCCTTCTTGCTCACACGTAAGTTCAAGGTCTAGCATTCCTTAAGTCCATAGGCAATCTTTGAGTCTAGCCTGCTTAGTTTAATGTAAGTTTCGAAGTCTAGTTGTCTAGCATACTTGCTCACCCGTAAGTTCAAAGTCTAGTTGCCTAGCCTGCTTTCCTTAGGTTAAGAGTTTGGTCTCTGTTATTGTCCAGCCTTCTCACCCGTAAGTTCAAAGTCTAGCATTCCATAAGTTCACATAGGCAATTTTTGAGTCTAGCCTGCTCAGTCTAATGTAAGTTTCGAAGTTTAGTCGTCTAGCCTGCTTGCTCACCCGTAAGTTCAAAGTCTAGTTGCCTAGCCTGTTTGCCTTAAGTTAAGAGTCTAGTCTCCCTTATTGTCCAGTCTTCCTTAAAGTCTAGCCTACTTGCTCATCCGTAAGTTCAAAGTCTAGTCTCTCCTATCATCACCAAAACCCAATCGTGGAATCCAGTCTGCTTGTATAGTCCAGTCCAATCCATGTCTGCATTTGCATATCGTTAGGCCCATGTCTCCATCATGGTCGAGTCCATGCTAGTCCAAAACCCATAACCATTTCCATTTCCGTTTCAAAATCATTTTCCATTTTCATTTCCCATTTTCATTCCCCATTTCCATTTCCATTTCCATTTCTCATCTCCATTTCTCATTCCGAAAACTTTGTTTCTTAAAATTTGCAAGGTCCGCTCGATTCTGTTCATCATGACCGGTCGAGAGATTACAACTTAGGAATGCCTAAAGGAGGAACAAAATGTGAGCCTACTCTAAAGCTCATTAATCGCACTATCACCACCTCGACTTCATTTAGAGTCATGAAGATTACTTTTGACCGCCTTCACAATAGAGGCGCGATCACTTAGCTTCCATAGTGTCTACCGCCTTCACATTAGAGGCATCATCACTTTTTCGGGTTTACTCCCAAATCCTACACTTAAAAGAAAATTCAAAAGGTGCAACCTACATTTCTACCGTGAATTCCAACGGCATAATTCCACCTGACATCCAGTGTCGAATACCATCAATGCGCTGCGAAACATAATCGATGACAATATACTACTAATACTTGCTACAACGAGAAACAAAGATCACCAAAGAACCCTTTTGCGTAGCGCATCAACAATTCGAAGGCTCGGTCTTTTATTTCTGGTTTCCTAGGATGAGTCAGAGAGTCCTTACCCTGAGCCACTTCTGTCTTTTCCCATCGAGTCTATGTCATTATAAGACTTCATATATTATAGCCTTTCCATTTTCATTTCATTTTTATTTTTCTTTTTATTTTCATTGGCCTTCCATCATTTTATTTATGCTTCTAAGTCAAGGATGAAACTTAAATCACCTAATGATCTTGACTAATTAAAAAAAATCTAAAAAAAGAGAAAAATGAAAAAAGGACATACTTTGGATCAGGAGTTATTCCCCTTTCCTTCCATCATCCATGAACCATCATTTCCATTAGCCAAATAATCTCTCCATTAATCAAAGCTCCACAAATATCCTTCAAGCCTTTCACTACCCTAAACCAATAGCTTGTGTGCAAGCCTTACTACATACAAAAAAATCAATGCCAGGCAAAAACAAAAAAAAAAAGTGAAAAAAAATCAAAGTGCGAAAAAAAATTCAAATATACAAAAAAAAAAGATTCAAAAAGAAAAAGGCAAAGGCAAATAAATAAAAAGTCAAGCTAGGGGGCTTGCACACAAGTTCTACCCCTCATTCAAATCCTTCAATCCATCAAACCTTAACCATATAATCCAAATCCATGATCATACCTTAGCCCAACCAATTAAACCTTCATCTAAATCTCAAGCCTTCAACCTTTCATCAACCATAACTCCTTTTTCGTGGTATGTCCAAGCCCGCTAGGTTGAAAACCCGAAAGGGCGGCCTAGGCAAAAGTTAGGGCACAAAAAAATATATAATAAAAAAAGAAATCGAATCCAGAACTACGAATGGTCTGATTCCGCAAGGATACGTATGAATCCTCATCTCGAGGTCCGACCGCTTCAACAAAATAAAAATTAGTCATGGTCTAATGATTTGACTTTCTAGAATTCAGGAGCATACTCTTTATAGATCCCGACATAGACTCGAGTCTGAACCTAGCCTCGTTAAAGCCTTTTCCCACGTACATTTATTTAAGTCACAAAATTTAAACCTTTTTATTTTTCAATCCAAGCTATCCTTGTCCCTAAAGGACTCTCTAACAATTCCATGGTTTCTGGCGATATCTAACTTTGCCTGTATCAACTTCCCAAAGAAGAATCCCCAATGACAACTTTCAACGCTCGAGACAGATCAAGTACATTTCAATTAAGGCTCAAGCCTAATTCAAGGCAAGCTCACCCGAAATGGGGGATTCCTATATGTGGTGGTGCCTCCAAATCAAACCAAACTCCCAAAAAGTTGTAATATGCGGACTTCGATTACGGACCCCGATTATTTACTAAAAACGATTTTCGAAAATCATTCTATGCATTTCTAATCATTCTATCATTCTACACATTTTCTAGCCTTGTAAAATCCTGACCTTGCATTGCAGCCTTGTAAAAACCTGACCTTGCATTGCATTACATACATCTTAGTCTTGCATAACCCTAACCTTGCATGACGTGTCATTTCCCTTAGCTTTGCATAACCTTAATCCTTGCATAGCGTCTTGTGCATCCTTAGATAGTCTAAGTTTGCATCATGTGCATCATTATGTGCTTATCTGAGTTGTTTGCACCTATCTGCTAACATCTTCTTCTGCAGGTAATCAGATTGCTTGTAGTAATTGTCCTGCATACTATATTTGTTTTCCAGAGACCGATGTATATAGATCAGTTCTAAATTGCAGAGTGTTTAGAATCGTTCTCCGTCCCGACACCGTATACTTTTGACTTTCGGTTTCCTGAACCTCAGTCAAAGTAGGGGCTTCTGTAGACACATAATCGTTTCTCTCCATTTAAGGATCCAATGATGAAACATACTGCGGTATTGGTTGGCGCGACCCAACGGAAGAGCAATCTAAAGAACCAATCTAAAATTGTGTTTTCAAATGATATTCTAAAGCCCAATTTATTTTTCATGATGATTCATTGTATTTTGAGCCCATAAAATATTTCAAGTCCATTTTAAGAGCCCAATTAAATATATATATTATTTTAATGAATATTTTACTAATGCTTTTATCAAAAATCAGATTTTTAATCCGTAAAGTTCAATTCCCGGATTTTAGGGATAAAAAAAGTATCTTCGAAAGACGCGCAGAATCAAAAGCGAATATGCTAGAATATACTGGAATATGCGCCGGACGCGGCGGCTGCGCTCAGCGCGTCACGTGCGTCCAACACATTGGCCAGAACGCGTCAGGCGAGCCAATGAGCGCCTGACACGTGGATATGTGACTCACATAGAGTCATGCGTCTAACGCAAATCCTGTGTGAGACGCAACCTTTCATTTCTATCTTTTCAAAAACGCGTTTACACGTGCTTAAATCTGATTGGGCTGGCTGCGTCAGGCACACCAATGTGCGCCTGCCACGTAGGCCTGCGCCTGGCGCAGGGCTTGCGTGCAACGTACGCTCTCTTTTCTCTATATAATACTCGTGATTTCTCGAATTACGGATGGCTTATCATTATTTTTTTACACACGCACAAACTTACGAATACTTCCAATATACACTTCGAATCTCCAAATACTCAAACACTCAAACACTTTCAATCTTTCAAATCAATTTCAACTACTGATCATACTACGTTCCTGGTTCCACGATTGCTCCTCTTAAAGATCGTTGCGCTCTTCAATCTAAGCCACATAGGTATAATTCCTGAGGATCCTTGAATAATCAGTCACATTTATTGCTTTGAAGTTACTAACAATTTATTTCATGATGTAGATCTTTAAGTAATAATCGTGCCTTGCCTTTGTATATTATATGCCTGCCTGATTATATTCTATGCATATTATATGATTGTCCTGCATGATTTTTATCACCCATATGTTATTATTGCTAAACAAGACCTGAAGAATTGTTCTAACTAATTCAGATAATTTGGACAACCTGCTAGATACCTTGTAATATTACTTTTTAATAACTTGTTACTAAAAATAGTCTTTTTATGTGTTTCCTGAACCAACTTAGACTAATTATTTTTAGAGTGTTTAAAATATTATATGATTATTCTTTGGCATAAAATTTGCAATGAATCGATATTTAGTAGAGGCCAACTCTGGGCGAATGTGGTTCATTATGACTATATTTGTACCCTCACCCCCGAACTCAATCTTTGGTTCATTTTGACCATCTATGGAGTCAGGACGGGGAAATCTACATTGCATAATTTGTCCCTACGGTTTCCCATATCCAATTAGGTTTATGATTCTTCCTTTAAAGAATTATTGGCGACTTCTTTCAAAATAATTTTCAGTAAAACCTTAATAGTGGGGTAGTCAAATATAATACGCGCTCATCCGGCGTAGGCGAAATAAAAACACGCCTACAGTCATGTTATTATAATATTATTTATCTTTGCTTTAATGTTTATTAGTATCATGTTAGGATTTATTTATTATTATGTAGTACTCAGCTTTGCTGATTACGTGCTTTTGTGTGTATGTCGATCATGGTTGTGCCTTATTGATCCTGTGATGACCCATTTGGTGAGCATTCTCTCGGGATCAATAAAGCATCGTCTATTTCAGATTTGAAGATGATGCATTATGGGTTCGGAATTCGTGGAGAGTTTGTGTTAGCTTAGTAATTTAGTTTACTTTAATGGTTTGAGTTTGACTTTATGTTGGTTTGACTTTAATTTGGTTTTGGAGTTGACTTATGGTTGACTAAGTTATTGTTTTCAAAGTTATTTATTGTTTTCCGCTGCAAAATTCTGAATAAGCCGATACGTTATCACAAGGGCGATAATACTTTGATAATTCTCAAAGTTTTATATTAAAAAGGTATTTTGGAAAATAGAGGATTGTCGGGGTGTTATAAAGTGGTATCTTGGAGCTTAGGTTTTGCTTATAAAGTTTTATAGAAAGTGTTATAGAAAACGAGCTCCTACTTATTCGTTGTGCTAAAATCATTTTTTTAAACATGTTTCAATTTCAAAAAGGATTTTTTTAGGTTCGAAATTTGTATTTGGTTCGAAATTTTTATTTGGTTCGAAATTTTTTTTTAGGTCCAAAATTTTTTATTTTTATGAATCTTTTCGGTTATTTTCATTTTTTCGAAATTATATATTATTTATTATTTGTTTATTTTAGTACTCTTAGCTTATATTTTATTTTACTTTATTAATTTTTGTGAGAGATGGGTAGTATAGGAAGGGCATATAGGATAAAAATATTATATGTCTGCATTTAAATATTTAGTTCAGCATGTTTATGTTTTTCTTCCCTGCTTAACTGTTTAATGTTATTCCTAGTTTAAATTATCTGTTTATTCTTGCAATCTTGCTTATTATTTATTGTTGGGAATATACGCTAAGTGAGGGTATTATTTATTTCTAGATGTCGTATTCATCAGTTAAGGGACCCCTAGATATGACTAATAGAGAAGCTACTCGAGTAGGAAGCTACTCCAACCCGATTGTATTGAGTGATGATGAGAATGATGGAGGGTCTGATAGCGAGAGTTACACTAGCCTAGAAGTCATCATGCACCATGTGTTAAAAGTAGGCACCCAGATAGCGATGATGAGGTTATTCAGGAGTTTGACCATGCTAGAGGGCAGACCCGAAAGGACATCTACCATGCTGTTTTGAGGGTTGAGAGTGATTCTGAGTCAGAAGAGGATGAGCCTCAACCTAAGAAGATTCGAAGATCTACTAGAGCTAGAAATCCAGATTGCTTCTACTATGATAGTGAGGACAATGAAGACTTTGAAGATGAGATGTTCACTCAAGAGAAGTACAAGGAAACTAAGGATAAGACTGATAATGTAACTCCATAGACTATTTATGTATGTTTTATGATTAGTTGTTGGATAAGTATCCAAATTACAATGGTTTAAATTTATTTCTTTAGTATCCTTACCTTTGTTAAGGAAGAAGTTAATTATTATGAATTGGAAAAATATTTAGCTATTTAAGTTGAGTAAGAAATTATTTTAGTACGCGAATGGGGAAAATTTTATTCTATTGTTGTGATTAAATTTTTATTTAGTCCTCATATATATTTTTGATGTGAATGCTATACATGAATGAGTATATGACTAATGATGGTTTATAGTGATTGAATTTGGCACTATTATAATTCCACAGATTGTTATTATGATGCGATCTTGTATGATCAAGTCGAATTAATGCATTTATAGTAAATGGCAAGTAGTTGTGAGTCGGAACCAAAAGAAGAGTTACATTAAATTTCAGGTCGTGCAAAAGAATGGCCAACAACGATAACGCCTTAGCTTCTGCTATTCGCCTATTGGCAGAGAAATTGACTCAAGAAAGAGCTGAGCGTCCCGATCCTACAGGGGACATGTTTGAAAGACTAGCTAAGATTAAACCACCGTACTTTAAGGGGCAAGCTGACCCTACCTTTTTAGAGAGTTGGATTAGGGAGTTTGAAAAGATTTTTGGCGCTGTAAATTGTCCTGAGGCTATGAAAGTAGGTCAAGCTGTGTTATATCTGAAAGATGAGGCTGACTTATGGTGGAAAGAAAATGGAGTTAGACTTAGTGTTGTGGAAGGGTTTAATTGGGATTCTTTTATTGATGCTTTAAGAGGAAATTTTTACCCTGCTTTTATGAGAAAACAAAAGGCTCAGGAGTTCATAAACCTTAGGATGGGGAGTATGACTATCTCTGAGTATTATAGCAAGTTCATAGCATTGTCTAGGTTTGCACCTGAGGTAGTAGCTACTGAAGAGCTAAAGGCTCAAAGATTTAAGCAAGGTTTGACTGAGGAAATCCAATTGGTGTTAGGTGGTGAGACTTTTGCATCCCTAGATGTTGTTTATGGAAGAGCCGCCCATATTTATGGTCTTCAGTCGAGGCGTGACAAGAAGAATGCTGTAGTGGGTGAGAAAAGAAAGGATTTCAATGCTGGAGGAAATCAGGGGAACTTTAAGAAGAATAGAAATGTGAATGGAAATTTCCAAGGAAGGAACGGTCAAGGCTTTAATAATAAGGGCCAGTCTGAGAGGAGTTACAACTGTAAGAAGTGTAACAAGAACCACCCAAGTAAAGACTGTAAAGGAGATCTAGTAACCTGTCATTACTGCCAAAAGAAGGGGCATAGAGAATTTGAGTGCTTCACCAAGCAAAGGAAAGAGCAGAATGGTAATGGGAGTGGTAATCAGGGAAGGTCTGGGTTCAACCAAGGGTCGAAGCCTATAGGAACGCTAAACAACCAAGGAAGCTACAGGAAGCCTGATAGTGAGAGCAACAACAACAACCAGAGTAAAGCTCCGGGTAAGCGGTTCGTGATGAGTCGCAATGAAGCTAAGAGATCTGCCGACGTAGTTTCTGGTACTTTTTCTATTAACTTCGTTCTCGTTAAAGCATTATTTGATTCTAGGACGACCTATTCTTTTATTTTGTCGTCCAGTATTAAAAATTTGGGGCTGGTAGACTTTGAAGTAATTGACCTTTTCTATTAGTATACCTACTGGAGAAGTCATAAGGTGTACCAAGTTGCTTAGAGACTTGCCTCTGAAGATAGGAGACTGTGTTTTTCCTTCTAATCTGATAGAGTTCAATCTGGGAGACTTAGACGTTATTCTTGGGATGAATTGGTTAGGTTTCTATAAGGCCAAAATAAACTGTGAAGCTCAGAAGGTAGTGTTGAGAAGCCCTTTGGGGAAGTTGACTTCGTATCGACGTTTTGGGAAGCCTAAGAACTTTGGGGTCATTTCTACAATGCAAGTGAAGAAGTTGGTGAAGAAGGGATGTGAGTTGTTTTTTCTGTAGTGTGCAAGATGTAAGTAAAGAGGTTGAATTGAAGATTGAGGACGTACCAATTGTGAATGAATTTATGGACGTGTTTCCAAGTGAGATTTCTGGTATGCCGCCTAAAAGAGTCGTTGAGTTCACCATAGACTTAGTTCCTGGTACTGCACCAATTTCTAAGGCACCATATAGAATGGCACCTCCTGAGATGAGCGAATTGAAGACGCAGTTGCAAGAACTGTTGGATAAGGGTTATATTAGGCCTAATGCGTCGCCTTGGGGAGCTCATGTGCTGTTTGTGAAGAAGAAAGATGGAAGTATGAGATTGTTCATTGACTATAGGGAGTTGAACAATGTGACCATTAAGAATAAGTATCCTTTGCCAAGGATAAACGACCTGTTCGACCAGTTGAATGAAGCGAGTTTGTTTTCGAAGATTGTTTTGCGTTTGGGGTATCACCAGTTGAAGGTAGCTGATAAGGATATACCTAAGACTGCGTTTAGGACGTGTTATGGTCATTATGAGTTTACTGTGATGCCATTTACACTGACCAATGCTCCGGCTATATTTATGGATTTGATGAAAAGGATATTCCATGAGTTCTTAGATAAGTTCGTTGTGGTATTCATTGATGATATTTTGATCTATTCAAAGAGTGAAGAAGAGCATGTTGAGCATTTGAGGATAATATTGGAGACGCTTAGGAAGAACCAATTGCATGCCAAGTTCTCTAAGTGTGAGTTCCGTTTGGAGAAAGTATCATTTTTGGGTCATTATGTGTCTAAAGAAGGAGTTTATGTGGATCCTGCAAAGATTCAAGCTGTTAGTGAGTGGCCTACTCCAAAGAATGTGTCAAATATTAGGAGTTTTATGGGATTAGCTTGCTATTATAGGAGATTTGTGAGAGATTTCTCGAAGATAGCAAGGTCAATGACCAATTTGATGAAGAAATAGTCAAAATTTGAGTGGAGTGAGAAGTGCGAGGAAGCTTTTCAGATTTTGAAGGAGCGTTTGACCTCTGCACCTGTTTTAACCCTGCCTGACGGAAATGAGGGATTTGAGGTGCATAGTGATGCTTCGAAGAATGGTTTGGGATGTGTCCTGCAGCAGAATGGGAAGGTGATCGTGTATGCATCGCGTCAATTGAAACCATATGAGTTTAATTATCCTACCCATGACCTAGAGTTAGCTGCTATTGTGTTTGCCTTGAAAATTTGGAGACATTACCTATATGAGGCAACTTGCAAGATCTTTACCGACCATAAGAACTTGAAGTACATTTTCACCCAGAAGTATCTCAATATGAGGCAGAGGAGATGGTTAGAACTTATCAAAGATTATGACCAAGATATCCAATATCATGAAGGGAAGGCGAATGTAGTTGCCAGTTCTTTGAGTAGGAAATCAAGCCATAGCATGAATGCGTTGGTAGTTTCCGAGGAATTGTGCCGAGATATGCAAAGGCTTAGCCTAGAAATTCTAAATCCTGGGGAGATCGAGGCAAGAGTGAGTGCTTTATCATTGGGGTTGTCAGTTTTCGATGAGATTAAAGAGGGTCAAATTGGAGACGGGCACCTAGATAAGATTAAGGAGAAGATGAAGCAAGGCAAGGAAGTTGACTTTAAGATTCATGATGATGGAAGCTTGAGGTTCAAGGGAAGGTTTATGGATGAGGGGCATAATACTCCATATTCTGTGCACCCTGGGGGTGACAAGTTGTATAAGGATCTTAAGGAAATTGATTGGTGGCCGAATATGAAGCGTGAAGTCGTTGAGTTTGTGTCAAAGTGTCTGACCTGTCAGAAAGTAAAGATCGACCATAAGAGACCAATGGGGAAGGTTCAATCCTTAGAAGTTTCTGGACGGAAGTGGGATTCTATATGGAAAATTCTACATGGTGGCCTCATACTATGGATTTCTATTTAGTGGCAGGCCAAACAAAAATTATATCAAGTGACCTCCTACTTTAGCTAATTATACTTAATGGCTTTAGTTCACTTAAAACCTAGCTAACCCATCATTTAAAGTAAATTAACTAACCTATCCCCCTAGTTAATTACCCTAATTAAAACCCTCATCCCTTTTCCCTCAAGATAAAAAACTTCATCCCTGTTATGAATGTTTGGTGCGGCCTTCTTTGACATCCTTAATTGTGTGATTGAGTAGATCCACGGAAGCTGGATTAGTTTTTCTTCTAAAGAGAATTCACTACTGAAACTTTTTGATATGAATATTTATTTGCATTGTTTTGGTATATATGGAGTACAGGAACCTGCCATTGTTTTTTTTTTATAATTTGGTTAAATTCATTGCTTGGCCAAAAGTGACAGTTGGTTTACAAGAATTGTCGAATCACTAAGAGGAGCTAGAGTGGACAAAGATTAGACCAAAAATATAAAATTGAGCGAAATCTGACATATTTAATTACAATATTATTGAGCTTGAGCTATTGAACTTGTCAAAATTTTCATTTGATAGAAACTAAGTTGCAGAACTTTTCTTCCCCTATTATCATATGGTAAAGCTGCATACATTCGCTTCTAAGACTGGTGCAAGTCCTAATTCAATTATAAGTAACTAGGGGGGTAGGTTAGTAAATTTACTTTAAATGATGGCTTAGCTTTTAAGTGAATTAAGGTCACTAAGTATAATTAGCCAAAGTAGGAGGTCACTTAGTATAAAATTCTTTTTGGCCTGCCACCAAGTAGAAAAACCCAAAGTAAGAGGCCACCATGTAGAATTTCGCATTCTATATCCATGGATTTTGTGACTGCTTTGCTGAAGACAAGAAATGGCAATGATACTATTTGGGTTATCGTGGACCGTCTGACGAAGTCTGCCGTGTTCGTTCCGATCAAAGAGACATGGAAGAAGAAGCAACTTGCGAAGACATACATCAAGCATGTAGTGAGACTGCATGGAGTCCCGACGACTATTATTTCATATCGTGATTCGAGATTCCTCTCGAAATTTTGGCAAAAGGTCCAGTTGAATCTTGGAACAACGTTGAAGATGAGCACTACTTTTCATCCTGCGACCGATGGTCAGACTGAAAGGACCAACCCGACTATGGAAGATATGTTGAGAGCGTGCACAATTGATTTCCAAGGTAGTTGGGAAGATCACTTGGACTTGATTAAGTTTCCGTATAACAATAGTTACCATGCGAGTATTAAAATGGCTCGTTTTGAGGCGTTGTATGGAAGGAAGTGTAGAAGTCCCATTTGTTGGAATGATTTTAGTGAGAATGTAGTGTTGGGCACGGAATTTATTGAGGAGACTGTTAAGAATGTAAAGTTGATTCAGGCTAGAATTCAAGCTGCTCAAGATAGGCAGAAAACTTATGCTGATTTGAAGCGAAGAGAAGATGAATTCGCAGTTGGTGATAAAGTGTTTTTGAAAGTGTCACCGACTAAAGGAGTAATGAGATTTGGTATGAAGGGCAAACTAAGTGCTAAGTATGTTGGACCATATGAGATTTTACAAATTATTGGGAAGGTAGCTTATAAGTTGGCTTTGCCAATGGAATTTGATATAATGCACGATGTGTTTCATATTTCTTAACTCAAGAGATATATCCCTGATGAGAATCATGTCTTGGAGCCCGAAAGAATTCAAATTGATAGTAGCCTCACGTATGAGGAAAGGCCTGTGAAAATCTTGGATAAAAAGGTGCGTAGTACATGCAATAAGGATGTGAATATTGTAAAAAAGTGCTTTGGTCTAACCATGAGTCTGAAGAGGCAACGTGGGAGGCCGAAGATGAAATGAAGAAAAAGTATCACGAGTTATTTATTGAGGTGAGTTACGAGGGCGTAACTCGTTTTCTTTAAGGGGGGTAGAATGCGATAGAATTTCGCGCTTTTTGCCTTATTTTATGGTACTTTTATGCATTTTTATGCTTATTTTGGCGATTTGCACATGTTGGTGCAAAATAAATCGGTTCTCCGCATAGAAAAATGTGTTCATTAGTAACACAAATGGTTTTACAGTTGGTAAAAGTGTGTACACTTGTGACACAAGTATTTCCAATTGGAAGTTTGAGTAAAAAAAAATTGAAACTGTGAGGGTTTTCGTGCCAAGTTTCGGGACGAAACATCTTTTAAGAGAGGTAGACTGTAATCCCCCATAATTTAATGAATTTTATAAATATATTTTAACGTATATTTATTTATATTTTAGTATTATAAATAATTTATTTCTGAAAATGTTGACTAATCTGAAAATATTGACTATTTTCTATATAAACCCAACAAAACCCAAAATTCCCACACATTAAACACTCACCCTAAATTTTCTCTCCTCTCTTTCTTTTCTCACTCCTCCCCTACGGTTCTCTCTCTCTTCCTTCGGCCCTCCTCTTTTCTCGGCCACCAGCAGCAGCGCCGGCCACCGTCGACCGCCGCCGCCCAGCAGCCAGCCCGGCCGCCTTTGCTCTCGACCGTGCTTCCCCTCCTTCCTCTCTTTGGTTTATTTCTCTTCCTCCTCTATTTTATTTAATGTTAAGTTTATGTTTTTTTAAGGATTGATTTAATGATTTCATGATTAAAGTTTATAGTTTGATGATTTAAATATAAATTTCAGATTATGTAATTTGTATAATAAAGTAATTGAATTTCATATTTATTAATTATGTTTAAACTAGGGTTTTAAGTATCAAAGCATGGATTTTTAGGGTTTTATGAGTTAGAAATTGTAGTACTATATTATAGTTTATGAAAATTGAACACTCTTATGTTTATGATTATGTATAAGCACGTTTTAAAGGCTTTTAAACACATTATAAGTTGCTGGAATTTTTATTAGTATGCTTATGATGGAGTTTTAATTGTCAAAGTACGGGTTTTTGAGAGTTTTAAATGACTAGTATGGTAGTACTATACTAGGAGACATTTATAGTTGGAGTTTTAATGATTAAAAAGGATTTTAAACACTTTTAAAGAGGGTTTAAAATATTTTAAAGTTGCTGGAAATTTAATTGAGTATTGATTAGTGGTTGTATTGATATTTGGTAGGCGGAGAATTCTCTTTAGGCGACTTCGAAGGTTGTTAAAGTGGCCTCGCATATTGTCTACACAAAGTACGTACATACCTATGTGTTAGTAGACTAGTATCATGTCCTAAGATTAGGATTGATGTAGTATCATGTATAGGGAACTATTTATGGTTCATATGTGATTTATATTCAAGTGGAATTCTATGTTTTATGCCATTGTGTGAAGCATATTGCTTTTGTTGGTTATACTATGTTTTTATGGATGATTGATGCAAGCATATGAGATTGGGAACTTTATTTTATTAATTCACATGAGGGATTAATAATTATGTTGTTATTGGATCATGAATTGGATCATGTTGTTCCCTTTGGATTATTTTATTTACTTTATGAGGACCGAGGACCTTATTTGGTAAGTTGGTTATTCACCTATGAAAGGTTGGTTGATTGTTGACTTAGATCAACAAATAAATAATGGTTATGGAACTAATAATGGATTTATTCTTGGATTGTTAAGTTGTTGATCACCTTACCTAATCCTAAGATAAAAATGAAAGTATCATGTATCCTTGATGATTATAGTGTTTGTCTTACTTTGTGAGTCATAACAAGTAAATAATTTAATAATCACTTAAAGTGGAAAGTGAATAGCAATAAGCTTTAGACTTGTGTACATCTGAAGTGTTGGACTAGTATGAGTTGGAGTACATGGTGGTTGCCCATGGCTTTTCTTGGGACGGGATTGATCACCATGTCCTATTTTATTTAATTAGTACCTCGATATCGTTGGTCATGGGAGTACGGAGTCGCGCCCATACTTCGTCTTCTAAATTGAAGACTGGTTTGGTTTGAACAAGTCTTTCCATTGCCTATTCAATCTAAATTTAATTAACTTGTTTATTCTTGAGTTAAGTTCAGTAAAGTTAGTATGTCATGTTATTATAATATTATTTATCTTTGCTTTAGTGTTTATGTAACACCCCCAAAATCCATACACGTCTAAACTACGTTGTATCGACTTTGGGAGTGTTACCGCCGCGGTGAAACGCAAGGCATATTAAAATCAAAACGTTAAGAACTCCTTACTAAGAAAACTACATTGCAGCAGAAATAAAATATTTACTTTAAACTACAACTCGGGAATCACCATGGACCCCTTTTATTCAAACCATTAACTACGAATACTAATTATTCTATAAGTTCAACAAAAACGCTTAAGAGTTTATAAACCAGAAAATATCCCCCGTATGCCCAAACTCATGCAGCATCACCAGCATACCTAATTTGCTCCCCATTGAAATATCAATGGTTCATCACAGGTCAACAAACATCACAAATAACAAACAATCAGCTATGCTGAGTACGTACATAATCAGTTACATAATACACTAAACATAATCAGAATAATAATAACAATTCCTAAACATGATTCTACAAAAACATTAAATTCCGTTTTTACAATTTATTTGGCATCGAACGGGCACCGTCATCTTTCTAGAATCATACGGGCTACTTAATCCTTAATAGACAACTTGGTCTATTAGATGAAATGTGAATACGGTTTCGTTCCGTTCCACATCCATCACCTTAGTATGCATACCCCCAAGATCGTACGGAACCTTCCGCCTACTTGAGTTATCAAAATCTATAAGGACACTACTGTCGTCACAGTAGGCCTGCGTAGGAGTATAGAACAAGTCCCACACTCCCCCCCATTGTTCATTACTTGTAGGGAATCCAACTACAAGTTTGTTGCCAACAATCCTTTTTAGCGATACTCATTCATACAACTTTAAGCATATGATTTCTATAACATCATATAAAATCCTTTAGTTTAGGCAACCTCTTATAAATCCTTGCTACAATTATTAATCATAGCATTCCAATCCAACATCTCATTTCATGCTTGTGATACGATAGAATTACACATTCCAATAACAACTCATTCTATTTCACAAGTCATACAACAAGGAAATACATACAGATTTCCAATTGATTTCATGTTACCAAACAATCTCAACAATCATGAACATACAATTGTTCCCTATCATGATTCTAGGTTTCAATATAACAATAATAACCTAAACATGATACTAATATATCGAACTGAACTAGTACGCGTACGTACCTTGTAACGGAGAATCTTTGCTGATTACTTAAAACGTTCCGCTTATGAAATTGGGGCCTAATCGAATGAAGAAAGTATTTTAGTGTTAAGTCCTTGATAATATTAAATAAAATCAGCTTATCTAACTATATAAAATATGATGTTTTGAATATTAAAATACCCAATCTAGTTGCTTTAAACTTTCTTTACATGCATAAACCTTATTGAACTAGTATATTTAGGGATTTTAAATAAGATGTAAATCTGATTTTTATTTGCTAACTTACATTATACTTGCCCATAATAATAAAAATTAAACAACTATGTATATAAGTATATAAAATCAGAATTAAGAAATAAAAAACAGAGCAGCAAATCCGCCCGGTCGGGCGCGCAAGCGATTTTGGCTCCTTTCTCGCCCGGTTGACCGGGCTAACATGCCTTGCATCCTGTGAAAATTTCATTTCGCCCGGTCGGGCGAAACCGCCCGGTCGACCGGGCGGGAAAACTGCGATTTTACGTCAACTTGCGAAGGCTGTATCTCTCAAACCAAAAGTCCGTTTGGGACGTGTGACCTATCGTTGGAAAGCCCTTCAAGTCTAGTTTCCAACCCAACTGGAATTTCTTGATTATCAATTTACTATCCAAAGTTATGATCAAAATAGTGAACATGTGTCAGTTTTGGCACTTCTTTCACTAACTCTTTGCTTCATTCTAACTCGAAATTGTCCCGAACGGATGCACTGTGATCCTTGTGCAAGGTATCTTCATTTTCAATGATTAATAGGATCGATCTTAGATAATCATAATCAATTTGCATCAAAATAACCTGAAAATCATCGAAACAGGCAAACGGGAAGTAGTAGAGCATAACTTACGTAATTCATCACATTATGCGCCGAAATGCTCTAAAAGGAGTTCTAAATGCAATCAAAATGCATCTAAAAACTAAATATAATTATGACATATCAAACTCCCCCAAGTTAAACCTTTGCTTGTCCTCAAGCAAACAAGACATGAACATGGATATAATTGCCTCACCCCTCAGATAAGAAAATCACAGTTCAAAATATTTTCATGACTAAGAACCGTTCAAGAAGGCAAAATTCAAGTTCAGCTGTTCAGATTACTCTATCCACCAATCGCCCAAATAAGCAATCAAATACGGCTGCCTAATATGACATGCAAATCTCGAAAAGGAACTCACTAGGGTGTTACTCCTCTCAACATTTTTGTGGCAGGCAATAGATGTGCCCGATCACTCACCATCCCAACCATAACAACCCTTCCCACTCACACTCTCATGTGTTTAGAAAAGTAATAATGCCACTCATCCTAATCATGTCGACTCAAGTAGCGAACGTACTCTTTAACCTTGACAAACTGACTACACATCAATCCAATAAACAATGTAAACACAAGCTCAAGAGGACTTTTTCAGGATTGTAATGGGGCTTAGGTAAGGGTAGGGAATATGTATAGGAAATGTGGTGGAAAAACCCAAGAATGGGGGAGCAAAAGTCACTAGAAGCATCAACTAAAACACAACCAATAACAATGTCCCAACTCTATGAATCAACAAAATTTTCAATAAACCCATCCTTGAAGCAGTGTAATGAATTTTTCTTTGCAAGCGATTGTGAAGGAAAGAATTTTTAACCTTTTGTTCATTTTTTCAATCTTTCTTTTCTTTTTCTTTGCATCTTTTCGATCCAACAATCACATTTATTTCACTTTGCTTATTCTTTTCTTTTTCTCGAACTTTGAACCTTATAAAATACAATCATCTCCACCCAAAGTAACTCATAGAAACCATTTCAGATACTAACTTCAACAGATGCTCCCCCAAGCTAGGCTTGGATTAATATCAAAATAAGGACCATGGGCATGTAATGAGGTTTGGTAATATGAAATAGTCATTAGGCTCAGCGGGGCTAAAGAGGATAATAGTATATCAATAAAAAAAAATCACTTTGAGGCTCAAGAATCAGACAAAAGGACGCCTCTATCATAGCAATTGCCACAAGTCATCAGATATCAATAAGTACGTTGTCAAAGTCAAGATCAGTCAACTAATGAGGAACTAACACACAAGAAACAAAATGGATATAGAAATAAATCCATTGGCAAGAATGAGTCCTCACAGTCTAACCAGTTCAAGCTTGCAGTCAAGATAAGCGCGTTATCGTCAAAACTCACTTAAGGTCAAGACATTTAAAGTTCACGTTCCAGCATCACAATCTCAAGTGCCCAGCTATCCAGATAAAGAGCCCAAATATACTTTCAAAGAACATCATGGGGCACAGGGAAGCAATCAAACCAATCCAGTCAAAACGTATTTTTGGTATTTTTTCAGCAATATTTGATATTTTTTTTTTTTGAAAGCAAATTAATCTAGCCTAAGAAAGTAAAAAATCTACTCGAAAAGGCAGTAAAAGAGAGAGAAAATACATACAAAAATCCTCCCCCAAGCTGAACGTGGCAATGTCCTCAGTGCCGCAAGATGAACTATAGGACGATGCTCAAAGGATAAATTAACGTTAGTACTCTCCCGCTCGCTCACTCTCTAAAATGGAAAAAATGAAAAAAAAAGAGATAAGAGAAAAAAAAAAAACTACGGGTTGCCTCCCGTACAGCGCTGGTTTATAAAGGTCCCGCACGACCATATTACCTCCTCAATCTCAAATCGGAGGGGCTTGGCAATGAGTTCCCCCCTCATCAAACATTTTCCTTCTTAAAAGACTGCCACTATGGCTTGCAGTCAGGCATGTTACCTCAGGTGCATAGGTAGAATGTGCATTTTCCATAACCACCGATCTTTTTCCCTTTTCAACCTGAGGTCCCTCCAAATCGATAATGCAGGCATCAACTTCAACATTGATGCCTGGGGAAACATCCATAGTAAGTGCAACCTCTAGAGGGTCGCGAGAAAGCATCCGTGGGAGTGCGAGATAGAACAGTCTCCTCAAGAATATCCATCCTGCTGCAAGTTTGCTCAAGCATAGGAGACTTAACAGCATTGGTTAGTTTAAAAGTGACATTATCATCACCAACACTCAAAGTTAAAGACCCATACTTGACATCTATAACAGCACCAGCAGTACACAAAAACGGCCTACCAAGAATAATAGGAATTTGGGCATCCTCCTCCATATCAAGCACAACAAAATCAACAGGAATATAAAAATTTCCCACCCTAACAGGAACGTCTTCTAAAACACCTAGAGGGTATTTTGTAGAACGATCGGCCATTTGCAAAGTAATTTGAGTGCACTTAAGTGCTCCCATATTCAGTTTCTTACAAACAGACAAAGGCATGACAGACACAGATGCACCTAAATCACACAATGCCTTATCTATAAATAATGCACCTACATGGCAAGGGATGGAAAAACTACCAGGATCCTTCAACTTAGGTGGGGCTCTATTTTGTAAAACAGCACTACACTCTTCAGTTAGAGCGACTCGATCTACCCCACCAAAGTCTTTCTTTTTAGTAATCATGTCTTTCAAAAACTTAGCATAAATAGGCACTTGAGAAATAAGTTCAGTAAAAGGAATTGTTACCTCAAGGTTCTTGACCATAGTCAAGAACTTACCAAGTTGTTGATCGACCTTCGACTTCTGCATCCTATGGGGAAAAGGTAGCCTTGGTGAAATAGGCGTTTCAGAAACCTTTTCCTTCCGCTTTCCTGTCCGATCTTCCTTAGCTAGTTCGGCCTCAGACGTCGAACTCTTCTCCGCTTCTTCCTCTACCACCTCCTTCTCCTTGCTAGGAGCAGCATCATCAATGGGCATGGGAGGAGCATCATAAACAGTGCCGCTACGAAGTGTAACGGCATTGACAGTCTCCTTGGGGATGGGTTGCCCCGGCAGATGACCTGGTTGCCTCTGTGCATTATTTTCGGCCACCTGAGCAAGTTGAGTCTCCAAGTGTTTGGTAGTGTTCTTCAACTCCTTTATGCTCTCCTCATGATTTTTCTGCATAGAAACCATCATTTTCATTAGATCAGACATAGTAGGCTCTTGAGAGCTGGCATTCTGAGAAGCTTGCTGCTGATAGCCTTGGTGTGAAGGCCTAATGAAACCAGGAGGGGGGTTCTGAGGAGCCCCTTGATAATATTGTTGTCTAGCAGCATGTGGTGGTGGGTTTTGATGAGGTGGTTGGTAGGATGTTTGCGGCATAGGTTGATGGTTCTGAACATTATTGTTTTGTAGGAAAAATTAGGATGATCTCTCCAACCTGGGTTGTAAGTGTTAGAGTAGGGGTTATGTGGAGGTCTCTGCTGAAAAGCATTTGCATGCTCCATCTGATTCAGATCAGGTTGACTGTAGCAACAATCATGACCAAAGTGGCCTTCAACACCACACACTTCACAAAAGGAAGAAGTAATAGGAGCCATGGAAGACATCGCATTAATACTCATAGGAGGAGTACTAGACTGCGAAGATTTCAGTGAGTCCATCTTTATGCTCAACTGGGCTACTTGTGAAGACAACAAGGCATATGCATCAGCATCCAACTTTTTCTTTGTAATAGTCCTGGAAGAACTATGATCATTCGCTGCTAAGTTGGCCAGAAAATTATACCCTTCATCCACCTCCTTATCTAAGAAGACTCCCCCTGCAGATGAATCAATTGTACTCTTGATATGGGGTTGTAGACCATTGTAGAATGCCTGAGTGATGAACCACTTATCTAAATTGTGGTGTGGGCATTCTCTCTGCAGATCCTTAAACCTATTCCATGCTTCCTTCAATGTCTCATCAGGTTCTTGTTGGAAGGTAGCAAGCTTGTGTCTGATTTCTGCAGTCTTAGTAGGAGGGTAGTATTCTTTCAGGAATGCTTCAGAAATAGCACTCCATTCAGTTGCTATGACATCATTGAGCCATTTTTGAGCTTTGTCTTTCAAAGAGAACTCAAATACCATGACCTTCAACTGATCAGGAGTGACCCCTTGATGCTTAACGGTACGACAGAGTTGTTGAAATCGTTGTAAATGATTTGCAGGGTCTTCAGATGGATGCCCGCCAAACTGGTTCTGCTGGATCATATGAATGAGGGCAGGCTTGATCTCAAAATTAGCCGCTTGAATGTCAGCCATAGTAGGGCCTGTGGGAACATTGTCAGGGGAAGGTACCCCATAAGACTTCAATGACTTAGGAGGCATGATTGGTTCTGTTGGTTCTTCCGTGGTTTTTCCCTGATGAGCAGACTGCTTTTTCTTCTTTTGTGTCTTCTTGAGTTGCCGGAGGGTTTTCTCAAGATCAGGATCAGTTGGAACTGGAGTACCTGTTCTTTTAGACCTGGGCATAAAAGAAACAAAGAAAAATGTGCAGTGAGATGGCCTCAATTGGAACTTGAAGTTCCAATGAGACAGCAGAAATAGTTCAAATAATTAATCAGAAAGCTATAGAAACTAGCCGTCTCCCCGGCAACGGCGCCAAAAACATGATGGGTTTTAAAATATACCGCAAGTGCACGGTGTCTGTTTAGCAGAAACTGGCAAATACGGGTCGATCCACAGGGAGAGGAGTTCTACAGGTTTATGCTCAATTATCTAACTACTTCAAGAGAGGAAATTGATTGAAGAATTAATAACTAAACTAGAATAAACTATAACACAAAAAGATGGAAGTTTATCAAATAATTAAAAACCTAGGGCAATCGATCGGTCCACCATGCTTATACCAATTTAATCACTACAATATAGTTCGACAATACTTGGATTGAGTTTCGAATAGATAAAGTATTTCGTTAATCCTTGGTCAGGCATTAACAACTCTTAGATTAACATATGCCAGTACGGTCGCTCAACATAATCAAACCTACCTATTGTAACACGCCTCTAATGAATATGATCTTTCAATTCTAATTCTTATTAGCTAAACATAACTCATGATATTGCGCAATTACATGAATTAAACAAGCATAACAAATCAATAGGAATTATTCTAATTCAATCCAAATAACGAAGAACTTTAAACCACAATCAAAAAGGTATAAACATGGCTTCTCTCTCTAAGCCCTAGAAAAAGTCTACTCACTCATGATAATAATAAACTCAATAAACATAATCAAAGTAAAAGAATTCATTAAATAAAACAAAGTAAAGAGGAATACCGAATGATTGAGGAACAATGAAAACGAAATCAACGATCTCTATAATCTTCAAAGGTAAAAGTTCATACAAACTAGAGAGAGAGAAACTAAGTGTTTAGCCCTAAAAACCTAGAAAATAAGATATTCTAATTGAAAATACTAAAAACCTGTTTATACTTTTTACAAAACCGGCTAAAAAAGGCAAATAAACCCGTCTCGAGAAACCGCCCGGTCGACCGGGCGAAATCCGCCCGGTCGGGCGACGGTGATTGAGGAACTACGACAGAACAGCAAATCCGCCCGGTCAACCGGGCGAGCCCGCCCGGTCGGGCGCGCAAGCGATTTTGGCTCCTTTCTCGCCCGGTTGACCGGGCTAACATGCCTTGCATCCTGTGAAAATTTCATTTCGCCCGGTCGACCGGGCGGGAAAACTGCGATTTTGCGTCAACTTACGAAGGCTGTATCTCTCAAACCAAAAGTCCGTTTGGGACGTGTGACCTATCTTTGGAAAGCCCTTCAAGTCTAGTTTCCAACCCAACTGGAATTTCCTGATTATCAATTTCCTATCTAAAGTTATGATCAAAATAGTGAATATGTGTCAGTTTTGGCACTTTTTTCACTAACTCTTTGCTTCATTCTAACTCGAAATTGTCCCGAACGGATGCATTGTGATCCTTGTGCAAGCTATCTTCATCTTCAATGATTAATAGGATCGATCTTAGATAATCATAATCAATATAACCTGAAAATCATCGAAACAGGCAAACGGGGAGTAGTAGAGCATAACTTACGTAATTCATCACATTATGCGCCGAAATGCTCTAAAAGGAGTTCTAAATGCAATCAAAATGCATCTAAAAACTAAATATAATTATGACATATCAATGTCCGGCCTTGCACATTTATTGAAGAAAAGTCTGGCATCCATATTTATCAATAGTTTAACAAAATTTTATTGGGCTTTACCTATATCAAAGCCTGGTGAATGTATACATGTTAAGCTGAATTTTTTATACAGTATTTAAAATTCTGAATTTCCGAATCGAGCCGAGCTTGACTTAGATCTTCTCGAGCTCGAGCCGAGCCTAAATTTCTGGGCTCGACGAGTTTTGAGCTCGAGCCGAGCTCAACCTCAAGCCGAGCTCGAGCATAAAAATCCATCACGAGCTCGAACCGAGCTCAACTCCCTCAAGCTCGTCGAGCTCACGAGTCGAGCCGAGCCTGTGGAAATTTAAATGAGCTCGAGCCGAGCCCAGTGCTATTCGGGCTCAGCTCGTGCGATAAGCACCCCTAGCTGCAACGCTTACATCTTAGGTCATCCGTTAAGTGTCGAAGAATGCGTTCGTGGAGGGCGAGCCAAAGGAACACTCTCGAACTCGTTGTTTGACAGGTCTGCACCAGACTAAATCCCATTTGGGATTCGAGGGCACATCATAATCCTCTCGCACGATGGATAAAGCGTATTTAATGGAAAAAACCCCTTTGGTTGATCCCTTCCAGTAGCGAAGATCACCAGCATTCAGATCTTCAACAAGCCTTAGAGCAGCGATATTCTTAAGCATTAGGAGAGGAAGAATGTGAGCAAATAGATCCCACCGCCAGTCAACACCTCTTTCCCACATTTCTTCCACTGTATTTCCCTCGATAGCAGCAGGGATAGGAGATGAAACAAATTTGCGGAGAGAGTCATCTGCAACCCAACAATGGTCCCAAAACAGTGTGCTACGTCCATTGCCAATAGCTATAGCAGACCCCTTGTTAAGCCAATGAGCATTCTCGGTGATTCCACGCCACACATTCGACATATTTGAGGTTTGTGCAAACATATCAATATCGCATCTACCTTTGCAATACTTATGTCTGAGAACTCTTGACCAGAGAGAATTTGGCTCCGCTAAAACCCTCCAACCTAACTTGGTAAGAAAAGCCGAATTGGCTTGCCGTGAAGATCTTAAGCCAAGCCCTCCTTTATTTCTAGGAAGCTGCAATGTATCCCAAGAAAGAAGATGAATTTTTTGTTTCTCATCCGAGCTGCCCCACATAAAACGTCTCGTACGTTTATCTAACTCATCGCAAATAGAACGCAGAAGTTTTGCTGTTTGCATGGAATAATTGGCCAAGGCCGTGATTGTTGTCTTTGCAAGAGTAATATGGCCAGCAACAGAAAGATATTTGGATTTGCAACCTGAAAGGCGCTTGTCAACTTTCTCACAAAGATGAGCATATGTGTCTCTAGTCAGCCTGCTTGTCAACGTTGGCATCCCTAAATAGAGACCCAAATCTTCTGTCATTTTCATGCCCAAGATACCACAAATATCAGTTTGCGCAACATGAGATACGTTCTTAGAGAAATAAACTCTGGACTTAGCAAGACTAACTTTTTACCCCGAAGCTGCACAAAATCTCTAAAGACAATTATTGATGACCGAAGCTTGGGAAGAAGAAGCCTCCGCCAATAAAATAATATCATATGCAAAAAAGAGGTTTGATAATTTCGGACCACCTCTACATGCATAAATAGGCTTCCAGGCACCACTAATGATGGATTCTTCAATGATCTGATTCAGACGTTCCATGCATAGGACAAAAAGATAAGGTAAGAGGGGTCACCTTGTCTGATCCCCCAAGATGCAGAAAAAGATTCAGTAGCTTCACCATTCCAAAGAACTCACATAGCAGGAGAACTAACACATTCTATGATGACCTCCACCATCAAGAGCGGGAAGTTCATTTCATTGAGAGTATCTTTAATGAAAGTCCACTTGAGTCTGTCATAAGCTTTCTCGAAATCAATTTTGATAGTCATATAACTAGTAGCACCTTGCTTTCTCTTCATAGTATGAAGAACTTCCTGAACAATAACAATGTTGTCTGTAATCTGTCTTCCGGGAACAAAATTGGTATGAGTATTAGAAGTGATTTTTGGAAGGAGGGGTTTAATTCTGTTGACAATGGCCTTTGTAATAATTTTGTAAATTCCATTATAGAGACCAATGGGATGAAATTGTGAAGGAAGTTCAGGTTTGTCAATTTTAGGAATTAATACCAGAAAAGTATCATTTAAATGAGCAGGCAAGCCTTTACCTTCAAGAACTGACATGACTAGCTTGTAAACATTTGGTGCCACAATCTCCTAATTTTTTTGGTAAAAAAGAGCTTGAAATCCATCTGGCCCCGGGGTCTTAAGAGCACCCATATTCTTGACAACGTAGTCGATATCACATTTAGTATAGGGTCTGCTCAAATTGTTCCAATCCTCATTTGATAATTCCGAGCTCACGCCAGTAGGAATATCATATTCCTCATTACCACCTTCATCAGAAAATAAGGTTATAAAATAGTTTACAACAATTTGTTTCACTTCTTCTTTGTCATTAACCCACTAACCATTCGAATTTTTGATGGCAACAATATTATTTTTCCATCTTCTAACAACAGGTTTGAGATGGAAAAAGGTCGTATTACGGTCTCCATCTTGAATCCAGTTAACCCTTGCTTTCTGGTACCACAACAACTCTTCTTGCCTAGGCACTGCATCCAAGTCTTGACGAAGTTTGGATTCCAATTTTATAAGACTCGAGTTCCTGCCTTTGGCTAATGATTTTTGTATGCCATTAATCCGCGCCATTAATGTCCCCTTCTCACGAAAAATATTATGGAAATGCTCTTTGTTCCACAGCTGAAGAGCATTCGAGAATGACGAGAGGAAAGGAATGAGAGGAGCATCTTGTTTCCAACTCTCTTTCATGAATTGACTGAATTTTTCATGAGTTTGCCAAGCTGATTGAAAGCGAAAAGGTCTGTTCAAGGAAGTGAGAGGGGCAAAACCATTGGGAGATATGAAGAGCGGACAATGATCAGACTGGAGGGCAGGTAAGTGGCGCACACGAGCAGCCTTAAAACTAAGGCTCCATTCCGGGTTACAGAGGGCCCGGTCTAGTCGCGCACTACGCCAAGTTTCTGCTATGTTTTCCCTAGACCAAGTATGAGACGGCCCTGAAAATTCAATCTCAACAAGCTGATTTTCTTCAACCCACTGATTTAAATTTCGGCTACGACGGGACGTTTTAGAACAAATCGAATTACGTTCCCATCCAAACCTCGTCTCGTTAAAATCACCAGCTAATAACCAAGGTTTATTGTTTCTATGAGCAATTTCATGTATTTTGCGCCATAAATGTTGTCTTTTGGAGGGGTCGGGACTTGCATAAATTGCTGAAAAATACCAAGGTGTCTCTCGAACCTTGGTAATTTCCATTGTAATATACTGGTTGCTTTGTTCAATAGCATCAATGGTTACAAGTTCCGGTTTCTTGTAAACCTAAATACCCCCACTAAAACCTTGCGCATCAACTCTAGTATGGCCATTTTAACAAAGGATGTTAGCAATCTTTTGAGCATGATTACCACCCATATGAGTTTCAACAAGAGCAAGTACTATAGGTTTATGAGTTATAATAATTTCTTTAAGAACAGTCATAAACTCTCGACTACCCGCACCTTGAACATTCCATATAATACAAGTTATGGGGTAGGAATTAACAGTAATATTATGATTACTATTCATTAAACCTGATGAGTTTGGATACACATACTTGTACGCATCTGATAGAAATCGCAAGGCTTGGTGAGTTGCATTAGGCAACTTCAGCGTTATCAGCAACTCTGGAGTCATCCAAGATTCCATCATCCATGAATGAATCTCCACTTCTAGCTTGTGGATCAGGGGGTCGGTTACTCCCAAGTATGGTTCCGTCATTTGATAGCCCACACAATTATCTTCTCCGGTGGGATTTGGAGGAAGATTGAAGATGGGACTTGGAGAGACATTGGATGTTGAGGCTAGGGACATATTTTTTATGGTGGCTGTGGTGTTGCTTGGTGGGGGAATAGTATTGTTGGCGTTTGTGTTGGCTTGAAATTCAGGCTGTTTGTTTTCTTTGCCTAGGAAGGTCACAAGGTTGGGACATGAGTGAGCTTTAACACCAATATCATTGGTATAATTTTTTAGGATAGTTTTTGAGTGAGAGATGGATTTTTTTTTGAGATTTTGCAAAGTCTTTGATTTGCCCGTGAAGCTGCCGTTGACAATAGGTGTGATATTAGGACTTCCAATGCTAAAAGGATTCTTGGGCTGAATTATAGGAGGGGATTGTGAAGACTTTCCTAAATCAATAGCATCAGAATAGCGTGGAATATTCTCCAGTGAGTTATTAGAAGATAACTCAAGGTTTCCTTCCTTATCATGTTGATTTTCCAAAATTTCATCCTCCAGTAATTCAAATCTTGAACCACGAGCGTTATGTTTCTTCGGGATATCATGTTCAGCTGGTCCATGATTTTGGCCTTGAATTTCTCTAACTGCCGCAGCTGGAAGGATTTTTATTGACACATTGGACTTCTTGATGACCGATTTTACCACAGCTAAAACAAATCATGCATAGGCCTTCGTATTGAACTTTTCAAATTCGGCCTCTCAACCAAAATTTAGAGAGGAGCGGTTTTGAGAGATCTAACTCAACACGCAGTCGAGTAAATTGACCTCTCTGAGCCAATGCAGTATTGTGATCAATTCTTGTGACTTTGCCAATTTTGCTTCCTACTTTTTGTAAAAAATCCTTATCAAAATATTCCACTGAGAGATGAGGTATACGCACCCAAGCAGTAAGAAATCGCATAGGAGTATCATCGGGAACAAAGTTTGGAATCCATTTGCGGATTGTTAAATAGTTGTCATCTAACATCCATGGACCTTGCGTGAGAACATAATTTTAGTCATCCAAGCAAGAGAAACGGGCAATGAAGTATTCATGACCAATATCCGTGAGAGTGAGGCCACATTTCAATTCCCATTTCTTCTTAAGTCTCTTCATTGATGCCATGTAACCAATCTTACTATCAAACATTTCGATTATTAAGGCATGTTTCCAAGGTTGCCTTTGTCTCTTTTTCTCCTCTCTGGATAATAGTATCACAGGGCAACGAGGGTCATCAACCATATCCTCAGGAAATTCATCATCATCAGAGAATTCATCCTCATCATCTTCAATGTTGATGGGGCTAGCAATAAACCCTTGCATTTGTCCAGATGCTACCATATCCCGAAAAGATACTTGTTTGGGAGGACCATGAGATTCTTTATTAGGTGCAGCCTGGGGAATAATGGGAGTCGAATGTGAGGAAATTGCATTCGAATCTGCTTCATGATTGAAAACGAGATGAGTGATCTTGCGTTTCGATTTTTAGTAGAACGTGAGAGGAGATCACCCTTTTGAGAGGATGGAGGGAGATTGAGAGTGTTTCTGAGTGATTTATGGTTGAGGAGTAATAGCTTTAGCATTAAAGAGTTGTACAACACATTGCATGAAGTAATCACTCAAGTCCAATAATGCAAGAGTGTGTGGAATATATACACAAAGTATAGAGTGATCATGTGGATTGCTATGCAAGATAGATTGAAGCGAACAACTAAATTGATGCAAATGAGTATATGTGATGATTATCTGTGCTTACTGTGCCAACAACATGCTGAGACAGTCGCTCATTTGTTCTTTGGGTGTACTTTCATTGAGCAGTGCACAAAAGAGGTGATGCAATGGTTGGGAGTTAGTTGAAATGGTCACTAGTGGAAAAAAGCCCATAGGATCCGGTCAAAATCGGGCTTATAGATCCGGTTTTGGTTCGGATCGGATGGACCCACAACAGATTGTCCAAATTAACTGATCCGGATCAGTTAGGAATTAACTGATCCAGTCATGGCACAGAACCGGATCAGTTAAGTGACTTAACTGATCCGGTTCTGTGACATGACCGGATCAGTTAAGTAGCTTTGGCTATAAAAAAATGCATTGCATACAAAGCATAGTGACAGTGCTGTGCCTTGTAGGCTGTAGCTTTCCACTTTTCGTTCATTTCTTTGGTATTATATACAATTTTCATTCCATCTTTTTGGGTATTATTTCATTCAGAGATGAGATACACAATTATACATTGATAAAATGAACAATTATCAACAATTTTACATAAATAATGAAACTTATAAAAAATAACCAAAATTAACAAAAAAAAAAATAAGAGAGGGAAGAAAAATTAACTAATACAGAACTTATAATAAAATATAACCAAACTCAAGCAAAAATGGAATTATATAATACAGAAAATAAAAAAAAAATGAAAAAACTAAAGCAAAAATGGAAATTAAATAACTAAATTATACATAAAATTGAAAACGAAAAAAGGATCTAGGCAAAACACTCAAGTGCTAGATCCAAAAAAAAACTGAAAAAAACAACCAAACTTAAAATCGAAAAATCAGAACCTTAAAAAACCATTCTTCGATTTGGATGAAGGAAAGTTGATGAACGACGAGTGGAGTTCTTCAAATGGCGAGCGTAGGTGGTAGTGTGGTCGTGCGAAAGGGAAAGGACGACGGTAGTGAAGGCAAAAAAAAATGAATCGAACACAAATCAAGCCTCAGTTGCAGATCTCTCTCTCATGTAGGCTGTTGACAAATCGAACGGTGGTGGCGATGGTGATGATTGTCGTGCTCGTATCGGTGCTTGTTGACAAAGTGGCGATGGTGGTCGTGCCGGAGGTGGTTGATGAGCGAAGATGTCGGCAGTTGGTGGTGATTGTTGACTAATAAAGATGGAACATCAGGCGTCGATTGTCTTCGTTCTTCCGATTGTTTTATTCTTAGCCTTGGATCTTTGTTTTCACGTTTTCGATTGAGGGTTTGAGTTCGTGGATTTTTTTGGTGATGAAGTGTGAGGGGGATTTTGAGAGAGGGAATAAGAGAGGGGGCAGATGAGAGAGGGGAGATGAGGGCGGGGGGGTTTAGGGTTTGGGAGAGGAGGGGCTGATGAGAGGGGGGCGTTTAGGGTTTGGGAGAGGAGGGATAATGAGGTGTTTAGGGTTGGGCTTTAAAATAAAGTTTGGGAAATAAAAAGGCCGCGTGATCTGGGCCGCGTGATCTGGATTAGAAAAGGTTTAGAAGTACAAAGTGCAACCGTTGTATTTCTCTACTCTCTATATAACTTTCAGTGTTATAACTTAATAGTATAATTCTTGCATATTTGCAAGCAGAGGTAGTAATTCATGAAATCACTTATAGCTTCCATGACAAACCAATCTTACTATATAACTAACTTATAGAGTAGATTGTTTATATTCATCATCAATAATCAAGCTCAAACAAGCTACCATGCACAACTCCACAAAAAGAAAATGACAAAATGTTAAACAAGCTAGAGATACATTTCACTACTTGTATCTTGATTTTCTAAGCATGGGATATACATTGAGTCTGTAGTGCTCGTTGTTGTTGTCGAAAGCTGACCGAACCTTGACACAAAAGATGATTGTATACTAGTATTATGCAGGGTCGTCTCATACAATTTTGGGGCCCTGTGCTAAATTAAATTATGAGGCTCCAAAGAGTAAAAAATAACGTAAAAATTTCATACAATTAATAAAAGTTGTGTTCTTTCCAAACAAAATTAACTTATATTACATATTTATAATTAAAAATTAAAATATATTACATAGTACATATTCAACTAACATAACACAGTAATTTCTAGAACAATTAGGAAGCAAATCATAAACTTTATGATTAAGAAATGCAACAAAAGATGAGTTATCAAAAGAACCTTTCCTTTTCTACCAAAAAAAAAGAACCTTTTATTTTCTACCCAAAAAAAAAGAACCTTCATTTTTAGCAGAAGAAAACGAAGAATGGGGCAATTGAACCCTTGAAAAACAGAAGGATTGAACGCATAAGAAAATCCTTCATATCTCTCTCTCTAAAATGTTGGCATCTGGTTCTGTTTCCATTTCTTCTTAACCCTCATTTTATCAATGTTGAGAGAAATTCTGCTACATAATCTTCAGTTAAAAAAAGAAAAGAAATTTTGATATCTTTTAGAAGAGAAAACGTAAGGTTTAATTGCCAATTGAACCTTACTTTAGAGCTGTAGAGCTGTAATGGAGAAGCATTAAATTATTTTTTGAGAATAGCAGATGAGTGAGGATTCATTAATGGGGTTTTGGAAATTGGAAGAGGCGCAGTTAATTAGAGCTGTTAGACGTGTGAAACATTAAGTAGATTTAGTTTTTTTTTTTTTTTTCTTTTGGGCAAACAACATATATAATTGGGCCCTTCTATTTAGGGGGCCCTGTGCAGTTGCTCACCCTGCACAGGGCCTTAGCCGGGCCTGGTATTATAGAAGGATCGAGGGCATTCAGGTGCTGGCATTGTGTTAGTAGTAGAGTCGTCATTGAGCATCAAAACAACTGTTGACATGGTTGGTCTCTCATTCGTGTTCTCTTGCGCACACCATAAGCCTATTTGAATGCATCTCAAGACTTCAATGCTTGAATATGAATCTTCTAATGTCGAGTCCATGAACTCCAAGGGCTTTTCTTCTGTCAAACTTTTCCACGCCTAAGAAAACACATGCCATATAGATTCATGATTATTTATATTATCATGCTTGATATAAAGTTCACTAATGGATATGTAAGCATATATGATTAGCTTATACTCACATGGGTCAAGAGGTCTCCACCTCCACATGGGTTGAATCTAGCACTGATCTTCTTGCCGCTCACAATCTCCAAAAGTAACACACCAAAACTATATACATCTGATTTTACAGAAAATTTTCCATGCATTGCATATTCAGGAGCCATGTAACCACTACAACACATCAAAAAATTACACTAACTTAGAAATCCTTAAAAGTTAAATTAGAATTTGATTAAAAAAATCTCAACTATGGGTTCTCTACTTTTAATAATCACAACTATGCATTATTTCAAATAATCCCGGCTATTGGGTTTATCTTTCCAGTACTCTAGTAACCTATATTAACCCTATTAAAGAAGTTATAGCACTTTATAATTGGTTGTCCATTTTTTCCCCAAAAATAGTAAACCCCACTTCTCGTCCCCTTATCTCTCCTCCCATAGCTTCAATAACGAATTATTTACAAAAGGTTAAAATATATAATTGCCCTTATAATTATATTTGGGGCATCGCCCAAGACCGGATACTCGAATTAGTTATGAAAAATGAGACTTAACCCTCTATGGCAATATCTTGTAGCGAAATGGTATGATCTCGTTATATTTATTAAGAACGACGTTCATTTTTACATAAGATATATCTTTCTTTGTCAAAATTATTATTCTAATACTTACACTTGCCTCCGAAAAAAAATTAAAAGGGTGATTTAAAATAATAATATGGTAAATCCAATTAACTAGCTGCCTTTTAAATAGGTAATTTTAAAACATAATAGGGTAAACCCAATTAACTAATTACCTTTGGAGATTGTTAAACATCGCCCCAAAATTTCTTAAAATAGCCTCGGGACCACTTTTAATTTACTATATTACCCCTTCTCTTTTTTCCACCACCCGCCACCCCCCGCCACCACCTGCCACCACCCGCCACCACCTATCTGCCCCTGCCACCCGCCACCACTTGCCACCCAGCTCGTAAAAAAATTGATTTTAATTGGGGACATGGGGTGAACGTCCGGCCTGGACATTCCACACATGGCCCGAACGTTCGCCCCATGTCCCCAAAAAAATTTCAAAAGTTGGGTGATGGAGGACGTGGCGGTGGGGCTGGAGGTGGTGGCAATCGGGGTGATGGTGGCAGGAGGTGGTGGTTTGGGAAAAGAAAAGAAAAAAAAAGGAAGGGTAAACTTGAAAATATTTAATGGGCCCAGGTGATTTTAAGAAGTTTTGGGCTATGTTTAGCATTCCAGTTACCTTTTAGATGGGTAATTTTAAAATATAGAATGAAAACTCAGACATATATATAATTTACATTAATTTATTTTTGACTTGTCCCATTATGCTATGTTTGGATAGCAAGATTTCATTTCAAATTCTGGATTTGGATGAAATCTATTGTTTGGATGGCATGGAATTTGAAATTAAGGAATTTGTCCAAATTCTTATCAAAAGCCTATATTAGTAGAATTTGAAATTCAAGCTATTACCTTGTCATTTGAAATTCTCTCCTCATACATATCCCAACTCCATGAGCATCTATATCCCAACTTCACTCATTCTCTTTCTAATATTTATTTCTCTCTCCTTTACTAAACCCATACTTTTTCTCTCTCCTCTATCAAACCCCCCTTTACAAAATAGTGATTAGGAATTGAAATACAAACTTTAAATTCCATATTTCAATTCCATTATTTGTAATGAAATACAAGTTTCCAAACACTACCTTAAGCAATTTCAGTTATTTTGGAGGAACGGACAAAATATTATGTTATATACTTATATTTAGTTAGATGTAAACTTATCTCAAAAAAATACTTTTTATTGTGTATCTAATGTGTACAATTGGCCAATTAACTAGATAGGTATTTAAGTTAACAAAATTTCGACACATTGATGTTATTTTGTTAACGGCAACAAATAGGTATTAATATAAATATTAGATGGTTTATAGGTCATTTTTTATCCGAAGCTAGAGCATGATGTGTACTTTCTTTCTTCTTTTTTTTCCTCGTATGCTACTTCATTTTAATAGATAATTGCCTTAATTCCCTAATGATCATTCTTTCCTCCCTTTCTCACATAAGAGGAAGTGAAACTGTAGAGGCTAGAGCTTAACCCCCACTGCAAATGTACAGCCGCCACACTAATTAATTGAGGGATATATAGCGTAAAAACTGACAAGGAGAAGAATATAATGGCAACCATAGAATATAGGATATAGCTCTATAGGAGGAAAAGAAAAGGTACACATTAAACGTTAGATGGGGGGCTAAAAAAGGACTTATATGTCGCCTGATGTTTATATTAACATCTATTTGTCGCCATTGACAAAATAAATATGAATGTAGTAAAGATATGTTAAGTTAAAATACCTACCTAGCTAACGGCTCATGTCTTTTACACTTTCTACCCGATTACTTTGAACTTTTTTCTTAATGGATACCTTAAAAAAATACTAAAAGGACAAACGTGTTAATATACTACCTCCGTTTCATATTAAACTACACACTTACACTTTTCACGCATGCCGATGCACTACTTTGATCCTTTATATCTCTAATTTTGTATTTATAAAAAATATAAAAAGGCGATATTCTAAAACTACATATCGAGACTAATCAAACAAGACCCCACATGACTATATTTTCTCTTAACCATAATTCACAAATGATAGTCAAAGGAAAATTTGTGAATAGTATCAAAAGTTTAAGTGTGTAGATTAATATGAAACGGAGGTATTATATGTTTGGGAAATGGTATCATAATGATGTTTAAAATATCATATTTAGATTTCTTACTAGTAGTTAGTTAAAAATATTCATATTTAAAGTTGTGTGTTGAAAACCGTGAAATACAAAGTGTTTAAATAATTTATAAACTTCAAAGCATTTATATGTTTAACTGTCAAACATCAATAATAAACTATATAGAAGGACAAAAGAAACCAAAACTTACTACGTTCCGACAACTCTGCTAGTGTCAGCCTCTGTTTGTTCAACTTTAAAGATCCTCGCCAAACCAAAATCTGAAATTTTTGGGTTCATATTTGCATCTAACAAAATATTGCCTGATTTGAGGTCACGATGGATGATTCTTGGGCGAGAGTCTTCATGAAGATAAAGTAGTCCCCTTGCAATGCCTTTTACAATATTGTAGCGCATAGGCCAATTTAATTCTCCTTGTTTTCCTGCATCTACATTATAGCTTTTGTTATACAGTATATACAAATATTGCATATATAGGCTCAAGTGTAGCCAGGGCCAACCCTAGGCCGGGGCAAGCTGGGTGCCCGGCCCATAAATAAAAAGGTTTTGCTTGAATTTTTTTTATAAAAAAAAATTAGCTTTTCTGAAAGCAAGAAATCAGCAAACTAATAATCCTCAACTTGCCAAAAGAGCAACTTCATAAAATCAATTGATCAGATCCCTTGAATAGAGGTCCTTCCAAATCTTCTACTCATTTGTTTCTCTCCTACCCCATTATCACTCATAATTGATGTATCCTCTTGTTAGCATTCCCCCAAAATCAACGAGATATATGTATGGTTAGTTTTTTCCCCCTTCTAATATTGATTGGAGGAGAAAATAAAGCATGCTTTTCTTTATCCATATCTCACAATTCATCTGAAAAACTATTTACTCTCACTCCTTTATTTCTCAAATTTGCTACAAATTCACAATTGCTATGGGTATATTCCCTAAAATCAAAGGATGGCTTTAATACCATGTTGTATTCCCATTCATATTTTATCGTTTCAAATTATATGGCATTTTGGTTATAAAAATTTGTTTCACAATATGAGGAGTTCTATAACATTAATGTTATATTAAATACTATTAAAATAAGATTATAGGTCGGTTTAATTTGTATTATTGATATAATATTTGATGTCAATTCTTAAAATCAATGTAAAATATAACTAATGTTAACTAAATTATTAATATGTTAAAATGGTTCATGTCTTATATTTTAAAACGAAGTAGTAACATCAACTTTTCCATGTTATTTTTCTTTGTAATAGAGGCCCATATGGATCGGAAGACCTAACTATGCTTTTGATACCATGTTGTATTCGGATACAATTTGAAATTGAGTTTGGGGTACTCATGACAGTTTACTTCATTGGTAGGATTTAGGGAAGAATTAGCTGGAAAAGAGAGATTAATTAAGAGATCATAAAGGAATTATATATAAAGCTTCCTCATGTTTAGTTTTAGAAATTATATGAGATTTCAGAGGAAATAAAATTTGATAGCGGGAAGTGAATCTTATAATTTTCCAAGTTTCTTTCCTCCAAAAATTTGGAGGAATTAAGGAAAAAAAAAGACTATCATTGATTCATTTCCATCACATCCATCAAATCAAACACTCATGTCAAAAAAAATCAAATCAAACACTTACGGCGCGTATGGTAGTCGTTAATAAATGGTGGTAATGGGAATGAATTTTAAGTGTAATGTTACAAGGAAAGCACTCTTAAAATCTCCATGGGGAGGCAATTTCAACCCCAAATTTGTGTTTTTTTCTTCACAGGGAAGCAATCTCACCCCTAAACTTGTGGTTTTTCCTCCAAGAGGAAGCAATTGTCATTACCACTCATTACCACCTACAATGTGGTATTGGATGGGAATAAAAATTTAAGAGAAAAAATAGATACTTTAGGATAAATTAGCATTACCATGGGAATAAACAATTATTTTTTCACAAAATTACATACAAGTTCATTCCCATTACCACTATTTATAACCAACTACCAAACGGACCGTTAAAACTTTAATGCCTTTTAGATCTCTTTTCTTCATTTCCTACCACTTTATTTACTATAAAAAAATACCAAATATATTGTAAATAAGGAAAAGAGTTAGGACCACTTATAAATGCGAAGGAGGTAATCGAGTGCAATATTTGTGTTCGTTTTCTCTCGTCTTTTCTAATGTTATACAAATGGTTACATGTGAATGATAACAAGGGGTTAACATTCCCATTACCTTTAATTGGGTGTTAAACATAGATTAGGATGTGTTTACCTCAAAAATCACTTTCCCTTATTTTTTTGCAGATCTTACTAGTAAAATGCAATTTAAGAAGTTGGGAGCATATAAGACATTCTTTAAGACCTTAGGACACACTGTGAACATTTTAGAGCAAGAAAACATACTTAAAAAGAGGCTACCAAAAGATGAAGGAACATACTGAATAAGAAGTAGTTGAGGCTTTTGTTGGGAACGAATTCATACACTAGTAACATCTCCTCCCCAGCTAAGCAAAAACCGAACAATTTAACCAGATTTCTGTGTTGGAGATTGGCTATCAACACAACCTCATTCTTAAATTCCTCCACTCCTTGTCCAGAGATCTTTGATAACCTTTTAACTGCTACTTCTTGTCCATTTGGCAGAGTTCCCTAAGATACAAAGAAAATTAATTACGAGCCCAATATAAAGCGCTAATGAATTGTGTAAAAATATAAACAATCAAGCATTTTATGTAGAAAGACAACACCTTTATCCCAAAAATGAAAATAAATAGTTTGGTATCCCGCATAAATCGGCACGGGATGCTAATCATATCAAGGAGATATGGAAAATACAAAGATATGTAATTTGACCCACCAAAAATTATGTTTATTTTGGATGCAAAATTTAGATATTAAGGCTCTCTTCTTTTGGAGTTTATCAATGAGGCAGTACTATCTTTTCTTTATGCATATCACTTAATGCATTACCTTATAAACACTGCCAAATCCGCCTTGACCGAGCTTTAGATCATCCGAAAAGTTATTAGTGGCTGCTTCAAGAACCCCCAGTTCGAACATTAAGGACTCCACAGTTGTCAAATCATGAAACACTGTATTAACATAAAACTAGTTATTAGGCCCGGGTGATGCCCCGGGTTATTAATATTTTCATGTCAATAAAGAGCATCTAATGTTGCATAGTTTATTGGTTAGAACTTTACTATAGTAACTTGAGGTCACGTGGTCGAATCTTATACAAAACATGTTTCTAATTTTTTAATTTATGTTGATGACATGGAACGAAACAACTAAAGGGAGAGTGACACGTGGCGTGTATACTTGCTTATATTTGTATAGATATATAAGACCAGCCACCTCATCATAATAATTATAATGGCATATTTAATTAAATAATGATAGTGATAATGATATTTAGCATCTATATCACTACATTTAGTCGCTCTTTAACACCAAAAACAATAATAATTGTGACTCTATTTAATTTAATTGATTTTGTCTTATTTATTTGAGCCTTTCTAGTCTCGTTGTAACTTATTATGCATGTTTTTATCGATAAATTTTTTATTAATGATAAAAGAATATTATTTTGTTACTTACTTGATGGATAGACAAAAAGTATTAAAAAAATATGTTTTACATTTTTTTTTGAAAGAAAGAAAAATATGTTTTACATGGTGTGACATAATCATGTTTTTAATCAAGATTATTAATAATGATAATTGAAAAACTTTCTTGTTAGATTATTATCGTTGTGTTGTTGTTGGAACTTATATAATTTATTGGAACTGAAGCCTAATCATTCGCCTGATTATTGGTAGATTGAAATTATGTTTACCTATCAAACCTAATGTAATTAAAACTTTAGTGTTACTAATTAAACCAATTGTACCTAAATGTTAACCTCTTACGTATTAAACTAATTCAAACTGAATTTTGAATATGTTTTCAGTAGACTGATATTATCTATTTTTCAGCCTTCTGATGTATTCATTTTATATATATAGCCTTTCAGAGCCTCGTCCCTTAGCTTCATTGAGGTGATTTGAACGGATCTTAGGCTCTATTCTTTTGGACTGAATAAGTCTGAACTGAACTGAACTGAAATGAATAAGTCTGAATTGAACTGAACTGAAATGAATAAGTCTGAACTGAACTGAACTGAAATGAATAAGTCTGAACTAAACTGAACTGAAATGAACTGAACTGATCTGAACTGATCTGAACTGAACTGAATTGATTATTAATAATAATTACAAGTAGAGTAATATTTTTATTATCATTGATAATGATAATAATTAATAATATTAATGATAATGATAATAATATTAATACTAATACTAATACTAATAATATGCATAATAATAATATTCTTATGAATTGAGTAATATTAATAATAACAAGTAGAATAATATTGATATGAAGTAATAATAATAATAATAATAATAATAATAATAATAATAATAATAATAATAATAATAATAATAATAATAATAAGAATAATAAGAATAATAAGAATAATAAGAATAAGAATAAGAATAAGAATAAGAATAAGAATAAGAATAAGAATAAGAATAAGAATAAGAATAAGAATAAGAATAAGAATAAGAATAAGAATAAGAATAAGAATATAATAATAATAATAATAATAATAATAATAATAATAATAATAATAATAATAATAATAATAATAATAATAATAATAATAATAATAATAATAATAATAATAATAATAATAATAAGTTGTAGTCGAACCGAACCGAACTCGCATCGAACCGAAATGGTCCGAATCGAACCGAACCGATCCGATCTCGAACCGAAAATGAATTTCCATTTATTCAGTCCAAAAGAACAGAGCCTTATTATTTTATTTTACATGGTTTTCGTGTTCTATGAACTTAACACTTATTTTATGTGTTTTCTTCTGTGTTCTCTTGTGCAGATTAGATGATTAGAGCATTTTTTGGCTTTGATAAACCAAGTTTAAGGAATGGAAGTGAAGTTGGGAGCTTTAAGCTGACCTTGTACGAGTTTTCGATGCTTTAAGAATTAGTAGTGTATTGAAACTATAAGATTTATTATTGATATGGTCTGTGATGATGCCATGATGGCATGTCATCTCCTTACATAGCTGAATCATTTGATTGAGGGTTTAAACTGTATTACTACCTCCATTTCATATTAAATGCTACATTTTCGAAATTGCGGAATCCGAGACAATTTTTGGAGAGGAGAGAGATAGAGAGAAAGAAAAGTGGGGACCCATGTGATAGGAGAGATATAGAGAGGGTTTATTTCCCAAAAAAGAAAGTGTAGTATCTAAAATGCATCACCCATTATAAAAAGTGTAGCATCTAATATGAAACGATGTAGTATTAATTAATTTTGTTGGGTTTGTGGCCCAAATTCCCCAAGTCCAATTTCTAGGTTGATATGGTGCAAACCAATATCTTGGCTCCATCTTATTTCAAGTTCACACTCTAGTGCTTGTTTGGTTGCAATGGGAATTATTTTTCCATAGGAATTTACAATTTGTGGGAATTATTTTTCCCACTTCCTGTCAACCAAACAACTAGCCAAATCAAAAAATCATGGGAATTTCCATTGCCTACATAATTTATTGTATACCAAACAACCACTAGAAATTATCAATGAAGATCTTGCATTACATCATGAATTCTAGAAAAATCATGATGATGCTCTTAGAAATGTGTATGGATATAATACTGAGTAACCGGATAAACGATCTTCCAAGCACGTACTTATACGCTTTCCTATAAATTATTTACCGACCCACTAAGAACAACGAGTATCACGGTAATACTTACGAGATACGAAGAAGAAACATTAAATCTTGGTTGTTGACAAGAAACAATCCCAACAAGAGTTTGTAGTTTGATTTTGTTTAGAGAAAACACAAGAGAATTCCATTCTCTAAGCAAGTATCACGGGAATGATTTCTAATGCTCACAATACATATGACACACCCCTATTAATAGTATAGGAGATAGTTAGAGGAAATTTCTGAAACAAGGTGTCGCTTCACACCAAAAGACACATTTATATCCTCTTAATTATTCATATTATACTTATACTCCACAACACCAAGTATAATAAACATCATACATATAACATACGAACACATTTAACTATAATTATTCCAACAGATGCAACGTGGCATCTTTCACATTTTGGAAGCATGAATTTGCTGCAAGTTCTCAAGATTTCTAGAGGTATATTGCCGCCTTATGTTGCCGCCATATACACACTATAAATAAGTGTTGGGCATACTTGATGGAGATCATCCACAAATCCAAGAAGCCATACATACTAAGCCTTCCTACAATATTAACCCTCCTTTTTTAGCCCACTTTGTTTTATTAATCCACTATTTTTCTTTGTAATACTCCTTTGTGAGTTTATTGTATAGTGAGAGTCTTATTGTATTACTCACCCTGATCATAGGGTTCTTGTACTCATCTATTTTCATATAGTGGATTTTGGGTACTCGTCGTCCGTGGGTTTTTTGCCTCTATTTGAGGATTTTTCCCACGTTAAATTGTGTGTCCAAATTTTACTACTTTTCTTGCCACATATTTCCAACTCTATTATTTTGCTCAATCTTTACATCTTTAATTTGCTTCCACTATGCACTCACAACCCTAATAAGTTTAATAATGAAAAAAATAGGCTTTTGGAAGAGTATCATGCGACATAATTTACGGATTATTTAGCATGTTTAGTTGATGGTGAAAAACTGTTTATGCACTAATTTTTGTACTACTATATTGAACTTACGCAAACATGAATATTTCGAAACAAAGTCAAATTATGTTGAATTTCATATTTAATTTTGTAATGTTACTTTTTTTTATTATAACTAAATATATAATTGTTATTAAACATGCATTTTTTTTTCATGGATTTAAATTACCATATATACTCCATCCATTTTGTAGTGTGCGATCTATTCACCTTAAAAAATGCATTTCAAGTTTAACAAGTTCAATTAAGTTCAAATAAATTACCCTAAAATTGAACTTCAATAAGTTCAGATAAGTTAAGTGCAAATAAATTCAGTTACGTTCAATTCTAATAAGTTAAGAAAAATTCAAGTGAAGAGAAGGCACTTTTAAAGATCTACTCAGTTATTGTAGATACCAACTTAAGGCAAATTGGAGAGAGGGTGTAAAAAGTTGGGTTCACTTGGGTTCTTTACTTTATTAATTAATTAATGAGGAGGAAAAATATGAATTTATTATATTATAAGGGAGATACCAAAATGGAACAAAGATAATGTGGGAAAAAGATAATTAAAGTATTGCTTATCCTTTGCCAAAAAAGAAAGAGAGAAGCACAGTGTGCAAAAAATTTCATGAAATGGTTTGAAAACAAAAAAAAAAGAGTAAATACTATAAAAAAAACAGAGGGAGTACTATATAATGACTCATAGATGGTAATGATTACAATTTGAAGTATTTGATGAAAAAGAAAGTTTGGATAAATATGAATTGGCATATATAATTGACTAAGATAGACTATCGTAGTAATTGAAACTCTGCCAAATTCAATTTATATGTATTTGTTATCAATTTAAGCATAATTGTTATCAGTTTTCACATATTAATTTGCTATCAGTTTATACATATTTCATATCAGTTTATACATGTTTCATATTAGGATTTCACTTTATACGTATTTGCTATCAGTTTGTGCATATTTCACACTCCCTTTGTCTTTAAATAGATGCTTAGTTTTGACTTTTGCACTAGTCACATACCCTATTTTGGCCTTATAGTTCTAGTTGTATAAAACTCAATGTTAGCATACAAAATGTTGTTGAGTTCGTCTCGACTTATATTTGCAAAATTAACATCAATTTAACTATAATTTCTTAGTAATAGTTAAATAGAGATATTATTGGTCAATGTTGTGTATTGGCAAATACTGTGCAAGTCAAAAGGAGCATCTACTTAAAATAGAGGAATTATCACTTTATACATATTTGGTACCAATTTATGCATATTTCATTTGTTTATAAACTGATGTAAGATATGTATAAATTAATCTGAAATATGGATAACCTGACAACAAATATATATAAACTTATAAAGTGATATATAATTTATAATCAAATAACAAACATGCATAGACTGGTAACAAAATATATTTGTAAGTGAAATGGCAAACTCTCAACACATACCTTTTAATCATAAAGCAATTTCGTTATTTTTACTATCACTGATTATCCATTATCACCTCAAATTTATGAATAACAATGGGTCTGTTCTTTTCAATTTATTTTTGCTTATCTAAACTTATTAAATCTTATACGAACTTATCTAAACTTATCTCAATTCATTAGACCTTATTTTGTGAGTGTGTCAAATGTATTTTTGCTTATTTTTAATGAACTGAATCTATCTAAATTTATTAGACCTAATTAGTCCTTTTTAAACCTTATTTAAACCTATGATTTCTTATAAGGATTGAACAGATGAACATAATAGATCCAATATTAAAAGGCAGAAAGATCCGGCTGAGAGTTGGATGATTACCATTTTGAACGTCTCGTGAAGGGTACTTCTTTGCCTTTTTTCTAAGGAGATAAATGCATGAGGCAATTAACGTTCCCAAGATAGCTAACGGCACAATGATTGCAACGACCAATATCGTTACGGATTTTTGCTTCTTTCCTACACAGGCAAATAGAATGAATTACGAGGCAAGATTTAAAGCTATCTTATCCAAGATTGAATCAGGTTTTTGGAAATTAGAATATTGATACATCTACCAAGTGGGTAAATTACTCCCTTTGTCACATAATAAACTTTTATTTGCTTTTATATGATTTTTACAACATACATAATTGATTGTTCGTATAGTAAAAATTATACAAATTTGATACTTTAAAAGTACAACGAATATAGTAAGATGTAAAAACGATTATATTTTTATTCTATATTAACAAAAATTTATGATAGTTTTACTTTGAAAAAACAGATAAAAAATCTATTAAGAGATCGAGAGAGTACATACCTCCATTTGCGAAAATTGCAATATTTGGAGGAGGAGCCAAGTCTTGCAAGGTACTATTATCATAAAAGGGATAAATCTCGTACCTAAGAGTACAACTAGGCATTACCACAGCTCCTCCTCTCGCAGACATGCTATAAATCCTAGATTTAGCAACACTCAAGCAATTGGTGCAATTTTCCATGCTCAAGTCGGGAGTACATTGAACCAAAGTGACCAAATTCCTGTTCATGGGTGCATACCATGCCTCTTTAGCAGCATACATGTTGCCGGAGTTGTTCGAAACTGCCGTCAATATTACCTCATTTAACGTATCATTGAGAAACTTAATCCAACGGTTTAAGTCCGTCGCGTTGTGTTTGTTGTACACCTCTTCGTGTGGATTTATTTGGAAGACAGAAAAAAAGGACTCATTTGAGTAACGAAGCATGCATTGTTCCTTCCACAAAATAGCTTGTATTGCCCTTGGACACATAATTGGCAATTGCCTGCTAGCCATCTGTACACAATCGCGGCAATCGACGGAATCAAGGTCGCCTTGGCACATGGCAAGGCCGAAAGCAGAGTCTTGAGTTTGTGACCCTTGCTTGTGTGTAGTGAAACCATGTTTGGCTGTTGAAATTTGGGAGACTAATGTGGAGAATAGATGGTTGAGATTGGTTTCATATGAGCTACCAAGAGGGTAAGTTGGTGAGGGGTAAGTGGATGAGTTGTAGCATCTGGATATGTTGTAGTTTAATGTTGTAGATGTAGCAATAGAAGTATCAAGCAAAAATAATTGCATAATCAAGATGAGTAACATGATGAGATGAACATATTAGTATCGAAATTTGTATTCAAGGAGTTGTTTAATTTCAGCTATTGGGTTTGTGGATGGTGAACTTTGGACATTTTCAACTCATTTATGAGAATATCTATATGGGTGAATTAAATTCCGTGGACAGCATTCATGACAATGTCAAATAGGGATTGGAGGCTTAACTGTGTGATAGCTAGGGACCAAATGAAACCATTTAGGTGGATGTCAAACTCATGGAAAATTCAAAGTATCTCATGGAAAGTTAGCTTGAATGTTATTATTTTTCTTGTTTACAGTTTGACCTCACTAGTATCTAGAATCAGTTTATTATGGGTTTAGAGCAATAACAGCTTGATTCAATATTCTATTTTCGGGTTTATAATGTGTATTTCAAATTTTAGTCGGATCAGATTATTATGTATAGACATATGTAAATATGAGTGTGTATACTAATTTTTTTTTTTTTTGATAAGGAAAAAAAACTTAGGAAGGCCCCTTAATTAGGAGGTCAACCTAAAACATCCTTGTGGACGTACAGGGAAAAATCAATATCAAAAGGGGGTAGAAATAATGGAGATCCGTGAAAGAGTGGCCCCAACGTGCCATAAGTTCCACTGACCCATATCCGTAAAGCAGTCAGTAACTAGAGTATTCTCAGAGCCCGGAGTTGGAGCAATAATTGACTTAAGAGGATATTGGAAGATCCAATTATCCGACCAAAAATTAATACTCTTACCGTCACCAATCTGCCACCTTAAGCCTTTTCTAAAAATATCACGTAAACTTAAACATATTACGCCACTGCCAAGAGGCCGACTTAGATGCTTTAATAGTGAGAAGATTATGGTTTTTGATGTATCTTTTACGGATTAGCTTGACCCACAAGTTATTGTCATTCTTAATAATACGCCAAAGAAGTTTCATTTGGAGAGCTTGATTATTGGCCTCAGTCTTACGAAAACCTAAACCCACAACAGATTTTGGCTTACAAATTCGAACACAGCCAATGAGATTGGGGGATTTAGAATTAGGCTCTTTATTCCAAAAAAAGTTCCTGTAGGTTTTATCAAGACTTACAAGAATAGACTTAGGTAATAGAAAGCTTTGCATTTGGTAACTAGCCTTAGCAGAAAGATTCGATTGGAGGAGGATAGACCTACCCGCTTGTGAAAGAGCATTAGCCTTCCACTTAGGGAGTTGGTTAACCGTTTTACAGATGACAGAGCTAAAAGTTTCTTTTGTCACCTTGGAATGAATGATAGGGCACCCCAAATATTCACCCAAATCATTAGTTTCCTGCATTTGGAGAATAGAAGCAAAGCTAGACTTATCTTCCTCCGAAACGTTAGAGGTACATTGGAATGAAGATTTATGATAGTTGACTAATTGACCCGACATGGAACAATATTTATCTAAAATCTGGCGAATAACAAGGCAACTATAATTATTAGCTTTAGCAAAAATCATAGTATCATAAAGGTATACCCGATTTACCAATGGGCACTCCAATTGGCGTAGTAGGACCAGAGGTCGCAGAAGCAAGAAGCACTAGTGGAAAAAAACGCAAGGGCTGCAGTGCAAGGGCTGCGGTTAATGCAAAAACCGCAACCCTTAAATTAAGGGCTGCGGTTTTTAGGTTAACCGCAGCCCTAATTGATAAAAGGGCTGCGGTTAATTCAAAAACCGCAACCCTTAAATTAAGGGCTGCGTTTTTTGGGCTAACCGCAGCCCTTCAACAACCCAAAAATGAAATAAAACCCCACCCATTCCCATTTTCCCCCGCGTTACTCCCTTAAGCACCGCTGAACCCTATTTCTCTCTCCTCCTAAGTCCTAATTCCCCTTAACCCATCCCCCCTCTTCTCACCGCATCATCTCTCTCCTCTCACACTTCTTCGCCGGCGAGGGTTCACAGCGTTTGGTGGTTCGCCGGCGAGGGTTCACGACGTTTGGTGGTTCGCTGGCGAGGGGTCTTCTTCATTCTTTCTCTTCGTGAATCTTCACCAACAACCACACAAAACCAAACCAGCGGTGGTGGAGGTGTAGTGGTCGTGCCGTCTTTGTTAAAGATCTGCAAGAGTGGTGCGCGGTTCAAGAAGTTTTCTCTCTTCAGTTCTGTCGGTGGTGCGCCGCTCTTGCTGCTACTGCCTCAGCATCTGCTTGGCGGTACTCCGCCGCCGCGGTTCCGTTGGTGCTCATCTCACTGCTGCACGTTGTACGAATGTTGGTTGTCGCCATTGTGCACCCAAATCAATTTGAGGCATTCTTATCAAGGTTTAAGCTCCCTAATCTCTCTCTTTTCATTCTGAATTTGTATGGGTACTTGCTCCTCAAACCCATTTCTGAATCTTTGGTATAATAGCAAAATCAGTTTGTTCAGTTAAGTTAAATTATAAAATCCGATCACTTTCTATATAGTTAACTTAAATTATAAAATCAGTTTGTTGAGTTGTTCTAAGTAACTAAATTGTTTTTGAACTTGGTCTTGTTTTGAAAACCCTTGGTGTGCCCTCTTGCTTGGTGTGCTTCATATCCGAATGAGCACTTGCTTGCTTTCTTGGTTGATGGAACCAAGCTGACATAAATTTGAGGTTATGTATGAGAAATAATTCGTAACTTATCAAATATATACAATTCAAAAGTTCCACAACCTATGCACTAATGGTTAATCATTGATTTTTGACTGAAATTGATCGATTCTCTGAACATGAGATGAGATGTGATTGATTTATAAGCTATGTGGAAATGGTTAATCAATGTAGTAATTGGAATGTGATTTCCAGATTCAGTTCGTGGTTCATATTAATCGACAAGGGAAAGTGAGATTGACAAAATGGTATTCATCTAGTACTTTCTGATTTTTCGTCATAAATAGTTTTGTTTTTTTATGTTGAATAATCTTGTTGGTGAACTAGTCTTGGTGCGAAATCTAGTCTCGTTCATTTGATTTTTAACGAGAACCTGTTGATTTATGAAGATTCCGTGAGCTGAGTGGGTTGGTTCTCGCTCGTGGTCCAAAGCTCTGTAACTTTGTGGATTGGAGAGGATTGAAGGTTGTTTACAGAAGGTAATGCTTACTGATCTGGTTGCCCTTGCTGGCAATAAAATGGCTTATGCTATATATTGCAATTGGTAATTGTTGGTATTATGTTTTAGTTTTGCTCTCTTTGAGCCCTAGTTGTGATGTTTTCTATGTGGAAAATGTTGATGCCTGATACTTGTTATCATTGTAACTTTATCCGGTGAAATTAATGGTTTATAGAATCATATACTATATTTTGTAATTGAATGTTATGAAAATGGTTTAATTTTATGGGAAGTTTTATTCGATATTATTATAGGAGTCAGCTAGATCTGCAGTGGAGTTAGCTAGTAAGAGTTTCCCAGAAGTAGAATGCAAGTGGGGTGATGTTGGTCTTGATGAAATTATTAAGGATTCCTCAGTTGTTGGAGTTGCTGTTGTTCTTGCTCTCTCCTCTTTTGTTGGTATATTATCTTTTTTAATATATTGCCTTGATGATGAAATCATTTCAGTAGTGTATAGAAGCTGATCATGTACTATCTAAGTTGTTCTGTCATAAATTTTGCTATGTAAAGAGTTAAGCTTTTTGCATTTTCACTAGTGGAAAAAAACACAAGGAGTTTTGAATTGCGATTTTAATTGTTATAATTAAACTAGGATTATAAGATACTGTTGGTAAAAGAGTTTTGAACCAACACTAACAAGTTAATAATAATATTATGTTCACTTTTTCTAGCAATTGATAATTAATCACAACAAAAATTATCAAAATAAAACTAAAAAACCAATAAAACTAACTCCTTTGGCAATGGTGACTTGAACTATCTCCTCCCCCCGTCCCCCCGCCCCTGCCAGTCCCCCCCTCCTTGCTGCACTCCCCCGACCGGCCCCCGCAGCCCCTCCCCCTGCTTGCACTCCCCCGCACTCCCCCCCTCCCTGCTGCACTCCCCCCCCCTGCTGCACTCCCCCCCGACCCGGCCCTGCAGCCCCTCCCCCCTGCTGCACTCCCCCCTGCACTCCCCCTCATCCTCCCCCCACCGCTGCCCCCCTGCTGCACTCCCCACGACTAGCCCCTGCAGCCCTCCCCCTGCTTGCACTCCCCCCTGCACTCCCCCCTTGCACTCCCCCTCACCGCTACCCCCCTGCTGCACTCCCCACGACCGGCCCCTGCAGCCCCTCCCCCCTGCTTGCACTCCCCCCCCCCTTTGCCCCCCCGCCCCCTCCCCCGACCCCCCTGACCCCCCCTGCCCTCCCCCCCCCTGCACTCCCCCCCTCACCGCTTCCCCTCTGCTGCACTCCCCCCGACCCGCCCCCTGCATCCCTCCCCCCTGCTGCACTCCCCCCACACTCCCCCTGCTGTACTCCCCCCTCACTGCTTGCCCCCTGCTTGCACTCCCCCGACCGGCCCTACGACCCCCCCCCCTGTGCACTCCCCCCACCGCTGCCCCCTGCTTGCACTCCCCCTTCCCCCAACTGAAGATGAATTCTAAAAATTATGCAAGAGAAGGAAAAACAAGACAGAAATATATAAACCAATAAGGTCCTTTTGGAGGGGTATGAGACTATGAGATGAAAATTTCTGAAAAATTTGAATCCTTCTATATACAGGAAATATTATGTTGCAGCTGCTTCTATTTTTGTAATGAAGGCTTCCAAAGTTTTAGACCTAGTTCTGCCTTTTGATTTCCTGCGGTCTTTGATTAATCTTGCTTTGGCATGCCTTAATGACGATGTGTAATTTTACCCTACATGATAACCTGTGGTTATTTATGTAATGTCTGCCAATTCCTCTCTCTTAAGCTCCTTTTTTCCCCCGATTTTCTTGTATCTGATTTCTTACTAACTTGTACTCTTTTTCTTAAGCCGGCAGGGTAGACTTCTTGCTCATTTAGGTGATAATGTTGCTGCTGCTGCCAGTACATTTCAGAAAATCCTAGAGTCATGGTATGCATATGGACTTTATGGTAGTTGCCATCTTTATGTTGTCAAACCTAGCTGGAGATGTTTTTTCTGACTTTCACTTCTCCAATTCTCCTTTATTACCTTGGTGGAGGATGTTAAACTGCTAATAGAGTTAAGCTCGAGGGCTAGGGCTTGACATGTATAATCGTGTGTTGGCCTAATATTGTACTATTATGTGCTCCTCTGAGATGATTGGACATTTCTTTATTTGAGCTAGTTGCTTTGGTCTATCTTACATTTCTTATATGTGAGTTCTAGAGTTCCACTGTTTTTTTTTTGGCGTATTAAAGATAGAATTAGTTTGATTTCTAATCATAGAAGAGCAACATTCTTTCAGTTTCTTTGAAATTTGACATCTCAGTTACATACTGATCTGGATGTCTCATGCTGAAGTGATACTGATATGGAATACAGAGAGCAGACCCATGGCAGCTGGTAGCTCCAACTTGCCGGTTGATGCGGAGATTTTGGTTTTATTAATTTAGAGAAGTTCTTTGTGTAATTCAGTTATTATTTTCTCTATATTTGTGTAAATAACATAATTTGTAATGAAAAATGATACTTTTATATATATATAACTGTTTGGGAACATTTAGGACAAAAAAATGCAAAAAAAAAAATATTTTTTATTTTTATTTTTTTGCGGTTCGGGTAAAAACCGCAGCCCTTAACGCGCTAAGGGCTGCGGTTTTTAACCGCAGCCCTTCTTAAATGCCAAGGGCTGCTAGTCCAATGGCTGCAGTCAAAAAACGCAGCCCTTGGGCCCTTTTTGACCGCAGCCCTTGGGCTTTTTTCCTCTAGTGAAGTCTAGCAAGGAGCTCAGCACATAGAATAAATAAATACGGAGAAAGAGGATCACCTTGTCTGATTCCACGAAACGGGGAAAATTTATCACCTGGAATCCCATTCACCAAAACCGAGAAAGAAGTCGAAGTGAAACATGCCTTAATCCAGTCCACCCATTGCGCACAAAAGCCCAACATATCAAGAGTAGTAAAAATATAACTCCATTCTAATCTGTCGTAAGCTTTTTCCATATCTAGTTTAATAGCAATCCACCCAGAGGAGCCAGATTTAGTCTTAAAAGATTGAAATATCTCGTGGGCAATAAGAATATTATCTTGAATTAATCTATCTGGCACAAAAGCACCTTGAAGGGGATGAATAATCTGACCCATGTCATCTTTTAGTCTATTAGTTAGGATTTTAGAAATTATTTTATAAATGGTAGAACATAGACTAATGGGGCGGAAGTGGTTAGCCGAGGACAGGTTGTCTATTTTTGGAATTAAAGCCAGCAGAAAGGTATGATTAATTTCTTTAAAAAATTTGCCAGAGTGAAAAAAAGCTTGAACAGCTCTAATCACACTGTTACCAACTAATGTCCAATACTTTTGAAAGAAAAAAGGGAAAAACCCATCAGGTCCCGGAGACTTATCAGGGGCTAGATCAAAAGTCGCATTTTTTATCTCTTCACCAGAAACCAATGAGGTTAGAAATACATTGTCTGCATCAGATATGATTTTATCCAGGAGTAAAAAATCATACTTCAGATGGAAGGAGGTATTATTATCAGCCGAAAATCTTGCCATAAAAGCATTAGTTAATTCATGGGAAATAGCATCACGATTAGAGATAGTCTCGTCATTAGAAGTGATTAGTTCTTTAATTTGATTCCTATTGCGTCTAATTGTCGCATGGGTATGATAATAAGACGAGTTAGTGTCTCCAAGAAGAAGATAATCAGCTTTACTTTTTTGTTTCCAATACTCACTACTGAAGGAGAGAAGATTATAGCGTTTTGTGAGAAAAATTTCTTGTTTACAGAGATAAGTAGAGCTTAAAGGATCATTTAAAAGCTGACTTTGGATTTCTTGTAAGCGATCATCAACATTTCTTAATTGGCGAAAGATATTACCAAATTGGGATTTATTCCAAGCTTTAGATTTATCTTTTAATAATTTATATTTTTTAACAAGTCTAAACATGTGAGAACCAACAAATTGAGTGCACTAAGTTTTCTTAACTAGATTATCATAGTCCAGTGTGGTACACCACATTTTTTCAAATCTAAAAAGGGGTGCTTTAGAGTTGCTACTTGCTAGTAGGAAGATATTTAAGAACAATTTGACAATGATCCGAAGAAGTAAATATATTATGAACAATCTGAGCTTGAGGGAACAAAGAAATCCAAGAAGTAGAAGCTACCCCTCTATCAAGGCGTTCATGGATGTTGTTAACACCCCCTTTCTTTTTTCTCCAGGTGAAATAGGGCCCTGTAAAAGGGATTTCAATACAAGGGAGGCAATTTAATAAATTATGCATACCAATATATATATATATATATATATATATATATATATATATATATATATATATATATATATATATATATATATATATACAGGGGTGGATCCAGGATTTCAATAATGGTGGGGCACCAAAATAATTAGCCTAATATTATGCAAAAATTCAAAAAGATCTAGAAATACATAAAATTACCAACAAAATTTTTTTTTTATTTAAATCACAATCTAATAACTTGAGATCAATTAGGATTTGGTGTAGAGGGATCTCCAGAGTTTGTGTTAATTCTTTTCGAAAAGAAACTAGCAATATCTCTTTGATCATTTCTCTTCTTTCTAAAATTTATTTTAATACTTTAATCAGATTATATCAATCACTTCTAATAACAACAAGATAATAACATAAAATCAAAATCATACAATTAAACAAAAAAAACTAAGTCAATTGATACTTGTGTCAAAAAAACGAAAAAAGAAAGAAAGAGTGAGTGCATACACGTCCTACAGTACTTGCGAGTCGAAACGACTGTGTCTTGCTTTGCTTGTGTCGAAACTCGAAAGCCTACAGCGTCAGCTTGAATTGTGGTTCTCAACTCTCAAGACTCAATTTTTGGCAGTAGGTGTAGGTAATATAGGTCAGCTTTAATTTTTTTGGTTTTAGGTTCTAAAAGTTAAAAGTACTTTTTCTAGTCTTTGGCAGGTTGATTTGCTATTTGGGAAAGTGGCATTTGTGGAATTTGGAAAAGTAGTACACGGGAGTCCTGACTGAAAGCTTAACGCAAGTACGCAACCCAGCGATTTTTTTTTTAGAACTTTTTTTAACTAGTTTTTTTTAAAAAAAAATAATGGTGGGGCACGTGCCACCCAGGACCCTAAGTGGGTCCGCCCCGTATATATATATATATATATATATATATATATATATATATTCACATGAGAATGCCTCCTTACATGAGAAATGAGAATGAATCTCAACCACACGATTGGATTAGAGTTATAACACTTGTTCATTAGAGTTATACCCCCGAAAAAACTTAGAGCTCAAAAAATATTATTTTTTTCGAATTTTTTTTTTTCTAATATTTTTTTTTGAGTTACATCACTTTTTCATTAGAGTTACATCACTTGTTCATTAGAGTTATAGACTTATAGCGCGTAAAGTCCATTCTCATTTCTCATGTAAGTATGCATTCTCATATGAACTCACTTTTATATATATATATATATAATTCATGAACATATTGTTGAGGTTAATATGTGTCCAGTTCATGTTGTTTTCAAGTTTAGGTGATTTTAGTCAGTTTGGTTCATTTAAGGTTTCGGGTAAACTTCAAGCATTCATTTTAGAGTCAAAATTTAGTCTCAGATTAGATTAATTAGATCAGATTATCTTTTCTATATCTACTTTCATCAAAATAGTTGTTTTTGGCTTATAAACAATATAGTTTAATAATGCCAGCTTGTTGTGGATGTGCTAAGGGAAAGCAAGGGGTCAAACGAACCTATGGAAAATCCAAAAAAAATAATAGAAACATTAGAAAGCTAGTTTTGGAATTTACTCTCTTGTTTTTAGCTTGACACCACTTGCTTTTTTACTAGAAACATAGGATAGGGATGGCAAAAGTTGACCCAACCTGATAACCCGACCTGAAATTGACCTGAAAATTCCGGGTTTGAGTTGAGATTTTCAACCTGAAATAAAAAATAGGTCGACCCTACCCGACCTGAAAATATAATGGGTTAGGTTCGGGTTGACTTTTTGAACCTGAAAATAAACCGAATAACCTGATTTAGAAGTGGGATTATTTTCAAGTCGGGTCAAGCTAAAATTAACCTAGACTTTCATAACTTATACAACCTATCTTTTGTTATTATTATTTGTATTGGGCTAATCCCATTTCTTGGATCACCTAAATTTCATTTCAGGTCATTAACCCATACTTTCATAACTTATGTCATGTTCTCATCGGCATAAAACAACTGAACTGAACTGAATTGAACTGAACTGAATTAAATTAAAACTAATTAATAGTAATGATAATAATTTAGGAACTGAACTGAACTGAAATGAACTGAAAATAAGTTGGGGAGAACAGACCCTTAGAGTATATAGTTGAATTTCATTTCATGTCATTTTGGGTTGGTTTCGGGTCAACCCGAAATCGGTAAGGTCGGGTTTGGGTTATGATTTTGGACCTGAAATTAGAATTAAGTCGGGTTTGGGTTAGGGGTAAGTGACCTGAAATATAAATCAGGTCAACCTGAAATTGACCCAACCCTACCTGATTGCCAGCCCTAACATAGGATTACTGTTTTTCAATTTATAAAACTAACATTTATCAATTATAATTGATTTTTATCTATAAAACTAATTATCATCGATTACAAGATTCCTCAAAAGATAATACTACCTCTGTTATTCTTTATTCTTCCCAATTGTGTTTTTGAAGAAATCAAGAAGGGTTTATGGTGAGTCATTGCCTCATTGATCACATATGAGGGTAATGATTGTGAGAGAAGTAAAAGTAGGAAAAATTAAAAAAATTCACCCTAAATAGGAAAGTTGAAAGAAAAGAAGAACAAAGGTAATAAACATCTAGTAAAAATTAGTCTTTATTATTGCAAGTAAAATCGTTCCAATCAATTACTTCTTAGAGTGAAAAACACTACTGACAGAAATTAGGACGTTTATGTTTAAAAAAAAGTTACCAATACTTTTTTTCTAATAGATAGTCAAGTTGGTCATAACTTGTAGGGTTGTTTTCTTGGAACATCATCAGTGGTTAATGATTCTTATATGCTACAATTCTGAGAAAACTAAGTTGGCATTAGTTATATCACCAACATTTACACAAGAAGTGCGACAAGTAGAGTTGAAAAAACCCTAGACAACAAATACACTTACAAATTATATGTAGAAACTCCAACTCGATATAATATTTTAAACACAAAACAGCTCATCTAACTAGACTTGCAAGTCTAATTAGTTACAAGCTTGCATATGGATTTCCTGTGTACATCTTATTTACACCAACAGGAGGCATTTGACAGCAATCCTCTATTCCCCTAAGAAACCCAGAACCAATAGAGATCCTAAAAAGACAGGCCCTAGGATAGTGTTGTGACTACCATCTACATGGAAACCCTAAAAATCCAAATAAATTAACTACAGAAAGCTTGACAATTGTGAAGGCAATATCACTTATTATGGATATACAATCAATCACATCCACTACATGACTACAAAAAATGCTGGAGCTCCAGTTTGACTAAATAATGAACAATCAACACAACAAATAAACTGTTTCAATAATTCAAAAGGGAATATTTTGCCCTCAAAACAATCTTCCCCTTATCTACGCCGAGCTTTGCACCGGTTACTAACCAGTGACCTGGAGAATCTTGTGGCCCTTTTAACATCTCCGTTGAGTCGACTAGTTTTGCAAGCTTTGCTGCAGCACCAGTGCTGTCTAATCTCTTGTCATCTGGAGTTTGTTCAGTAGACAAAGTCCCATCTGCTCTATGCAAAGCAGTAAAGTTTGAAGGGTTATGATCCCATACAGATCGCCTAATGGTGCAACCCGGTACCTTGGAAAACAGGAGTTTGAGATACAAAACACTTTTCGCACCAAAATCCCAAACTCCGAGCTGTGCTCCAGTTACAATATGTACACCAGAAAGATCAACTATGCAGGTCTCTCTATACTCTATTGGAGCAGTGCTTACATGAGAGAAGTGCTTCCATTTAATAGGTTCAAACCAACGGCTATCTTGCTCCTCTGGACCTTGCCATTTTTGTGCACCAATAGCCATATGGGAGTCCCAGTGTGGTTGGAGGATTTTCGGAAGTGAAACTAGGTGCTGGAGATGGATGGCTAGTCGATTTTGCTTGGCACCTTCAAGGCTAAGCCTGAGACCAGTTACTGGTTTACGCCCAACTGTCACCTGTTGAATTCAATCATGGATAGTTCACTCAGTGGAAATTTTAAAATAATAAGAGAAAGAGATGTGAAAGGAATACAAGGAACACCCAAGAGCAAACCCAATGGTCGCCCCAAAAAATTTGGTCATTAATTATCTTATTACTCTTCTCTCTTCCACCTCACTCATAACCAACTCATACTTTTCCCATGACCAAACTCACAATAGATGCCCATCAATTTTCGTTCATCACATTCTCTCTACTACATTCATATAAGGCAAAATAAAAAATTGAAATAGTCATAAAACTCTGCCAGTCCCCTTCAACACATCAGCCAGCAGATGAAAATCCCCAGTTTCATGTTGGGTCGCCATGAAGACCAGGGCATCAGTATCTCTCCTTTATTGTTTTTGGCTGACCTAATTTTTTACTGGGTCTTATTCTACCTCTCCTCAAGCCTAAGTTCTGGGAGAAAGCTAGCAGTACTCTTATGTTGCCATTTTTCAAGCAAAACTTTAGGAAGAATCAAGAATAGAGACTAGAGAGATGGAATGAGTTCCCCAAAAAATCACCCAAAAAAAGAGAGATGGAATGATTTCACCAATAAAAAGTTCACCAAAAAAAGAGAGATGGAATGTCACTGGTCACATCTCGTTTGAAAAAAGCTATTTTACTTGGAATCAAGTACTTATGTCATGCACAGATATATGCCAAGTATGAGACTTGGATAATTATGGAAAATATGTATGATTGTGGCAAAATTGTGTCCATCTTTCATACCCATGTGGAAGTGTTGAATATCCAGCATGAGTACTTTAGGTGCAATGAAGTGTCCGAATAACATAGGACAAAAGACCTAAGCAATCAACATTTTGAATTTCATACATTCTACAGAAATACATGCTCTGTTTCTTTGGCAGTTTCAGGAAGGTCATTTTATTGTGCATTGATTTCACGATGCAGACATTGGCAACTCAACACTATTTATCCAACAGGCTATATAGCAAACGTCTGTCATCATACTATTTTTTGGTTCAGTGTGATTTCTTCTTTTCATGAGTTATAAATCTAATACTCTTCTCATCACCAATAAATACAAGCAGAATACAACTAAACCCATATATCAAGCAAGCCTGAAATTTTAGTAGAATGTCGATGATAGTCACCTGCTCAGGGCTGACATAAAGCTTGGGACCCATCAAGCTGAATTGAAGAGATTGACAAACCGGCTCTTTTCGTTGTAGATTGCTGTGTTCAGGTGCCCAAACTCGAGGTATTTGAAATTCTAAAAAGTACTGTAGATCTTCAAGAGGTGGCTTGTCTGGGAAAAGCATATACACATGTCAATAAAGTAGAATGCAGACCAGACTTTTCCCTCCCTTTTTCACCAGTACTATCACTATAAAACAGATAATAAGAGCAATAGCTATTATATGATCATGCAAATTAGATATTCTATATTTCTTTTGATCTCCTATAGTTCTACAGGAATGTGAAAATTAGATAATCAAAAGCTACCAGAAAATACATACTAAACACGAACATTAGAAGTTCACAACATGCAGCAATTTGTTGTTTTATTGTCAAGAAGGCTTAGAGCCCGAAGAATAATATATGGACTCCTAGATGCCCAAAAGTTGAAGAGAGATAATAAGAGAGGAAAAAAAATGCCTCTAAACTTTCAATGAACTTTTGAAGTTGGATCTTCAAAGTTTCAGGCATGAATAAGGACATAATGATCCAAAAATAAAATAAAAAGCAAGCTTTATTTTTGCGGGTGCATTCTTGTCTTCCATTTGAGAATTTAGATTTCATCCTTGATTCGGAAATGCTAATCACTTGGGTTTCTTAAGAATGAATTTGTCTTCAAGTACAAAGAGGTTTTCTATGCAGTCTTCTTTTTCATTTTAAACCACCTTAGTTATCGGAAACATTGCCTATACTCCAGAATCCCAGACATATGCTCCTCATTGACTATAAATCAGATTAAGCAAGATAGTAATTGATGTGTTGGAATTATTTATCTAACAAAAGACCTTGTGTAACATATCAAAATATATAGATATATTGATGTTATGCAAATCCAATTAAATGAAGAGCACTGTAGGTAATATGGTGGATAAATTGCATAGTAATCAATGTCTAAGCGTATTATTTATGACAATTCAACAATAAAAAGTAGGAACATATGTATGAGACAGAGCGAGTAACGATTTGTTCACATGAGCCCCAATTTATCTCAAATTAGTTATGGGTTGCAAGTGATACGGACTTCTAAGGACTTATTATACAATAAGCAACTTCTCCATATTGAGGTTACAGCTTAAGCCTTTGATAGTACAGTGAGGATCAATATCACATATAAAGTTGTCAATACATTAGATACTTTCTCTTATGCAAAATTTGTTTTCCCCTGTAGATGACTGTTACACATATGAGGACAATGAAACATAATGAAGAATACTTTAAGGGCAGTGTGGTAATCCTATAAACTTTGAAGACTTATAAAGAAAATAAATATAAGAAATAGAAAATAAGCGGAAAACAAAGGAGTTGTGACTTGTGAGGAGAACCTTACACTCCAAATACAACTCAATAGCATGGGCTAAATGCTTTAGACCAGGCATTCCTTCAAGAAGAGACACAATAGGTTCAAATGTCATTTCGATTACATCTGGTGCTAAGTTTACACTCTCCGCCCACTTGATGGAACTCTGTTCAAGATCATCTCCTCCTCTTCTCCTAAAAATAACAGTAACATCCTGCAAGAGCATATTAACTTATCACATCCTGATCTGTTTACAGACTTCACTTGAATAAGCTTACTCAGAGGGGCGAGGGAACCAATGAAACCTCCTCCCCTCTACCCAAAAGAGAGAAGAGAGAGAGAGAGAATTTCCCCAGGAGTATAACAAGGATATAAAAGGGAGGGGGAGGGGCACTATTATATCTTACTGAAATTACTCTTTATTGAGCAAAGCAGCAATACTAGCCTTGTCCTTGTATTTCAGAGGGGAAGCATTAGGTTGGCCTCTCAAGTCTGTAAACCTCTGATCCCCAATGTCTTTCATATAATTCTCAATGTCTGATTCTGATAAAAGTGATGATTGGTCCTGCCGAACATAAACTACATCCCGCCCACCAATGGTTGTTGATTTAACAACATGCGTACCGAAATTTTCAATAAAACTGAAAAAAAAAACCACATGAGTTATCATTGAGAAACCTCATCCCCAAATTTCTAATAACAAACAAAATATCTCAGCAGAATAGAAAACTCTGTCACAGTTTCTTGAAACCAAACATTTTGAACAATGAAACACTGATGCAAACATAATTATACAAGAGATAGCATAAATGTGTGTGTGCGTGTGGATTTTCTGAACGAGACGTATGTTGTTACTCAAAACGGTTCCTAAAAGACCAAAATCTCTTGAAAGTCTTTTACAGATAATCATTGTAACACGGACACCACGGATTTTCGCTCATAATTTCTTCGAGTTATTTTCCCTTAGTTATTATTTTTCTGTTAAAATTAGAATATTTTACCGCTTAAAAATATTATATCGTATACATTTTTTTTCCAACTTTTAAAATGTTATATTTATGTAATTTATTTGATTACGAATTATATATTTTTCTACTATTTAAATTTCTCATTTTAGCTATGCATTTTGTTTTATCGCGCGTTGGACCGTCGTAACAACTTTTTGGACATGGAGTTTAGGTCCTAAAATAGCTGCCCAAAAATTAGATATTTTCATGGATAAAAGAAGTGACTTTTGGAGCTTGTAACCCCCCACCTTAATGCTATTGAACTCCCATCTTTTTAGCTATTGTGACCCCCCCCCATTTACACCTTTTTCTATCCTTCTCTTAATGTTGTTTTATGGACAGCAAGAATCAAACCATAACCCCCCATTTCAACCGGCCATTAGAGGAGAGAAAAAGAGGAGAAGTTCATTCAAGCTATACTCCACAAAAATCCACCATTTTCCCTTCATTCTTACACTAAAATAATCATCTTCTCTCTTATTATTGATCTTGGGTTACTAATTTTGTCTTTGGGTTGCTTGGAGAGAAGCACGTATAGAGGACGCTACGCGAGACGAAGAAGGTTGGATTGATTTGACTACACTCCTCCAGTTGGCCGCCCAGGTAACTAACGGTTTTCCCGGAATCCAAAGGTGAAGAACATGCAAACCATAGGATGGAATCCTAGGTATACCTTGGTTTTGTTATCGTCCAAGAGGTCGGTGGGGACATAATCCTACGCCGCATCGAGAGTATGACCATTCTTAGACACAGGCATTAGGGAACGTAACTCATAGGCTGTCTGGAGGTTGCGATCTAACATTACCATAGGAAGTGGGTTATCCACTTGCGTTCAGCTCTATCTCTCAAACTAATTATATTATTCTATTACTTTAAACTTTGATGATTTATGTTGTTGATCTTGGAGTTTATATGTATATTTATTTATCCAATTTTTGATCCCGTTATCTTTACCCTATTTGTATAAAGCATGTTGTATTGTCTTTGTTTAAGGGGTTTATAAGATAATTTGAAATTTATTATTGAGATGTTTTTGTATGACTTGATTATTAAAACTTTTATAACTCTTTTATGGATCCTAATTGAGATGGGAGAGTTGTTAGTTACTCCCCACTGATTGTGGATGCTTGTTGATATATTTTGTTGGTCATTATTTCGTGTTATAGACATTGAGAGAAAGGCTATTAAGGATTTTTGAGACATCTTATTTTATTTTATATTTACTACATTGGGATTATGAGATTGTTTTGCCTCTTTATGGATATTTTGGATTATTTTAATTCGGTTATATTTTTAATTTAGTTTGATTTAACCTGTGTTTAGAGTGACATTTTCATCTGGTGATATTTCCACTATCGCCATTTCTCTAATAAAATGTTATATTTTGATTATTTTATGTTTATAAAATAACTGAGTGTTACAGTTGGTATCAGAGCAAAAGATCCAAAAAAAACTCTCATTGACTTGTTACATATTCCATGTGAAATGTATAGTTATTGTAACTAGGATTATTATAAGAGTATCTTAGGCTTCAAGAAAAGTACTTAGTGAGAGTTACTTGGACCGTCGTAACAACTTTTTGGACATGGAATTTAGGTCCTAAAATAGATGCCCAAAAATCAGATATTTTGATGGATAAAGAAGTGACTTTTGGAGCTTGTAACCCCCCCACCTTAATGCTATTGAACTCCCATCTTTTTAGCTATTGTGCCCCCCCCCCATTTACACCTTTTTCTATCCTTCTCTTAATGCTGTTTTATGGACAGCAAGAATCAAACCATAACCCCCCATTTCAACCGGCCATTAGAGGAGAGAAAAAGAGGAGAAGTTCATTCAAGCTATACTCCACAAAAATCCACCATTTTTCCTTCATCCTTACACTAAAATATTCATCTTCTCTCTTATTATTGCTCTTTGGTTACTAAGTTTGTTTTTGGGTTGCTTGGAAAGAAGAACGTATAGAGGACGCTACACAAGACGAAGAGGGTTAGGTTGCTTTGGTACACTCCTCCAGTTGGGCGAGGTAACTAACAGTTTTCTAGAGCGATTAGAATTCGTAATAGATTTATATTAGTTTTAATAGTTAGGTTGGGTTAGTATGATATTAGGATCTTGGATAGATATAATTACATGTTGTAGGTATTGTTTTCATGGGCTTTTTATGAATTATATGGTTGATGGTTACTTGTGAATTTGAGTTGTGTGTTTGTTATATTTATTTAGGGACATGATTTTTGTTATGTAGGACATCATTCATAGTTGTTATCCGTAAATTTCTTGTTCTCATGTGAGTATTCGATTAGCATGATTATTATGGTTATCATAATTTATGAAATTTTTTTGAATATTATCATATGTTTAGACTATGAATCTGTAACGTGTAAGTATGTAGTGATGGTATGAGTAGAGTTATGACTTATGAATGATTATGGTTTGATAGAGGTTGGGGATTGTCGTATCGTTGTTGTCGTCATCTCGAGCCACTGTTGGCATAGTTCTTGTTGTTTTGTGGTCTTCTTATTGCTTACCCATTTGGTGTAAGTTGTGATCATGTGAAGTATTATAGTCTGTTTATGATATTGATTTTCTTGTGTGTAAGTTGGTATCTGTATAAATGATTAAGTTACGTTTTGGTTTCGTAAAAGATATTTTATATTTGACATTGTTGGTAAACTATTATTATGGTTATAACTTTATGAGTTGGTATTCATAACATGATGAGTAGCTTTTTAGCATGAAGAGATTATTGGTATTTTGGAGATAATGTTATTATTATTATTATTATTATTATTATTATTATTATTATTATTATTATTATTATTATTATCATCATTATTATTATTATTATTATTATTTTAAGAGTGTTATTGTGAAATGAAATTCTTGGATTGCGATCCTAGATTTCTGCTGACCTGGTGTAAGGCCTTAAGGGCATCCGCTTGAGTTGATAATGATTTGTTGATGAGTATAAGTATTATTTTAATTATTATTTTTATACGAGAGCAAGATATTCAGAGGGACGGAATCCCAAGGTGAAGAACATGCAAACCATAGGACGGAATCCTAGGTATACCTTGGTTTTGTTGTCGTCCGAGAGGTCGGTGGGGACGTAATCCTACACTGCATCGGGAGTATGGCCATTCTTAGACACAGGCAGTAGGGAATGTAACCCATAGGTTGTCTGGAGGTTGCGATCTGACATTACCATAGGAAGTGGGTTGTCCACTAGCGTTCACCTCTCTCTCAAACTAATTATACTATTTCATTACTTTAAACTTTGATGGTTTATGTTGTTGACCCTGGAGTTTATATGTATATTTATTTATCCAATTTTTTATCCCGTTATCTTTACCCTATTTGTATATAGCATGTTGTATTGTCTTTGTTTAAGGGGTTTATATCATTATTTGAAATTTATTATTGAGATATTTTTGTATGACTTGATTATTAAAACTTTTATAACTCTTTTATGGATTCTAATTGAGCTGGGAGAGCTGTTAGTTACTCCCCACTGATTGTGGATGCTTGTTGATATATTTTGCAGGTGATTATTTCATGTTATGGGCATTGAGAGAAAGGCTATTTAGGATTTTTGAGACATCTTATTTTATTTTATATATACTACATTGGGATTATGAGGTTGTTCTGCCTCTTTATGGATATTTTGGATTATTTTAATTGGGTTATATTTTTAATTTAGTTTGATTTAATTTGTGTTAAGAGTGACATTTTCATCTGGTGATATTTCCACTATCGCCATTTCTTTAATAAAATGTTATATTTTGATTATTTTATGTTTATAAAAGGACGGAGTGTTACAATCATCCCCGTGCAAGTGCAACTAACAAGTATTAATCATCAGGTTTTATAATAGATATCAATCCCTTACGAGCACCTAGTTAGATGCCAGTTATGCCACTTATTCCTATTGATACTCCTTGTTGATTCATACCGTTTGCTACATTGAATACCATCTTGAAAAGAATGTCCATGTTCCCAAATATCAAGCAAAAACAATGATCCCACATGTGCTTCTATTAATTGTCCCACCTTTCAATCAACTAGATATACTCCCAACTTTGACTTCCCATTTTTGTTTAGCAAAATTGGTCCTCATCAAAGAATTTACCACTTTAGGTGCTCACCACAGGTATGTGTGATTGTTCTTTTTTTTTTTGGGAAATTATGTGTGATTATTCAATTAACTTTCCATGATTTTCCTTTTTACTTAACCCCCCAGCCCCATCCCCCTCTCTCTCCCTCTCCTGCCCCCCGGCTGTGTACCTTTCAACAGCAGCCAGTCCCCTTCCCGCCAGGCTACATGTGATGACCCCATAACTATTAGTAATACATCCCTATTAAATCTGTTCAGGAGTCTTCTTTCATTACTTTATGCAACCGAGTGGTGTACTTAGTTTCTCTTTGTTCTCAAGCTCATGGGGCATTTCCTGACAAGCTCCATTTTCAGGAATTGCAAGAATAAAGTTTTTTTTTTTCTTTTGCCTTAATTTCTGGTGGACTTCTAGTCCCCCTACTTTGTATCGCTTCTTTGGTGTGAAATGAAAGTTAATAGTTATTTTTCCTATCAAAAAATAAAACAAACTTGAGATATAAGCATTAATGTAAAAAGTTACACCATCAATGCAAACATCAGAGTGTCAAAGTGTGAATATCAGTTAGTTGTCATTATACTATTTCGGAAAATAAGATATACCATAACAAAATCATGATGAATAAAAATGGAGATCTGGAAAATATTACATGATATCAAAATATAAGAAAACTACTAAACTTACCTTGCCAAAGCTGGAGGATCCCAGGAGTAAGGAACAGCAGCTTTAATTTCATTCTTCAAAGCTAATTGCGATTTCAATTGAAGTCTATATAAGGGTATGAAATAACCCAGCATTGCAAGGGATTTAGTAGCTGCTGCATCAGCTTGCCAACTTCCACTAAAATTGAACATTGCATTAAAGCTTCCAAGGGGGATGCTTCCAGATAACCCTGAATTCTTATTGAAATGTTCTGACATCTGAATGAAAACAGGTTCTTGTTACACATTAATTGCAGAGCCAGGTAGCTTATTATAGCATTCTTGTATTTTATGTTGTGAATGAAGACTATATAAGGGTATGATATAACCCAGAGCAACACAGATCTAAAGAAGATATTCAGATACCAAATTATCCATGCTAGAGTCCAAACTCCGAACTTTAACGTAGAACAAGCAACACAAGGATCAGAAGTTGTCAAATGACTAACTGCAGTTTTAACTGATACTTCATGTAATAAAAAGGAGTTGGCAGATGAGAATACGGATGGTAAAGTGCAGTCATCACTACTATTCATCCAGGAATTCCAAGAAATAGCAATTGTTACCGAGTCAGCAGTAGGTTTATATCCATGATAAATTGAAAAGGACATAGGCCTAGTACGGTTGCCTTTACTTATAATTTCTTTTAGCAATCTTGAGAAATAATCAAGCAAGACTTTTTTGCAGCTGTGAATCATTTCTGAGTACTGGTTCTATGCTTAAAGAAGTCAAAGTTACAATTCTCACCCAAACTCCAACTAATCATGTTCCGTTGACGGAATTCTTGTGGGATGTTTTATATGATTACAATAATGCAACTATCCAAGCGAACAGGATTGAAAGGGTGTAGTCCAGGATAATGACGATCGTTAGTCCTGTGCTAACAGCTATTATAGAACGGAGTAATATAGATCATAATGCTCTAATGGCCTAAGAACCTGTGAAGTCTTGTGGAAGGACGAGCATATCTATGAGGCCACAATTAGAGTGGAGCTGAAAATGGCTTATGATACCTTTCGGTATTCCTGGAGCAACTGTTGCTAGTTCTGGGCTCCAATTCAGCTCACTTTTTGCATCATGCTACATTGCAATATGCAAATTTGTTCACCGATGATCCTATATTGCCTCTTCTTGCATAAAGGGGATAAAACATGGTGATTCCTTTGTTTTTCCTTGGGATGAAGTACCTTACTAAAAGGAATAGATATAATTACTAGAGATTTGAGCTTCAATATGCAGCCAAGATTTGAAAAAAATTAAATCTTACACATTTTATTCTTGCTCACGATGCAATCATTAAAGGCTGATGTTAGTTCCTTCGAGTTGATCATGAGCTTTCTATATTATTTCACTTCACTATCAGGATTGGCTGAGGCTCTAACTCAAATACTTTTGAAAAAGGAGTGTCTTCAGTATGTAGAGACCAAAAGAGGGTGAAGAGTGGTATTATATTCCATATGTTCAACTTCCTCTAAGAACTTAGAGAACCTTTGCCAGATAAGACACTACAAAACAAACTATCAAAGCTTGATTGAAAAAATCGTGACCAAGTTGAAAGACTGGTCTTCCTACTTCTAACTTATGCAGGCAGGGTTCAAGCACAGTGATGATGGCATTTCAAATATATTGGAGTCAGGTCTTTTTCTTCCAGAGTACTTGTTGAAAAATGGCCATGCAGCAAGTTTTTTTTTTGGGTGGGGGAGGGCTTGGGTTCAGGGGATTTAACAAGGTGTCTTGTGTTAAAAACTTCACCACATGATGGATAATTGTCTCTAAGATGTACATGGTCCCTTTTAGTACTGACCAGATTCAAGTGTTATTCTTTAATTAACTTTGTCACTTAGATTAGTTCACTTTTGCAAATTAAACATAAAGAAACTCTCTATCCTCTGCCCACTCCAACCACAGAAAGGCACAAGTATGATCAATAATGAATGAATGTTGCACCACGAGCCAACTAATAATTCTCAAATGACAGGTAGAGAAAGACTGATGATGTTCAAGCCTTCAAGGGGTTTAGTCAACAAAAAAGAGACATTTACTAAAGAACATCAATGGAGGGTTACCATGTGGATGGTTGTGACTTGCGAGAGCTGAAAAGCACCATTTGAAAATATGGCCCACCTAACAAAACAATCTATAGTACAAAGGCACCCTATCGAATTTCACTTTTCAATAAAACTAGAGGGACGAACAGAAGCTTTAACTTCAAGGCAAGCTCCTTTCATTTAGTCGGGATAATGTGCAACCCACTACATCTCGGGGAAGTTCGAAAATTTGATATGCGACTCTTGAGGGTGAGTTCATGTTGGCCATTCTGCATTTCAAAGAGAAGTTGTGGGCCAATGAGTCCATGCTTACTATTTCAGGAGTGTTGGCTGATGGGATTCTTCATATTCTTCTCAGGCAACATAGGCATTGAAGGGAATATTTTGAATAAGGGAGGATTTTGAGCATCTGAATCTGACAACGGGATATATACATATTTAGAACTTAATGCAAGAGCCTTTTACACTGAACAATTTCTTTGCTATTGGTTGCAATGTGCCATGCCAAGGGAAAACCCCTCTCTCTGGAAAGCACTATAGACTTCAGAATAGGCAGCTAACTTAAGATAGGATGTACTGTACAAAGTTAATATAAAGATCTCCTCAGATATGCACTTATATGAGCAATGATTGAAAACTCCTCATCATAGATTCTTTAGATTCCCATAAATAAATGAGTTGAGGTATAAGCTTTGTAACTGGATGCACATCCCTACCGTTGGCAGTGATGAAATCAGTACAACATCATAATCTACAGGTCTGCAGACCATCTGCAGAGAAGGGCAAAAACGCTTATTTGTAAACCTATGCTTGCAACAGCCATGAAGGTTGTTAGGTCACTGTCAGATTACGTATTGTTGCGAGCAATAATGACTTGGACCATCCATAAGAAACAACGATAAGGAACACACAAGAAGAATTAATGTGGAGAAGCGATAAATAGGGGAAAAATCACCAAAGAATGCACTAGGACTTTTAGAAATGTGTATGATATGGTGACTTACAAGGCTTCCGAGATCCTTCTCAAGTAAACTAATCACCCAAGAACTCAGATCCCTCTTGATCACACATGAGCCCCTTGACACGAGCCTTAATCCATATTTCATGCAAACATTTACATCTTGGCTTATTGACCACACAATTGATCCATCCCATAGCATATATTTATAGTCGAATAGGAATAACCTAATTGTAACAGGAATATACAACTAGATCCCCAAGCTAAAAATAGTCCTAGATAAAATAAAATACATGCAAGATATATGTAGATTTCTAAATACAATCCTACTAGAATTAGGAATACGTTCGCTCGAGGAAATGCGCTCAATTACAAGCCTATATGCTCGGTGTTGGTATGCTCTATAGTCAATACACTCGCTCAAGGCCAGGCACGCTATCAGCTCGATCAAACAAAGAAAGGTAAGGGCAAATTTTGGCCTGATAATATGCTTGACATAATTGGATACTTGCCACATTATGGAAGATCATTACATCCCAAAATAGGAGAAATGCTAGCTTTAATTAAGGAAAAGTTCCAGTACCAATTAGTGTCAAGATTAGAGAAATAAGCTTAAGCTTTATTACCTGAATTTAGTAGGTTGTTGTCTATTAAAGGAAAGCTTGGAGAAGAATCAAAGAATGTGTTTCTCTAGAGAATGAGCAGCCTAGCTACATTATCTTTTGGGTTTAATTAGGAGATTCTCAACAGAGACTAGATACTTTACTCCAACTCTTGTATCTATACTATATAGAAGCTATGGATACTGTAACAAACTTCCTAATTTTCTCTTTGAATTCAGAGTTCAGTTGCTGATGTGGCAACATATTTAGACTTCTCCAGGCTATTGATGGATTGCTATTCTTTAAATCAAACTTCATGACATCCACTTACTAATCTGAATCTGTTGCAATCTAGGAGAAATGTGTCCAAGTGCAGCAGGAATAGAAAGATCAAAGAGAATTCTTTCAACAGCTAAATATGAAACTAATTACTTTCAACAGAATCAGAAACACAATGGTGATTGGTCCAAATCCAACAGCTGCAGCTAGAATAAACGGAAACACTTTTGATGATGAGCACCATGCAGTTAAGTTGCTCATTGGATATTGCTTAACCTTCAAGGGTGTAAATAATGTGTACAATAAAATCCCTCGTCTGCCAATTCTACTACTCCTCGAAAGTTAACTTGTAACATACCATAATTACTAAAAACACATCTGAATTCTATGATACTACACTTCCTAATTGCTAGATTTCCTCACATAGTGTGATTTGTAGAGTTTAAGGAGAACCTTCCACAATCAATCAATCAACCACCCCAAAACCAAACTTCCAGTACCTTTCATATCTCATCTATGACTAATTCAAGTCCACAATACCAAAATTTGAGAAATCCAATCTCCCAATGTCAAAACAAAGAACACAAACTAACAAAAAAACCTAAGCAAGAAAATAATCCAGCAATATAGCTACTAACAAGCAAAAATAATACCCCCCCTCCCCCAACCAACCAGCACCACCCCAAAAAAAAAACACAACCCATTGAGCAAATTACCAAGAAGAGCTCCAAAAAACAAAATTTTAATAAATACCCAGATAATAATTGCAGCAAAAAAAGCAAAAATCAAACACAAAAAGAACAATGCATTGATTTATAAATCATTAAAAGCAGTAAAAAAAAATAAGATACAAGTATATCACCTGATGAAAGTTCCAAACAGGTGTAGCTTCCCAAGACTTGTTCCCATGAGAACATTCAATATCAACAGAAACATTAGGAAGAAGAACATCATTCGAGATAACAATATCTCTTGTATGATCTTCATCTATATGAATTAAACGAGACCCAGGTGCTCCTTTGCAGTATAACAACCTTATATCAGATGTAACATCAAATCCCCTACCAACTGCTTGGATTGCATTGCTTAATGTGGTCAATAAAGCATCAGATTTTGTTGATGATTCTGCCATTACAGAGAAATTAATTCACAAAATTTAGGCAGATATTCCCAAGTTGCAACAAAAACAACAATAAAAAGTTCAGTTTGATTTACAAAGTTCCAATTTTTATGGGTTGCAAATTGCAACTTTGCAAGTAGCACAGCTTTACTTCTGGGTGTGTTTTTGCCCTTTTTTTTTCTTGGGATGTTTGTTTGATTGGGTTATTTTATGGGTGGGGCATGTTAGACTTTTGAAGGATGAAATTAATTGTCCAAAAAGTGTGAGCTTTTGACTGTAATAATATTAGGTTTGATGGCTACTCAAACGCGTTTTTAGTGAATGTGAAGTGGAAGATTCTGGGTTGACTGGTCTTCTTCTTCTTAAAAAAGTTCAAAACTTCAATGTTCAATCTTTCATATATTCCGCCACTTCTTTTCAATGTGAACTCTTCTCCGATAAGCTTTTAAATTTAGCCTCGATTCACTTCACCCATGTTTTGAATCGGTATTATTTTTACGTAACAAAATTTAGTGGTTGTTTGGTTTGGTATATATGGGAATTTAATTCTGATGGTAAGTTTCATTTCGTATGAAGTTATTTCCCTTACATAAGTTCTAGGTTAGTTGACATTAAAGGATTTGTACTTCTCATGAATTGATGTGGGAATTCTGAATCACTAAGGGAAGTGTAGGTGAATAAATTCCCACGTTTTGTAGGAATTTCAGTTTTCCAATGAATTTTCATTGCCCCCATTTTTCTCAGTTCCTGTCAACTAAACAATTAAACAACTGCTCAAATCAGAAATTCATGGGAATTTATATTGCCTACATAATTTCTAGTATATCAAACAACCACTTATTTTTATTGATTTAGAAACTAATTTCTATTGAAATATAATTATCTTTTCTTATGCAGTGTACGGATTTTTATTGACTCAAACTGATCATTAATTAAAATATATTTTTACTTTTTCAAAAAATTGACGTGAATATGGCCGATAAATAGATCTCATGATAGATTTTTAATCAAACTTATTTACCATTATATTGTTCATATTACCTCAGATATCATGTCCTTTCCTTTTTTTCTCTCTTCAGCACAAAAAGTTGAAGTAGTGGAGGTTTAAGTGAGTTTAAGAAAAGGAGCAATACGGTTAATACATTTCTTTCAATTATTGTTTTTATGTTTTAATATTAGATGTAATTGTTATTAATTTAGTCCATGAGTGCTCATTTAAAAAAATTTGTAAGATGTAGTTGTAATAAAGTGACTAATTGCAAGAGTATTGAATATTTATGAATATCTTCAAATCAATTTTCAAGTTTGAGCATGTCCTGATGTAGAAAAAAGAAGCTACTTGAAACAATTCTTGGGTGATTATAACGGTGGAATTGATAGATAGATTTTAGAAGTCAAAGATTCATAGGTTAGATCTTGATGTGATAGCTATAACACTAAAATTCAGGTTAACAATCTTTTTGAACCTCAACGAGAGTTTTCATTCTCAATGTTCAAGAATAAATTTTCAACACAAAAATTTCAATACATTTTGCTATAAAACCCAACTAAATGGTTATTCGACTAATAAACCTGAAAGAAATGAAACCCAAATGGTACTCTTAAAATAATAACATAGGCCATAATTAATTAAAATGCACATAGCAAACAATTTTATTGTCTTAACATGTAAACTGAGCAAAACTTATATATTATAATTTATAAAACCCAACTAAATCATGCAATTTGGGTCTTCTATTTGCTCCCGCATTAGGTTTTCTATAAAAACATAATATTTATTTAAGCAATTTTAGCTTATTTTAGAAGGTGCTACAACTTATTGAAACCTCCCTGTACTAATTTGAACTAATATGAACAATTATATCATAAACGTATTTTTTTGATGTGAATAGAGAATGAATCTCAATGAAGCTAGTGTTTGGGAACATGTAAAGAAAATGATAAGAATTTTATATTTTTAGATTATTATTTATCACTAAGAATATATATGTTCACTTCACTTAAAATGATAATATACAGTAAAAAATTGTGTAGAAAAAATAAGTTCAATGAATTATGCAAGAGTTTACAATAGAGAAGCAATAAAAATAAATTTAGATCCATAAAAAAATTTAAAATGAAGTTAGTTCATTAAAAAATCAGTTTAAATTAACAAGGCCTAATAGATGTTTCTTTATTTCCTAAAGAAAACACTACCATGAGATATTTTCTTATATAAGAGAATGTTGGCCTAGAAATAAAGCAGTCTAGGTACATTTTCTGGAGAACAGTTGAATTATTTTATCTATCCCTTTTCTTTTTAGTAGAGACATAAGGCCACAAGGCCTTGTGGAGGCTTAACGATAATGTGATTATGGGGTCGAACATGAAGATACAATTTTAGGAGTGGAGGAAGATGGTTGTGAGAGGAATATATGGTCAACATAATCGTTGGTGTTGTGGTGACCATTAAATTAAAAGTGAAAGGTTGGATTTATTGTATGATTATGTAAAAATAATTGTAATCATATTTTAATGTTAATTAATTATTAATGTTTACATTGACTATTACTAATATTTGTTAAATTCAATTTGCATAATAGTTTCAATAAATCTAAAAGATTCTAATAAATTTCATATTATTTCTAATAAGTTAAAGTAATTTTAGATTAGTTAAATTCAGTTGAATGCAAACCAATTAGCTACAATAAATTCTGATAATGCTTACTTGTGTCATTCAGTGTAAAAATGCATATGACATCATATATTGTGACCTACTGTTTTACAAGGGTTTATAAAATGAGGCACATTGTTGAAGATCTCATTTATTTATTCTTATTTTAACACATTCTTCCTCACAGTTTCACAAGTTTTTCGAACTTATATATTTCTCTCAATTTTTTTCAAGTGGTTGCTCTGCGTAACATACGTACATATATATTCCACCCTAAAATTTCCATATATTATCTCTTCCATTTTAAATAATATGACACAAACCACTCATTACAACTAGTGGCGGAGCCAGATTTTTCAATCTGGGGGACGAATGTTACAGTTTGACAAAAACCATTGAAAAAAATTACTTCAACACATAGAGTATGTAATATGGAGCAACAAAAATTTAATTACCCAAAAATCCCGAAATCATACAATCCAAGAAAATGGAGAAAAACAATACTCGACACATAAAGTTCACATGAAATGACAATTGTAGTCTTCAAGTATTTACTTTATAATACAAATCAATGATATCTTAATCAAAAAATTGTAGAAAGATATCTTCTTAATAAAAGTGACCAAACAATTATTTGTACTAAATTAAATCAAGTCAAACTCATAGATGATCAATAGTATAAGGGAAAAATAAAAATTGTATAATGAGAAAAATTAACGTGTGAAACAAAATTATTGTAATATGCTTTGGTAGATAAGTCTATAATCATATATTACCCCCACAAACACTAAAAACAAATGCACATATCATATAATTGACAAAAAAACCAAACAGTGATAAGAACAAAAAAATTTGGTACAAAGACACAAAAGAAAATGTGGTAAAATACTTTGAACACTAAAATTAGTGATTAGTAGTATGTAATTATGAGTAGTTAAAGAGAATAATATATTTCTTATCTAGCGCTCCAGGGGAATCCATTAGCTTTTGCCTATATAAAATTAAAAAGTAAATTTTATAAAAAGAAAACAAAAAGAAAAAAAATGAAACTAAGGTGCCCTTGTCCCCCTACTCCCTCTGCCACTGATTACACCGAGAACATAAATATGATTAGAAACAAATATACATACACCTTCAAAACGACTGAGGAAAGGGTCGATATCTTAAATAGAAACATCTTATAAGAGTTGATCTAATGATAAAACTTTACATTTGATCACCTTCAATTACTGAAGATTTATACTGATGGGTAGGAATATTATTTCTTGCACCTAGAGAGAAAATTAGGCTTTGAATCTCACTATCCGAAAGCATATCATGATATATATCTTCTGGAAGCCTAATAAATCCAGTCATTACTGTGTATACCAGGTCCTAAAGTTAGTTTTTGCACAACCATACTTCCTCCAAGTATGCTTAGTACCTCCAACATCACAGGCATGACTGTTGGTGACGGATTAGTGCACACCAGAGCAATATTGATCATCCTGAGAACTTCTTCCTTGTTGTAGTCAGTCCCAAGCTTTGGATCCACTAGCTCCATCATATTTCTTTTCTGTTGTTATAGAGCAAAGGCCTAAAATAAATGCAATATCAAGTTCAAGAATGGAACCAATAGTTTTAAACATTATAAGAACACGATCTGATTAGAGGAAAGGAGGTACATCTCCTTCCCTTTTCCACCTCTAAAACAGGAATTTCTATGATCATAAAATATCATCTCTCTTGTTTTAGAATATTTTTAGAGCAAAACAATCACTATTTGCATTAAATAACATTCTCACAATCTTTTTGTATAATTACTTCATTTCGATACGACAACCATCTTCATACTTATCTCTATTATACTCCCTCCGTCCCATAATATAGTGCTCACATTCCTTTTTTGGTGTCCCAAAATGTTGTGCCTATTTTCTTTTTTGTCAATTTATTTGGACTAAATTATCCTTAAGTTCTACACAAACTTTCCAAAATACTCCTACTTTTCTCTCAAAACATGTGACCCTATTTATTGCTTTACACCATTCCAAGGAACATTTATTGCCTTTTGATTTTGTTTAAAGGAAAAAGAAAATAAATAACTAGTTTCAATACAAAAGTATCAAAAAAGCACTTCATTAAATATATTTTTTTGGAAATCCTACCACTCATTCCATTTTCCTTAATTCCCGTGAAAAATGAGAAGTAAGCACTATATTATGGGACGGAGGAAGTATAAGCCAAGGGGGGAGCGATGGTGTCCTCCTAGAAATTTACTTAATTGCCCCTCCACAACATAAATATTATATTCTAAATTTCCAAATACAACCTCTAGCAGTTAATCAAAACCAATTTCACGCATAAACTTGCCCAAAAAAAATCAATCAAATCTCTATTAAACCCAATCAACTTATATAACACTCAATCACATAAACTTGCCAATAAAAAAGATTCAATCAAAAAGATTCATAGTCAAGAATTTACCAAATATTTATACCACACAGACAATAATCAAAAAAATACACGACATTCTCATTACAGAGACAACTCAAATTCGAACTCAAATAAATTTTTCCAGAACACAAACTCAATTACAAACACAAATTCCAAACCAAAATAAATCAGTTCTCTTCATAGATTAGAGCTTCACGACATTCTCAAATACGACATTCTCAACTTTACGGATACTTTACTGTTAATCAGGTATGCAGTTCGTTATTGAAAATAAAAGTATGTGTAATGTTCTATGTTCAGTAAATCTTAAGAATATGTACTATGTTCGAGTAAATTTAAACTCAAATTACAGTAAATCTTACAAATATGTGTTGTGTTAGATTTTTTTTAGAAAAAAAAAACTCAATTTACAGTTTATTTAAAATATCATTCAAATATAGTTGAAATTCAAACTAAAATTACATTAGAAATGGTCGGAAAAAAATCAAATTTCGTCAAAAATGACTTCAAATTTGTGCCCATATATTAAAAAAAAATTGAGACAAAGTACTTCAACTCGAATTGTATTTGTACCTAGATATTAAAAAGAATTTGAGAAAAAATACTTCATGCTTGATATGAAAATCAAAAATTTGTGCCCATAATCGAACTTTAGCCCATCAACTTAATAATCGAAATGCCTAATCGACGACATGAATAGCAGCGTCATGACCGTCAAAGCCAGCTCCAATGATGACGATATCATAATCGAAGGTCTCAAGAGAGTGAACTCGGCGACTCTAGAGCTGAACTCGCGCGAGAACTCACTGAGAAACTCAGTGCTTCTCTTCGAAGTCCACAGATCGGAGATTGAGATTGAGAGGTTTAGCTAAGAATGCGGAGAAATCGAGTGTGTGGTTTGATTTGGGGGAAATTGAAGAAGATGATGATAAGGAGAGAGAAATTAAGGACTGCATTATTTCAATTGAATAGAGAGAGAAAAAGAATTGCGTGAAACTGAGAGAGATGGGTTTGGGCATTGGGGGAGTAGCTAAGAATTGAAGAGAGAGAGAAAAAGGACTGCATTATTTCTGTCTCTTTTGTCATGGTCCATGGGGCTGTTTAGAGCTTTGATAAAAAACATTAGTTTGAGATGCAATTTCATTACTTGTACTTATTCATTAAAGTGTTTTTAAATACTGTTTGTAAGTATTGAATTCTTTCTTATTCACAAAATGGAGGTGAACTTAGATACGAACTTTCGTTTTTTGGTTTGTTTTACTGCTGAGTAATAGTTATGTCCAAAATGTCGTCGCACGCATAGCGTGCATAAAAAGCTAGTTTAACAGAAGCAAGGTAATATGCAAATAACAAAGCAGTTTGGATGTTCATTTGATACATAAAAAAGGGAATGTACTTAGAACATGTCCTGCCTTGGGAACTGGACTTGTGACCCATACACGAGTTAAATATTCTTATTTATTCAATATATTTTCTTTTTGATAAAAATACCATAATTTTTAATTTTGTGATTAAAATAATTGTAGAAAGTAGTTGAATGACACAATACCCAATATAACTTATAAATGAAAACTTATACAGATTTATAAGTAGAAACAAGAAAGAAAGCAGAGAGAATTACAATCACCCTAGGTTTTCTTTCATTCATTTTGTGATGATGCTTACAACACTAAATATTTCGAACAGGGAATCAGATCACTTGTAGTTTAGGTTTACTAAATGTGGAATGCATGAAATATAATGGAGAATTTGTATGCAATGAGACTCCTAAATGCTTATGAACTCTAGTTATGCATGAAGTGTATGAACGATGAACTGTGCAATGCAAAGGGATTCTAGTATAAATGCAGTCTTAATAGATATGAAATCCTAGACTTGACAGACTTCTACTGACCTTAGAATTCTAAACTTAATAGACTTTTGAGGATGCAAGACTCCTAATATACATGAGACTCTAGTGGACCTAAAACCCTAAAATGCACGGATTTCGAATGGATTTATACTCCTATTATGCATGGATTTCTATGGTTCTAGATACCTAAGATGCATAGAATTCTAATGGATTTAGACTCCTAGGATGTGCGGACTTCTAATAGATTTAGAATCCTATTATGCATAGACTTATATGAATTTTAGAATCATAAGATGGCAAGAATTCTCATGACCTTAGACTTCTTAAATGGGTAAACCTAGATGGGGTTAAGACTCCTAATATGAATGAAGTTAGACGGAGTTAATTAAGAACTCTAAATGGAGCGAAACTGGACGAACCAAGCCATATGGGCTAGATAGACTTCTAGTGGTGTAATACTCCGTATTTTTAGGAGTTATTTTTACAAATTAAATAAGGAAATACAAACTACTTTTTGTACCTAACTAAATTATAATTCGGTTTTGGTTTTGGTTTTCAAATAAATAAAATAAAGAAATAAGAATTTGATTTGGAAAACAAGTCCTAGTAAACATAGGTTTCACATGCTATAAATAAGAGAGAAAAAAAAAAGGAAACACAAACCCTAACTTCCTACATCAGCCGTTTTTCTCCTACACCCCAAGATTTTCTCCCTCCTCTTCTCCTCCTGCGTTCTTTCCCTTCTTCTTCCTCGTCACACCTCTTTCTCCTCTTCCGCACTACTTCTCCTCCCCTCCCCTGAGTCATCGTCGGCCTTGAGGCGTGTCGTGTGCGAGCGTCGAGTCAATTCGTGGGTCGTACGAGGGTCGCGTTGTGTGCGAGCGTCGGGTCGATTCGTGGGTTGTGTTGTGTGTGCGACGTGCGAGCATTGTGTGCGAGTCGAGGGTGCGACGCGAGGCTGTGCGTCGAGTCGAGTGATGCGGGTGTGCGAAGCGTGGCTCGAGGCTGTGTGCGGTGTTGTGCGAAGTGTGGCTCGAGGGTGTGTGCGGGTGTGCGAAGTGTGGTGGTAGTGCTACGGTGTCGTGCGTCGAGGCTGTGGTGTGCGTGCGAGTGGTGTGTGAGTGTCGTGGTGTGTGTGGTGCGTGGCTAGTGTTGTTACCGGAATTCCGTCGCCGGTGGTTGTCGCCGGCGAGTCACTTCGGTACTATAAAAAAAACTCTATTCTTTCTACTTTAATTTAATTGTAAATTCTGATTTCATAAGTCTTATGTATATCTTGGATTAAGTTTGTATTATAAATAAAGTATAAAAATGAAGTATAAAAATCAGATTTATAATTATGTTTTAGTTCTTATGATAATTTTATTTCTTTATTCTGATTTTTATAATACTTATATATAGTTGTTTAAGTTTTGTTATTATGAACAAGTATAATGTAAGTTAACAAAAAATCAGATTTACATCTTATTATTAGTTCCTAAATATGCTAGTTCAATAAAGTTTATGTAAAGAAAGTTTAAAGCAACAAGATTGGTTATTTTTAATATTCAAAACATCATCTTTTATATAGTTAGATAAGCTTATTTTATTTAATATTATCAAGGACTTAGCACTGAAATACTTTCATTGTTCGATTAGGTCACAATTTCATAAGCGGAACGTTTTAAGTAGTCAGCAAAGATTCTCCGTTACAAGGTACGTACGCGTACTAGTTCAATTAGATACGTTAGTATCATGTTTAGGTTATGAATTCTTTCATTGGAACTTAGAATCATGATAGGGAACAATTGTATGGTTATGATTGATGAGATTGTTTGGTAACATGAGATCAAGTGGAAATTAGCATGTATTTCCTTGTTGTATGACTTGTGAATTGAAATGAATTGTTATTGGAATGCGTAATTCTATTGTATCACAAGCATGAAATAAGTATTGGATTGGAATGCTATAACTAATGATTGTAGCAAGGATTTTTAAGAGGCTGCCTAAACAAAAGGATTTTATATGGTGTTATAAAGATCATATGCTTAATGTTGTATGAATGAGTATCACTAAAAAGGATAGTTGGCAATAAACTTGTAGTCGGACTCCTTACAAGTAATGAACAATGGGGGGGAGTGTGAGACATGTTCTACACTCCTACGCAGGCCTACTGTGACGATAGTAGTATCCTTATAAATTTTGATAACTCAAGTAGGCGGAAGGTTCCGTACGATCTTGGGGGTATGCATACTAAGGTGATTGTAATTCCCTGTAAATTTATGGATTTTATAAATATATTTTAACGTATAGTTATTTATATTTAAGTATATTTTACTATTTAAATGATTTATTTCTTCAAAGGTTGACTATTTGAAAGTCAAAGAAATTATTTTAATGATTTAAGGAAGTCAAATATTTTATTAAGTCATGCTTTGAAAATATTTAAAATATTTGAAATGCTTTTTGGATTTGGAAAAGGATTCCTAAATGGGTTTGAGGAACCCAAACACTTTTAGACTTGGAAAATGATTTATAGTTTGAGCCCAATTACCTTTTCCTAAGCCCACAAGTGGAACCTATATAAACCCCCATAAACCCCAAATTTTTCCCACACAATTATTTTCTCTCTCCTCCTTCCTCCCATATTTTTCGGCCCCCCTATTTCTTTTTCTCTCTCTTTTTCTTTTTTTCTCTCTTCCTCTTCCTTCGGTTTTTCTTCCTTCGGCTCGGCCACCAGTCTGGCCAACCACCACTGCTCGCCGGCGACTGCCGACCACCAGCCGTGCCGCGCCGCCGCTGCTGCTCCTTGGCTGCCGTGTGATTTCTTCCTCCTTCCTTTGCTTTGGTTTGATTACTTTTCTTCCTCCTCAAGTTTTATTCAAAGTTTGTATTTTTAAGATTTTTTTTAATTTGTTTATGTTTAAAAGTTTAGTTTGATGATTTATTTGTGAATCTAAGTTATATAATTTATGTATTGAAGAAATAAAAATTCAGATTTGCATATTAGGTTTGAATTGGATTTTTAATTATCAAAGCATGAATTTTTAGGGTTTTAAAGGTTGGAAAATCATAGTAGTTTATTATAAGTTATGAAATTGAATATTTTTATGATTTTAAGTATGTTTAAATATGTTTTAAGGGAGTTTTAACATATAATATATTGCTGGAAATTTAAAGGGAGTATTGTTATGGAGTTTTGTGATGAGTTTTAACAACTAGTGTAGTAGTACTATACTAGGAGGTTTAATAAGCAAGTTTTATGTTGGAAAAGGTTTTTAAACATGTTTAAGAAGGGTTTAAAGTATTTTATTATTGCTGTAAATTCATAAAGGATTGATTGTGAATTTATATTGGTTGTTTTAGGCGGAGAATTCTCTCTAGGCGACTTTTAAGACTGTTAAAGTGGCCTCTCAATTTGTCTACACAAGGTATGTACATATGTGTTGATTGGTTTAGAATCATGATTTTATGGATGAGAATTATGTAGTATCATGTATAGGAACTATGTTGAGTTCATATATGATTTCTATTATGTTGGATTTGCATGTTTTATGCCGTTGTGTGAAACATGTTGATTTTGAGATTTATATTATGAGATTTATATTATGTTTATATGGAAGATTGATGCAAGCATATGGCTGGGAACTTTATTTTATTAATTCACATGGGGGAATTAATATATATATATATTGGTTTGGATCATGATTGATCATTTGTTCCCTTTTGAGTATTTCACTGCTTTATAAGGACCGAGGGTCTTATTTGGTAAGCTGATATTTTATACCTATGAAATGTAGCTTGGTTGTTGGCTAGGTTCAACAAATAATGGAAATTTGGATTAAAGTTGGAATTAATCTTGGGTTGTTAAGTTGTGTGATCACTTATCTAATCCTAAGATAAAAATGGAAGTTTATGATTGTTGAATGATTATAATGTTTGTTTTACTTGTGACTCATAACAAGTAATAACTGGTTAATCATGTAAAGTGGAACTTGGATAGCAATAGCTTTAGACTTGTGCACGTCTGAAGTGTTGGACAATTAGGAGTTGGAGTACATGGTGGTAGCCCATAGCTTTTCCTGGGACCGAATTGATCACCGTGTCCTATTTTTATTTTAAAGGTTCCTCGATATTGTAGGTCATAGGAATACGGAGTCGCGCCCGTATTTCGTCTTTCAAAGGGAAGGCTGGTTTTAGTTAGACAACTCGGTCCATTGACTATTCCATCTAAAGTAATAAAAATGTTATTGTGAAGTTTAGTTCAGTAGAAGTTATCTGCAAATTATTATATTATTATTTATTCCTACTTACTATTTATTAGTATGATGTTAGGATTGTTTATTTGTTTAGTATGTAGTACTCAGCTTTGCTGATTACGTGCTTTTGTTTGTGTATGTTGATCATGGATATGCCTTATTGATCCTGTGATGACCCATTCTGGTGAGCAGTCTCTAGGGATCAATAGTGCATTGTTCATCTACAGGATTGAAGATGATGCATCATTGGGTTCGGGATTGGAGAGCTTGTGTAGTTTATTTATAATACTTTTGAGTTATACTTTTCGTAGTTGGTGTTGGTTTTAAGTTGACTTTGACTTTGTTGGTTTGACTTTTGGAGTTGACTTTGTAGTTGACTAAGTTTTATTTATAAAGTTTATTATTATGTTTTCTGCTGCAAAATTTTGAATAAGCCGATACGTTTTCACACGGGCGATAATGCTTTGATGATTCTCTATGTTTTATATTAAAAAAGGTATTTTTGGAAAAGAGAGAATTGTCGGAGTGTTACAAAGTGGTATCAAGGAGCTTTAGGTTTTATTAGCCTTTCGTGCCAACTTTAAATTTTTAGGCGCCTAACTAGCTAGTTACTTAAAATTAATTTCTTAGAATTGAGCTTCTACTTATTCATTGTGTTCAAGTTACCTTTTAAAAAAAAAAAAATCTTCTCAGGATTTCAAGTATTATTTCGGTTCGAATTAATTTTTTTAAAGGATCCGAAAATTATTGTTTTTTTTATTATGGTGTCCGAATATTTTTTTTGAGTTCGAAAATTTCGAACTATAATAGTTATTATTTTTTTATTTCGTTTTTTTTCGGGTCATTACAAATTCGAAGATTATTTATTTAAATTATTTTAATACTCTAGTTTATTTTATTAGTTTATGAGAGATGTGTAGTATAGAAAGGGCATATAGGATAGAAATATTATATGTCTGCATTAAATAGTTAGTTCAACATGATTATATTTTTCTTCCTTGCTAACTGTTTATATTATATGCCTCATAATATTGTTGTTATTCTTGCTTATTGTTTATTGTTGGGATTATACGTTAAGAGAGAGTACCAATTGCTTATAGAAGTTATATTTATTTGTTATAGATCTCTAGCCATGTCTGATAGAGAAGGTACTAGAGTAGGGAGCTACTACAACCCTATTGTGTTGAGTAATGATGAGAGTGATAGAGGTTATGAGTCTGACAGTGATAGTTACACCAGCCTAGAGTTCATTATGCGTAATGTATTAAGAGCAGGCATGCCTGATAGTGATGATGAGGTTCTTCACGAGTTTGACCGTGCTAGAGGACATACCAGAACCATGCTGTTTTGAGACCCGAGAGTGATTCTGAGTCAGAAGAGGACGAGCCTCAATCTAAAAGGTTGCGAAGATCCACGAGATTTAGAAGATATGTTTATTATAATACTGAGGACATTGATGAATTTGAAGATGAGGTTTTCACTCCAGAGAACTACAAGGAATCAAAGGATAAGACTGATGATGTTTCACCTTAGATTTTTTACCTATTTATTTATGCTTTAAGAATAATGTTGGATAATTAGTCCAGCAGTGGTTTAAATTTATTTCATAGTACCTTTATTTTATTTTAGGAAAAATACAGTATTATTGTTTAGAAAATTATGACTAGTATCTTTTGAGAAATAAAAGACAAATATTTAATTATCTAAGTGAGCAGGAACTTATTTTGGCACGCGAATGGGAATATTTTTATTTATTTATTATGATTGAATTTTTATTCATTGTTCCTCAATTGTGTGTTCTTGATGTGAATATTTTCATGGATGATTGATGATGATTATTCTGTGATATGGTTGTAACTTCATGAGAAATTGTTTGTTGATGCGATCTTTATGGTCAAATCAAATGTTGCCTTCCTAGAGAATGGCATGTAAGTTATGTATCGAACCTAAAGTAGAATACGTTAATTTCAGGTCGCGCAGTAGAATGGCTAACAACGGTAATGATTTAGCTGCTGCTATTCGCCTTTTGGCGGAGAAGCTGACTCAGGAAAGAGCTTAGTGTCTCGATTCTGCTGGGGACATGTTTGAGAGACTAGCCACGGTTAAACCACCATACTTTAAGGGGCAAGCTGATCCTACCTTCTTAGAGAGTTTGAGAAAATCTTTGGGGCTGTGAACTGTCCTGAGGGTATGAAAGTAGGTCAAGCTGTACTGTACCTAAAAGATGAGGCTGATTTGTGGTCGAGAGAAAATAGGGCTAGACTGAGTGTTGTTGAGGGATTCAATTGGGATTCTTTTGTTACTGCCTTGAGAGGGAAGTTTTACTCTGCTTTTATGAGGAAGCAGGATGCCCAGGAGTTTATCAACCTTAGGATGGGGAGTATGACCATCTCTGAGTACTATAGCAAGTTCATAGCACTGTCGAGGTTTGCACCTGAGGTAGTAGCCACTGAGGAATTAAAGGCTCAAAGGTTTGAGCAAGGCTTGACTAAGGAAATCCAGCTGGGGTTGGGTCGTGAAACTTTTTCATCTCTAGATATTGTGTATGGAAGAGCCGCCCACATTTACGGTCTTCAGTCGAGGCGTGATAAGAAGAATGTTGTAGTGGGTGAAAAAGAAATGATTTCAATGTTGGGGGAAATCAAGGGAATTTCAAAAAGAACAGGAATGGGAATGGGAATTTCCAAGGGAGGAATAATCAGGGCTACAACAATAAGGGCCAATCTGAGAGAGTGTACCACTGTAAGAAGTGCAGTAATAACCACCCTGGTAGAGACTGCAAGGGAGACTTAGTGACCTGTAACTACTGCCAGAAGAAGGGCCATAGGGAGTATGAGTGCTTTACTAAGCAAAAGAAAGAGCAAAATGGCAATGGGAGTGGTAACCAGGTGAGGTCTGGGTTCAACCAGTCGGGAAATCAAGGTTCGAAGCCTGTAGGGGAACAGTACAACCAAGGGAGCTACAATAAGCCTGCTAGTGAGAGAAACAACAACCAGAACAAGGCTCCGGGTAAACTGTTCGTGATGAGTCGCAATGAAGCTGAACGATCTGCCGACGTAGTTTCTGGTACTTTTTCTATTAACTCCGTGCTAGTTAAAGCGTTATTTGATTCAGGGGCGACTTATTCTTTTATTTCGTCATCTGTTATTAAAAGTCTGGGGTTAGTAGATTTTGTGGTGATTAATTTGCCTGTTAGTATACCTACTGGTGAGACCATAAGGTGCACCAAGATGTTTAAAGATTTGCCTCTGAAGATAGGAGACTGTGTTTTTTCTTCTGATTTAGTAGAGTTTAATCTGGGGGACCTAGATGTAATTCTGGGAATGGATTGGTTAGGTTTCTATAAGGCCAAGATAGACTGCGAAGTTCAAAAAGTAGTGTTGCGAAACCCTTTGGGGAAGTTGACCTCATATAGACGTTTTGGGAAGCCCAAGAACTTTGGGGTTATTTCTGCGATGCAAATGAGGAAGTTGATGAAGAAGGGGTGTGAGCTATTTTTCTATAGTGTGCAAGATGTGAGTAAAGAGGTTGGAGTGAAGATCGAGGATGTTCCAATCGTGAATGAGTTTATGGATGTGTTTCCGAGTGAGATTTCGGGTATGCCGCCTGCTGTTGAGTTCACCATAGACTTAGTTCCTGGAACTGCACCTATATCTAAAACACCCTATAGAATGGCACCTCTTGAGATGAGTGAGTTGAAGACGCAGTTGCAAGAGCTGTTCGATAAGGGTTATATTAGGCCTAGTGCATCACCGTGGGGAGCTTCTGTGTTGTTTGTTAAGAAGAAAGATGGGAGTATGAGGTTGTGTATTGATTATAGGGAGTTGAACAATGTAACCATCAAGAAACAAGTATCCTTTGCCTAGGATAGATGACCTATTCGACCAGTTGAATGGAGAGAGTATGTTCTCGAAGATTGATTTGCGTTCGGGGTTTCACCAGTTGAGGGTAGCTGATAAGGATATACCTAAGACTGCGTTTAGGACTCGTTATGGTCATTATGAGTTTACTGTAATGCCGTTTGGGTTAACCAATGCACCTGCCATATTTATGGACTTAATGAATAGGATTTGCCATGAGTTCTTAGATAAGTTCGTTGTGGTATTCATTGATGATATCCTGATTTATTCGAAGAGTGAAAAAGAGCATGATGAACACTTGAGGATTATATTGGAGACGCTTAGGAAAAATCAATTGTATGCCAAGTTCTCTAAGTGTGAGTTTCGTTTGGAGAAAGTAACATTTTTGGGTCACTATGTGTCTAAGGAAGGAGTCTCTGTAGATCCTACTAAGATTCAAGCTGTGAGTGAGTGGCCTACTCCAAAGAATATGTCTAATATTCGAAGTTTCCTAGGTCTAGCTGGCTAATATAGGAGATTTGTGAGAGATTTCTCGAAGATAGCGAGGCCAGTGACCAATTTGATGAAGAAGGAGTCAAAATTAGAGTGGAGTGAGAAGTGTAAGGAAGCTTTTCAGATTTTAAAAGAGCGTTTGACCTCCACACTTGTTTTGACCCTGCCTGACGGGAATGAGGGATTTGAGGTGTATAGTGATGCTTCAAAGAATGGTTTGGGATGTGTGTTGCAGCAGAATGGAAAGGTGATCGCGTATGCGTCGCGTCAGTTAAAACCTTATGAGGCTAATTACCCTACCCATGATCTAGAGTTAGTTGCTATCGTGTTTGCCTTGAAGATTTGGAGACATTACCTTTATGGGGCAACCTGTAAGATCTTTACTGACCATAAAAGTTTGAAGTACATTTTCACCCAGAAAGACCTCATTATGAGGCAGAGAAGATGGTTAGAGTTGATCAAGGACTATGACCTAGACATCCAATACAATGAGAGGAAAGCGAATGCCTTGGTAGTTCCTGAAGAATTGTGTCGAGATATGCAAAGGCTTAGCCTAGAAATCTTAAGTCCTGGGGAGATCGAGGCAAGATTGAGTGCTTTGTCATTGGGGTTGTCAGTTTTCGACGAGATCAAAGAGAGTCAAGTTGGGGATGAGCACCTAGAAAAGATTAAGGAAAAGATGAAGCAAGGTAAGGAAGTTGATTTTAAGATCCATGATGATGGTAGTCTGAGGTTCAAGGGAAGGTGGTGTGTACCACAAAAAGGTGATGAGCTTAAGAGGCGACTTATGGATGAGGGGCATAATACTCCATATTCTGTGCAACCTGGGGGTGACAAGTTGTATAAGGACCTTAAGCAGATCTATTGGTGGCCAAACATGAAGCGTGAGGTTGCCGAGTTCGTGTCTAAGTGTCTAACCTGTCAGAAAGTCAAGATAGATCATAAGAGACCCATGAGGAAGGTTCAATCCTTAGAAGTTCCTGGATGGAAGTGGGATTCCATTTCAATGGACTTTGTGACTGCTTTGCCTAGGACGAGGAATGTCAATGATACTATTTGGGTTATTGTGAACCGTCTGACGAAGTCGGTCGTGTTCATTCCAATTAAAGAGACATGGAAGAAGAATCAACTTGCGAAGACGTATATTAAGCATCACTAGTGGAAAAAAACGGAAGGGCTGCGGTCAAAACAGCCCTAAGGGTTGCGTTTTTGGCCAGCAGCCCTTTCCGTAGCAGCCCTTCAGTAAAAGTGAAGGGCTGCGTTTTTAAACCGCAGCCCTTCACAACGAAGGGTTGCGGTTGAGGCCCAAAAACGCAGCCCTTCCATATTGGAAGGGCTGTGGTTTTGGGCCTAAAACGCAGCCCTTCTTTGTACAAAGGGCTGCGGTTTTGACCAAAACCACAACTCTTTTGACCCAAAAAAAAAAAAAATTTTGGCATTTTTTTACTCCTAAATATATCAAGAAATTTACAACAGGGAAAATCAACAAGAACAGTCAGAAATTTACAACAGGGAAAATCAACAAGAACAGTCGAAATTTACGGTAAAAAAAAGGAACGAAAATGAAAAAAAACGAACGAAACTGAAAAAAACGACCGAAAATGAAAAAAAACGGAACGAAAATGAAAAAAAACGAACAAAAATGAAAAAAGCGAACGAAAATACAAAAGAGAAAAAATTATAGATCTGAAATTACATGAACATTAATCAAAACAAAGATCAAGAAATTATAGATCTGAAAAACGAAAAATTATCACCGACAAGTAGATGAGTAGAAGAAAAGGAGAAGAACAGCGCGGCGCGACGCGGCAAGGCGGCCCAGATCTCGTCAACCGGCGAAGAAATGAGAGGAGAGAGAAAGTCGTCTGGCGAACCCTCGTTGAGAGGAGACAAACGACGAACGAGGAGAAGGACGAACGAACGACAACCCTCGTTGCTGCGTGGTGTTGCCGCCGCCGGAGGGTGAGAGAGAAGCCTCGTTGCGAACCTTCGTTGAGAGGAGACGAACGACAAACGAGGAGAAGGACGAACGACAAACGAGGAGAAGGACGAACGAACGACGACCTCATTGCTGCGTGTTGTTGCCGCCGTCGGAGGGTGAGAGAGAACGACGACCTCGTTGATGCGTTGTGTTATTGTTGTCGTGTTGTTGTGGAAGGAGGGAGAAGGGAGGAGGGTGAGAGAGAAGGGAGAAGGAGGCTGTGGACGTGAGAGAGGGGAGAGGAGAGAGGAGAGAGGATGAGGGAGAGAATGTGAACCCTAGCCCGCTTAACATTTTAAGTCCGCGAATTCCTTTCAAATTTTTTTTTAAAAAAAGCCCATAAAGGGCTGCGTTTTTGCCCTTTATTACTTATAGGGTTGCGGTTTTTTAAAAACCGCAGCCCTTCACTAAAAGGGCTGCGGTTTTTGCATTGACCGCAACCCTTCGTAAATGAAGAGCTGCGTTTTTCAAAAAACGCAACCCTTGCAGCGCAGCCCTTGCGTTTTTTTCCACTAGTGCATGTAGTGAGATTGCATGGGGTTCCAACCGATATTATTTCAGACCGTGATTCGAGATTCCTCTCGAAATTTTGGCAAAAGGTCCAGTTGAATCTTGGGACAACATTGAAAATGAGTACTGCCTTCACCCTGCAACTGATGGTCAGACTGAGAGGACTAACCAAACTATGGAGGATATGTTGAGAGCGTGCGCTATTGACTTTCAGGGTAGTTGGGAAGACCAATTAGATTTGATTGAGTTTTCATACAACAATAGTTATCATGCGAGTATTAAGATGGCACCTTTTGAGGCACTGTATGGAAGGAAGTGTAGAAGTCCCATTTGCTGGAATGATTATAGTGAGAATATAGTATTGGGGACAGAATTCATTGAGGAGACCGTCAAGAATGTGAAGTTGATTCAGGCTAGAATACAAGCTGCTCAAGATAGGCAAAAGAGTTATGCTGATCTAAAGCGAAGAGAGGATGAGTTCGAAGTAGGTGATAAAGTGTTTCTGAAAGTATCACCAACTAAGGGTGTGATGAGATTTGGGAAAAAGGGCAAATTAAGTGCCAAATATGTAGGTCCATATGAGATTCTGCAAAGAATTGGCAAGTTAGCTTATAGATTGGCTTTGCCAATGGAGTTCGAGAAGATGCACGATGTGTTTCATATTTCCCAACTCAAGCGTTATATCCCTGATGAGCGTCATGTTTTGGAGCCTGAGAGGATCTAGATTGATAGTAGCCTCACATATGAGGAAAAGCATGTGAAAATTCTTGATAAGAAGGTGCGTTATACACGCAATAAGGATGTCAATATCGTGAAAGTGTTTTGGTCGAACCAAGAGTCTGAAGAGGCAACGTGGGAAGCCGAAGCTGAAATGAAGAAGAAGTATCCAGACTTATTCCCTGAGGTGAGTTACGAGGGCGTAACTTATTTTCTTTAAGGGGGTAGAATGTGATAGAATTTCACGCTTTTTACCTATTTTTATGATATTTTTATGCATTTTTATGCTTATGTTGGCGATTTGCACATGTTGGTGCAAAATAAATAGACTCTCCGTATGGAAAATGTGTTCATGAGTAACACAAATGATTTTTTAAGTTGGCAACAGAGTGCACATGAGTGGCACAAGTATTTCTCCAATGGCAGTGAGTTAAAAACTTTTGAAAATGTGGGAGTTTTCGTGTCAAGTTTCGGGACGAAACTTCTTTTAAGAGGGGTAGACTGTAATCCCCCATAAATTTATGAATTTTATAAATATATTTTAACGTATAGTTATTTATATTTAAGTATATTTTAGTATTTTAATGATTTATTTCTTCAAAGGTTGACTATTTGAAAGTCAAATAAATTATTTTAATGATTTAAGGAAGTTAAATATTTTATTAAGTCATGCTTTGAAAATATTTGAAATGTTTGAAATGCTTTTTGGATTTGGAAAAGGATTCCTAAATGGGTTTGAAGAACCCAAACAATTTAAGACTTGGAAAATGATTTATAGTTTGAGCCCAATTACCTTTTCCTAAGTCCACAAGGGGAACCTATATAAACCCCCATAAACCCCAAATTTTTCCCACACAATTTTTTTCTCTCTCCTCCTTCCTCCCATATTTTTCGGCCCTCCTATTTCTTTTTCTCTCTCTTTTTCTTTTCTTCTCTCTACCTCTTCCTTCGGTTTTTCTTCCTTCGACTCGGCCACCAGTCTGGCCAACCACCAATGCTCGTCGGCGACTGCCGACCACCAGCCGTACCGCGCCGCCGCTGCTGCTCCTTCGCTGCCGCGTGATTTCTTCCTCCTTCCTTTGCTTTGGTTTGATTACTTTTCTTCCTCCTCAAGTTTTATTCAAAGTTTGTATTTTTAAGATTTGTTTTAATTTGTTTATGTTTAAAAGTTTAGTTTGATGATTTATTTGTGAATCTAAGTTATATAATTTATGTATTGAAGAAATAAAAATTCAGATTTGCATATTAGGTTTGAATTGGATTTTTAATTATCAAAGCATGAATTTTTAGGGTTTTAAAGGTTGAAAAATCATAGTAGTTTATTATAAGTTATGAAATTGATTATTTTTATGATTTTAAGTATGTTTAAATATGTTTTAAGGGAGTTTTAACATATAATATATTGCTGGAAATTTAAAGGGAGTATTGTTATGGAGTTTTGTGATGAGTTTTAACAACTAGTGTAGTAGTACTATACTAGGAGGTTTAATAAGCAAGTTTTATGTTGGAAAAGGTTTTTAAACATGTTTAAGAAGGGTTTAAAGTATTTTATTATTGCTGTAAATTCATAAAGGATTGATTGTGAATTTATATTGGTTGTTTTAGGCGGAGAATTCTCTTTAGGCGACTTTTAAGACTGTTAAAGTGGTCTCTCAATTTGTCTACACAAGGTATGTACATACCTATGTGTTGATTGGTTTAGTATCATGATTTTATGGATGAGAATTATGTAGTATCATGTATAGGAACTATGTTGAGTTCATATATGATTTCTATTATGTTGGATTTGCATGTTTTATGCCGTTGTGTGAAACATGTTGATTTTGAGATTTATATTATGAGATTTATATTATGTTTGTATGGAAGATTGATGCAAGCATATGGCTGGGAACTTTATTTTATTAATTCACATGGGGGAATTAATATATATATATATATATATATATATATATATATATATATATATATATATATATATATATATATATATATATATATATATGGTTTGGATCATGATTGATCATTTGTTCCCTTTTGAGTATTTCACTGCTTTATAAGGACCGAGGGCCTTATTTGGTAAGTTGATATTTTATACCTATGAAATGTAGTTTGGTTGTTGGCTAGGTTCAACAAATGAAGGAAGTTTGGATTAAAGTTGGAATTAATCTTGGGTTGTTAAGTTGTGTGATCACTTATCTAATCCTAAGATAAAAATGGAAGTTTATGATTGTTGAATGATTATAATGTTTGTTTTACTTGTGACTCATAACAAGTAATAACTGGTTAATCATATAAAGTGGAACTTGGATAGCAATAGCTTTAGACTTGTGCACGTCTGAAGTGTTGGACAATAAGGAGTTGGAGTTTATGGTGGTAGCCCATGACTTTTTGGTGAGCAGTCTCTAGGGATCAATAGTGCATTGTCCATCTACAGGTTTGAAGATGATGCATCATTGAGTTCGGGATTGGAGAGCTTGTGTAGTTTATTTATAATACTTTTGAGTTATACTTTTCGTAGTTGGTGTTGGTTTTAAGTTGACTTTGACTTTTGTTGGTTTGACTTTTGGAGTTGACTTTGTAGTTGACTAAGTTTTATTTATAAAGTTTATTATTATGTTTTCCGCTGCAAAATTCTGAATAAGCCGATACGTTTTCACACGGGCGATAATGCTTTGATGATTCTCTATGTTTTATATTAAAAAGGTATTTTTAGAAAAGAGAGAATTGTCGGGGTGTTACGGTGATGGATGTGGAACGGAACGAAACCGTATTTACATTCCATCTAATATACCAAGTTGTCTATTAAGGATTAAGTAGCCTGTATGATTCTAGAAAGATGACGGTGCCCGTTCAATGCCAAATAAATTGTAAAAACGGAATTTAATGTTTTTGTAGTATCATGTCTAGGATTGAATATTATTATTCTGATTATGCTTATGCTTAGTGTATTATTTAACTGATTCTGTACGTACTCATCATATCTGATTGTCTGTTATTTGTGTTGTTTGTTGACCTGTGATGAACCATTGATATTTCAATGGGGGAGCAGATTAGGTATGCTGGTGATGCTGCATGAGTTCGGGCATACGGGGGATACTTTTGATTATGAATTTTTAAAGTGTTTTGGTTGAACATTCTAGAGTTTGTTTATGATTTACTTAGTTAAAGGTTTTAAATAGAAAGGGGTCAATGATGATTCCCGAGTTGTAGTTAAGTTAACATTTTATTTCCGCTGCAAATTAGTTTTCCTAATAAAGAGTAAGTTTTCAATAAGCCTTGCGTTTCACCGCGGCGTTAACACTCCCAAAGTCGATGCAACGTAGTTTAGACTTGTATGGATTTTGGGGGTGTTACAAGTGGAGTTAGAATTTCTAAGTGGATAGGATTTCGACAACAAGATGGACCACAAGAAATCCTAAATGATATGCACATGAAAAGATGGATAATATAGATATGGGATAAAAGATGGGATGAAATTTTGAAAAAGATAGGAGAATAATTTGTGAAAGAGGTAGGAGATATATTTTTTTAAAAATGAAGATGGTTTTTCAAAATGATATGGGATAAAGTTTTCGAAATAGATATGATGTTAGAAAAAAAAAAGATGGAGATTGTTTTTATTTTCGAAGATACAGTATTGAATGAAGAATGGGATGAAGTTAAAAGAAATTATCCTATGATTGGCAAAAACATAACATTGCACATACGAGTATACCAATGAGTAACAATGAGGCGCCAAAAGCAAACGACAAACGCAAACTAAAGAATCATAGCGCTGAAGGAAAGGGAGTGTGCGAAATCTGGGTGAGGAACTACATCAGACGCGCTTAGCTGCGTTGGACTCGAGGTAATAGCGTGGGACGTGAGATGTGTGCGTGGGACCCCCGATCAGTGCGTCGAAAGCACAACTACAGCGCTAGGAGCATGAATGGCGTGCAGCACGCACGGTCAGAAGGAATTGCTCTCGTTCGTCCCATTGCCTAACTTATTTGTTTGATAACATTTGACTCGAAATATCGCATAACATGAATCAATTAAAGGCACGCACACGCAAATATGCACAACTAGGATAATAATATGCAAAGTTCCAACCTAAAGTCAAGTTCTACATTTCAACTATGGTCAAGTTTAGGTTAAGTCTGAAGGGGGTCCATGACTAAGATATTGATCCCACGTTTTGTACCTGTGCTTAAAAAGATGACCACTAGTAAGACGTATTTCACTTCTCAAGTCAGGATCAAGAGAAAAATGCCATGGTTGGGTAGGTTTGCTTATGACTAAGATCCAACACTATTGCTCAGGAAGCTTTCAGAAGGACAAAGCGCAAACCCCCGGGGGTGGCCTCACGCATAGAACATGCGCTAATGAGGCAAGAAAGATTGTCCTTATGGTGGCTTAAACAATAGCCATGCATATGCAAAACAATATGTTATTCTAAGGCATACAAAGAGAATGAATCGTATTTTTCAAGTTTCACCCACTCATTTAAAAAATTAATTTTTTAAAATCTTCCCTAGTGGAGTCGTCAAATTGTAGGCGTGATTTTATTTCGCCTACGCGGTGTGAGCGCGAATTTGACTACCCCATTGTTAAGGTTTTATAAAATACGTTTTCGAAGTCGCCAACAAGTCTTTAGAGAAAGACTCATAAACCTAATTGGATATTTGGGAAACCATATGGACAATTTAGGGACTTATCCAATGTTGATTTCCCCGTCATGACTCCATAGTTGGTCATGAACCAAAAATTGAGTTTGGGGGTGAGGGTACGAACACGGTCATGAACCACGTTCGCCCATTGATGGCCTCTACTTAATACGATTCATAGCAAGTTTTATGCAATAGAATAACCACATAATGTTTTTAAGCACCCTAAAAAGATTAGTCTAGGTTGGTTCATGAAACACATAAAAGACTACTTTTTTAGTGATACGTTATTAAACAATCAAGATTACTGGGTTCCTAGCAGGCTGTCCATGTTATCTGATTTAGTTAGAACATTTATTTAGGTGTTGATTAACAATAATATACAAGGTGATAAATATTGCAACAAGACATAAAAATATAACGTTCATGAAAAAGAAATAAAAATATTGCAGAGAGTTAGTATAATATATACAATATTTACCGTCGCGAGAATATATTAACAATCTACATCATCAATAGAATGTTAGTAACTTCAAGAAAAATAATTAAAACCATAAAGAAAAGAAAAAAAAGTTTGTCAATTTAGTTGACCCTCGGAAATTATACCACTATCTGGATTGTTGATTTGCAAGGATTTTGGATCGAATATTAAACAAGTCCTTAAAAGATTTGTTTCGTGAGATTATTTTTTGGAGGGGAGATGAGGGTATTATATATATATATTTTTTCTAATTCGGTAATTAACTTGCCCAAGTAGGCTCAGTCCTTTAAAGTGTGGATTTATACCCAGAAGCAAATATCCACACAAACACCCCATATTTGGGGCTGATGAGAGTCGAACTCCCAACCATGAGGTCGGGAGGTGGGAGCTCCAACCATTGTGCTCCCACATGATTCTCGATGAGGGTATTATATAGGTTTAGGTATTTGGGGAGTCGAGAGCAATAGGTAATCGAAAACTAATAGGTTTCTAAAAGATATTTTAAAATAGTTAGACAAAGGATATTTAAAAACACATGATTTTTTTTATAAAAGATATTTTTATTAATAAAACTAATTAATATAATTAACTCTATTAATTAAACTAGGCTAGAAAAGGGCTTTAGAAATTGGGCTTTCATAAAACTATTTTTTAAAGGTTTTTCAAACATGGGCTTTTATAAAGTTATTTTAAAACGTTTTAGGCAGTGGGCCTAGTTAACTATTTATAAAAAAGATTTTCGAAAATGGGTTAATAAAAAGAGTTAAAATATGATTTTGGGCTTAAAACATTAGAGCGGGGTATTAGTCATCATAAGGTACTAAATGAAGAGACACGAGCATGTATCTACAATGACACAAACCATTCATTACGCCGAGAACATAAATATGAATAGAAGCCAATATACATACACCTTCAAAACAACCGAGGAAAGGGCCGATATCTTAAATAGAAACATCTTATGAGAGCTGATCTAATGATAAAATTTTACATTTGATCACCTTCAATTACGGAAGATTTAGGCTGATGAGTAGGAATATTATTTCTTGCACCTAGAGAGCAAATTAGGCTCTGAGTCTCACTATCCGAAGGCATATCATGATATCTTCTAGAAGCCTGATAAATCCAGTCATTACTGTGTATACCAGGTGCTAAAGTTAGTTCTTGCACAACCATACTTCCTTCAAGCATGCTTAGTACCTCGGACATCATAGGTCTGACTGCTGGTGACGGATTAGTACACAACAGAGCAATCTTGATCATCCTGATAACTTCTTCCTTGTTGTAGTCAGTCCCAAGCTTTGGATCCACTAGCTCCATTATATTTCCTTTCTGTTGTTGTAGAGCGAAGGCCTGAAATGAATGCAATAGCGAGTTCATGAACGGAACCAATAGTTTCAAACATCGATAAGAACACGATTTGATTAGAGGAAAGTAGGTACATCTCCTTCCCTTTTCCACCTCTAAAACAGGAATTTCTATGATCATAAAGTATCATCTCCCTTGTTTTAGAAAATGTTCATAGCAAAACAATCACTATTTGCAGTATATAACATTCTCATAATCTTTTTATATAATTACTTCAAGACATGTCAGAATGATTTGGTTTGATAAGAAGCCAAATCTTATTTCAATACGACAACCATCTTCATACTTCTTTAACAAAAGCAAGGTAATAATACAAATAACAAAGCAGTTTGGATGTTCATTTGATACATAAAAAAGGGAATGTACTTAGAACATGTCCTGCCATGGGAAACTAGACTTGTGACCTGTATCACACATGGGTTAAATATTCTTATTTATTCAATATATTTTCTTTTTGATCAAGATACCATAATTTTTTTAATCAAAATAATTGTAGAAAGTAGTTGAATGACACAATACCCAATTGAAATTATAAATGAAAACTTATGCAGATTTATAAGTAGAAACAAGAAAGAAAGCAGTGAGAATTACAACCACCTTAGGTTTTCTTTCATTCATTTTGTGATGATGCTTACAACAATAACTTGCACTATATATATGCAAGAAATTAACAACACCTGATGAAAGTCGTGCCTACAAAATCATCATAGGCAATAGTACAAGAAAACGACTTTAAATGATTGTATAGAAAGGACAAAGAGCATATGCATAGCATGCTTTTCATTTAAGTTAGAACAACGGAAAACTTAAAAACTTATAGCATAATTATGAGGACTTGTTAGGAAGGAACCTGAACTCCCAGCTTGACCAACAATTTTTGTTGTTGATTCATAGTTTACACCTTAGTGAATAAGTCAGCAATCTGCTCAGTTGTCTTTATATAGGTAGGGTGGCAGTCCCATCTTGAACCTTCACACTAATGAAGTGGCAATCCATTTAAACATGTTTAGTTCTCTCATGCTGAACAAGATTTGAAGTAATTGCTAAGGCTGCCTCATTATCACAAAAGAGAGTAGTGCTACCAAGAGACTTTAGGCCAAGATCTTTCATCAACTGCTTGATCCACATAACCTCACATATAGTCGACTCGTGGGTGAATCTATATAGATAAATTAGAATTACCTACTAACATCTTAAATAGAAATGAACTTTCTATTTAAGAGATATGATGAATAACTACCACTCGATAGAGGAAAAAGGATTGAAAGAGTATCACATTTCAAAGAACTCTGCCCTTAACAGGAACCAAACTAACTCAAGAAATGACATGACTTATTTATTGTTAAACAGATAAGAAAGTAGAACTTGACAACATTTCTCTATCTTTTCCAGTAGACCCCAAGAATGAAGTTGCTAAGCAAGTCAAGTATTGGACAACTGAGCAAAAACAATCACAAATTGGCCAAAAACTGTAAGTGGCTCGGCCAGATGATATGGAAGTGTGGGGGGAGGGAGTAAGGATGTAATTACCCAATCTAAGAGGCAGAAATAATTGTCATCTGGCTTAAAATTTGTATTGCTTCTACCAGCAACTATCTCTAATGCGAAGACTCCAAAGCTGTAAACATCTGCTTTATATGTCAGATAACCCCACAATGCATATTCTGGCGCCATGTATCCTCTGCAGAAAAAAACAAGCATTTTATCATATTTTCGTACCAAAGCACATATACTAACTGCCATTGGAATTTCACAAATGATCAACTGCATGCTTGTCCATTTAGAAGTATTTCATGTATGTGAAATAGAAAACTAAAGTTGCATAATACAATGACAACATTAGCACCTTTAGCAGTGAATGTCTGAAATAAATCAGAAACCTCGTGACGATATAAACTTCATTTTTCCAGATTGCTGAGCCTACAATTACAAGACCACTTTTAACTAAGATTTTGTTCTTTTCACTTGAACAAAACTTATCTCAGGAGAAATAAGTTCATATTAGTACAAATAAGGTCTACCGAAGTTCAATTTACAACTACAATAAGAAGGTAAGTAGGCGGTCATGGTCAGTGGTGCAATCGATTTGATGAAGCACTTTATTCGTCCAAAATTTGGATTTTTTCTAAAATTCTGGACGAGATGGGGACAAGTAGTGTGAGAAAGTCAGCAATTGTTGGTTAATCCTATATTAAACTTATAGTGTTTGGTTCATATGATTCTGGTATGAGGTATGGGTTTAGAATGAGCAAAACTCATAGTCCAAAATTTGGATTTTTTCTAAAATTCTGGATGAGATGGGGACATGTAGTGTGAGAAAGTCAGCAATTGTTGGTTAATCCTATATTAAACTTATAGCGTTTGGTTCATATGATTCTGGTATGAGGTATGACTTTAGAATGAGCAAAACCCATACCTAGTGTTTGTTAAATAAATTGATAAGACTTAAAACCCATACCTCAAACCCATAAGGTATGGGGTTTAGAAACCCAAGGGGGGAGGTGGGTATGTCTCATACCAATACCTCTAGGTATCAAATAAAAGAAAACATTTCATTCCCAAATAAAACCAAACACATGGTATTAGGTATCAAGTTCCAAACCTATACCACCTTGGTTTAATTCCTGATTCCGAACCCATACCACCATATGAACCAAACGATTGGGTTATCCTGAATTCTCAATGATGTCTTTCTTGCCCCAAATCCAAAGCAAATTTGTGTCTATCAAGAAACTATGACAATAATTACCACATAATTAAATTATTCTTCATTTTAGCGTATTAAGGATACGACAAGGAGAAAGGTTCTTGTTCATGCTTTTTTTGGTCAAGTTTCCTAAATTGCCATCTTTTTTAACTATTCAGAGTACGTTTCACATCACCTCTTAGGTCAAACTAGTACTGAGAATACCTCTTTTTTCAGAAAAGGAGGCTATTACCAAGAAAAGTAAAAGACAAACAGCAGTGAAGTCGCTTAATAGTCAATGAACTCACATTGTTCCAGCAACTCTAGTGCTAATGTGGGTACGCTCTCCTTCATCAAGTCTAGCCAGCCCAAAGTCCGAGATCTTAGCATTGAGGTCTGTATCAAGTAGTATATTTGTAGCTTTGATGTCTCTATGAACAATTTTTATAGTGGATTCCTCATGCAGAAAGGTCAAACCTCTTGCTACACCAACGCAAATCTTCTGCCTAGTAGGCCAATTCAAATTCAGCTGACTATTATCTGCAAATCCAAATTTTAAATCATTACAATGTCGCACAAAGTCTTTCTTCTCCGGTGAAACGATTGATCTTCCAATCAACATTATCTAGGGGACGCGACTCTTGTGATAAAAGAATTTGTGTCTTTATTCTTATTTTATTTGGGAAATATATGCAGTAAGAATGTATCACGAGTTATTTCTTACCAAACAATGCACGGGCAAGGTTATTGTTCGCCATATATTCATATATCAAGAACAATTGGCTTCCCTCGACACAGCAACCATACAACCTTACAAGGTTTGGATGACGCAAACCAGAGATCATGCCTATTTCGTTCACAAATTCTTGATTCCCCTGTTTAGATCTTGAAGAAAGTAGCTTCACCGCAATATGGGTGCCATCTAACAGTATTCCCTATATCATATTTGAGAACATAAAGCATTTATATATTGCTATGTTGCAGATAGTAAAGACATTGTGTTATTAAAGACAAAAAGATAGACATATGCCAGCTTCTTGCTAGTAGAGTGATAACTGTCGAACTTACCAAGTATACTGATCCAAATCCACCTTCTCCAATCTTACTGTCAGCACTGAAGTTGTTGGTGGCAGCTTTAATTTGCCTAAAAGTGAATAACCCAGTTTGCAGATCAAGTCCGGCGAGAACTGTGTACAGTGAGAAAAGGACAAGCAGTGAAGACCACTAATGAGTAAGGGCACCTTACATATGAGATTCAACATAAACAGTCAGGATTTGTACAGGGCTTTCTATCAGGGGTACCAATAGAATCTCCATTTTGATTCGTGCATACCAAGAATTTTTTTATTTTTCGGTCTTTAATTTTGTCCTTTCATTCTTAATCATCTGTATCATGGTCTTTTTTCTTGCTTCATGGTTTAATTATGGGTCATATATTGAGGATTTTATGCAAGCTAATATCTCCTTATTCCCATTTAATTAAATAGTCAAACCTAACTCTTATATAGTCTTAACTGCTCAAAATTATATGAACTGGAAAAATGAGTATTAGATCTAATAATTTGAGGTGTAGGAGCAAATTACCTTGTTCTCTTGAAGCCATGTCTTCCGAGCGGTGTTTCCGCCAACAAATGAAAATACCAACAATAGTGGTGCACAATAAAAAAGTTGCAACTCCACCTAAAATCCTTGTAATCTTTCGTCTATCGAGAGGAGGTTTGAACTCTGCAACAAAAAGTAGTTTCTTTGAGTAGCTTGTAAATATAATATATAGTTATGTCCATTACTTTGTCAAAAACCAATTGTCATTAACTCAGTCACTTTTTGGTGTCAGAATATAAAAATAAATTCTATTTTTTCTAGGACAGAGTTTCCTACTTAGAGTTTAGATAACAAAAAGCCATCTTAAAACAACAGCAAGTAGTAGGACAGAGTCTCAAAAAAAAAAATAGTAGAATTAGAGGAGCACAAAGAGCTTTTAATTATCAAAATCATTTCAATGAAATAACCTTCATGTCAAACTGTAGAGACCTCATAGACAATCTAAGAAAGTTTTTGTGATAAAAAAACCAAACCCAGATAAACTAATCTTTTCAAGCCAACGAAAAATGAAAGGAAAAAGCACAGTTTTGGAAGACTTTTCTCTTGGACTCCATATAAACACTACGAGTGACTGACTGCAAAAATACTACGCAGCATTTTGGCCTCCTTCACATCCACATCAGCATTGCCCTAATGCATCTGCTCATGGTGGGCAAAGTTCTTTATCCATGCAATAAATGGCAAGCAAAGAAAATAAGTTGTTTCAATAAGACAAGATTGAAAAGTAAGGACAGTCCTCTACTTCACAGTAAATAAGAGACCAAACAGTTTAAGATGGTCATCAAGGATCTGTGACCGACTCAATGCTACAATAGCCCGAACTTAAGCTGTCATAACTCATAAACATGTAAAATAGAACTTGTCTACTAATTATTTATAAGATCTTGTTTTGCAGGTTTCTTGAAGGCTAAGCTACTTTGAAGTGAGGCAATTATTTTGAGATAAAATAATATCTATTGACCACAAAATTTATGGACATACAGACAAATCACATTCTGTAGTGGATATGCACTTGGTTTTTATATACTCATAGAAACCTATTTATAGGACAAATACACATGAAAAAAAAATTTGTAGTTCCAAGCATGGAATTAAAAGTCTGCCATTCTGTTACACAATGGCTGTTAACAGATTTTGCACTTGCTGTTTAGTAAAATGAAGTTATATAAAGCCGCGATAAAAATCACGTCCTCACCATGCCGTCCCTTACATATCTGAAAGATGGTTGTATTTCATGAATCATATAGCAAGTTAGCAACTGAATGACTGATAAGAGTTGATATTAGTTTGAACAGTTTCATTTTCGGCATGGTCCCACCATTTTATATTAGTTATGTAACACTCTTTTTAGCCCACTAATTCCTATCACATCTATTTTTCAACCAAAAAAGTACCCCACCAGCTCCTATCACATCTATTTTTCAATAAAAAAATATTTGATAACCACACTACAACTCATTTTCTTAAACTATGTGTCCCAAGAAGTGTTCAGATCTTTGTGGACAGAGGGAGTAGATGCTAAAGAGAACCTAGTGAACAGTATTGATATGGAAAAGAAGCCTGAAATTGGTTGAAATAAGAGCTTTTGGCGAATAGAAGAATTACCAGACTTTACAGAAATTGCTGATATAAGTGGGCCATATGTTCCTCTGACAGGAATTCCTGTGCTCCCTTTTCCAGCATAGTAGAAACGGATTTCTATAATATCATTCACTGGTATGTGTTGAAATACCTTCTTCACCACCGTATTAGTTTTATTTGTTTCTTCTAAAATATTAAAATTCTTGTGAACAAGTTTATCCTACAACAAGAAAGTAAAAGAAAGATGGTTATTTAAGATACAGGTGTTGCAACTTGCAACAACATCAATTGTTCTATGAACTTCCAGGACCAGTTTCAGAACAGTTACCTGAATATAAATATCAAAAATGCGTCTTCCAAGACTGGAATAAGAATTGTTAGCAAAAACTATCTCATGGAAATGGAGCGTAACACTGTAGTTCCCTTTTCCCAAGCAACTCCCATAGTACGTTAGAGATGTAGCTGACAGCCGTGCTGTCATGTACAGCTTTGAGTCCTTCAGTCCTAGCAATGGATAGCCTTTTGCTATATAATTATTAGGTACTTTTGAATACCAAAACTCCCCGCTACTACTGAATCCCCATTCTGCCCTTCTGGGAACAAACTTTGCAGCACCCCCACGTTCGTCATCTTCATAATAGGTAGACTTTCTGATGGTGGTCTGTGTCCCACCACAGTTGATATGCAATGAATATTGAGCTTCAGAAAATATCAGAAGAAAAATCATAAGGATGAACAAAATGTTAAATCATATTGATCCTTCTCATGAAATAAAAATTAAGCATTGCAATGGTAGCATGTGTCAGAAATTTCCTTCTTAGTTCCAAATTTAATTTACTTTAAATAAACTGTAAATTAGGGAAAGGAAAGAAATCTATTCGAAATAAATAGGTTGTGGGACTGGTTAGGGTGGGAGAACGGAGGAGCCTTGCACTTTGATGCGAGGAATATTGAAGATGTAATGCACCTCTACAGTGAAAGTTCTTCAGGCATACACTTGATTTTCTACAAAAAAGAATTCACCAACATTGAAGAAAAGTTAGGAAGTAATGAGTAATGACACACAAGCAAAAAAATCTCGAACTAGAATAAATGTAGTAGTTGATGAGCTTACAGGCTCCCTTCCCCTGAAAAGCTTCTGTATAAGTTTCTGAAAATGAATATGCCGAAATAATTTCATAAGAAAAGAAAAGTGCTTTACAGAAATTCTACAATGTGAAGGAAGATTAATCTCACAGAATCTTACAAGGTCTCTTTATTGCAAGAAGATGGTGCAGAACTTTCATCAAAATTGTTGTATGAAAGATCAATGTGGCTGAAAGTACAATATCATATACATTAGAACCAAACCTGTACAATATAGTGATGCGTCATTGTATACAAGGAAGAAAGTCAACATTCAACATACTTCTAGAATATTGTTTGCAATTATTTCTCAGACTACAGAAGCTGTTCCCTCCTGCTCCCTTAGGGAATAGAAAAACGGTTTTTTCACCATATACCCCCGACAAATTAAAAAATTCACCATATACCCTCAATGTTTCAAAAATTCACCATATACCCTTGAGTTTTTGAAAACGTTCACCAAATGCCCTTTTTCTAACTTCTGTTAACTCACCGTTAGCTTTATTTACGATTTTGCCATCATTAAGCCCTAACCCTAATTCTAATCTAACTCTAACCCTAATCTAACCCTAACCCTTACCCTAACCCTAATCTAAACCCTAATCTAACCTAACCCCCCCTCCACCTGACCCACCCCCACCCCCCCCCCCCCCTCCACCCCCACCCCCCCCCCCCCCCCCCCCCCCCCTCTACTCCACCGGCGCCGGCCCCCACACCTCCCCCCTCCCCGTCGATTCCCCCACTCCCTTCCCCTCCCCTCGTCGATTCCCCCCCCCCCTCTCCCGTCGATTACCCCACCCCCCCCTTCCCCTCTCCCCAGTCGAATTCCCCTAACCCCACCCTTCCCCTCTCCCCAGTCGAATTCCCCTAACCCACCCCCCCTCCCCTCTCCCTCGTCGATTTCCCCACCCCACCCCCTTCCCACTAGAATTTTTGGAACAGATGAGATGCTGATGCACCGCTTCTCTCTCTTCCCTTGGCGGTGAAAATTCAACCCGGATCCGAGCAACCCGGATCGAAGGAGCGAAGAGGAAGACGAAATCATTCGAGGGTGGGTATAGGGTGGACTGCGGCTGCGAGGGGGGGGGGAAGTCGATGGCTGCGCTTATTTGGGGTGGAGGGGAGGGGTAGAGGGATGCGGCGGTGGAGGGGATGAGGAGGGGGGGGGGACTTTCGACTTTACGGGCTACGCGGGTTGCGGGGTCGGGAGAGAGAGCTGGGGGAGGGGTCGGCGGAGGGGGGAGGAGGAGAGGAGGGGGATGCGGCGGTGGAAGGGAGAGGGGATGCGGTGGTGGAGGGGAGGGGGAGGGGGTGGGGGGTTGGGGGGGGGGTGGAGGGTGGTGGGGGTGGGTGGGTTAGGGTTTAGTGTAAGGGTAAGGGTTTAGGTTTAGGATTAGGGTAAGGGTAAGGGTAAGGGTTAGATTAGGGTTAGGGTTAGATTAGAATTAGGGTTTAGGGTTAGTAATGGCAAAATCGTAAATAAAGCTAACGGAGAGTTAACGGAAGTTAGAAAAAGGGCATTTCATGAACGTTTTCGAAAACTCAAGGGTATATGGTGAATTTTTGGAACATTGAGGGTATATGGTGAATTTTTTAATTTGTCGGGGGTATATGGTGAAAAAACCGATAGAAAAATACAGGTAGTATTCCAAATGCTTCAAAATTTTGAGCACTTTCATTCTGGCCTAAGTGGTTTGGGTTGCCATACTTGCCAATGCCAAGGCATTGAAGAATAGAAGTTAAAACATGCTTCTGCAAGATCCTATATACTTGTACTTCTTTGGATTTTTTTTTTGTATGTGTGTGTAAGCATCCTGTGGGATTCAGCTCTACAAAGTCCAGGATGATGGGAAGAAAGGCACTAATATTAATTGACACTCTTAACACCTATATAATTCTTTCTATTCATTTTCCTTCTTTTGGAATAAACCTTGCTCCAATTGTTTACAGCAGTACACCATAATGGCTGTTAGCTTGGATGGCTATTGCAGACTCTGACAATGTCCACTGTCCCATTGTAGTGCACGATGAGAAGACTTACAAGTTTTAACCTTAATAGATCAATCTTAGGTGTCACAAGTCTCGTAAATGGCTCACACAGTCCAATAAAGGGACCATAGCCTAATAATGATCCCTCTGTCCAAATCAGCCTAATTTCTCAATGGCTAAATCTAAGGCATCTAAGCTCATGAATGATTGCTACATGCTAAAAGTTCCGAAGGGGTTGCCTAAAGCATAGAATTGTGCCATGGCACGCTTAGAAGTTAGAAGTAAGACTCATAATATGTCTCTATGCATAATCTATGAAGCCTACATGAATTAATAATCGTTGAAACTAGCTGTGATAACAGAGTAGAATAAAAGAAGATACAAACTTTTAACAGAAATTATTGGTTCGTTAAGAGTTTGATTGAAGGACTTTCTTAGTTCGTTGGTTAAATAGCTACATGAATTAGTAACCTACATGAATTATTAACCTACATAAATTATTCCCTTAGTTAATTAATTTCTTAGTTCATCCTTGATTGATCCTTAACTTTACTTTAATTCAAAATTCAACGCATTCTATTCGAGTTTATATTTAATTCAGAATCTCGGTGTACAAATTTGTTATTCCTTGTGGATCTCGACCCTTACTTATTAGTTACCTCTATACTTAGCTATATTGGTTAGTTAGGAGTTTGATTAAAGGATTTTGTTAAACGAGGCAGAAATCCTTTGTCATGAATTACAAAGTAAAGATAACTTTCTATTAGGTTTCTACCCTATTTTTGTTGCATATTATGCAATGTACAACAAACTCCAATTACGGACTATCCTACTTTATAACAAATGTTTCAAAAAATGTGCTTACCTATATATGGTTCAGCACATTATCCACAGTAGATATTAAAAATCCAGCATTCGTGTAGATATCTATACTTCTAAGTATATTGGTAGTGATTTGGTACAATACAACAAGTAGCAATCAAAGTACAATAGGAACGGAAGGTGAAAGTATCACACCTGCTGTCCACTTTGTTTGTGATCCATCCGGGAATGGGTCCACTTAGCATATTGTTTGCCAGATACCTGATATTCGGCAACAATCATTCATCATAAAAAAAGTCATAAGTGCCATGAGTTGCTATACAAACACATTATGACCTCTTTTTAGAAATAATGTTAGTATTAGAAAAAAAAAGTATTCTCCGCAAATTTTGTGCAAAAAATGCATTATTTATAACAGTTTCTAATCGCAATACAAACAATTAGATTCAGAACATTGGACGAGCTTCAGTGTTGTCAGAACCTGACAGCTATTTCACCACCCAAGAACATTGCATTATGTTTGTAGAGTCACGAGAGAAGAAGAAGATCCAAGAACAAACGAGACATAATTCGAATACGATAGAGATGTCAAAATAATTGTGGCAAACCCAGTATTAAATACTTTTTTTTTAAAGAAACGCTAATGTCCTCATAAGGTTGTCACGTTAAGGTCTAAGTCTCAAAAGCCCATATTATGAACATTTGCATAGCATATGGCTACAGTAACACCAGCATTTATCACCAAATTAATCAAGCTGAAAATCATTACCATTCAACTCAAAAAAAAAAGAGCCATTATATTTGATAATGAAATATACATTTTGTCAACGGAATTGCGATGCAGAACTATCCGACCTTTTGTGAGGGTCAGAAGATAGCACCAAACCTCCATTCTCTTTTTTACTGTTCTTTTTATTAGGAGGACGACTACTATGGCTTATGATATTAAATGAAAAAAGAAATAAAGAAAACACACGAGTACATTCCTGCAAATAATTGATTGGATACATAAGAAACTCATGATATTCACTAAAGTTGCTTAAAAGATCTGCCATGAGGTCAGATGCCAAAGTTAAGATATGCAGAGGAGATTGGTTGTGGAAGGAATATGGATAAATCCTGGTAGCTTAACTATGACATAGTAGTAACTGAAATACTTACATGTTTTGCAATGAATTTATATATTGAAGCTCATTTGGAATGGATCCATTCAATTTGTTGAAGCTGAGATCCCTGTGAGATTGACAGATATCAGGAGAAGTTACTTATTGACAACCAGGTCAAGATGACGTGCGAGGCAGCTAAAATATAATTACAAAACTGGATGCGGCATGATTGCTACGTTAGAGGTCCGAATAAAGCTCCTTTAATTAACCATGTTGAGAAGACATTTGTTCTTCTTCTTCACTCGAATTTAAATATCACTTCTATTTGACTATTCTTTCGTTGCAGCAAAGGTAGGAGTCAAAACTCAGAAACAACAAAAAAACAAGTGGTAATTCGTAATGATATCTTCTCTCTAATAAAAAGTCAAAAAGTTATACATAAGTCTCTAGTCTATACTGCACTGACCGTATAAATAAGAAACTGAAATGATATGCAAAGAAACAATTGTTACCTAAATTTGTTTTGATCAGGTTCCACAAATAGGAAAAACATGGTATGTCAATTTTCAAAATTTTATTGCTTACGTGGTGCAGGATCATCAGCTACTTGAAATTTGAATTCAAAGTGAATTGTCTACCAAATGAAAATCTTCGACTTTGTAAATTAGTCTACTCAATCCCTCCCATCCTCCTCATAGTTATCTTCTTTACAAAACAATCCCACCACCGTGATTTGGCACATAGACATTCTCAGTTCACAATCCATTCCTCAAACCGAAGAGTACAACAGTGGTAAGGCCAAGGGGAGAAGGAGGAGACAATTTACTATGAACAGACGAATACCAATACATACTCTGCTAAACAACAGCTAACAAAAAGTTGCACAAGAAATAACACCTAAAAATATATATGTTTTAAATCACAAAGAAGGGAATTACAGAATTTTCAAGTTTGACATGTTTGCTATGTAGCGAGGAATAGATCCATGCAATTTGCAACTCCTCAACATCCTGGAAACAAGAAAAATTCAAAACAGTGACTAAAAATGTGAAAACGAGGTAATTGGTCAAAACTGGAAGCATCATGTGAGTTCACCAACTTTATGCTGTTCCGAGATACTCTTCACAAGAATAAGTGAGACTCACAATCGTAGCAAATGTGTCAAATTCTCTAGGGACGGAAACTCAGAACCTTCTCCATTCAGATCACTAATCCTTCTGTGCAAGTCATGCTTGACAATTTCAGCATATATATTTTTAATCCTTCTAATTTAATCAAACATTCAGCGGATTTCAAAAGTCAGATTTCTAAATGAGAATGTTTACAGTCACTTACAGTTCAACTAAGTTGGTAAGAAGAGAGATGCTGAGTGGTATTGGCCCACTAAAGCCACTCCCTTGAATCTCTCTGCAAAAGGTGAAATTCAGGTTTTATAAAAAGATGTCATCATAAATTTTGCACTTCCATTTATACGAAGAAGAAAGACTTACAGCTTTTCAAGTTGTTTCCATTTCTGAATAAAATTAGGTATTCGTCCACTGAATTTGTTACTGCTTATCTTCCTAATAGCCGGACACAATAGGAAAATAGATGGGAGCAGCATGACCATGGTGAAGGAGAAATGTTCATTATAAGAGAAAATGAAGAATATTGCCTAAATATAAGAACTGTATTCAAAATGAAATATTATATGGAAACTGGAAGCATATCAACACATACTTACAGTTCAGTTAAGCTCGCCAGATTATGTAGCTCAATTGGTAACTGTCCACTAAGATTGTTATCATTAAGGATTCTATCAACAGGCAACCAGGAACTGTCAGATAACTTGTTGCTAGTACAAGTGCAAGCAGATCATTATAATCAGAAGAAGAATGACCTACAGAATTTTAAGGTTGACCAGCTTCCCAAGCTCTGCAGGAACAGTTCCAGAAAATAAATTGCTCTCGATGCTTCTGATTTTTTTATTACCAGTGCCAAAACGTGAGTAATAAATTGAAATACATTTGATAATAAGCCAAAAAATTTAAAAAAGGATTGTGTGCCAGCAATATTATTAAGGGGAAAAGGGGCATACAGATAAGTGAGTCTCGTAATGTTTCCCAGATATTTTGGAATTTGACCGAACAGTCGGTTGGCCATAAGAGACCTGTGGCAACTCCATAAATTATGCTAATAAACAACCAAATGCAGATATCTAGAAACAGATCATTAGATGGATGTTGCATACACATATTTCAGTTTCATTTTAGCCCATTCTTCCGGTATCGTACCACTTAGAAGGTTCCTCGACAGATCACTGTAAAATATGGAAAATATATTGTTAGTCCAGTTTTCCAAATGATTACCTGCACAAACCACATATATACTCCCTCCGTTTACAAATAATTGTTACACTTACACTTTTCACGCATGTCAATGCAAAACTTTAAGGACTAATATCTCTAGTTTTGCATTTGTAAAATTATAAGTACATATTAAGACGAATCTAACAAGATCCCACATGACTATGTTTTTATTCACGTATAAATCACAAACGATGGTCAAAGTGAAATTTGTGAATAGTGTAAAATGTCAAAGTGTAACAACTAAAAAAACGGAGGTAGTATACAGAAAAGAATGGAGTACAGGAATTTTATTACATTGTCTTGAGGTAGTGTAACTTCACTAAAGACTTTGGAAGAACACCAGAAAGATCTTGACCCTTAAGGGACCTGTTCAAGTAGCAAGGAAAATAAGCCAACTGTTGGAGACTTGAAAGGTATAGTGGTATACAATAGAGTATTCCTATTTCGATCTCCAGAGAGAAGGAGAAAGGAAATCCTCATTTGCAGGACAACAGCCAGTATATATACGGGAAAAGATACATGAACATTGCTAGTTTTTGTAAAAGAGTCACCTGATCAGGGATGTTGTATTCCACCATATATACTATATGAACAAGATACAATATTAACAGAAGATAATATTTAAAAGATAAACCACTATCAACAATATACATAAGCAAATTTCTACCTATTCATTATTCTACTATCATAACCCCGCAATTGAAGCTTTAGTGAACAGAGAGACTGGACCGAAGTTTCAAAAATAGAGAAGAAGGCAGTACTTCTGTCAAAAAGACTGCATATTGAGACAAAGAAAGGGTATGGAGGGCTCGAACATGACCATATATTCATTTCAACATTTTGATGTCAATGGAAGACAAGTGCAAACATTTTGCCTATTAATATATTAAATTATGTATCAAGAAAAATTATTATAAATGTTGACATTACGGATAATATACATTGAGACGGATCTAGCAAGATCCCACATGACTATTATTTTCTATTTTACATAATAGTAATCATATGACCCCAAAAGTAAGTTGTTGCAATAAATTTGAGAAGATACACCGCCATCAACAATATACGAAAATAAATATCTAAATATTTCTTATTATAATATCAAAGATTATTTTAACTATATATGTATTTCACAATAAGAGAACTTTCATCAAAGAGATAAAGCATGTATAGAGAAGAAGACAAACTTATGGTACAAGTTTAGGAGCTTCAATAAATCAAATCATGAAGGCATGAAGGTGGAGGTCAATCATTCAATTTTTGCTTTTGAAGGAATCATGTCCCTTGGAATTCCAAATTTCTTTTTCTATTAGTTGGTGGAACTTGTCTATGAGTCAAAGTAAGCCTATCCATAATAGTAGAGTTTGAGAAAACAAGCACTAAACTTAAAGCTTAGGGCAATCATTAGAGCCATGCTCCACTTTCGGTTTCAACTTATCGTACCCACTCCGGGCTTCTTGGTTGAATTGAAGAACAACTCCTTATGCTTTGGAGACGTCTTGCTTTTTCAGGGGATCCAACTATCACTGGAAAGAAGAGACCCTCGAAACAAGAAGGAAATGGGGCTCGAATGAGAAAGAAAACCTTGGGTCATCAAAGCCCTTCTGACTTGGTCCGGTGTGGTCGCCTAAGTCTCCTATTTCTCTAGCTCATGACTAAGCTTAGGGAGATTTTCCTTTCCAGCACGTTTGTCTTTTTAATCCCAAGTCCTATACTCCTAGATCTACTAGATATTATGGCTTATTTGGTTTTTATGTCCCAGGCCCCACACCTCTAAGTTGAGCGTACCACATGCTTGCTCAACACCTTGCTTCATATTTTAAACATAAATAGGAAGGGGAGCCTAAAAGGCAAGCCAAAGAAAAAAAAAGGGAAAGAAACTAAGGAATCATTTGTTCAGTTGGCTAATTACTAGTACTAGCCAAAAAGAAGGAAATGAAAGGATCGATCAATGCTTTTAGCTTTCTCTCCATCCAAACTCCACACTTTCTCAAGTGGAAAGTGAAATGGAAAGTTGAAAATGAAACTTTCCTGTTATTCAGTTTCCTCCCACTCCAAATCACCTAAACATCCAACAAATTTAGATGCTCAGATGGACAAGCCTCTGCCATATTCTTCCAACATTTTACCTCTTAACGAATTTCTCAAAATTTTAATTGCAGTTAGCTGCATCAGCAATCTATTGATTGGTCTAAGAAAAATCTTCCATATACATGGCCAAAAGACTTAATTCACGTTTCGAACAGGCATGAATAAAGCATCTATAGGATAACTTCCGTCTTGAAAGTTATTTGGCGCTTTTACTTCTACAAAGGAAGGATCCATAACTTCGATTCAAGCCGTCTATGTACCTGCAAAGAGTAAATTTTTCTATAATTGCAAGTTTGCAACAACTTAACATGATTAAAATCCTTAGGAGGAAAACCAGACTTTGAAGAGCAGATATTGCAGTTCCTGCAGCACCTACTCTCAAAATCTCAATAGAGCAAACCAAATCCACCAAACTTACAAATCATATAGGAGTTGCTCAACATTCCCTCTCTTCTATATAAAAAAGCTTTGGTGACAAGTTAATGAACTTAAAACACTGTTCTGATTCTAAATGAGAAACTTACATATTAGTCAAATGCCATTTCCCACCAAAACAATTGCATGTCACTTGATTAACATAAGTTGCCCTAGCTGGGTCCCTGTCAGAAAACCAACTTGTGTGATTACTGCAAGGATCTTTTTTGAAGTTCCAATCCGATTTTCCCATTTCCTCAGCAATTTCCTGAAGAGCCTTCACTGCATAAAAAAATATACATGTCGATAAGATCCTTTAATGTATCTCATACGCAAAGCAGGGTATTCCACTACTCTACCAATCAAACTCATCAAACCAAGAATAAGGTTCAAAATAAAATAAAAAGTCCTTCCAAATTCGATTTTCAGTTTAGCTAGCACATTCATTAACATATGATGTATTGATGTGCACGTGCCTGGTACACTCTCCAACCCAACCCAATTACCACTTGCCATGATATGAAAATGTCATACAACTAACTAGGGTTAGAGAGGACTACATGTCAAAATAGTTATTCACTTTCTTACCCAAGGACAAAGAGCCTGAATTGATAGGTCGTCATAGCTTAGCTTCTCTAAGGGTCTAAGGTCATAGCTTTTATACAAGTCTAAACCCTTGAAGACTTGATTTTCACAATATTGACGAGATATAAACAAGGTAATTCCTTATAGCTTCTCTTCTTGGAATGTGCACGAAGACTTTAAAAGGCAGTCTTCTTACCAAGAGTAAAAATGCTTGGTCATGAAGAAAACTAGCAACGTACATGTACTAGACTACTAGTTGTTAAAAAGATCAATCTTTTAGGACTCTGAAAGCAACTAATCTTATGCAGAGAACTTCTACATGTTCCATGACATTTTACACTTCCAATGATGAAAAATGATTTCAAATGTACATATTGCCATTATAGTCTTGACTCTTTAAAACTGTGGCAACTCTGTTGTGTTATTATAAGAAAATGGGTAAATGTTGTTTGTAAAACTTAAACCCCTCTGAAACCTTCCACTTTCCCCCTTCTACCACAACGAGCTACCAAATGATCACCACAAGAAATTTATAGAAGGGCTCAACAATCATCTTCCAAAATATATATCTGTTATCCTTATGGCGACCTTTTACAATGGTAGTGTGATATAATTATATATACGGTACGGAAAAGAAGCTACATAATGTTATGTTTCATAAGCAATAATGAACTTGTTCAAAAATTTATAAATGTTACTACATGAATGAAGTTCAATTACTCAATAGTATTAAGGGAACCACCAAAACTAGTCTATAACACGAAAATACCATATGCGATTTCCGAAAGTTAGACAGCACACACTCCCATATTTGGCAAGTCACATATCCATCATTTAGACAACAGCACGTATGGTACATATAGGCACTCTGCTCTTATTTTACAGTAAGTTTTTTATATAGATTTATTGCTTTGCTTCATGTGGCCACATAATCTCCATACCCACAACTAAATTTTGCACTTTAGCTGTTTAGCATATACCCACAAGGCCACAACTTGTTCACACATATATAATTACTTATGATTGTGACGGCTAGCAATTAAGGGATATGATATGCAATAAATACTTCCAAGAATCTACCTGTGGTCTGATAAGGTTTCTAATAGGTAGGAGTGATGTTACCAATTTCGATATTCGCAAATCAAGAATAGTTTAGAGTTCCACATTAGGAGAAAAAAGATAGGAGACATGGGTAAGTTGATCATATCTCAGAGAAACTTACAGCTATGCAAAAAGTTTCCATTGACACAAACAATCAAACACTTAACAAGCATTCAGTAAGAGAAAGTCATAAGAAAACCCAGTAAAAATAATCAAACTACCTTCTTTAGCAGATGTTCTTTCACAATGATTGCTGCTTGAAACAAACTGAGGAAACACAACCCAGAAAAGAATTAGCATAAACATTGAAGAAACAGTACCAAGTAAAGAACTCTCCATTTTCTAACAATTTTGCAGCTTCACTAAAACTAAGCATACTAAAAAGACCAAACAGGTGGGTTATTTATTGTTCATCATTGACTAATTATGGGCAAATATGATGGATGGAATTGTATTAATGATGGTTGTCAGGAAGAAAAAGCATTCAATTTTTTTGACAAAGACAGCTGAAAAACTACTACTAATGTAAGATAAAGTTTTGGCGAATTATAAGAGTATAGTAGTAGTATTACCGCTATTACGTAGTACGCACAAGTATGATTCTAATGCAAAAAAGTCGCTCGTCAAATTACATTCACACTTCCGACAGCAAGTAAACGCAGACCTGATCCAGCTTTATTTTGGAATTATTGTGAATGAGAGTGAGATATTTCGGGATAAACTCCGAAAATGTACGGAACTAATACTTCGTTCACTAGTTCAGAGACCCACTGGTTGTTGTTTGGGTAGGGACTAGGGTAATAGGCTCAATTACTACCTCCGTTCTTTTTCTATTACAACAATGGATTTGGGCATAATTTTTAATGATGTGAAAAAAATAGGTAGTTTAGCATAAAGGTAACCCTTTAATTAATTAGAGTATGAGAGAAATCAATCATTAAGAAAGTAAAAGCAATTTTATGAGGCAAAGAATCGTCCGTATTTTTTTCTTTAAATACCCCCATGCCCCTCCCCCTTTCACCTCACTCTACTCTCTCAACTCTCATCAAACTTCATCCCTCTCTCTACCATTAAGCACTAACACCACCACCACCTTCCGAAAACCACCACCGGACCACCACCGGACCACCACCACCATACAACCACCACCGGGGCACCACCTCCGACGAAGCAACTTAGCACATTGACCAAAACCACCGGGGTACTAACAACACCGGAGCACCACCTCCGCCACCGACGAACCACCGGAGGATCACCAAAAATGTCCGATGAAGAACCGTCAACGCCGCCGGAACGAAATGTGGTAAGTTTTAGGTTTTTTTTTTTAATTTTTTTTTTTCGCCGCCGGAATTTTTTTTGCGCCACCAGAGCAGGGTAACGGATGAAATATCCGTTACCCCAACTGGAGGCAACGGATGAAAAAATCCGTTGCCTCTACGGAGGCAACGGATGAAAAATCCGGTGCCTCCACGAGGCAACGGAAAAGTAATCCGGTGCCTCGGTAACGGATTACTTTTCCGTTGCCTCTGTGGAGGCACCGGATTTTTCATCCGTTGCCTCCGCAGAGGCAACGGATTTTTCATCCGTTGCTTCCAGTTGGGGTAACGGATTTTTCATCCGTTACCCTGCTCTGGTGGCGCAAAAAAAAATTATTTTAAAACTTACCATTTGTTGATATTTTATTAAAATAATTAGTATTAGTATTAAAAAAAATTTAGTTAATATTTAATTTTCTGTGATAATTAGTATTGATTTTGTAATTAGCGAATAATAGTACATCCGTTTCTGTAAATTTTGTTAATGAATATTTAGTTAATATTTGTTGATATTTTATTCAAATATCTATGCATATTATTGTAATTATTTTCATAATAAGTAGTAATTTTATAATAGTTGTTGCAAAAATTTATTTATGGATGCTTGTTATTAAGTTGAGAAATTGAATATGTAGTTAATAATAGTTGTGATTGGTAAATAAATAATAATGATTATTTGTTACGATAAGTAAGTAAATAATAGTGATTAATATTATTGATTATATGTTGTCTAAATGGTAAAATGTTAAACATTATAGGTTTATTTACCGGATTTTGGGGGTGATTATAAAGATTATAATCACATGTTTTATAATGAAACACTATGGGCTGAGAAAAAGGAACTACAAGATTGGGTTAAGACAAGAGCACATGAAATCGGGTTTGTGATGGTTATTATGTCAAATCATAAACACGATCCTAGTGGTCGACCATATGTTTATATGAAATGTAACCGGGGCGCACCATATAGGGGTGAAGGTAGGGATCTTAGTGTAGCAGAACGTGTAGCTACAAAGACAAAAGCCTGTGGATGTAGAGCGGGAGTTAAGGTTGAGTATTTGGAGTACCCTGATCGAACTGGATGGGTGATCAAAGCAGTACGGGGGATTAGGGGCATGCACAATCATGAGTTCATTCATTACCGTGAGGGCCACCGACCCATAAGCGGCCTTAGTCCGGCGGCTAAGGTTTTCGCTCGCTATATGATAAAGTCGCACGTTAGGCCTACTTATGGGTCGATGGCCCTCACGGTAATGATTCAATGTGAAATAATAAATTGCATCATAAAACCACAGTTATAGTACGTAAGAAAATATTATCCGGACAAAACGTATCAATATAATACACCCGTACATAAAACATGGAATGAAAACACTGATATCAACTAGTACATGTGATGATCATGCGCATCCTTATCAGGGTCCCGTGCCCGATCTAACCGCAATGCAGCATTCCAATCCCGAGCGAGTGTAATCCCCCATAATTTTAAAGGATTTTATAAATATATTTTAGCATTTATATATTTATATATTAGTTGAAATGATTTTATTATTTAAAGAAGGTTGACTATTTTAAAAGTCAAATGAAATTATTTTAAGGATTTAAGAAAGTTAAAAATATTTTAATTAGGCATGCTTTGAAAAAGGTTTGAAATACGAATTTGATTTGAAAAAGAAGTCTAAGTGGACTTGAGGAACCCAAATTCTAAGTAGATTAGGAGAAAGGAGTTATATTGATGTTAGGAGTTCTAATTTATCAATCCTAATCATCATCAAACTCTATTCAAACTCAATCTCCTTTTCCTAAGCCCAAAAGAAAACCTTTCTTATAAATACCTTAGACCCAATTATTTTTACCACACAAAGATTTATTTTCTCTCTCTTCCCTCATAACAGCCGGCACTTCCTCTCTCTTCCTCTTCCACGTGAGTTTCAATTTTTCCTCTCAAGTTTTCCTTCTTCTTCTTCAAGTAACACTTTCTTCTTCGCTAAGAAACGTCGCAACCACCGCCGAACACCAGTGAGCCGCCGCCGCCGCCGCTGCTCTTCCTTGGCCGGCGCATCCTTCCTCTTCCTTCTTGTGTTGGTTTAATTCTTTTCTTCTTCCTCAAGTTTCAATTAAAAATCATATTTTTATGTTTTATTTTAGTACTAATCATGATTAATAACTTTAATTTACTGTTTTAATGATTAATCATGGATTATATATATTATATATAATAAGAATAAAAATTCAGATTTGTTTATTATTGTTAGATTGAAGTTTTGATCATTAAAGCATGGATTTTTAGGGTGTTAATTATTAGAAAACCATAGTAGCATGTTGTATACTATGAGATTGGTTTAGATTATGAGTTTAAACATGGTTGCATATGTTTAAAGAGGGTTTTATGATTTCATAAGTTGCTGGAATTTCAGAAAAGATTTTATTTAGGGAGTTTTAAGAATTTTAATTACTAGTATGGTAGTACTATGCTAGGAATTAAAAGTAATTGAAGTTTTGATAGTAAAATCAAATTTTGAATATGTTTAAAGGGGATTTTAAATATTTTAAAGTTGCTTTCTTTTTATTTAAGAGTATTGATTTTAGTTTATATTGATTTCTAGGCGGAGAATTTTCTGTAGGAGACTTTTAAAGGGTTAAAAGTGGCATGCCGACTAGTTTACACAAGGTACGTACATACCTGTGTGCTATGTGATTAGTATAATGATTTAAGGAGGAAAAAGTTGTAGTATCATGTATAGGAACTTTATAAGTTCATATGTGATTTCTAGTATGATTGATTTCTACATGTTTTATGCCTGTGAGCAAGCATGTTGATTATGAGATTTATTATGAGTAAAGAATTGTCATGTTTGTAAGGATTTATTGATGCAAGCATGTGGATGGGAACTTTATTTATTAATTCACATGGGGGAATTAATTTGTTATTAAGATTGATTCATGTTATTCATGTGTTCCCTTACAAGTATTATTTTCACTACTTTATGAGGACTGCGGGCCTTATTTGGTAAGTTGATAAGTATGCCTTTTAAAGGTAAGTTTGATTGTTGGCTAGGTTCAACAAATAAGAAAGTTGAGATTAAAAGAAAGTGAGTCTTGGGTTGTAAGTTGTGATCACTTATTAAATCCTAAGATAAAAGAAGTTCAGTTGTGAATGTTTGAATTGTATTTCTGTGTTGCTTGTATGTGTGTCATAACAAGTAATAACTTGTAAAGAACGTAAAGTGTAACGAGGATAGTTATAGACTTTAGACTGGTGCACGTCTAGAGTTGGACATTAGGAGTTGGGGTACATGGTGAGCGAGCCATGGCTTTTTACAGGAGATGGATTGATCACCATCCGCGGAGATGCGGGGAGTGGGCGAGGGAGGGCCGTAGGGGTGGGGGGGAAAGGGGTAGGGGCTGCGGGGGTGGGGTGGGGAGAGGGGTGGTGGTTGGGTGGTTAGGGTTAGGGTATTAGATTAGGGGTTAGGGTTAGGGTTAGGGTTAGGGTTAGAGGGGTTAGGTTTAAAGGAGTTAATTAGGGTTAGAGGGTTTAATTAGGGTTAATGACTAACGAAGTTAACCGTCGTTAGTTATTAAGGAAATTTGGATGTATTACTATGAAATTGAGGGGTACCTGGTGAATTTTGAAAAGTGCGAGGGTACCTCGTGAATTTTCTAAAAACTCGGGGGTACTTGGTGAAAAAATCGTTCTTTTTAATTGTTTGATACTCAAACTGCTTTTTTATCAAAAGATAACTTAAATTGAGTATTTTTAAATAAATTAATATAGGAATTGTTATATGCAACCCTACATTTTCTTAGTGTCATGAGCAGCAGGTGATAGCCTAATGGTGTTAGCATCACCTCTGATCTTAGAAGTCTTGGGATCGAGTCTCACCCCTTGCAAGAGATATCCCCAAACCCCCCCCAACTTGAACCATCAGAGTTATATAACCACATATAATGGAGGACCAGGTATGTCTTTTGGGTTGTGCTTTTATTTCTCTGATATTGCTGGAAAAGCTTGATGTAACTAGAATTTTTCTTTCATCAGCCACATTCATATTATACTATATTTTTATCAAAGATGACTGGACATGATTTATTTATTCTTAGCCCCCAAATTGTGAAGTTCTAGCTCTGGCAACTCACCATTTCCTATCAGACCTTACAAAATGTGTTATGAACGAACTTGATTATCTGGGTTTAGGACATGATTTTGTGATACAAAATCCAATATTGCTCGACTTGTAAACCTATAAAGTTACGGGTAAAAATGAGTAAATTAGAGTTGACTCCTTAATAAGTGCGTTTCTAACGTACTTTATGGCTTCCGTTTGGCACATTTTGATCCTATTTCTCCTCTTTCTTCCCTCTTTCTTCTCCCTTTCCCTTTCTATTTCATTCACTTGATCATTCTTGATCACAGTGACATTTTGCTAGATTTTCGGTCATTTTTACCAGATTTCTAGTACATTTACTTTCACCTTGTGTTTGTCGTGGTTTAAGTGTAATTGTGACCGTTTATGATGGTTGCAAGGTGGAAGAAACGGCAAAGAAGCGTGAAAAGGGGACTCATTGAAGACATGGTGCGCCTGCACTAAAGTCTTGCCTCGCCCGCACCAAACGAGAAGAAAATGAAGATTTGGCAGAAGGCTTGGTGCGCCAAATTGTAAGTGTGTTTTTATTGCCTACATGGGATGAGCGCATATTTGACTACCTCATTGTAAAGGTTTTATTGAAAAATATTTTGAAGTCACCAACAAGTCCTTAAAGGATGACTCATAAACCTAATTGAATATTGGTAAACCACAGGGACAACTTAGGGACTTATCCAATGTAGATTTCCTCGTCATGACTCCATGAATGGTCAATAAACCAAAGATTAAGCTCGGGGGTGAGGGTACAAATATGATCAAGAATCAAATTCGCTCATTGTTGGCCTCTAATTAATACGATTCATATCTATGTTTATGTAATCAAACAACCACGCGATATGTTCATGCAATTTGTAAATTAATCTATGTTGGTTAATTAAACACACAAAAGACTAATTTTTGGCGACATGTCATTATGCAATCAAATTACAAGGAACCTAATCCAATTATCCAAATTATCTAAATTTAGTATTAGAATATTTATTTAGGTCTTTGATTAGTAGAAATAAACATGTGAGGTGATTAAAGCATTAAAGCATACAACATGCATATGAATATTAACAATAATGTAGAAATAATAAAAAGAAAGAGATTAGAGAAGAATGTACATGTAGGCGTGTTTTTATTCGCCTACGTGGTGTGAACGCGTATTTGACTATCTCATTGAAGGGTTTTATTGAAAAATGTTTTCGAAGTCGCCAACAAGTATTTAAATGAAGACTCATAAACCTAATTGGATATTGGGGAATCTTAAGGACAACTTAGGGACTTATCCAATGTAGATTTTCGTGTCATGACTCCATAGTTGGTCATTGAACCAAAATTGAGTTTGAGGGTGAGGGTACGAATATGATCAGGAATCACGTTCGCCCATTGCTGACCTATACTTATACGATGCATAGCAATTTTTATGCAATTAAATAACGAAATAAAATTTTCAACACCCTCAAAAAGATGCAATTAAATAACGAAATAAAATTTTCAACACCCTCAAAAAGATTAGTGTAGGTTGGTTCATTAAATACATAAGAGACTATCTTTTTTAGTGACAAGTTATTAGCAATCAAAATTACTGGGTTCCTAAACAAATTGTCCAATTATCTTACGCGTTAGAACATTTCTTTAGGTCTTGATTAGTAATAATAACATGTAAGGTGATGAAAGCAAACATGGCAACATGATATTATATACCAAAATATAAAGGAGTAGAGATTAAGAATCTACAAACAGAACGAATTTTGCTTAAAGATCTATATCATGAATAAAAAGTTAGCCACTTCAAGCAAATAAATATGTAAAGGAAACGTTAGGTACTCTCAGAAATATACTGGGGCGGCTTAGTAGGAGATAATAGTGACCTTCAGGAGGAGCAATCGTGGAGCCTTCAACGAAAACTAATAGAATATCGGACGAGTATGAATGTGTTCAATGTGTTTGAATGCGTTTATAATAAGTTTATGAGAGTATATGAGTGTTGTGAGAGTGAATTATGCCTTGAGAAATCGTTAGAAAGCGTGCCAAAAATCGGGAAAATCGTGGCATGTTTGTAGGAAAAATATTAGAAAAGATAAAAATTTCTGTTGCGGGGAACGCATCAGCCTTGCGCGCAGCGCAACAGCTAAGCGCATAGCGCACAACCTCCGCGTTTCTGAATTTTGTAAACTGCTTCATAGTTGCACGCGCGCAATACGTTGCGTCAGACGCAACATAGATATGGCCGGGTTTTTTATTTAATTATATTCTGTCCTTTAAAGATACTTTATATCTTTATCAAATATTATCATGTAAAATCCGAAAACCAGCTATCTTAAAGAGATAAAATCTGATTTTAATAAAATTCTTTAACTTTGAGAATATTTATTAAAAAAATAATAATAGATACAATTTATTATCATGAATAAATAATTGGGTTTTTCAAAGAAGTGGGCTCAAAATACAAATAATTATCACGAATAATAAATTAGGCTTTAAAACTGGATTTTGACTCTTTTATAAAACAAATAAATAGGCTTTGTGACTTTAGAAACGGTTTTGGGCCTAACTCTCCGGGTTGCTCTCCCTTGGATCAGACCAATTAAGACCGTGGTATGTATCATAACCGGGTACTCAAATGGGGAGACACGATATTGTATATACAATATTAGAAAGCGTTAATTCCTTTAACGATTTACATCATGACAAATAGATTGTTAGTAAAACAATAATTAAATTGGAATTGACCATCAGGATTTAGAAGTTTGTCGCCTGGGTCTTATGCAATGATCTGTAGGAGGAGCAATCTTGAACCTTTAATACAGTTAGAATGTAAACCGATGTAGTTTGAATGAGAATTCGAATGTGTTTCGTTGTATATAAGTATGTATGAAAGAGTATGTAAGTGTATGAAGTATGTGAAGTCGTGTTTGTAATTCGTATGTCAAAGCGTGTGAAAGAAAGTCGAGAACAATGCAGAGATAAGAAACAGGCTAGGTCTTGCGCTAGGTCTTTCGTTTTAAGATTCTTTTCTATCTTTGATGAAAGTTTATCCTTTGAAATCCGAAATCAGCTATCTTTAGGAATAAAAATCTAATTTTTGACATATCTTTGAATTTTTGGAAAATATTTGAATTTTTTCCATGAATAATGTTAAAAAGAGTATTAATTCCTCATATGCGCCAAAGTTCAAATTAATTCCATGGGTACCGTCCACGTAGGACAGCACGCGAGAATTTTTTTTTTATTTTCGGCAAAGCAATCCGCTACTCAAAGTAGCGGTTAACTTTAAGTTAAGTCGCTACTAGAGGTAGCGGTTTGCGAGGTAAAACCGCTGCTCATAGTAGCGCTCTATACCGTAAATTCCAATGCAAGACAAAAGGGGGAATGTGCGCCACGTGGGAGCTGTGCGCTCCGTGCACCAGGCTTGCGTGGCGCGCAGCAGGCATGCGCCCAGCGTAGGCATGCTGCGTACTGCGCAAGCCGGGTGCACGGAGCGCACAGCTCCCACGTGGCGCGCATTCCCCCTTTTATCTTACGTTGGTCTTGTTCTATAATGAACCGCTACTCTGAGTAGCTGTTTATATGCGTGCCTTATAGCTTGTCTTTGGGACACAATATAACCGCTATTTGAAGTAGCGGTCAACTTCGATGAAACATTATTGCTATTAACCGCTACTTGGAGTAGCGGTTTTATTAAAAAACTAAAATTTTGGCATGCTGTCCTACGTGGACGGTATCCATGGAATTAATTTCAAGTTCAGCGCATAGGAGGAATTAATACTCCATTTGACATTATTCATGGTAAAAATTCGAAAATATTTATTAATTATCAAGAGTAATTAATATTTATTGAAAGTACAATGAATTATCAGGAATAATTAATTTGGCTTTATGAAAGTGGGCATGAAAATACAATTAACAACCATGAAGGTCACCAGGGAAGAATGCGGAGAAGAAGGAAAACAGAATGCCACCCAGTTCGTGAGAATAAAAAGTTATGGCATATTAATTAAATGGGCTCGGAATTAGTTTTAAACAAATATATAGACTTTAGTTTCTTAAACCGTTTTTGGGCTAAACTTTTCAGATTGCTTTTCTTTTGGACCGGACCAATTAGGACGACGGTATGTTTCATCATTGGGTACTAAATGGGGAGACGCAATTTTGTGTCTACAGCCCGCACCATTTACTGAGGCGCGCCCGCACCAGTTACTAAGGTGCGCCCGAATCATGCAGCGCACTGCTGCTTATTGAAGTCAGAAGAGTTGGTGCGCTCGCACCTGTTTGCGCGGCGCACCCGCACGTCTCTTATTCTGAGATAGTTTTTGTAATGCCTCATGCCAATTAAAACCTTAGTGAGAATTATTTTCGGTTTGTGCTTTATTCTAGATGATTAGAGAGTTATTTAGGTTTCTACATTAGAGAGAAAAACACATTGCTTTGTCTTAGATTTCGGATTTCTTGATCAAAGATTGTTGATTTTTACATCTCCAAGGTACTTTGATTAATTTAATTTAAAAAATTGCAGTTTATTCATTCTATTCATTGTTGTTCTATTAATCATCCTTTAATCATGTTTAGCCTTAGATTAGTCTATAATTCTAGTTTTTTTATGCCTAGATTCTATGATAAGTGAGTAGTCTCCTATATATATAGGGTTTGGGTTAAAGTATGAATTAAGGATTTCCTTTGATTGTTAATGTAATTGTGGTGATTAATGATGATTATGCATTGATCTTGGTGTTTTGAGGCCTTAGGATAGATATTAATCACATTTATGCTTTGGTATTTTGGTTACAAACATTCTTAATCGAACTTTGAACCCTTTTCGCATCCCCATGAATCAACTTAATTTCTAGGCCAATGTATTGGGTAGAAATTAGGGAGATCCTTTTATTAGGGGTTTTCTATACTTATATGATCTCTTAATCAATTAACTAAATACCATTCAAGAGAGGATTTAGTTGATTGATTAAGCGATTAGTTTTGAGGACCATTCGAAATAGGATTTGATTATTTTAGAGGAAAGCTAAACCTTGCATAATTATCGCTTTTGAATCAGCAATTGCATCAATGATCATTCTTCCGGTTTGATTCATACTAGTAGCCTTGACCCTAGTGTTTTCCTTATTGATATTTACACTCATATTTTATTTGCTAGTTTTGTTTGATCTTAGTTAGCTCATAGTTTACAAAACCTATTTCAAAACCCCCAAATATCTTTCAATTAGGCAATTTGAACTTGTTAGACTTTAATTAATCTCTATTTCCCTGCTGATCGACCCTTCACTTGCCTTTACTACATTCCTATTAATTGCTTGTTTAGGAGTTAGAAATTTAGTTTGGGAAGCGGTTTTTGGTGCCTTAACAACACACTAAAACCCCCTATCATTCGTCGGATTAAATATATTTTAATATCCTATATAAATAGATATGGGCAAATGAGCTGAAGGGGCCTATAAAACTTAGAACTCAACTTTGCACATGCACCAAGCGAAAATAATGAAAAAAATTTAAGCATATGTGTGACATTGAATTTGCCTAAACAAGTACCTATTCGTTAGGTTAGCAATTTCAATTATGACTTAAAGGAACTCTTTCTTCTTCTTTTTTTTATATTTTTTTTCAGGGGGAAAAATGAACCCTTTCTTCTAAAGTAACATGTATTGAAGAAACAGTCCAACGATCAACATCATGTTGACTTGATTGGCCAGTGCACAACTTGAAATGGAACGTAGATTGACATAAATAATCTCTATCAATAAAATGTTTTCGGAACAAACATTACTAGCAAGCTAGCCTCTATTTGCACTCCGTAAGGAGCAAATTCTCAACTTATTCAACTAGCGAATACTTTTACATACAACGAAACTATAATACATTTATTTTGATTAGTAATATAATGTGGGGTGGTACTTTTTTTTTTTTTGATGGAGAAGCTAGCAGCATATTATATTAGATCAAGCGCCGTCAAAAGTAGTAATACTTTGGGGAAAGAAGTCAAGCCCATACAACGTAACACCCCCAAATTTCTCTCTTTTTGAAGAATATATTTTAATATAAAACACTTGAGAAACTTGGAGTATTACCGCCACGTGATAACGTTAAAGGCTTTAATACTAACTACTAACCGAACTTGAAACTAATGCGGCGAATAACTTAAATAACTCCTCTTTATTAATATATATAAACTTTATTGTACAACTATAACAATGGAAATATAGAAAATAAAATAACAACTCCTTGACTAATTATGATTCCTCACCAAATTCCCCATACGAAGTATGCATCATATCAACCTCGTAAATTCTCTCGCCAAAATAAGGTCATCACAAGGGACAAAGCCATAAAACAAAACAAAAAGCGTGTCAGTAAAAATACTAAGTACATGTATATGCGGAATATTAAACACTTTATTTAATTAAACATTTGAAATATTTAATTTCGAAAAGCCTTCCTTGGATATATACTTGATAATACTTGTATAATATAGAGTATATAACTTTAATAAAAATCCTTTTTCCTTGCCTAGATACCTTTCCTAAAGTGTGCGCACACCCCCAAGTTTTAGTATTCCTTACCGAGCCTATTACGAGGTTCATTACTTGTCCACATGACTTATACAAAAAGTACATGGGTAAATAATATAATGGCTACCGTTCTTGCTAATAAATAACAAGCCGTTGCTTGGATAAATAAATAATAGCTACCGTTCTTGCTAATAAATAACAAGCCGTTGCCTCTTTATTATTGCAATCATAAAAGATCATATATCTAATAAAAATCCTTCTGAAATAATCCTCCTTTAAAAAGAATAGTACTACTTATAAATTTAGCCATATAAAGGCATAAATAAAATAACTTGCTTAAGAGGTAACTTTTGAAAAATAATAATAATTCAAAAACACTCCTTTTTAAATATTTAAACATGCATTTAAATATCAAACTCCTTGTAAATTATATGAATACAGATTCAAAGATCAAACTTTATAATAATATTGAACTAAAGACATAATTCAAGTGCATGATAAAATTAATAAACATTCAAACATGTTCATACAAAACACATGTAGTTCATAATAAAACTTATAAAAACATGACTTCAATCCAAAATATTTTCCTAAAAACATGATACTAAGGTTGCAAAAATAATTATTAAAGATCTACATATACACGCACCTTGAAAATTAATAACTACTAGGGAAGAAGAGAAAGGGTAGGCTAAGAGGGAGAGAGAGTTTAAACTTGAGAAAAGAGATTTATTTCTCAAATTTGGTGTGAAGAATATGATGGGTGGAGACCCCTATTTATACTAGTCGGATAGGTAGAATCGGAATAGGACTAGGAAACTAAAAGATGAATTTAAGAAAAAAGATAAACTAATCTAGCTAGGATATAGCTAATATTTACGATTATCCAACTAAGATTAGGAAATGATATAAATTATCCCATAATACATAACTATAGAAGCTAAAATAATTAAAAAGATAAACAAAAAGGAAAAGTAACCAAAACTAATAAGCATATCAATGGCGTGACTTTGCCGCCGCAAAATATGTTTTTTTTTTTTTTTTTTTTTGTAAATCTTTTTGTAAAATCTTTTGGATTTTATTTTTTTCCTTTAAAACATTTTTAAATTTTGTTTTAAACAAACTACCTACATTTTAAAATTAGTAAACCCAGGCCCAAAATCCAAATTGAGCTAGGATTAATTTTAAACACCCAAAATCTTTTATAAAAGCCTATTTTAAAAGCCTTTTTAGTAAATAACAACCTTTTTAATAACCAAAACTTTTCTAAAAAATATAAATGTTAACTACTAAAAATACGGAGTATTACATACAATCCCATCACTCCGAGGGCACATCCAACGAGCTAACAGATGGGCCACAACATTGCCCGCTCGTTTTACATGAGAGATAGAAAAACATACCAATGACCCAGCAAGTCTAACAATATCAGAATAAATACGAAACAAAGGAGTGGCACCACAAGACATATTCTTCACTGCATTGATAACTCCCAACGCATCCCCTTCAAGAGCAACAGAACCATAGCCCAACCTGCCTGCAAGAATAAGAGCATACCTTGCTGCCATAGCTTCCGCAAGCCACGCGTCCCACTTGGCACCAATGCGCTGCACACCTAAAGCCAACAGCCTGCCATCGTGGTCTCGACACACCACCCCCAAACCCACCTCACCTTCATTGCTAACATGTGCATCCAAATTCACCTTTATCATTCCTTCCACCGGAGGACACCAGCTCACCAAGGATGGACTAGAAGTGCCATGAGGAGCAAAGACACGACCCGCATAATCACGATAATCAGACACAAGCCTGACAAAGCTACACGCAAGCCTTGATGCGTCGAGTTCTTCATGCTAAAAAATGAATTTGTTTCTACAATGCCACGCTGCCCAAGCCAGCGTACATATGGTCCGCAACTCGTCTCGAGGGACTTTGTCACGCAACCACTCGAACCTATCCGAGAACGAGGAAGAAGGTGCATCAGCAAGCAACCCTTCAAACTCACTTGTACTCCATATCTGTTGGGAAAATCTGCAATTAAACAAAGAGTGAAGTATAGTCTCACTTTCATCACCACATACTGCACAAACGCTAGAGGGGCCAATGTGACGTACGTGCCGATAAGCGCTCCTTGAAAGCAAGGCTTCCCTTACATGCTCGTCACACAAAGTGGCTTAGCTTCGGTGATCCATCCAACCCCCACACCCCTTGCCACAGCTCCGTTTCATGTGCACCAAACTGAAGAGCCCAAGTGCGGAGGTGACCGAGCCTACCAAGCCAGTAACACGAGCGAACATAGAAGATGCCATCCCGAGCCGGCCACCAATATCTTTCATCATTCGGCCAGAATTTAGATAGAGGGATATCGAGGATCTTTTCCCACTCTTCTTCAATGAAAATTTGCTTGACCATATCCACGTTCCATCCCCCACCATCAAAATCAATCAGATTACATACACGCAAGTTTGGGTCACTATCTTGCCTCGGAGTAGGAACAATATGAGAACCCTCACCAAGAATCCACGAATCATCCCATACCCGAATACTTGTACCATTACCAACACACCACTTTAACCCCTCAAGTAACAGTGATTTCGAGCCCCATATACTACGCCACGTGAAACTCGAGCTATAACCCCTCAAAGCATCCAGAAAGTTTGAGTTTTTATAATACCGAGCCTGCAACATTTTGTAGAGAATAGAAGACTCACTGTGACACAACCTCTAAGCCTGCTTTGCAAGAAGAGCCTGCTTAAAGCAATGCAAATCTCGAAACCCAAGCCCCCCCATAGATTTTGGGAGGCAAAGAGAAGACCAACTATGCCAATGAAGTTTCCGTTCAGTTCCTTTTGGTCCCCACCAAAACCTAGCAAACACCGAATGGATTTCGTCAATTAGACCCGAGGGAAAGCAGAACACACTCATCATGTATGTGGGGATTGCTTGTGCAACAAATTTTATAAGCACTTCCTTGCCGGGGCGAGACAACAGCTTCTCCTTCCAACCTTGAAGCTTTTTCCAAATCCTCTCTTTAATACAAGCAAAAGTCGTTTTTTTCGATCTACCAATAACAGTGGGGAGCCCTAAATACTTCTCATGACGAACCACCTCTTTCACACCAAGAATCTGTGTAATCTCATCACGACGACTCTGATTCACACTCCTACTAAAGACCACATCCGTTTTGCTTAGATTGACCATCTGACCCGATGCTCTCTCGTATTTACTAATAATATCAGCCACCATAGAGCATTCTTGCACGAACTCTTTTGAGAACAAAATACTATCATCTCGCGAAAAATAGATGAGACACCTCCGAGCACCTCTACAAATTTTCGCACCATGAATCTTCTCGTTCATTAACGGACTTTAGAAATAAGAGTGGAAAAAGCATCAGCACACAATAAGAATAAATAAGGGGAGATAGGGTCGCCTTGCCGAAGTCCCCTAGAAGGGATTAAAGAGCCCTGCATCCCCCCGTTGATCTTGAAAGTGAAAGATACACTCGACACACAATCCATGATTTTCCCAATCCAATCATCACAAAAACCCATCTTCTTCATAACCTTCTCCAAGAAACACCATTCCACCCTGTCATATGCTTTACTCATGTCAAGCTTCAACGCACAAAGACCCTCAACATTGCTATTCTTCCTCTTCATCGCATGAAAAATCTCAAAGGCCACCAGAGCATTGTCCGTAATCAAGCGCTTAGGGACAAAAGCGCTTTGATTCGGAGATATAATAGAAGGTAACACCACTTTGAGCTTGTTAGCAAGGGTTTTGGATAGAATTTTATAAAGCACATTACATAAACTAATCGGACGAAAGTCCGTCATTGCTTTCGGAGTAGCGCACTTATGCAGGGTGGTACTTACGATCTATGATAAGGTATTTTCTACATCACTACCTAGTGGCTCCCTATACATAATAAAAGAATAATAATTAATCACAATTCAACCAGTTTGTTCCATGCTTCTAACAAAAATTAGTTCAAAACACCTCTTTTCCATAATCAAACAAGATACTGCGTGGCTAAGTGCTTAGAAATCTGGAGATATAACTCAAGAGGGGGGCACCAATGCCTTCAAGGACTTGCTAGGGCCTCAGTACCCAATAACAATGTGCAGGGCGCACTCAAAAGTTTGGAACAACTAACACTAATATATACCAGATGCAGCAGTATCTGAATGCATCATTGTTAAGTCTCAGATTCACTCCGTGTTTCTCTGTGCTGATGGATACCTCTTATGCTTCTAAATCTCAGGTCATTGGTGTAAGCTCGGAAATCCGGAACTTCATCTGGTATTGCCATTTTGCCTTCAAGCATGTTCACCACCTCAGACATAGTAGGTCTTTCAGAAGCGGCAGCATTGGTGCATATGAGAGCCACATTTACTATTTTTTCGGCTTCTTCTATGTTATAGTTAGACCCCAACCTTTGATCAACAAGTTCCAAGTAATTACCACTCTGCTGTAAATGACATGCCTGCAATGGAAGTAGAAGCTAATGTCAGAAAGCAACCAGAATAAAGGAAATGAACTAGGACACTTTGGAAAAAAGAATTCCATACCCAATCTAAAAGACAAAAGAAGTCATCAGTTGGCACATAACAGCTATTGCTCCTTCCGCTGATAATTTCCAATGTCACTATTCCATAACTATAGACATCAACCTTATAGCTTAGGTGACCCCATATCGCATATTCTGGAGCCATGTATCCACTATATAGACACAACAAAGGAACACCAGTCATTCCATGAAGTTATTTGCTCAAATCAAAGTCTAATATGCATCAAGGCATGCATATTGTATGACCACTTTTAAGTATTTAATTGCTTACATCAACAACCCGTTTGATAGGAGATACTAACTAGCGGTAATAATAATGGAATTATATGTGATTTGCAAGGAATATCCCTTTTGCATTACCATGCTTTCTTCACAGAATTTCATTCCATTCAATACTATCTCTAAAGTGGTTATGCGGAACTTATTGGAATTCAACCTATCTAAACTTATTGGAACTTATTGAAGTTCATTTTATAAGGTGTTAAAACTTATCTGAATTTATCTAACTCATTAAATCTGAAACTTATTTAATAAGGTGAAGAGAACGCATCCTGAATAGTATTGGGATTTTGTGAAGAAATCACAATTACAGGGGTGGACAACAATCACCATGGATATTGACTGGATACTTTTTACGCAAAAACTAATTAAATTATTACCATTACCACCATTTATAACCATCCACCCTAGGGGTCGCAAAGGTACTATGCATATGTTTGTAATAAGATAAGAAATACAATGCTGAGGGAAAGGGGTGTGTGTGGTGATATTTCTTCACAGAAAACAACTCACATTGTTCCTGCTACTCGGGTGCTAATATGGGACTTGTCATTCTCACCAAGCCTAGCCAATCCAAAGTCAGAAATTTTGGGATTCAGCTCTTGGTCAAGCAGTACATTTGTAGCTTTAATATCCCTGTGAACAATCCTGAGTCTTGAGTCCTCATGGAGAAAAGCCAAACCTCTAGCAATTCCTAGACATATTTTAACTCTTGTTTGCCAGTCCAGGAAAATCTGACTTTGTCCACGAACTAAAAGCATATGCAAATGACCTAAAATCAACCAGTAATTAAAAATAAGGAATGATGTTTATCTTGAGCACAATTTAGTTAACCTACCTAACAAAGCACTGGCAAGACTATTGTTTTCCATGTATTCATATACTAACAACAGCTGATCCCCTTCGACACAAAATCCATGCAGCTTCACAAGATTTTTGTGCTGCAGACAAGAAATCATGCCAATCTCATTGAGAAATTCATGATTTCCCTGCTTTGATTTAGATGAAAGCTGCTTCACTGCTATAAGAAATACAATCCCTGCCAGTCAATTCATCATCAGTTTTTGTTTAATTTCAATTAATATGAGGAAAAATTGTCAAAAATAAGCCAACCTTTGGCCCGTCCGCTAAAAATAAGTCATCTATTCGATTATCCCTGAATAAGTAAAACTATAACACTCTTCTGTTTTTAACAAGTCAAAACCGATTATGGCCTATTGTTAATCTTTTCAACAGGTGAAAATGACACGTGTCACTATTTTATTAGATGTTTTTTTTATTTTAACTTAATTCTTTAAAAAAAAAAACCTTCTCCCTCCTTTCCCTTCTCTAACCAACCTCCTTTCCTCCTTCCCACCATCTCACCAGCCACCCCTCCCCCACCCTACTGCCACCACCCCTCCCTCTGCTGCCACCGTGCCACTACAAACAAAGATTTGATTTAGCTTAAGCATAGAAGTATGAGAATTACAAATAGTAATTTGAATATGGGTATGTTCCATTTGTCCCAATCTTAGTGGGATTTATGAAAGATTCGATTTTTGTTATATGGGATTTGTGTGAAAATGATATCTAAGTAGAGTAATTTGATTTAGCTTAAGCATAGAAGTATGAGAATTTCCTGGTATCAAGAAGGATGATTGAGATTGCACTTGGGTGAGATTTTAGGGAAGAGAGGTGATGGTGGAATGTTGGGCTGTGTTGAGATCTATGCAACACTCTGTTTCATTGACTTTAGTCAATTACTTTGGCTGCAGTCAGATTTTGTATGAGAAACGTTTTTCGCGCTGCACATTGACTGTAATGTGGTGAAACTAATTCTGTTTTCAGAAAGGGATTTTCGAAGCATGGGGTGGGGGTTATGGTGATGGTGGTGAATTATTTTCTGGTGAGGGAGGTCAAAAGGGAACAGGAAGCAGGGGAGGGGTTTGTTTTTATTATTTTTTATTTTTAAAAATATTTTCTGGCCAAAAAATATAATATTAATAATTAAACAATTAAGGGAAATTGAACTCATTTGACTTGTTAAAAACAGAAGGGTATGAAAGTTTTACTTATCTAGGGATAATCTAAGAGATGACTTATTTTTAGCGGACGGGCCAAAGGTTGGCTTGTTTTTGACAATTTTTCCTAAATATTAAGAATAATGTCATCGAGGACCAAAATACCTTGTAAACAGGTCCAAAACCACCTTCACCTATTTTGTTCGAGGGATTGAAGTTATTTGTGGCGGTTTTGATTTGGTTTAATGTATACCCACCAGCTTGTAATTGCAGTCCTCCAAGATCTGTCCATGAGAAGGGTCGCACTTCTCAGCGTCCAAAAATAGTACATAACTTTCAGCTTTGAAAAATTACAATTTCTATACAGTCCATAGTTCCTTGCCAAAGCATTTATAATATTGTAGAGAAGCCTCTTTTATGTTCGATCCCCAAGATGAAAAAGTCTGGCATGAAGTTTGCTAGGATGGTATAATGACATGCCTTGAAACTTTCATGGTAATGGCAGATACGGTAGTCCAGAATCCTCACTTTTGCAGGACAGAACTGCAGAATGTGTCCCACAATCCTCGACTTGATCATACTCCCTCCGTTTTTATTTAATTGTTACCGTTCACTTTGGGGGAAAACCAAGGAAATTGTGCAAAAAACAAGGAAGAAGTACAAAAAAAGAATGTTTGGTTTTGGGAAAATGTAAAAGAAGCATTAAAATATTGTGGAAGAGAGAAAAATAGGGTAGGTGGGAAGGTTTTGGGTAGATTATTAAAATGGGTGGTGGGGTATATGAGGTAGAAAAGTAGAAAAAGTTAATGTGATAGGTTACCTATAAGGAAAAAGTGAAAGTGTAACAATTTAAAAATAAGCCAAAAAAGGAAAGCGTAACAATGAAAAAAACGAAGGGAGTATTTAGTTATCAGTGAACTAACAACCGTTACCCAACCTTGACGACCAAATGGGGCTCAGTTCAATAAAGAAATACTTCATCCGTTTCTTAATACTTGCAACATATGAAGATGGCACAACAACCAAGAAAGAGGAGAGAGAGTGAAGCATGCCCATATCGAGCCATATGATTTATAAAGTAATCTTTTCTTTGTGTAAGTATTTACCCAAAAGAGAAATGTTGCAAGTATTGTGAAACATCCCAAAAAGGAATATGTTGCAAGTATAAAGAAACGGAGGAAGTACTATAACACTGAATTCACAATACCACGGTGGTCGCTAAAACCAGCACTTCTTGTCAGGTTATTTGAAATATCAGGTTGTAAATGATATAAATGCTGCAATCATTACAACTTGCTGCCAAAACAAAAATTCCTTACCATCACTTGTTGTCCTGACTCTGAAGCATCCTTTCCACCAGACAATAATAAGCAAACCCAAGACCAGAAACAAAAAGGAGACGATTCCTACAGAGATATAAACAATTTTTTTGTTCCTACCACTGGAGCAGCGTCTGAAAACTGTAAAAGAGACACCAGTATTAGAAGAAACCGAACAGGCAACTTTTTTAATGCAGAGACTGTTGCCTGCAAATAAAGATATAGCACTGGCGCTAATCAATAAAAATTTGAACTTCATTGACCGTAGAACTTGAAAAAAATTCTTATATGGTGGAAGCAAGGGCTAAGTTCAGGGTATAATATTGTTAGCCAGACCCAAAATGAATTTCATTGAGAGGTGCAGGCAGTATTAGATCAGTACATATGCATCATATCTCAGCCACTTTACAGTTGCACATCAAACATTTCATGCAGTGCCAAATAAAGCATATCTCACTATCCGTTTTTGAGCATGCCTATCTACTAAGCAAAACAAAATAAAAGGGATCTCATAAGACAAATCTATGACATATCCAAGAAAAATTTACATTGTACGGTAGTTTGAGATAAGCAATATATCATGCAACACAAAAAGTAAAAACTTATGCATCAACAACATAATTGTGACGTAAGTTTTGAGGAGGGAGAACAGATTACAAGATGAAGAGAACTTTTGCACAGATTTAGGGTGCCACAGGATATTTAAGTTCATATTTCATACTATGCAGGAGAGATGCGATATTTTAGTCACTTACGAGGTCTTTAGAGTTGCTCCTAGCTGTGATTTATTAAAGCCCAGATTCTTAAATTAGTGGGTAGATCTTATAATGATAAATAGCAATTTCTAGCTCCCATGTACCAAACACAATTTCATTTTCCTGTCCGAGAATTCTAAAGCTGAATGCAATTATCTACTTATAATAAAGCACACTAGAGGTCCAAGTGACTAAACGAAATTCCTTAAATTTCAGTACATTTGCTAGTGACAATGTACCTAACACGATTTCTTGAATTACCAAACACTAGAGGAGTATACATGTGTGTGTTAGAGGAGTATACATGGCTGTGTAGGAAGAAGCAATTTAAGTTTGATGCAAACGATGAGGCCCTCACCAGGATTGACAGAAATACTGAAATTAGAGGCCCGTAAACTCCTCTGGTAGGAATCCTTGTTGTCCCCCTACCAGCCCAGTTCAATCGGATCTCCAAAGAGTTGTTGGTCACAGTCGAATTAAACACTATGACTACTGGCTTCTCGGCACCGTGAGCCTTACCTTCAATGTTGAAATCCTTCTGCACTAATATGTCCTGTAGACAAACACACCATCAGGACAATCTGTGGCTAGAATTACATATGCTGCAGAGACAGCGAATTACCTGGATGTAAATGTCAAAGACACGGTTTCCCAGACTTTTATATGTTGTGTCGTTCGTGAACTGAATCTCTGCAAAGTGCAATTTTACAGTATAATTTCCATTCTCCAGGCAGTAAGCGAAATAAGTAAGTGTAATAGGAGAAATTCGTGCTGTAGCATATAAATCGGATAAAATGCTTCCACGTAAATTTTTCACATGACGTATACTTTGCAAATCATCATCATCCATGAAGTCACCAGTCGCACTAAATCCCCAATTGTTTCTATTGTTCCTGAAATATGTGGCGACGCCACCTCCAACAGCTCCATCTCCTTCATAGACATACTTTCTGTTTTCATCCTCTGCTACAAGATCATCTCCACCACAATTAACATGTAAAGAGCAACCATCTGCCAACAGAATTATAAAGTAAAACATCAAGACAATAAATTTAAGGTTGTCATCTTCCATAGTGAAAATAGTTGATCACTTTCTTTAATTGTTTCCAAAAATTTAGTCCTCTTTATCATGCCGCAATTTTGCTTTTACAAAAAATTTCTGCAACCTTATATCAGAGGCTTTTTCGATGGCGACATGGCATGTTGTTCGAACCATGTCTATGTTAACCTCATTATTGATCTCGTCTTTTCCAAAAAGGTTGAATTGGATCTTAAATTGGCTTGATAAAGTCATAGATAAATGTATAACTAAACACTAATGCTATTAAGGAAAGACTCCGCATTTGACACTCTTCAACCAAGGTCCATGAGACTCTTTTTAAGGAAATGGCGTCAATATCTACTATAAAGGAGCCTGAAGTTGGTAAATGTAATTTCTAGAGAGCAAGATGCAATTGCTGAAGGTTTTTCCTCTTCCTATGAGACCTCCTTCAGGAGAAGTTATATATCGTTTTACTATTGATGGTGTGAAGTGAATTTCATTTCTTTCTATGAGACCATTTGATATTGATGTGATATTCTTCTAAGTATGAAGGCTGATAAGTCTTGAGGTGTCGCACGATTGATATTGAATATTTTCACATTATTCAGGAAGATGTTACAATGATGAATTCAAAAACTTTAAGATTCTTAAGGATGGGGATCCAGTCAAGAAAATGAATCATATCTGTATTACATTAGATCCTAAGAAGGATGAGTTACTTGAGGTTGATGACGTTAGGCCGATTATGCAATCAAGGAATTTATTTTGCAAAGCACCTTTTGTTATTACATCAGATCTCAAGAAGGATATGTCACCTAAGGTTGATGACTATTAGATAATGGCTAAAATTTTCTTCCAATAGGACAATTTAATGCAGCAAACTCCAGAATCGCCCTTATGGCAAACGAGGAGGTTGGAGATTCAAAAAGGGGAGGATATTCAAGGAGTCATTTCAAAAATTTCCAACTTAACTTTAGGAAGGCTTATGACAGGGTCTGTCATCAGTGGATTTGAGATTACCTCTCCACATGACACTTTTATGTGTTAATTAATGGATGGTCCGCCTTTGTTCACTTCAGTGGTTGATGTTTCAAGTAGAAAAGAAGAAAAGGAAAAGGGAGGCACGAAAAGGGGAAAAGACAAAGAAAGAAAAAAGGAAATTAGGTCAGAGAACCTTTAAGCTCTTGGTACCATGCCAGGATACGAGAGTAGTCCGTAATTAGGGATGTATTGTACATTTGTACTTCATTATACAAGACAAACAAAGTGTACTCCATTACACTGTAGTAAATTTTGACGCGGGTGTCCAATTGCACCCGTATCCGATACTCATACTTGTGTCCATGTAGCACAAATGAGAACCATATTGCTCGTTCATAAATGGAAATCAAAATTCGTAAAACAAAGACCAAACTCTTAAAATATCCTTATGCATCTTCTCGGAAAAGATACTTACATCGAGGGCAGTTAAAACTATCTGAACAAGGGAGCAGTCCTTTTCTACGTAGAAAAAAAGGAAGTCAATACATTAGCCTTTGGATGCACGTCAGAAACCTTAAGAATGCTCACAATATACAAAGTCCACGAATGAGGAACTCTAATTAAAAGTAATAACAATACGAGTAACTCACAAGCTGAAACCAGTAGAAGAGCTCCGGTATAAGTTTATGTTAAAGTTCCTATTTCAAGTAACAGGCAGAACCAAGAATGTCATACAACAACCAAACAGGTAGCACATAGCATAAACAAACTAATTCATGAGAGGTCAGAGGCTCACGTGTTTTGTCTACATGTGGGCTGCTCAGGATCTTGCCATGTGAAGTTATTGTAGGAAAGATCACTGCAAGCAATCATCAAAATGCAGTCACCTTCCTCTGATAAAATTTAAGTGACGAAAAGTATAGCCTAGTTACAGACTTACAGTCAAAACTAGCTAATCTCCAGTATCATTACAGGCTACAGAAACACAAAACACACCACCTATGGTTAAAGCTGAACTGCTAAAGTACAATGAGGAGAAACTCATAGCAACAGAAGTTCGGCAGTATTTGGAGATTCAAAACAAATTTGAACTAGTCAAGCCTCTTTCAGATTGACTAAGGATTGGGAGAGAGCTACACCATCTCAAGTGTAAACTTTAAAGTAGTCGCTGTCTATTTGAGTCTTTAAGGAGCCTTAAAGCTCCTCTCGGTCTAAATAATGTTAGTCATGTTGTACCTGTACAATTATTCAACTAAAGTTCAAAACTTTTAAGAACAAGAAATCTTATGTGCAGCACAGCCGAATTGAAGGACGGAGCACAACCGTGTTGGTCTGGCAAGATTTTAGGTAGATTCTGGAACAGTGGACCTGATGATGTTGGGTTTGAGGAGTTTCTGTTCGATATGTTCGTGTTACAATGGCACAACCATGTCAGTCGATTTGAAGAAAAGTGCATGTATTTGCAACTTTATTTGTTTCCCTTAGGGTTATATCTTATTGTATTAAGAGCAAAAAGATTTGAGTATTTCAGAGTAAGCACGGTGAGGCCAAGATCTGACTCCTGTGAGATCAATGAAGATCAGAGTGCCTTGTATTGACCATCACCTATTCGTTTTAACAATCCTAGTGCATTGTGGTGGATTTTCACCTGGTTGTGAGGTTTCCACGTAAATCTTATGCTCCTTACTGTTGAATTCTTGCATGAATTCAGCAGTATATTTATGTCTTATTGGAGAAATTAATGATTATAGCTCTGATAATACAAGAATGCAACTCCCAGATGTGCCTTCAAGGATGATATTCAGCAGGCTCATCACTCCTTTTGTTGCCAGTTTCCTCAGAGTGTATCGTAGGATTTGATGTTTCTTTTAAATTTACTCAGATAGAATAAGACAATTTTATTATTTCTCTGTAGCAGCAAATGGTAGGACAGGATCAAAACAGGATTCTGTGACATGCTTCAAGCATCATAGGGATTGTTTAAGGCGTAAAGTCTTTCATGATCATTACATAAATTTTTAAAATAACCCTAAAGGGAGAATCATAAGCCCCTGTCCCATGACCCAATCTATACATTGTGACGGACGCCCCATTTAATAATGCTCAAGAGCAGTTACATGAATTATTAGAACTTTCTCAAACATGGCGCTGAAAAGCAATTAGAAAAGAATGTCAACACATGAAAGAGGACTAAGTGAACTGCCAGGAAGCCCCTATAAAAATCGATTCACAACCAATATCAACAACTCCACAGGATAACTGCTTCTATGTGTTCATGATATTAGTCCTTAGTCCCAAGGGTAGAACTTACCCTAGAGTATACATGTATCAATAGCTTAATATAGTTTAACATAGCATAGCATTTTGGAGTTCATCTTCAAGAACAGCCTTTATAGTGGAGGTATCTTCCTTTGCAAATGTATCCACCTTTCTTGCCTGATTTGTATAAATGTATTTCTTAAAAGTTTGACGCTTTTTCTCCTTGAGCTAAATGCATTACTGGTGTGTTCATCACTTCATTATTCTACTCTCTATAAAAGTCGTCTTTGTTAGACATGATATTCAGTGTAGGTATCATTACTCCTTAGTTCTTACCATCGACGTTCTTACCATCAACGCTTGCTGTCAGGTCTTTAGGTTACTCACTCATAGGAATATAGGATACTTTTAAGTCAATAAACAACCAAGCTCCACTCCAGAAGAATTGTATTTTTCTCACTGTGATCATTTGTAAAAAGGAGAAATAAGAACATAAATTTGATTTGATTAAAAAGGGTCAATTTTCTTTATAGTCTTAAGACATGGAAGTTAAATAAGTTCTTTTATATTTATTTCACCACCAATATTAATAGTCATATGTTATCCAATAATTTTGCATGAAATTAGTTAATTAATCCGGAATTTTTCTTATTGATGCCCATAAATAATTAAAGGAAAAATTGTCAAGAATAAGCCAACATTTGGCCTCTCTGCTCAAAATAAGTCAGATTTTTTATATCAAAGTTCATGGGGGTTCCACACTTTTAATAGGTCTAGGTGACCATGGACTTGAACAATGGGTAAATTTTTTTAAAAATATTTTTTCTTTTGACTAATCTCTTTTCTCCAAACCCTTTTTCTCCCACCTCCACCCCCCTCTCACTCCACCACCACCAGACCACCTCCTCCACCCTTCGCTTACTCCACCACCACCAAACCACCTCCTCTAGCCTCTCATACTCCCTCCTCCACACTATAACCCAATACCCCACCCTAGCCCCACCCCCACCCACTAAAACCCACCGGAAACCCCCACTACTACTAGCACAGGCCTACGTGCAGCTGCAGGTAGCAAGTCTGAATGGATACCATCATGAAAATGTAGAGGTAACAATTGGCCATGATCCACAAAGGTACAAAACTGATGAGAATATGTGCAATGGCATATTTCGTGTAATTTTTTAGTGCTGAGTATACCTTCTACATTTGCTCCACAACACAAGGAAATAATTATATTGGGGCACAGCAACAATTATATCCAGAATCCAGATTGAAAGCAGATTAGGTGTTGAACAATTGCCCATATGTTGTTGTTGAGTGAAAATCAACAATAATAGACACATGTTGTAGAGCAAAAGCCGAAGTCAGAAAATCAACAACTGCATAATGTATGCATTAGAATAATAGTGTTTGTGGAGTCTAGAGAAGAGAGAGAGAGAGGGAGGAGGAGGAGGAGGAGGAGGAGAGAGAGTAAGGGAAAGAGAAGGACAAACCAGCAAGACACAGAAAAAAGGGCACGAAGGAGGTGGGGAGAGGTGGTTTCAGGGTGGGGGATGTTCGCAAGGGATGGGCGAGGAGGTGGTCGCAGGCGGTGGGTCGTAGGGGGTGGGGAGGGGATTTTGGGGGTTTAATATTTTAGAATTAAAATAAAATTAAAATTGAAAATTTAAACTAATGAAAAAAGACATGTTAGCGGTTTAACTACAATAACAGGGTGTTTAGCTGTTGAACCCATTAAAAGCGAAAAACCCTATAAGCTTTGATTATCCTAAGTTAATCAAAAGTTCAACTTATTTCGAGCAGACCGGCCAAATGTTGTCCTGTTCTTGACAATTTTTCCATAATTAAAAACAATACGACATAATTATTTCTACAGGCCAAGAGCTTCTAGATGTAAATTATATATCTTATTTGCATTAACCAAAGTTACTACTTTCTCTTCCAATTTGGTCTAGAGCTTTCTGTTATGCTACTAACATGAGAACTTTATGGCAGTGTATAGTTTCTCATCAATTAAGCAACGAGATAGAATCTCATCTTGCTCCAAAATAATAGAATAAATAATAAGCATTATCAAAAGTCTCATCGGGAAACTGGCTTCACTGCCATACAGGCCCATACTAGTCATTTTAAGTCCATGTTCAGCAAGATAGAGCAGCCTCAAGACCCACAAAAGTAAAAAAATACAGTGTCAAAATGTGATTTGGCTCATACTTTCTGCCAGAACAACTAAATCACAATTTTCAACTTGCAAAAATGAATGTAAACCAATATAAGAAAATAGCATGTTAACTATAGCATAAACTTAGAAGACTAGAGGAAAAAGGAAGTAAAAGGAATTATACTTAAAGAGGTGACATTCAGCAATACTAGTATGAAAACAGAGCTTACATGTGCCTTCCATCTTGCAACAAAGAAGAAGGTATGCTGCCACTAAGCATGTTGCCTGTCAAGAATCTGTCCACAAAAAGCAAATAGGCTTGCCACACTCATAATAGAACAGCATGAACATGCATCGGACATCATTACTGTGATTAACTACCACATATGCAGAATCGGCCATAGAAAGACAGCTGGCAAGTAAAGAAACTAGCTAAAATCTTGGGGGAGGGAGTGCCATAATACTTGATACGCCTCGACAACTTCATCCTCAGTAAAAGTACTTCTAAAATCTCAGGGACAAAAGGGGAGTTTCTGGAGATCATAACCTTCTTCACTCGAGCTCCGCTAGTATACTCTTATAACCTCCTAGAAAAATAAATGTATCTCAATCTTGGGGGTGATAGTTCGTTCAAGAACTAATGGAAAGATCTCTTCTCCTTGACTAAGGCGGCAACCCTAGCTTCTCTTCCTCTCGGTTATGGCTGATCAACCGAACAAGGAATATTCATTAACAAATCTGATTCTTCTTTGAACCATCACGGTTGCTTCTCCTTATTTTGTTCCGTGTTCCACTCTACTTCGCAGTTCTTTCTTGCACTTTCCTCACATATCGGCTGGTGAAACTTTTAATGAGGAAAGCATTTCTTTCCAATGATGCTCCGCTCATCTCTCTGTAAAAAGGTTTGATATCCACCTTGGAGACCTTGCTCATGGACCCAACGAGCGTGCGGTTGAGTAGATCCTTGTGCTAGAACATGGCCAATGATGATTGATGTGGTGGAGGCCGAAATCTGAAGTCTGAACACTAATGAAGCTGACCATGCTGAATGTGTCCAACATGACATTTACATATTACTGTTTTAGTCTTACATGGCAACGCTTAGCTCACATGGCAAGGTGGTCAATCATATTCTTGATCATGCTGAATTGTTGATACACTTTTTCATCTCAAAAAGCTATATTTTCTTCTAGAGAAGGGAAAGGAAGAAACTTCTGATTAGGTTTCCACTTTTAGAGGGTGTTTGGTATAGAAAAATTTGATGTAGGAAACGGATTCAAATAAGCGTTTCCATTTCTAATTGTTTGATATGAGTGTTAAGTAACAAATACCGTTTCCTAAGGGAAACACAATCCCCCCATTTGTTACCCTTATCAAACTAGTGGAAACAAATCACATTTCCTTCCTCAATCATAAACCTCTCAATTGTTTCCATTCCACTAGGATACCAAACAACTATTAAAGGTAACAATTATTATTTCCATTTCCCCTCCTTATCCAAATCCTTTCCATTCCGTTTCCATTAATTATACCAAACGCCCTCTTAATATATGATGGACTAGCACGGGAAAGTTTAAGTTGTAATTTCACATATCTCTTACACTTGCTCTTATTTTCTTGACATACGGCACATCGACACTCCCATAAATTAATTAAATTAGATACTTGTTGAAAGATAAAGATAAAATAACCAATACCTTCTCCCTTGATTGACAATTACACAATCAAATACAATGAAAAGTTGCAAAAAAGTTTGGGACTATGAATTCTGATTTCAAAGAGTCACTCACATAAACTTCAAGTCATTGGAACTCCCATCATCTGGATTTCTCCCACTAAGTTGTTGAAGCTAACATCTCTGCAGTTATTAGGACATTATTCACGAGGCAGTCAAATATGAGGAAGCATGGAGGAGCAGAAGTTCTCTAACAAGAAATATAAGAACACAAAGCAGTAATTGGTCACAGCAAATTAAATATTGAAAAAAAATATGTTGACCACTATGAATGCCATCTTTCCTTGAGTAAGATAGCTCCCAATGCAAAACACTATTTTATAGAAGATGCTAAAGTTTGAGAAACTAAAGATGGATTTTAGATAATTGGGTTCAGTTGTCCATTATTATGCAATAAAATAAGTGGAAAATAGTGGTGCGCCGCATTAGAGCTCAGAGGAGTTTACTATCAACTATCGTCTGCAATTTTGTCATTAGAGGTGTCAATTCAGTTCAACAGTTCAGTTATGGTTATATCCAAACAGTTCAGTTCATATCAGTTCAGTTTACAACAGTTAAAATTATTAACACTTCAGTTCAGTTAACAAACTTTTCAGTTCAGTTTAATTCAGTTATTTTTCTTTCCAGTTTCAATTCAGTTCAGTTGCAGTTTAAACCAGTTTTATCCGAACAGTTAAACCAACCAACGGTTGAATCCATAGCAGTTAAAACACATTGCAGTTATTTTCAGTTTCGTTTCAGTTTATTTCAGTTATTGACGAAAATCACATAAGTTTGACAATAATCGCATCGGTTCGATTAGAAGTTAGTCACATTCCTGTATTTGTTCGGGAAAAATGGAACTTCATGTCGGGTTTTGGCCAAATGTTTTTTCGAGTTCGGCTAAAATTAACGTGGCAAATAAGTGTAGTCCGACACTTGCCTCGAAAAAACCAGTTGTACTTCACAAAAAAGTGTATGAAAGTGACATCGATATATGTGTACAAGACTGATATATTCGACAATTTGGAATAAGACAATTTTATATAAGTCGATATTCAAACTTTTAGTTGTATGCAAATTAAATCATGTTTGGTTAAAGAGGACGTCTCATATCAGCATAAATTCTTATAAACTTCCTTGAAAGACGAGTTAGACATTTTTTAAAAAGTCGATTAGATCAATGTCTTATTCTAACTATATTAGATCAATGGATTAATATAACTATACTAGTCATTAAGCTCTATGCATTTTGGAAACTGAAAACATATAATCGACGTAAAATAAGTTAATAGTGGATTAGCTCAAGGTATCTATGTGAATCGATAAGTTAAATCAAGATAATAAGTTATGTTCAATTTGAAACTCATGTATCTTAGCCAAACTAAAAGAAATTGATATTAGATTAGATGAATGTATCAACTTAAGTCGGTAAAGTAATTGAAACTCAAAACATTTACTTAAATTGAAACATGTTGTTATTGGAATGAGTGTATTAATGAAGTCGATAAACTAATTCAAGATAATAATAGTACTCTACTTAAGTTAATCATCTTTAATTTGCATTCATTTCAGAACCGAAAACATCTAATTCAGTTGCAACAAATGTAGAAGAATGTAACTCAGTAGATTGGTTCAATATAACAATACACCAACAACAACAACAACAACAACAACAACAACAACAACATAGTTTGTTATAACATATGGGGAGGTTTGTTAAATTACTATATCGTTTTGCATATTAACAAGGTCTTAATTGACTAAATCTTATTGCTTATTAACAAGATCTTGATACGAAGCCTATAAGTATCGATCAAAAAAACATATGGCTTAAACCTCATTGATACAATAACACATCAATATAAGTATACTGTTATACTATAGTTCACGTAAATGACTATAATCAGAACATTAATTGAGCAAGTAACAGTTGTATAAGTAATATTTCAAGAACAAGAAGTATAGTTTCATAAGTAATGACCATAGACCAATATAACTAGTATAACTATTTACCGATTAACATTTATGCTTATTAAAAGATTTAAGATAATATTTCAAATATATATTTATATGATTGGTTTATCTCTTTAATAATATGAATATTTGTTATTCCCTAATTAATTTACCGATAAATGAGACAATGAGATATTTGACACATTCAAATATCGGTTAAATAAATGATATAAATTATGAAAATTTTAATTACTACTATAAATAATTATAATTATTATTTGAAAATGGATTTATAAGGTATGAGATTTGGGGTTTAGGGATTTAGAGCATGGGGTTTAGTTGCTTTGGATAATAATTTGGTAAGATAATCTGTTTTCTTAAGGCAAAATCTAAAACCATCTAATGAGCAAAATCTAAACCGTTAGATCATCTTAATCAAGGGCACACAAGAAAACAACACAAAGCACACAGCTCATAAATCTTAACCATTAGATACAAGCCACAAAACAAACTGAACCGTTAGATCGTCCTTAATCTATCACCTTCTTCCTCCTCTCTCTCCTCCAAACCCATCTTTCCATCCCAAAACTCCCACTCTTTTCCTCTCGTTATCTCGCTGCTCCCTCCCTCCATCCTCCTTGGCGGAATTCGGCCACCGCAACGCGGGCCACCACCGAAACCCTAAACCACTCCTTCTTTATCTCCTCCCTCTCATCCTCCCAGCCGCCATCGCTGCAACTCAACCATTAATTACAACTCAACCATCTCTCCAACCTTCAAATTAGGGTTTAATGTCGTTCTTTCCCTCTCAAAAAATTTGGGTTTATTACAGACGCATTTATTTTCCATTTATTTGGGTTCTCTTCTTCTCCTCTCTTGTTTCCATTTATTTTCCTTTTTGTTTTTGCCTCACTCACCTTTAAAACTGTTGAATTTCTTTGATATGAGCCAAAAAAAAATTATTTTCCATTTATTTGGGTTCTCTTCTTCTCCTCTCTTTTTTCCATTTATTTTCCTTTTTTTTGAGATATATTGTTCTCAAAGAATTGTTGTTGAGAGTTTTTTCCCATTTTTTTTGTGATCTATTATTGAAATGGTGGTCATATGATTGTTGGGTATGGTAGGCGGTGGTGGTGGTGCGACATTCTGGGCTGGCGGAGGTGTTGGTGGTGTCGTTGGGTTGGCAGTGGTGGTGGTGGTGGGCGTACAGTTGGGCTGGCGGTGGTGATGGTGGGCGTGTAGTTGTTAATTTCTTTGTAATTGTTGTATTTTGTTCGTTTTTTGGTTCAACACCAAGTATGTTCTTTATTGGAGGCCATGAAAGTGATGCTGAAGTTGAAGAATATGTACAAGAAGAAGATGAAGAAGAAGAAGTTTGTGAGGAGGATAAATTGTTTGTAAAGGCAGAAACTTTTGTTGTCAACTTCTACAAACAATTGAAGATGCAGAGGGAAGAATCTTGGAAGAACATTCATGGGTTTAATGAAAATAATTTAATTAGTTGATTAGTTTTTTTTTCCTTTTTGATTTTATTTAGATAGTATATTGGGGGGTTTGAAAATTTAAAGGTTTCAAAATATATACTTCCTCCGTTCCATAATAAGTGAAACACTTACTATTTTAGAACGTTTCAAAATAAGTGAAACATACCTTAAATGGAAAAAAGAAAGTGACAAAATGACAAGAGTACCCATCACAAACTTATGTGGTTTGCTTTTCTCTCTCCTCCGTTTGCTAATGAAAAGGGTATTTTATGACTTTTTGGCTTTTGAAAGTGATGTTTATTAAATCTTGTGTCCAATCCCTATGTTTCACTTATTATGGAACGGAGGAAGTATATAAATCACTTGTGATATTTCATCATATAATTTTCTAGGAATTATTGTCATTTTAGCTCCTAAGCTGACCTCCAAATCAACAAATGTGATGTATATACAAAAAATCAAAATGCTCATATATGGTTTTAGTTTGTTGCAGAAGATTTCCTATATCATAAATTACTTCACTTATTCAAAAACTTGTCTGTATCATGCATTATTGTTTAAGTACACTGTCGTGCCATTTAGCCTAAATTTAATTTGATTTGGTAACTTGTATGTGTATGATTTGACTCAAATTTAGAGACAATAAAAGAAATTTTACCACACCATATTATTTATCACAGCAGTAAATTTAAAGGTAATTTGTATTTCATTTGAAATTGTTTCTTATTTTAATTAATCAAATTGATAATTTTTGATGTTCTTATTTTTTTTGTTTTTGTACCCTCTAAATAGGAAGAGTTAAAATGGGCAGAACCCTTAATTGATATGGTTGTTGTTTACATTCATTCTTATTACTTTGCAATTACTCAAATTTTTGTTTTTTGTATGGTTAGAATAGTTCTGTAAAATCTAAATATTGGAGAATTATAAATAAAATGTCAATTTTGTCCTACTTTTCTCTATTTATAGATACGATTTTTAATACGGTAATTTTATGATAATGTCGATATATATATATATATATATATATATATATATATATATATATATATATATATATATATATATATATATATATATATATATATATATATATATTCAATCAATAATAGTATTAGTAAGTAATAGAGAAAATCATCTTAAAGGGGAGCTTTAATTAATTTATAGTAAGTAATATGGTGTTTATAGTTACAAAATAAACAAACTTATATCTGAAATAAAGTTATACTTCCTCCGTTCCATAATAAGTGAAACATAGGGATTGGGCACAAGATTTAATAAACATAACTTTCAAAAGCCAAAAGGTCATAAAATACCCTTTTCATTATCAAAAGGAGGAGAGAGAAAAGTAAACCACACAAGTTTGTGATGGGTATCCTTGTCATTTTGTCACTTTCTTTTTTCCATTTAAGGTATGTTTCACTTATTTTGAAACGTTCTAAAATAGTAAGTGTTTCACTTATTATGGAACGGAGGAAGTATATCGTTTGATGGATTTGTTGAAATTATCAACTTATCATGAAATATAGCTATAATGTCATAAATTCATATATTAATAATAAAATTATCATGATAGTGACAGTATATCATAAAGTTGGGTAAAATTTAAATTCAGTTTGGAGTATAAAATCAGTGAACTTGACATATTTGAAAATCATCAAGAAATTAAGTTATATGTCATAAATTCAAGTACTAATAAAAAATTATCATGATAAAATTTGTATGTGAATTGGAGTACTATCATGAATTTGAGTAATATGTGAATTCGGTTCGGGTACAGTTAAAAATCGGTTTAAATTGGTTTCAATTCGGTTTCGGTTTCGGTTTGAACGTTCGATTAATTCGATTCGGTTGATTGATCGACTTTTCGGTTTTCACGCTTATTTTCGATTCTGATTTGTTTCGATTCGATTGCGGTTCGGTTTCGGTTTTACAGTTTATTTCAGTTTCAGTTCAGCATATTTCAGTTGATTTCAGTTACAATTACTCCCGGTTCAGTTTAATTCAGTTCAAATTTCAGTTGTTTCAGTTCAACCAGCAGTTCATTAACCAAATTGACAGTTCTATTTGTCATGGATAAAAAAAAAATAACACTTTTGTATATAAGCTTTCCACTGTACATGTTATGGACGAGCTGGTAATACAAACTGCCTTAATGGAAGGAACTTTGAGAATTTATTGAGTTGGTTTCCTTAGAGTTCCCATGAAAAAAAGCAGCATAAGAAAAAGGAAGAAGATTTTAAAGAAGAACAGGATCCTAGTCATAAATTATATAGTACTAACAAAACAGACCTTTGAGGGTAAAAAAGACAACAATGCATTCCACTTACGTCATATACTTGAATGCCTAACACAATATTACCTTAGATAGACTAAGTTAACAAAGGCTAATAGCATTGATCAGAAGAACACTTTATTCCAATAAATCAGGAAGAGGAGCTAGATCCTTATTTGTTAATCTGTACCCCAAAACTTTCATCGACTTGATTGAGTTGAATAGGTATAGGATCGAAAAATAATTGGCTCTTTCACTTATGGCTTGTAAAGTTCCACTAAAGTAAATATGAAATATTCTCATAATATACTCCCTCTCTCCAAAAACAATCCTCAGACTATCCTGTTTGAGATGTCCCAAAATTAGATACACACTTCCCTTTTTGAGTAAACTTAGGCCCTGTTCTTTTGGACTTATTTTCAGCAAAAATAAGTAAAATTAAGTTCAGTTCAGCCAAAATAAGTTCAGTTCAGCCAAAATAAGTAAAAATAAGTTCAGTTCAGCCAAAATAAGTAAAAATAAGTTCAGTTCAGCCAAAATAAGTTCAGTTCAGCAAAAATAAGTTCAGTATACTATAATGTTGTAATTAGTATATTTGTTTTCAATATTACTATTAATATTGTTATTATTATTAATATTATAATTATAATAACGCTGAATTTGTAATTATTTTTAAATTTTTTATTTTTTTATTTTTTTTATTTTTTTATTTTTTTATTTTTTTTTTATTTTATATTTTTATATTTTTTTTTATATTTTTATTTTTTATTTTTTTTAATTTTTTAATTTTTTTATTTTTTGTTGTATTTTTATTTTTTTATTTTTTTTTATTTTTTTATTTTAATATTTTATTTATTTATTATTTAGTAATTATTTATTATTATTTTTTTTTTATTATTATTATTATTTTTTTATTATTATTATTATTATTTATTTTTTATTATTTATTATTTAGTATTTATTATTTATTATTTATTATTTATTATTATTATTATTATTTATTATTTATTATTATTTATTATTATTATTATTTATTATTTATTATTATTTATTTATTATTTATTTTTTTTATTATTATTTATTATTTATATTTATTATTATTTATTTATTTATTATTTATTATAATTATTTATTATTATTTATTATTATTATTTATTATTTATTATTTATTATTATTTATTATTTATTATTATTATTAATTTTTATTTTTATTAATTATTTATTTTATTATTATTTATTTTATTATTATTTATTATTTATTATTATAAAATAATAAAATAATAATAATAAGTATTGATAATATTATGTTAATATTTATTGATTATTATAATAATAAGTATTGATAATATTATGTTAATAGAGTTTAGTTCAAAAAAATAAGTTCGGTTCAAACCAAAATAAGTTCGGTTCAAAGAAAAATAAGTAAAAAATAAGTTCGGTTCGGCGAAAATAAGTAAAAATAAGTTCAGTTCAGCCAAAATAAGTTCAGTTCAGCCAAAATAAAATAAGTTCAGTTCAGTTCAGCCAAAATAAGTTCAAAAGAACAGGGCCTTACTCTTCTCTCTCCATCTCAACTCATTCTCTAACTTTAATTCCTCTCCATATCCACTTCCCTTTCCTATTGAACTTCTATTATAACTATTAATCTCCGTTCCAAAACAAAGGATGAAGATATTTTGGGATATAAACATATAGCTAATGGAAATATAAGATAGATCATAGATGATACAGTAGCCAATCAGGAAAAGGAATACACAAAGGGAAACGAAGAAAGAAGTAACCTCTCAAAATAAAGTACTCCCTCTGTTTTGCAATAAGCTTAGCACTCGCTAAAAATGGACGGTTCACAATAAACTTAACATGTGCAAATATAACTTATTTGGGGATTGTTTTCTCTCTCTCTCTCTCTTTATTACCACATGTGGCCACTTTTTTTCCTATCTCTCTCTCCACTTTCTTGTTTTTGTGCAACTCCAAATGTTAGAATTATAGCGAAATGGAAGTAGTAAGTTATTCACTCTCATACAATCATAATTTCCAAATAAACTCTTAAAGAAAATCCTTAGTAGTTATAAAATGAAACTATAACAAACACAGTTATTTCTCCCCAAAAAAAAAACACACATAGTTATTGCATCTATGCAGGAAAGCAATAAGGGAGAACTATAATAATGAAATGAAGTGGCTAAAAGCATTAAACAAGGGAGGGAGGGGGGAGACGAGGAGAGGAATCAAAAACAAAATAAAGTCGGTAACAGTAGGGTAATATCAAGAAACAGGAGTCAGTCACCTGATGTTCAGAAAGCAAATGTTTCCGAGTACAAGGGAGACCACTGACCACCTAAGCTAACTAGCAAACAAGATATTACGGTTTAGATTTTTTTTTTTTTGATAATATATATACAGAACAGGCCTCCCTCCTCTTTTACCAGATTATTTTATTGTAAAAAACAACTAAAAAATCTTAATCTTGCAAAGTAATTTCAAAAATACGTTATCACTGCTTCAACATTATAACTCAGAGAATGTTGTGACGAATCAATGGGCAAGTTTTGACTACTAATGCCAGATGAGGCCTACTTTGAGATGAGCATAGTAGAGTTTAAAACCCACAGCACATCACGCTGACAAAGGGAGAGACAGTCTAATGTGACTGGCCCTGAAAAATCTGTGACTACAATCAGTCAGCATTTGCAACCCTGGGGTCAACCATATGTCAAAAACATGCCATAACCATATTCCTCTGGTTAAAATTTTATCTGTATTTTTGCCACAAAGACTAGCAAACTTGCCACACATGAGTTCATAGTATAAGTTCCAATTTTTACCAGCAATAACTTACAGCATTTTTATATACTTCATTTTCCATAAGTACGCAGGAAACTCTCCAGCAATGTTACAATTCCTCAGCACACTAGCAATCCAAAAATGACCAATATAATGAGAAAAATAGATAAAGACATTTGGTTTTATAGTACAAGGGGTTAACATACAGTTGTACTAGGCCAGGCATATTGCGCAGATCCGGAAATTCCTGTGTGGATCCATAGATGTCACTTATTCTCCTGTAAATTAAGAAATCCTTCAAGGTATTACATAACTGAAAAACAGTGTTAAGATGCCATAGTGTATACCATATACTCACAATTCAGATAGTCCATTCAAAGAGGATATTGCTGATGGAATAGGCCCCTGAAGCCCACTTGCATGCATTTCCCTACACAGATGCAGAGTGAGCACATCAGCACCCAAGTAGAACACCACAAAGCAGCTGCTTTTGGTCAATGAGCGAGAATCTTACAATCTGTTAAGCTGCTTCCAATCTTTTATATAATCTGGTATAACTCCATCGAAGTTATTATCATTAATCCGACTGCATTAGAAGCAAACGGAACATCTAAATGAGGCAGAAAACATTGTACTTAGGAGATGGTTTACAATTTTTGTAAACTTACAAATCTGTCAAGTTCTTCAGGCGCGCAAGTGCTTGAGGCAGTGTTCCACTTAAATGATTTGACGACAGCACTCTAAAATGCATACCAGAAGAGAGAAAGTATATGATCTAAACAGATGTATCAAGAATACTTATTGGTTAAAAATAGAAAGTTCGCAAAAAAAATCTCTGCTATAGACATGATGTACTTACAACATCTTCAAGTTCATTAAGTTCCCAAGCTCATCAGGAACTTTGCCAGTAAATTGATTGTCCCCGAGATTCCTGGAAAGAAAACAATATGTAATGAACCAACTTGGAGATATAATAACACAAGAAAGATGGAAGCTTTTTAGGGGAAAAGGATTAGTATATTACTGAAAACAAGGCTACAATTTCCACAGCTTTCGAGGATCTGGGTTCCTCCCAATACAAGCCAATGCTCAATAATTTTCTGAATGCCTTTCTCCTGCTGCCCTACCTCTACTTATAGGCTAGTCCTAGGAATATTCTTCTGCTAACGGTATTATTCAATCAAAAAGGACAAAACACTGAAATAGACAAAATAGCTGATTTGCCAATCATTTCCAGCTCACTGAATTCTTCTAGAACTTCCTTCTCTACTGATTTACTGAAGTGCCCTTGGGTCTCCTTGCATATGTGAACCTTAGTGGAGGAATAGGTGTGTTCATGACATTACCGGCCGCCCAAAGTTTCACCTTGTCCTCAAGGTGGAAGGTAGGAAATCTTTGTTGCAGTGAAGAGAAATCTTCCCAAGTAGCTTCATTCTCTGGTAGGCCTTGCCATTTAATGAGGACTTCCATCACATCTTCATGGTTAGGTGCACCATAGCGAACATTCAACAGTGCCTCTGGTTCTACCAGCAGCTCCAAGTCAGAAGAGAGCTGATTAGGTAAGCTGGTGGGTAAGGAGGTGCTGCCCAGGGGCTCGTTTGAGTTGCGAGACATGGAATACTTGGGTGAAGCTTGCTACTAGGGGGTAAGTTAAGCTTGTAAGCTACTGGTCCCACCCGCTCAGTGATCTGATATGGCCCATAGTATCGGGCTGCCAATTTCTCAAAGGGACGATTGGCAAGAGACTTTTGTCGATATGGCTGGAGTTTGAGATACACATAGTCGCCTACAGCGAGTTGCAATTCTCTCCTCTTTTTGTCAGCCCAATATTTCATTTTCTCGCCGAGCTCTCACAAGATTCACCCTCAAATCATCTAAGATGGCATCACGCTCTTGAAGGTGGGTGTCCAAGGAATCTACTACTGTCTCCGCCCATTCCCCACCCGGATTAGTGGTGGTGGGTCTCTCCCATAAAGGGCCTTGAAGGGTGTCATTTGAGTAGAGAGATGAGGGGATGTATTGTACCAGTATTCGGCCCATGGAAGCCATGAAGCCCACTGCCGTGGCTGCCCATTCACAAAGCATCTCAGGTAGGTCTCAAGGGCTTTGTTGACGTTCTCGGTCTGTCCATCCGTTGTGGATGATATGCAGTGCTTCTCTTGAGATCAGTTCCCTGGAGTCGGAAAAGCTCTCGCCAAAACACGCTCATAAAAACCTTATCACGATCAGACACAATTGAAGCCGGGAACCCATGAAGGCGTACAATTTCCTTCACAAATACTCCAGCCACTGTGGCGGCTGTAAACGGGTGCTTGAGTCCCAAAAAATGAGCAAACTTAGTAAACCGATCAACTACAACCAGTATGGTGTCAATCCCACGAGAGCGGGGCAATCCTTCTATAAAGTCCATTGTTACGTCTTCCCAAACTTGGGATGGAATGGGTAATGGTTGGAGTAAGCCTGGGCTTTGGGTGGAAGCTTTGTTCTGTTGGCACACCTTGCAAGCTCGAACGTAATTGGCTACTGTTTTTCTCATACCAGCCCAGTACCATTCCGATGCCATACGAAGATAAGTCTTGAGATCCCCGAGTGCCTCTCCACTAGGCCCATCATGATAGGCTTTAAGTAGGTCCTGAATGACAGAAGATTTTGGTGGCAGCACAATCCGGCCTTTGTACAATACCCGACCGTTCTCTAAAGTGAAGCCCACCATGGGGTGCACGCCTGCTTCCAGGTCCTTACTGAGCTGCTGGATGTAAGGATCGTGGGCTAATTGGCTTTGGATGGCCTCCCAACTTGGCCCACTGGCCGAAATCAAATTCTGCAATTCTGTTTGGATTGGGCTCTTTCTTGAAAGTGCGTCTGCCACCCGGTTAGCAATACCGGGTTTGTATTGGATCTCGAAATCAAAGCCCATTAATTTGCTAACCCACCGCTGGTATTCGGCCCCAACTTCTCGCTGCTCCATGAGGAATTTTAAGCTCTTTTGATCTGAGCGAATTACGAATTTTCGGCCCAAGAGATAATGGCGCCATTTTAGGACAGCTAGGACAATAGCCATAAGTTCCTTCTCATAGATGGATTTAAGCCGACCACGGGGGCCCAAAGTGTGGCTGTAGAAAGCGATGGGTCGGTGGTTTTGCATAAGTACTGCCCCTAGCCCGAACCCTGAAGCATCTGCCTCGATAATAAAAGGCTGGGAAAAATTTGGCATAGCGAGGACAAATTTGGCATAGCGAGGACAGGGGCTGCCACCATTGCCTTCTTCAGTAACTCAAATGCAGAAGTGGCCTCTTCAGTCCAACGGAAGTTATCCTTTCTCAACTGGTCAGTCAGTGGGGTGGCGATTTTGGCGTAATTTGCCACAAATTTACGATAATATCCCGTAAGCCCAAGAAAACCTCTAAGCTCCCTGATGTTACGCGGCTTAGGCCATTCCACCATTGCACTTACCTTAGCAGGATCTGCAGCAACTCCTTTTGAAGATATGACGTGACCCAAATATGCGACCTGGTATTTTCCGAACTCACATTTGCTATAGTTGGCATATAACCGATGCTCAGCCAAGGTGTGTAAAACCTGCTCCAAGTGGTCAGTATGGGTCTGCTCATCGGGACTGTAAACTAAGATGTCGTCGAAAAAAACCAAGACGAACTTGCGGAGGAGTGGCCTGAAAACCTCATTCATGAGAGATTGGAATGTCGCCGGGGCATTAGTGAGCCCAAACGGCATTACCAAAAACTCATAGTGGCCTTCGTGTGTACGGAAGGCCGTTTTGGGCACGTCTTCGCATCGCACCCGGATTTGATGATACCCGGATTTTAAGTCCAACTTTGAGAATACCCTTGATCCATGCAACTCATCGAGCAACTCATCGATAACCGGTATTGGATACTTGTCGGGGATAGTTTCTTTGTTTAGAGCACGATAATCGACGCAAAAGCGCCATGAACCGTCTTTTTTCTTCACAAGGAGGACGGGGCTAGAGAAGGGACTTGTAGATGGTTGTATTATTCCGACAGCAAGCATGTCTCGACCGCGTTTTCGATCTCGTCTTTCTGCACTTGGGGATAACGGTATGGCCTTACCGATACTGGATTACTCCCATCCTTCAATAGGATGCCGTGCTCTTTGCCTCTTACTGGTGGCAAACCCCCTGGCATCTCAAAAACCCCCTTATACTTACAAAGCAAGGGTTGCAAGAAACTTGGAATGGCTACCTCATTCTTCTCTGTCTTCCCATTGTCATCTTCCCTGCTTCGCTCTATTTGGTTCATTTCAACTAATATCCCCCTGCCTTCAGATCTCAATGCTCGAATCATGGCTTTCAAGGAGATGCGTGTTCTGTCAAGGGATGAATCTCCTTGTAAGGTCACCGTTTCTTTCCCAATCCGAAATTTCATCACTTGTGATTTCCAACAGGGTGACTAATCCCAATTTTTCCCAATACCGAACGCCCAATATAACATCGAATTCCCTAACTCCAAGGGTAAAAATCCTCCCTCAAAACCCGCACCTTGTAACTCCAACAAAACTTCTCTACATTCTCCTCTTCCGTGCACAAGCAGCCGCCCGTTCCCAGAGAAACCCCAAAATCGCATCTCCCGACACCGGTATTCCCAATCTCTACCACCGCTAAGGATATGAAATTATGGGTCGCACCCGGATCTACCATGACTATCACGTTGTACCCGTTAATCCTCCCTACTAACTTCATGGTTTTAGGGTTGAGTTAGTCCCATTCTGAGAATTAAGAGAGATTTCGATGGGATTTACCTCGGGGTTGCCTCGACAACTTGGTCTAAAAAGTCTTCCCGAGTTGAGTCGGGAAAATCTTCGCCTTCTTCCGCAATTAGCACGCCGATTTCTTTTCTTTGACAACGATGGCCCCGTGACCATTTATCGTCACACTTAAAGCATAAACCATTTTCTCGTCGGAACGTAACTCTTGCTCCGTCGGCGACGTACCGGTGGTGTTGGTTTGAGATTGGATGACAGCCCGCAGGTTTGGTTGGGTTTAGAAGTGTGGTAAAGGTTCTGGTAAAGTGAGTGGTTGTTTTTGGGTAAGTGTTTGGACTATTTTTTGTGGTGCTTTGGGTTAAGTTGGGGAAGAGAGAGGTGTGGGCCTTGGACCCCGCCGGCCCAATTCCGAATTTTGTCCCACTTAGCTTTACTTCGCCTTCGAGCTAAGTCCATAGCCCGGTCAAGATTAAGAGGGCCCAGCAAGTGGACTTCCGCTTTAATATCTTCTTTCGACCCATTAATGAACCGGGCCATTGCTATGGCCTCGTGTATATGATCCAATGGTGCCGCATACTCAATAAATCGTCGCTTGAAATCGGTCACCGATCCCACTTGCTCCACGGCCGCCCACTTGCTCATGGAGGGAGCCTTTGTGGGTGTACCTAAACCGCCGGGAGAGCGAAGGGTTTTCGCTTCGTCCCACCTAAGGCACCGGCCTCCGGCGGTTTTCCCACCGGTACCACGCTAGGGCATCGTCCTCCAAAGCCACTATCGCCGCTTCTATCTTTTCTTCCTCCTTCAACTCGTAGAAATCAAAGTATCTCTCCGCCCTAAGTATCCACCCGTCGGGGGTTCGACCCGTCAAAGAGAGGCATGTCAAGTTTGCGGTACTTCCAGTTACTCCCACCACTTTGAAAGTGGTTTCCCCGTTTTCCAAGTCTAAGTTATTCTCAAACCCAAAGTGGGGGTCCTTCTCGTGATTTCGGCTCTCTTTCCTTCGGGAAAGAAGACAATGTTGAACGCACCTCTTCTATAAATTTTACCCGTCAGGCAGCAAAAGTAGAGGCCAGAGGAGAGATTTCTTCTCTCGGCGCCTTCATAGAAGTTTCGGTGCTCCCTTTTAGTCCAAGAAGCCCCCGTTGCAAGGCTTCCTTAATAGATGCAATGTCTTGCTCTATCATCTCTACTCTCGGTTGGGTCGTGGGTGGTGCCATGGTGGTTCCCGTGTTACGGCTCGATACCAAGTTAGTAATGAACCAACTTGGAGATATAATAACACAAGAAAGATGGAAGCTTTTTAGGGGAAAAGGATTAGTATATTACCGAAAACAAGGCTACAATTTCCACAAACTTTCGAGGATCCGGGTTCCTCCCAATACAAGCCAATGCTCAATAATTTTCCGAATGCCTTTCTCCCGCCGCCCTACCTCTACTTATAGGCTAGTCCTAGGAATATTCTTCCGCTAACGGTATTATTCAATCAAAAAGGACAAAACACTGAAATAGACAAAATAGGCGATTTGCCAATCATTTCCAAATCACCGAATTCTTCTAGAACTTCCTTCTCTACCGATTCATCAAGTGCCCTTGGGTCTCCTTGCATATGTGAACCTTAGTGGAGGAATAGGTGTGTTCATGACACAATAAACAGCACGATAAGAAATCCAAGAAACAATTCACTCAGATAAGACTACAATGACTCCTTGATCAGTTGATTGTTCTACAATAGAAGATTCATGGAGAAACCAGTAAGCCATTAAATTTTATATTGAGTTTTTGCCTAAAACTGCCCATATCACATAAGTCTGCATAACAGCATCGCTCGTTTTTGAAATTTCATTTACCCAATCATGTATAAATTTTTTTAAAAAAAACCCACCAAAACTTTTAATGACAGAAAATGCTCTTTAGTTAAGTCAAAATCTTACCGCCAGCTTAGAGGTATGTTTATTTAAGGGTAGTTTCAACTGATTCAGAGTATTATTACAGAAATGTAAACGTGGATCGTAGATTATCAAGAGAATATTAACATATTGGTACTTGAGTAAATATGCATATACGGGAAAGCTTTGTGCAAACTGGCATCATAAAAGGTAGTTTCAAGCCGATTACTCCTAGAAACACATAGAACTGCATCAGCCAGGCAAAACAACTGCTAAAGACACAAATGGTGGAGTTTCCAACTGTGCTGAAAATCGATAGGAGTTTTGACAAAGGTTGCTCCCTATATAGCTGACAAGGTTGTAGATGAAAGAAGAATTGAAGACATACAGGGCAGTGAGATTGACGATATTCCCCAGCTCCTTTGGAATTTCTCCAGACAACCGATTCACAAGTAGAGAGCTGCATGAGTTTCACCTGCATGACTTCGTGAAATTCGGACTTCCAAGATAATTAAAATGCCAGAGATATTTACATTCTTACATAGAATTTAAGTGCATCGAAGCCCACTCCACAGGTATTTCACCAGATAGATAGTTATAGGCAAAATCACTGCAAGCATTGGAAGTTTGGAACGAGATTTATACTAGAATTCAGCAGGTATAAGAGGAATACAGATGAAAACAGAAGTATAGTTCTTACATTTCACTGAGATAAGGAAGCTTCACTAGTTCACGTGGAAGCACGCCAGGAAGATTTAAACCCTTGACACTCTGCAATGCATACAGCACATGCATATCTGTTTACTAACTTTGTAACAAGTTAAACAGTTCTCAATGTACGAATAGAAAACCCTCAACTGGTTCTTGAAAATGTATACCGTAACTAAAAGATGAAGGAAACAAGCCTTTAGAAATGGGATAAAGTAACAATACATTTTCACAACATGGCAAGTATTGTTCTCATGCTGACAATCACATGTAATGTCGCTTTCAGAATTGAATGCTAAATGTTGTGTTACCCCAACCATTTCAACTTGACAGGAAATGTCATCAAACTTCCACTGTGTGGCACCCATTGTTTGAATAATTTCGTGGAGAGCAACCGCTGCATAACAGACACAAATTACTGATTCAATTGGATCCTAATTCCACAGTATCAGTGCTTGTTTTAAACATCTAAATAAACACCAAACAAAATCAGAGTAATCTTAAGGTATCCACTACATCAAAAGGGAAGTTATCTGTTCTGCCATTCACGGGAAATCGACATCTATAGATTTTGAGAACTCTCATAGCTTGCAGGCTTTGCATCTCCTTAAATTACACCAGCATGGTGCTTGCCCGCTTGGAGGTAAGTATATCAAAATGTATTCATAAAAAATCATATAAGATAAAGCAGCTTTACTGCTACAGAAGTCCAAAAGTACTCTGCTCTCTGCTTACATAAGTGCCATCAGTGGGCAAGTGTTAGACTTGCGTCAGGAGTTGGTGTGACAGCTAAAAAAGGTCCTAGATCCCTGTTGTCTGGCTGTTCCGGCTTGTAATAACAAGTGCAAGATCAAAGGTTCATACAATGCCTAATGCTTTCTTGGCACTAGATTATAAATCAAGGGACAACAATAAGTTTGCAATATTACATGAAACGGTCCATGTGAAGTTCCTCAGTCATGCATCTTCACTAACAAATTTATGTGTTTGGCTTTGGCCAATGATTCTCATTATCACTTATATCCCTCACTCCTTGGTGGTAAACTAGTAATGAAGATGCATCTTCAGTCACGATATGAATTGAATTGAAGCATCTACATGATAAGGAAAAATTGGCCGATAGGACAACTATGGATTTAGTGTAGGGAGCAACACCAATAAAAGTGGGTGTATAGGGGGTGCACCCAATGACATATGAATAAAATTCTGACAAGTTCTGGTGAATTTTTCTAATTTTTGGCAAATGATTAGCCACAGGTGAAGAGTAGAAAGTAGATGGGAGGGTTTTGAAAGTGGCTGAACAAGTGGAGAAATGACAAAACCTATAATAATGTCATTGGGCGCACCAACACTAAAGTTGGTGCTACACTATAGTCCCAACATTATAGTTTATGTTTCCCTTTATACCCACTTTAGTTGGTGCTGCTCTATCACCCAAGCTATGGTTAGTGTCATATTGGTCACTTAATCCTAAAAACAGCAGTTAGTATACTAAGTGAAGCATTTAGAAACCAGTTTTTTTTACCTTATAACTAAGAATCCAATGTTTGATAGCTAGCCCACACATTGAAACGGAAAAACTTCGTCAAAACTCTGCATGATCTCAAGGCACTTTCGAGAAGTTCTCCTTCCAGTTCACAACTTTATCAATTGAGTGATCATTGCTAATTTTTCGCAAGTCATATCATCAACAATATGCAAGATACCTCAATCCATACACATTTACACACCAATTCTAAGTTACACAACTAACATTTCATGCGTCGCACGACTTAAAATACTACTCCCACCGTTCCATAATATAGTGCTTGGATTCCTTTCTGAGTGTCCAAAAAATTTTTTTTTTTTAGATATTTCTACTTTGACTGTTTAGGTTGGAATCCGTTAAATCTTAAGATTGTAATTCTATTGGTTATTAGAAATATTTAATGGAACTTTATTGGTGAATTTTTGTTTGTTTGGATTAATGCAAACTTTTGTTCCTCTCTATGTTTAATCTTAGTAAAGATTTAAAGTTGTTTGACAAATACATCATTGGGCCTGCACACACAAGCCCACACCTAGAGGAGAGAGTGACCACACACAAACCTAGATGAGGTTCCATCCTAAAACCAATTGGTAATAGGAGAAGTAGCCCATTAAACTTATATATTAGTCATCATCTCTCTCTTTCTTCAATGTGGGACAAGCTCACATGTGGGTTAACACCTTAACACTCCCCCTCACATGTGAACCCACCTTAAACTGTTAAATAACACCCCAACATGGGGCAAACAATATTGTTGGGCTACATGCTCCATTTTTCAACGAACTGGGCCCTCCCTACGTGGGAACAACAATGGGCCAGGATCGTCCCCTCTGATATCATGACAAATACATCATTGGGCCTGCACACACAGGCCCACACCTGGAGGAGAGAGTGACCACACATAAGCCTAGATGAGGTTCCATCCTAAAACCAATTGGTAATAAGAGAAGTAGCTCATTAAGCTTATATGTTAGTCATCATCTCTCTTTTTCTTTAATGTGGGACGAGCTCACATGTGGGTTAACACCTTAACATTGTTTGTTAGTTTCAAAGTAGTTTTTGTTATTTTTAGCTATAGAACTTATTTTTTATTAAAATTAGATAGACTTCTAATTTTCCAATATAAGTGCATCAGTAGATAATACAAATGGTAACATTTTTCACTTTCCGTAATTCTAATGGAAAATGAGAAACGAACACTACATTTTCCGTAATCGGTAATTCTAATGAATAATGAGAAACGAACACTATATTATGAGACATAAGGAGCAGTTATAACTAATTTTTTTTACACTTATCCTTCATCATCCCACTTCTCAGCCTACCATTAGTATAAAATAATTTTGACTTGAATGTAACTAATCTATGTACACCCAAATGTATAACACACAAAACAGTGTGCCACCGACATACCACAACAGGATTTGAGATTCAAGCAAAAGAAAAACTACCATATTTTGCATGATATGCACCAAACTATTCCTCAAATCCTCAAAACAGTATGCAATTATGAACCCAATATAAATTTAATGGGAAATCAAAATTAAATGGGGAAAAAACTTACATACCTTCATTTTCAACAAGTTTGGACTGTATTGAAGACAGAAGAAAACCCAACAAAAACACCAACAGAGTAAAATCGTTCCCCATTACTGTGACCCAGGAAGCTATGATAAGAAATTTTGAATTTTTCTACAAATAATCATGATTTTCAAGGTGAAAGTATGATTATTCAACTGGAATTTTGTGTCAGTGTTGTATCAACTATTCGTTATGGCTGCTGCTTTAGAACCTATTAAAACAATTGTACTGAGGGTGCGTTCTCTTCAACTTATTGGACCTGAACTGAACTGAACTTATTGGACCTGAACTAAACTGATTGGAACTTATTAGACCTGATTGGACCTGATTCAACTTATTGGACCTGATTGGAACTTATTGGACCTGATTGAAACTTATTGACCTGATTGGAACTTATTAGACCTTATTGGCCCTGATTGGAACTTATTAGACCTTATTGGACCTGATTGAAACTTATTAGACCTTATTGGACCTAATTGGAACTTATTTGACCTTATTAGACAAAAAAATTGATGAGTAATAACATAAATATTACCCCTAACGTAAATACTACCCCTCAAAATTTATTATGAAGTAATAATTATTAAAATTCGCTCTTTAAAAAAATAATTATTATTAATTATCTCTTATGATAAACAATTTAACAAAAAAAATATACTATTTATATACTTGCCTATACATAACTTTCACCGCTAATATATCTAATAGTCTTGTTTTGATTTCATAAAGCACTAGTAGAAAACCAAAAGTTGATTAACATTTATTGCTAACAAGTGAGAAATTGCCACATATGGAAAAATTTATCTCTCACTCCACTTAGTTTTATGACTAAAGTAGTAGAACTCATTAACTCTCACTCCACTTTCATTTACTATTGAACGGCGGTTTTGAGGCATTGTTTAAGCGATCCTAATATGGGATTTCACCACCGACCTCCAGGTATCATATTCTTGTTATCAACTATTTGAAGCATTATTTAACTATGATAATTAATTAAGTTTTTTTTTTGCACTAACAGGAAAATATTATTTGGTTGACTCCGGATATCCAAATTCTACTGGGTACGTATTTGAGTCCATATCAAGAGAAAGGTTTGAGAGTTCATACTCCTGAATTTAAATATGGTCCTCCACCAAAGGGAAAGTTAGAAAGATTTTAATTATCGACATTCTTCATTACGTGGTACTGTTGAAAGAATTTTTGGTGTACTAAAAAATAGATGGAAGATTCTAAGAATGATACCGAAGATGGATGATGCTTACCAGTTGGCTATCATCGTGGCAACATGCACGCTACATAATTTTATTCGTTTACATGATTTAGGGATTCCAGTTTCGCAAGTAGTTGAAACCATGGAACCAAGAGCTGATTTAAATTTGACTGACAAGACGAGAACAAAGAATATGGAGATTACTCGGGCAAAAATTGCAGATGAAATATGGTTGGATGTTGGTGAAGAAAACGTATTGATTGAAGAGGAGGATGTAGAAGATGAAGAAAGATACTCCGATGAAGAAAGATACTTCGGTGATGATAATGAAGCAATCAATTGATAACATTTATATCTTTCATTGTTATTAGTAACGAAAACATGTTATCTCTAGTTATTTAAAGACGAATTGCAAAATATTATTGTAATTATGATGATTATTATTGTTAACCTTATTTAACCATGATTATAATATTTTTTAATAATAATATAATCAGCTAATAGTAATATGAATAATAAAATAATAGACAATAATACAAGTATAATACGATATAATCGTTGTGGTACTTTAATTAAAATTCTAATAATAACATAATCAGTTAATATTGATACGAATAATAAAATAATGGACAATAATACAAATATTTATTGATCATTGACTATTTGGACCTTATTGGAACTTATTGGACCTGATTAGACCTAATTGAAACTTATTGCACTGATTAGAACTTATTGGACCTTATTAGACCTGATTGGAACTTATTGCACCTGATTGGAACTTATTGGACCTTATTAGACCTGATTGGAACTTATTGCCCTGATTGAACCTGATTGAAACTTATCTGAACTGAACTGAACTTATCTGAACTGAACTGAACTTATTGGACCTGAAACTTAATTTTTTAAGGTGAAGAGAACGCACCCTGAGTCGTATTACAGGAATAAGCTGACTAGTAGTTTTAATAATTTTTTTTTTGGATATTATCTTAGATAACCCTGACATATAGACCTTTTTCCCAAATAACCCTGACATATTTTTTTTTTCCCAGATAACCCTAAACTTGTATTTTGTCATTAAACCTAACGGGATATCTAACGGTGTTAACTTTTTTTTAATTAAACCAGATTATCTCTCTTGTTCTTCATCTTCTTCCCTCTCTTGCTTGTTCTTCACCTTCTTCCCTTTCTTGTTCTTCATCTCCACACTACCATCACCAAAAATTGTAGAAAATTCGAACCCTAAACATCCCCAATTCGAACGCAAAAGGCCCCAAATTCGAACAACCCAAAATTAGCAGAAGATTCGACCAAAAATCTAGGCATATTCGACCCAAGAATCTGGGCAACAATCGTTCCTCTTTTTTGTGGTTGCTACTGCCACAAGCTTTTGTTGGGTTGAAATCTGGGCAACAATTGAGCAGCACCTTCTTTTTCCCCCACCTTTTGACCACCACCGACGAACCTAATAGCATCTTCTTTTTCCCCCACCTTTCCACCACCACCGACGAACCCCGTGCGCACCACTGCATACCACCACCTGCTCTTCTGATTGCCGCCCTTCACCGTTTAACAGTGACTGGGCAAATTCGAACCCTAAATTAAACCAAATTTGGGCATTGTTGCGTCGCTGTTTGTGTGATCATCATGAATTGGTTAAACCAAAGCATGATGCAGTCCCTGTTCCTACTGTTGTTGCTTGGAGAATTAAGTCTGATATTTGTTATAGAATTAGAGGTCGAATAAATGAGAAATGGAAAAGAGAGGATGTTGTTTGGTTTGACCAGCTAGTTGAGAATTGTAATAGTTGACTTGTTGAGGAGGTACAAATTAATTGTTGAAAAAAAAGTAAATCAATTCTGGTTTGGGGAGGTACAAATTAAGTTCTCATCTCTCCTTTTATTTTTGTTCCAAGAATTCAATTTGTAGTGTAAGTTGGGTTATTTTGTGATAACTTTCAGTAATTAGTTCAGTTCTGAATTTTGTCTTTGATTTGCAAAATCAAATTGTGGTGAGCATTTGTTAAAATTAAAGAGAGAAAGTAGTGGAAACCATTGATGAATGCTTGAGAAGAGATGAAGGACAAGAGAGAGAAAGTGATGAGTTTGGGGTTTTTTTTTTTTAAAAAAAAGCAGTAAGTATTTTAGTTTGAAAAAAGTTAACACCGTTAACAATTCCGTTAGGTTTAATGACAAAATACAAGTTTAGGGTCATCTGGGAAAAAAAATATGTCAGGTTTGAGAAAAAGGCCTATATGTCAGGGTTATCTGAGATAATATCCTTTTTTTTTTTTGTGAATACTTTTAATAATAAATTAAAACTAAAATTGAAAGATAATTTGGCTAAATATTTGACCAACAGTGGAAGTGGGCCATTAAAGTCTGACAATTTTCTCATAGTACACATACATACTCTATCTTTCACGTTTTATTTGCAAGATGCAAGAAACTGTTAGAGCGTAAATGATAGCAAGATAACTAGAAAAGCATCGTGCGCAAGGATTAAAATGTAAATAATAAAATAGGAAATGCACACATCACTACTATAAAGAGGCAAAATTTAAGAATATTTAGTTTATTCCAATGAACATTAATTCTCTTGTTTTTTTAGTTTACTCATTTCTTTGAGCCACATCTGTCGATGTACTAATTTGAACTTAATATCTCTAATTTTCAATAAGCAAGAATTACAAAAAGTTGATATTTGAATAATACACATTGAGAAGAATACAACAAGATTTCACATAACCATATTTTTCCTCGAGTATAAATCACAAGAGATAGTAAAGTCGTATGTGAATAGAATCAAAAGTCAAAACGGGTAAACTAATAAAACCGAGGGAGGGAGTATAATATAATGAACTCACGCTATTGTTAATCGAACAATTGTAATTTCGGAATGAACATTTATAAATTATTCATTATTCAAAATGTTTAAAAGAGCATCGGGTTCAATTAAATGAACATGGAATTTGAAAGAACATTTGCGAAGTTTTCCAAAATTGAAAATGTTCATTTCTAGAGTTCAAAATTCAAACATTGATGCACATCTACTTATTGTATTTGAATAAACAATTGCGAGTTAAGAATGAATATTTGCGAGTTAAGAATGAAATTTGCGTTGTTCAAAAATCAAATATTTTAAAATTCAAAATATTCTATCTCTAAAATTGAACATCATTAATTGAACATAACACTATATTGAAATGAACATTTGAAGAATTTAAAGAACATTTGCGGGTTACAAATGAACGTTTGGGAGTTCTTCAAAATTCAAAATGTTCATTCGTAAAATTCAAAATGTTTATGAATGAACATTTTGAAGAACTTAAAGATCATTATAATTGGGTCTAATTATCAAAAATTAAAGATATCCTTTTGATTTGACTTAATGTTAGTTCATCGTATTGAACTTCATGTTCTTTTGATATTTTAATCTAAATTTTTTTAGTATTGATTGAAAGTGGGAATATGCTCTTCTTATTTGACTTATGAGCATCATATGAATTGTGGTACCAATTGTATGATATATCAATTATATACCGAGTGCATAATAATTAAGAACGTTTTAATTTTAAGTTACAAAGGTCACTTTATGAAAGGGTAAATTATTTATTTAAAGTGGCGACTTATTTTAGATAGTGACTCGGAGTTTTATACTATTCACCAAGATCGATCATTGATATTGGAAAAATTATTTTCTTTCATTTGTTTTTGTTCCAGCTTTATATTACGAACGAGTCACACATACACCCTAGTACATGTTCCTCGGCGCCGGTTATCCGAAGAGATATTTTTACATAAAAGAAATACTAATTGAGGCTTTAAATTGGTATAAATGATCAAGCTGTACTCCCACAAATTCCGATCCAGAGTATGCTCCTATTCTCCAGGAATTGCTCTCTTTAAGCAATAATTTATTGTGCACTTTTTCATGCTAGAATTTGTATATTGTTTTAAGGTTACTCTATCTTTCAAAAATAATAATAAAAAAGGCCCGGGATTTATGTAATTTCTAGGTTCTCCAAGTGGTTGACAATTTTCAAAAAGAGGTTGTTGCTTTAGGAAGAAGCCACAAGGAGCAAGTACTATATAAATGTAACTTTTATTATATGTAATTTAATGAAGAAGTCTACATAGAAAAAATTAATATTAAAGAATAAAAAGGAATATAAGACTTTGAGCATACAAAATAAATGCTAGAGGTTTGACTTTTCCTCATTTGCTTCGTTTTATAAAAAATTTGTTTTGCTCTAATCATTTCGCACAAAGCTTAAGTGCTTAACATTTGTTTTCGGATAAAAGAAATTAACAAAAAAAGATAAAAGAAGAATATGATGAGAGATATTGGGCACAAAATGTTCAGCTTATTGTGAACCCTATTATTTAGTAAATTTGAAGCCTTTTTTAGATAGAGAGAACACTTATGTGCAAACAATTTGATTAACCTCCATGTTTTCCAAATTTTTATAATGATTGAGAACTTTTTTTTGTTTCAGAAGATACTCCCTCTCTATTTTTTTATCTTTCTCACTTGCAATCTTGACACTATTCACAATTAGAAAAAATCTTCTAAATTCTTCTCAATATGTAAGAAAAAATATGGCCATGTGAGGTCTTGTTTGATTCTTCTTAATGAGTACTTTATTAATATTCTATCGTTATAATTTTTACTAATATGTAGTAAAAGATATTTAAGGTCAAAGACGTGCATTGACAAAAGCGCACAACAAAAGTAAGAAAGATAAACAAAATACAGAGGGAGTACCATAATGGAGAACTAAAATCTAAAGCTATGAACTTTTTGAGACAATTGGGTATAATAATGTAACATATCCTCTCTATAAATAAAGAAATTGCATCTCCTCAACAAAAAAATGTCGTCTTAAAGACATCAATTAGTATTGTATGCATTTGATGCACGATAAATTTATTCTAATACCTCTTTTAAGTAAAAAAAAAGTCACTTTTAAGTCAAAATGATCGTTTTTTTAAATCAAAAGATATTACTTTTTAAATAAATGGTGACTTTTTATCAATGAGACAATTCTATTTAAGTTTAGATGACCCATTTAGGGTAAAATGTTACCCACGTGTGACAAATAACTTTCAAGAAGTGGCTCATTTAGGACAAAAAATTAACCCCATCTCACAATAATTTATTGTGCACCCGATCTTATTCAATAACATATGTAAAAATATAGTGACAATATTATCTTACATATCTAGAAGCTAATTACCTTTTAATATAAACAAGTTCTATGAATTGGTTTAAAATACTTTTATGTTGACCTAGTAATTCTTCGGTACTCAAATCCATATCATTTTTTCATTTGAATACCTAATATCAACTTCGATAGTCTGTAGATATTTAGTTTCATTTGTGTTTTAAGGTCTCATTGGCTCACTTTGATGACTATAAAAGTATTTTGTTGGAGAAAATGAATACTAGAAATTAATAAACTTTGACCAAGTTTTACCATCCTTATGTTTTTTATTTTAGTGCCAACATAAATAAAAAAGACCTTGCCTTAGTAATTAATAAACCAATAATATAAAACATTATACATCCAATTAACTATTTATATCCCAAGACTAATTTCTTCCTCTCAAACTGAGCTAAGTAAGCACTAGAGAAGCTCCAAATGGCCAAATATGTATTATGAGTACAAGTCTATAAGATATACCCAATACACACACGTGTACAAGAAATGGGTTGCTAAAGAACCAACTTTTCATAAAAAAATTCCAAATCCCTATGATCAGTGATCGAATTTACCTTACTTCATCACAACACCAAAAGGATGTCTCCTCCAATAGTCTAACTTGAGAAAAAAAAGGGGAATTCTCTCTAATAACCATGCACTTTAGCTTATTGTTTATGGTAGACCAAAAAAAAAACTTAATGTTGCAAATGACCTTGTAATTAATGACAATATTAACACGTGACATTAATGATGTTTTACTGTTAATAATTAGGTTTAAACGTTAACCCTAGGGTTACGCCTCCAAACAGCAGGCCGATAACGGTGGCACCACCACCACGAACCGAATGGGAGGAAGGTACGAGGGGAGGGGGACGATTTTCGGGGCGGGGAAGGGGAGTGGGGAGGTTTTCGGGGCGGGGAAAAGGAGGGGGCGGTTTTCGAGGATGGGGAAGGGGAGGGGGGAGGTTTTCGGGCGGGGAAGGGGAGGGGGGCGGTTTCGGGGTGGTTGTGGGGAGGGGGGAGGTTTTTGGGGTGGTTGTGTTTGTGGTTAGGGCTGGGTTGACGGTACTGGGTTGCAGTGCTGGCTTGACGGCGAGGTGGGGTCGGGTTGGCGGCTGCCGCTGCTGGGTGGGGGCTGCAAGGGTGGGGTGAGGGGAGGTGGTGGGGTTTGGGTAGTTAGGTTTAACGTTTTTATCCTAGATATTAACGAAAACTCATCATTAATGTCACGTGTTAACAGTGTCACTAATTACAGGGTCATTTGCAACATTAAGTTTTTTTTGGTCTACCATAAACAATAAGCTAAAGTACAGGGTTACTAGAGAGAATTTCCCAAAAAAAAAATTCCAATACCCATCCGTCCCATATTAATTAATAAAAGTTAATTTGCAAGAAAAAAAGAAATATTGATGAGATAACTACCTCGTTTCATGAGTCAAGCAAATCAAAGGGCCCTTACGTTGTTGAGTGAAAAGTCTAATTCAAGTCATAACCTTAGTTTCTACTTTCTAGGGTAAATGAAGTTTGGTATCTCCAAATTATAAGCCTTGGCAATCTCCAGCAACGAGTAAAAAGTGAGAGAAACGTGAATACTTGCAATACCATTCTTTCAGTGTTGAGAGTGATGTTTAGCTCTCGTGCTACATGAGTACTCCCAATAAAACAAGCATCTAGGAACAATCATACAACATGCTCACCCTAAAGTTGACGTAACCACATAAATACATGCAGGGTAAACTTCTCTACATTGCACAAATTGATAGAATCGAAGCGAGAAAAGAAAGGGCTCAAGCTCATCCTTTCTTCGGCATGGCTGCCAGCCTGGTATACATCCTTGCCATGGAATAAAATCCTCTTACATCTCCAGATCGCAGAAGATTTCCTAGAGCACAGTCAAATTGAAGCTTTTAGAAATTATCAACCAATTTGTAGAATCCGCGCATTGGATTAGTGGTTGAAATTTCCATGACATATCATGGAAAATTACACATCTTAAAGTTTATATTTGATAAGTGGAAAAGTTAAAGGCAAAGGGTGGCTTCAAACTGACTTTTTTTTTCCCACTTCTATTGTAGGAAGTAAAAATACACCAGGGGAAGCAAAGTTTCCCATGACAACCAGCAAGGAGTTACTTCACATACAACATAGATAATGGAGAACCGGATAACTATTATCATTTGCATTCTAATTTTAGGAAGCAACATAACGACACAAAAGAATAAAAAGTTGAGACTGTACCTGAATCACAATTTAAGGGGCTATCGGGTTCCGGATGGGCCATCAAAGCAATTATTGCCCTGCACACTGATTGCAATGTCCAAGCAGGACTCCACGCATTTTTTAAGATGTCCAAGCAAATCTCTCCAGTCTGCACGTAAGAAACGAACATTTTCTGTTATGCAGCTGCAAAACCACCAATAATAACTCTCTCTAGCTCTGTTTCTTTCTCTTATGTGCATATATAGTCGTTTCCTGGGCCCAGGAGATATGTTGGGGGGGGGGCACCAGGTCATGCTTATACTTATACAAGCACAGTTTCTAATTCTCACCCACTTAAATTCATTTTTGTCCCCATCGTTCAAGCCACCTAGATATAAGTAACTTTCCAATAATGGAGGGGGATCTCAACGAGAATGCATGCATAATTCTCCTAGTCACTTCAAAATAAAGAGTTGAAGCAGAGATAAACCTTTAGAGAATAGAGACACATGTTATACACTTATACATCAATTACAAGTTAAACATGAAACATGGACTCAGAAATAATGTTTCAGTTGTCAATCTTCCACATTGGCAGTTGTAAAAGACGAAACCCCCTCACCTTGAAATGGACATTTGGATGAAATATTTTTGTTAAAAATCGCACTTGTGGAGGTTGCAAAGGATACTGTTCAGGCACTGCAAATGCAAGCTGGAAAACACCACCCTCATAAGGAGTTTCTGATGGCCCCTGAGCAAAAGGAAGGACTAGTAAAGTTAAGAAAATAGAGCAGCTTGATTTTCATCCGAAAGCATGCATTAATACACGTACCTTAATTAAAGCAGTCCATTTAAATATGTTGGAGTCATCACAAGCTAGTTGGATATCAGGATCCGCAGATTTTTCTCTCTGCACCTCTTTGTATTCCTTGAACAGCCTGGCCCTGGATGCCTGCGGTTGAAACAAAGACCAACATGAAACTTTTATCCACAGAAGTACAGAAAATCTACCACATGAACCTGCAGGAAATAAAAATTATCTGTGGGCCTCATATACCAGCTTGATTCCTCGACACGCCCTAGAGGCCACCATCCTCCAATGTAAAGTCCTAGTACCTTTATGCATTGGAATTAGTATGATTTCGGCATGCGAGTGTAGCAGGCACCAGATTGAAAATTATAACATTACTTCCTCCGTTCCATATTAATGGCAACATTGACCTTGTATGGAATTTTCACATTAATTCCAACATTACCTCATTTGATAACATATTCTATTTATCTCTCTCCTTTTACACGGGCTCCTCTTCTTATTTATCTCCATCTCTCTCCTCTTCACATGGTTTCCTTAAAATGTGTGCCAACTTCATATGTTGCAATTAATATGGAACGGAGGAAGTATATCTTAACTACTCCATTTCTGCTTCATAATTGTGGATCTTCCTAACTTCTCGAGAGCTTAGTTCTTGGTCTCAAAAGTGGATATATCATGATATGTCAACTCCTCATATTAACCAATATATTTATAGATCTAAGAGAGTGCCATAAATTCAATTTGTTAGGGGATCAAAATCCTGTTGTAAATAATGACCTTGCTTTGTCTATAAAGGGTCTCAAAGAAGAATCAGGACAGGTATGACTAGCTAATTCTATGGCAGGGTAAGAGAGAGTGAGATGTACAGAGTCTTTGTTATATCCCTGTGATAACAGAGAGGTTGATTCACACTGCCCTTTAATCCAGAACGCACTATCCCTGTGTGACTTTAGGATAAGAAAGAAGTATGACTTTAGGATAAGAAAGAAGCACATAAAGACTAATCAGCCAATTTGATAGTTTCCTAAAATTAAAAAAAACAATAGTAAATGGGCGAGACATAATTTAAGGATCTAACAGAGGTCATGTTAGCATAGTGCAGACATCTAGAAATGCAAGATATGTAGTGTGCTAACTTTACAGAGGAATCACCAGGAAGCTCTATTGGCAGATCTAAGAAATCAAACGACGTTCATATGCTAAGAGATGCAATTTGCATATAGCTTATGGGAATAAGGGTTTCAAGGGAGAGTGATCTTATCAAAGTTAACTTCAGTAGCCTAGGGCGAATATACTCAGAAACAAGGTACTTGCAGTAAAACGATTGGATTACGATACTACTACAGTACTACCTTCTACATCTGTTCCATATCAAAAATACTGTCTCTCCCTTAATTCTAAAATTTTTCAGCAACAACTCTAAGATATGCCATTTTCATGCAATAAATCAACATGATTTTCAGAAAGGTAGTGGTAAATTTTACAAACTTTGACCCTACAACTTAAAACATAACTTAACGTTAAATAGAAGGGGTTATACTTAAAAGTATATTTTCTCAATTGTCAAAACAATAAAACATCCCACAATTATCAAAAAAAATAATAATATCCCGCCTAGAAAGCATCATCTTCCACAATATCCGCACCTTTGTCTCAATGACGTTATTTCAAAAAGCATCTTCTTAATACGTTATTCCTAAATTCCCTAACATCCTCACCTTTATAATATTGTTGTGATAGTCTCCAACATAGTATCGCTCTAATTGCCATCCTACAGAATATTCCCTTCGATCTTCCCTCGTCACACAAGAACCCCATTGCTACCAGCCTACCCTCCATTTCAACTACCTATACTGTAATCGTTGTGAGTCACATCTTGATCAATCTCTCTGTCGCTCTGAAAATTTGACCTGAAGTATATAAAGCACTCACTTATAGGTAATTCGGTATCATATATTGCCAATGCATCCTCGATTGGCTCCTTCAGAGTGCTTAAATTTCACTGTGTACTCAATTTTACTCTCCTTAACCATTGGGATTCTAACATTTATCGCCATAGCTTAGCATTAGCTCCAACTTTAATCCGATTTACCAATACAATCATTCCCAAACAGCATATACCATTACATTTCATCCTAGATAGACCATGTTAATTCATCTATTATTGTTGCAGAAGAAAGGACTTTATGCATAACTCTGGTTTTGCCCAATCATAATGTAAAATACATCATTACTCATTTCACATGCCCCAACATCTGTTTTCAATCTTGATACACGTCTTTCACTACGTCAATATATGTACGTATACCCGTCTTTGACATTGTCTACTAGAGCACATCTCTTGGTAGCTTGTCATAAGTCTTCTCTAAGTTGATTAAATCATATGCAAACCCTTCTTACTCTCCTTGTAATACCCTAAGATTAAACTCATAAGGTGGATGCTTCCATAGTGAATCAACCTCCAAATAAACCATTGGTTCTCCGAGATGCTTCGACATTTCCTTTTTCTATGTTTTATCACTCTCTTTAGCAATTCCATGATATGATTCATGATTTTCGTCGATCTTATGATTTGAGCAGCCATGTGCATCTCCATTATTCACAAGTATCAAAGTGTTTTTTCTCGAATAGTATATTGTTTGTCCTCCATATCTTATTGAATAGTTTCTTACTTGAATTAGCTATGTTAATTACTCCCTCCGTCCCAGAAAAATTTGAACACTTGTTGCGTTAGTAGTTTAATCTATCTGACAAGTTGTACAGTGATTATCAAATGTTATTTCATTAAAAAATAGGTGTGATAGGAGTTAGTGGGGTATTTTAATATTCAAGGAGAGAAAAGGTCGGGTTTTTAAACTAATAGAGATGGAGTGGGGGCCAAGAGGGTGTTAGGTAACAAATATAATAATAATGGGATTATGAAAAAATGGGAAGTGTTCAAACCAAGTTTAGGACAAACCAAAAAGAAAAGTGTTCAGATTCATTTGGGACGGAGGGAGTAATTTTTCTATATATATATAATTCTACCTGGTGGCCTCCAACTTTTAATTTTTCTATATGGTGGCAGGGCAAAAAAAATATTATACAAAGTGACTCTCATCTTTGACAAATTTTACCTAGTGACCTTATTTCATTAATTGGTGGCTAACCAATTTAACCTAACTCTTTCTCTCTCATCCATCATCCCCTTTATTTCGGACTGCTGCATCACCTCCTCTCCCACTAGTCTATATGGAGTAAGTTCTTTGAAATTTTGTTGATGGGTTACTTTTTTTCTATGACAGTGGGTGTTACACGATTGGAGCGACGAGCATTGCTTAAAAATACTCAAAAATTGTTACCAAGGTCTACCAAAGGAAGGGAAAATCATCCTTGTGGAATCATTAATACCTGTAATTCCAGAAGACAATCTTGAATCGCACATGGTATTTAGCTTGTATTCTCACACTTTGGTGCATAACCAAGGTGGTAAAGAGAGATCCAAAGAAGATTTCGAGTCTTTCTTTACTCAAACTGGCTTCTCTGATTTAAAAAAAAATACTAAATTACGAATTCCTTCATCGCCTGGTCTCAACTGTCAAACCAGGATATGCAGTACCGACATGGCAATATCTACATCCATCTAGAGAAATTGGAACTGAAGTCACTTATTCTTAAATGTAGTTTGCTTTCTCTTTCCTATGTTAATTGTGCTATTGATTATTATGGTACTGAATTAAGAGTGCCCAAAAATTCAAACCCCAACTCAAGGCAAGAGAAGAGCAGTAGAGGAGAGAAAAAGGGCCGGAGGGATGAGAGAAAAAGATTGGTGGAGAAAAGAGAGCGAAATGGGCGTTTTTTTGGGTGGTTGGGACGGTGTTTGGGTGTTTGTGGTGGTGGTATGGTTGTGTTGTGGTTGTGATGGGTTAACTTAATTTAAGTTTACGGTTTTTTCACCAAATACCCCCGAGTTTTCAAAAAATTAACCAGGTACTCCCCATGTTTTCAAAGTTCACAAGGAACCCCTCAGTTTTATGTAAATACACCCAAATACCCTTAATGACTAACGGCGTTAACCGCCATTAGTCTTAACCGTAATTAACCCCTAATTAGACCTAACTAAACCCTAATTAACCTAACTTCTAACTAACCCTAACCTCTAACTTCTAACCCTAACCCTAACCCCACCTCCCCAACCCTCCCACCACCACAGCAACCCCCCTCCCCCCACCCCCGTCGTATTGTTGTGCCGCCGTCGAATTGTTGTGCTTGAAGAATCTGGGTAACAAAATCCTCGAAAATTCCGGGGGATTCAAAGCTCTTGAAGAATCTGGGTAACACAACAAAGCTCTTGTTACTCGAACTCCACGAAACAATGGAGTCAGTGGAAGGATCATCAACCATCTCATAAGTCTTTGTAAGAAAAGGAGGCAACGCATTCGAACCACCTTGAAGTTCATCCATCATAAGAAAACAGATCAAAGCTCCTCAAACACCCAAAATCACCAAACCAATGTTGATCATCGAAACGACGGGGGTGGGGGGAGGGGTGCGGAATTCGACGGGGGTGGGGGGAGGGGGAATTCGACGGGGTGGGGGGAGGGGTGGGGTTCTAGGGCTCGAGACGGGGGGTAGGGTTTTGGGCTCGCGACGGGGCCGCGGGAGGGGGGGGGGTTCTTTGGGGTGGGGGGAGGAGCCGGCTGGGGTGGGGGAGGAGGTTAGGGTTAGGTTAGAAGTTAGAGGTTGGGTTAGTTAGGAGTTAGGTTTTAGGATCTAGTTAGATTAATTAGGGTTTAGTTAGGTTAATTAGGGTTTAATTAGGGGTTAATTACGGTTAAGACTAACGGCGGTTAACGCCGTTAGTCATTAAGGGTATTTGGGTGTATTTACATAAAACTGAGGGGTACCTTGTGAATTTTGAAAACATGGGGGGTACCAGTTGAATTTTTTAAAAACTCGGGGGTATTTGGTGAAAATACCGTTAAGTATAATTAGGTCACTATGTGTATTTACATAAAGTTGGAGGTCACTTGATATAAATCTTTTTTCGATTTTTTCACCAGGTGCCCCTGAGGTTTCACAATATTCACCTGGTACCCTCGCGTTTTCAACAATTCACCTGGTACCCTAAGGTTTGAAAAAAGTACTAAAATACCCTTAATGACTAACGGCGTTACCTTGCCGTTAGCCATTAATCCCTTTCTTACCCTTCTGTAAGGTTTGACAATAGGAAACTTTAGAAAAAAAAACCGAAAAAAAAAAAGTTGGAAGTTTTCGAAAAAAAACGCATCACCTTCCACTCTTCTCTTCCTCTGTTCTTCCCTTTCAAGTTCTGGATTCTCAGACCCAAAATCACAGAGTGAAGTTTTCGAAAAACAACAAGGAAGATTGTCCTCACTTTGTTAGTGAAATTCCGAGTCTTTGAAGCAAACTTGGTAGCAAAATTGTTCGTCTTTGAGTAGCATTATAGAAGGGGTGCAATTAAGCGAAAAACACGAGTGTTCTAGCGTTACTGTAGCTTGATCATCAGGTATTGTTTTCTTACTTACTTTCATGTTTTTTTTTGAATTAATTTGTCAGTTATGTGAAGTTATTAGGGTTAGGGTTGCAAAATTGTGCAATTTTGTTCTTCTACCAATAATAGCTCTTGAATATGTGGGTTTAACTTTCTTGTTATTTATGCATGTCTGGGTCTAAAATACTTGTATGTCTGTTTGGGTTTAGGATGACGGATGGAATGTGGTTGTTATGTGACTACAAGGGGGCACAATTTGATGTTAGGGTTAATGATGTTGATGAAACAAGTTTGATGGATTTACTGAATGATATTCATGATGATTCTGTAAAGCAAGGTGTGCACTTGTCAGCAAATTTTAGACTTTATTATGAGAAGCCTAGGACAAAAGAAAGAGTGGAATTGTATGATGATATGCATTTGTCAAATATGTGGGGTGGTTTTAAGGGTAAGGATACTGTAGAGATATTCATAGAGGAATCCAATCAACCCCCTAGGTTTGTTTTCAAATTGGTGTTAGAACTGAAGGAGCAGAGAAGGATTGTTGCTGCTGAAAATCTTAAAAAACTACATGAGCAAGCAGAAAAGGAGAGGGAGGAAGAGAGGAAAAGGAAAGAGGCAGAGGAGGAGTTAATGAGAGAGTTGGAGGAGCAACAGCCTCATGTGGCAATTGAGATTCCAGTGTATAGTGTAGATGATCTCACTGTCATGGAATGGTTTAGGGTTTATTCACAGGAAGAACAAGTTTTGGGCAAGTCCCAACCCCAACCAGAGGCCACACAACCTGAACACCCTCCATCCCCTCCTCCTTCTTCCCCTGTCACACAACCAACTCACCCTCAATCCCCTCCTCCTTCTTCCCCTGTCACACACCCATCTCAACATCCATCCCCTCCTCAACCTAAGAAGAAAGGGTTCAGAGTGCCAAAAACCAGTGCCAAAAGACAAGGTAGTTATGTACCAAAGAAGAGGAGGGGTGAGAGGAGTAGTAGGAAGAAGCCTAGGCAACCTGCTACAGAAGAGGCTGCAGATTATGATGAAATGGAGACTGGTGAGGGTGATGGTGAACAAGATGAGCCGAGCCCGAGGACTGTGAGAGCAGTGAAGATGAGGACTTTACTGCCTCAACAGAAGCAGATGAAGAAGAGGATGATTTGGAGGATTATGTGGATGAAGATGAGGATGAGGGTGTTTTAGAAGAAGATGCCAGTGAGAAGGGTTTTGAAGATTTCTTGGATGACCAGAGTGCAATGGACAAAATTTACTTGAATGGTAAAGTTGTTGGTCACATGGAGTTTGGGGATGTAAAGCTGGAGGCTTGGATGATTTCTCCAACAAAGAGCATTTTTTGGGAGTTTTTAAGGATTATTGTGTGCAGGAGGGCTTTGCTGTGTGCCCTGATAAGCATGACAACAAGAGATACACTGCTAGGTGCTACTATGAAGAATGTCCTTAGAGGATTCATGCATCTGTCCTCATGGATGGGAGCAGTTGGGCTATAAAGACCATTAAAGGGGAGCATACAAATTGTCAGAGGCTTGAAGAAAACCCAATGGTGTCCTCTGACTGGCTATGTAGGCACTTATTGGGTGATTTGCAAGCAAATCCTGAGTGTCCAGTTGAGTCTCTACATAAATTATGCTTGGATAGATATAGGTTAAGGGTGAAGCTGAGGCTGCTGTACAAAGTCAGGGGGATGGCAAAGGAGAGGATTTATGGGGGGTTCAATGACTCTTATGGCCTCCTACCAGGTTAAGTGGAGATGATAAAGACCACCAACCCTTTACTGCTGGTGAAATCCCTCACTTCAAGGTTTGTTTCATTTCATTTGCTTGCATGGTTAGAGGTTTTCTTGGAGGGTGTAGGCCACTCATTGGCATAGATGGAGCTCACTTGTCAGGGCACTACAAGGGACAAATGCTCACTGTTGTTGCCATAGATGGGAATAACGAGATATTTCCCTTTGCTTATGGCATTGTTGACACAGAGAGTTTGGAGAGTTGGTCCTACTTTTTCAAAAACATGAAGATTATGTTTGCACAAATGGGAGTTCACAGAGAAGATTGGACATTTATAAGTGATAGAATGAGGGTATGTCTCTTTATTCAGACTTTTATCTTGTTTGCTTTATTTCTATGATGTTCAAACTTAATTGAATGTTGGTTTAACTCACTGTCACACGGTGTAGAGAGTGCATTGTATGATGTGTTCCCAAAGGCAGTTAGGAGAGTTTGTGCAATGCATTTGTATTCAAACTGCAAGAATGCTGGATGGAGTGGCACCACATTCTATGACTTATTTTGGGTGGCTGCAAATGCTTACAACCCTTATGTTTTCAACAAATCTATGGAAAAGATCCATAAACTTGACCCTGCTGCTGTGGAATACCTTTCTAATGTGCCTAAACAGTGGAGTAGGCATACATTTGATCCACAAGTGTGTTGTGATCACAACACCACCAATTTTGTGGAATCATTCAATGCTTGTACTAAGCCCTTCAGGGATCTACGTGTGATGTCTTTGTCAGAAGGTACATCCCCCTATCTGTCTGCATTCATTTCTTGTATTCATATTTAGCCTACTAACTTATTTCTTCTATTCATTTCATGTTAACAGAGGCTAGGAGTTGGTGTATGAAGAAGGTTGGGATCAGATTTGACAAGGCACTTGAAATTGGTGCAGACCAACTCACAACATATGCTGCCAAGATCTTGGAAGAAAGAGGTCAGGAGTTTAGGTTTTGTCAAGTGATCAATGCTGGAGGTGGAGAATTTGAAGTCAGAGATGGGAATGTGAAGTTCCCAATATGCCTTAGAACTAGGACTTGTGCATGTGGGAAGTGGCAAGGCTCTGGTATACCATGTAAGCATGCCCTAAGGGTTATTTACCACCAAAGGCTTGAGCCTCTTGATTTTGTCTCTTCCTACTTCAAAGGGGCAGCCTACAAATTGACCTACTCAGGCCATATTCACCCCATGCCAGACCCCACCCAATGGCCTTCATTTGATCTGTCAAATATTTTTGCCACCACCCATTAAAAGAGGCTGGCAGACCCCCCAAACTAAGGAGAAGAGGTAAAAATGATCCAAAGAAGGGGAAGAGAAGTAGCACATGTCGGGTGCGACGAAGTGCAAGGAGGTGCGTCACAATGCAAGGAGCTGTAGGGGTGGATCCACAGCAAAGCAAAAGAAGGCTTCCACTGCTACTGCTGCAGATGCTGGAGCAGGTGATTCTGGTGCTGGAACCACTGCTGGCCCAAGTGGAACAAAGAGGAAGAATGCATCAGGGGCAAGCTCATCCAAAGGGGCAAAGAAAGGGAAGAAAAAGTGAAGCTACAATTATGACAGATTAATGCATGGTTCATAATTTTTTGTGCAAATATGACTGATGTAGCTAGGTTTTTTGGGTGTGAAAACATTTCATCATTGGGTAGATTTTTTGTAAAGCTACAATTATATGCCTACTTATGCTTTGTCTAGGAAAGCTAATATTTTGCATAGGTACTGAACTCAAATGTAATTGCTCAACTTTGATTAACAGAAACAAAGCTAAGCCTATTATGGTGGTTACTTTCTTTTGTTGTTTCAGCTTCTTCTTCATATGTTGGATCTCCTCCTTCAAACTTCTATTCTCTGTAAACTGGTCAGCCCCCATGCTTCCCCTGGTCCTCTGAGAGCTGCTAGTTTGGTGTAGCTGCTCAATAGTTCCCTTGCACCACTTGAAATTATCACATTCATCACACTTGTAGTAGAGCCTTTGCGGATTTTGTGTGCTCTCTGAACTTCTTATTGCAAGCCTTTTTCCACACTTGCATGTTTTGTTTGGAACTCTTATGTATGAGGATTCATATGAAGAAGATGAATTGTGTGATTGTAAACACATGGCCCCAAAAAAAGGGTAAAGAAAGTGTTAGATTGAGAAAACAAGAAGAGAGAGTGGAGGAAATTAGAGTACAAGTATCACTTAAATAAGAAAATGAGGAGAGAAACAAACGGCTAGTTTTTTTTAAAAAGTGTGCAAAAATATAAACCTCAAGGGTAAATGGTGAATTAAGTTTGTAACGGACACTTGACGCCAAGGTTACGTCAGTATTTTTTTCAAACCTCAGGGGTACTAGGTGAATTGTTGAAAACGCGAGGGTACTAGGTGAATTGTTGAAAACGCGAGGGTACTAGGTGAATATTGTGAAACCTCAGGGGTACCTGGTGAAAAAACCGATCTTTTTTTGCCCTGCCACCAAATAGAAAAATGTCGAGGCCACCATGTAGAATTTCCCATATATATATCTTTCCCCACCCTAGATTCCAAACTTGTCGTGTACATCCTTATAAATAAGACTTTAACAACTTCTTTTCCCTTCACCTTAGCATTCTTATACTTCACAATATTCACTTCATAACTACAATTTACCAAATCTTTCTTCTTAGTTACTATCTTTCGCCTTCATTCCCCCATGTTGCATACATAATTACATATACATTGGTATTAAAGCTTCACTCTCCTATAACCTCCTTAGATACTCTAAAAAAAAAAAAAAAAATTAGCCCCTTAGAATCTAGGTTCAGCTCTCAAGCCCAATCAGCTTCTACAACCACTCCTTCAATAAACCTTCTACCATAAGTTATAATCTCCACCATCTAATTGTTTGCTCACATTGAAACTAATTCCCATGGAATTAAAACCCTCCCGTTCCGTTACAGGAGGGCCGTTCTGTAACGGATTTTGGATTTGCCGTTCCGCGAAATCCCGTTACAAAACGCCATAATAAAAATCACATACTTCTCACCGCGTTGTCCGTTCCGTAACGCGAATTCGCCGCGTTAGAGCGTCTTTATCCTCGTTACATCCGTTCTTTTCAAACATTGGCCAAAAATATTTTATGATTTAATTATATAGCTGATGAAACATGATATTCTGATAGATTTGATTATATTATGTTGTAATAATGCTTCATAAACTAAAACAATGCAAATAAGGTTAGAACGTATTAATGTGAACTTTTTAAAAAAATTCACGCCGCGTTGGCCGCGAAACGTTCTATTCCCCCGTTACAAGCCGTTCCCGCGAAAACTCGACCGTTCCCGCGAACGCGACCTCGACCGCGTTTTTTTTCCCTGCTAATTCCTTCTTGGACTTAGTTTAAAGACATCAAGAATTAACACACTAATACCCATATTTGACCTTGTGAGAAGAAAGTCCATGTGAGTTGAATTCACTATGTTAACTGTAAACCATTTCCCAAAGTACATTTAACAATAGTTCTTTAAGGCACCAGATCTTTCTTTCATGTCTTTCACATTCAAGAAGGTAAAGACCTTTGGCGCAAAGCGTACCGAGGCGCCTCACACAAGGCGCAAGGCGCAAGGCGCAAGGCGCACGCATCACGTAGGCGAGGCGCACCCTTGGTGCCAAAAAACTTAGAAATCAAATATAGAAGCATTGCAATATTTAAAATAACAAAGATATTATATTAAAGACCCATAAAAGGATATAAGAAAACATAATTCGCCGATAGAACACCACAACAAGTGAAATCACTATGTAGAAAGAAAAAACAGATAAAGTTTTCAAAACTAATTCAATAAAGAAGCTACAATCAAATGATATTTCAAAACTAATTAAATAAAGAAGCATGTATATGGATTTTTTTATTAAAAAATAAATCACTGCCTAATATACTCTCCACAAAAAAAAAGAAAAAAGGATGCGTGAAGAAGAAATAAAGAAAAGAAAAAGAAAAAAGAAGACGTGTGAAGAAGAAATAACGAGAAGAAGGAAGGGAAATAAAAGAATAAAAAAAAAGATGAAAGATGCGTAAAGGAGAAATAAAGAAACGAAAGAAGATCCCCTAAAAAAAAAGAAACGAAAGAAGAAATAAAGAAAAAAGAAGAAAGAAAGACAGAAGACGAAGAGAGAAGAAAGAAGACGAAAGAAAGACAGAAGACGAAGAAGAGAAGAGCAGACTTACCTGCGACCCACCGGCGAGGATCCGCAACCCACCGGCGAGGACCAGCGACCCACCGGCGAGGACCAGCAGCCAGCAACGAGCACAGGTGAGTAACATCAAGTTCTAGGGTTCTCTTTTTTGTGACAAAAATTTCTAGGGTTTTCAACTTTCAAAAACTAAAAAACGTGGAAAATGAAAAAAAATAAAGGAAACAGAAGGAACGTAGCCTTCACGCGCGCCTCGAACCGAGAAGCGACCGCCTCCTGCGCCTTGCGCCTCCTGGAAAGGCGTACAAAAGCGCGCGCCTCCGCGCGCCTCTGGTTGTTCGCCTCGCCTGAGCAGTTGGATGCGTTTTTCCCTACGCCTTAGCTCGCCTTGCGCCTAGGAGCGCCTTGGGCGCGCTTTTTAAAACTAAGATTCATACAATGATAAAACATCAGTTTTTTCACCAAGTACCCATGAGGTTTCACAATATTCACCTGGTAACCTCGCGTTTTCAATAATTCACCTGGTGCCCCTAAGGTTTTGAAAAATTACTGACGTGACCCTACCGTCAACTTTCCGTTAACTATGACCCTAAAAAAAACTTAATTAACCTAATTTAACCCTAACTTCTAACCCTACCCTAAACCCCACCCTCCCACCACCCCCGCCCCCCCCCCCACCACCCCCCTCCCTTCCACCCCCGCCCCCCCCCCACCCTCCCACCACCCCACCACCCCCACCCCACCACCCCCTTCCCCACCCCCCCCCCCCACCCCCAACCCCGCGCAGCCCCTCCCCCCACCCCCAACCCCGCGCAGCCCCTCCACCCCACCCTCCGCCCCCAGAGTCGATTTCCCCCCCCTCCCTCCCACCCTCGTCAAATTTCGCTCCCCTCCCCCCAGGTGAATATTGTGAAACCTGAGGGGTACCTGGTGAAAAGATAAAACATTATATAGCATTGCCAAACATGCTACAAACATCCATATTTCAAAGTTTTTCTAAACATTTATCAGCCACCAAAGAAAGAGTAATTCCTAAGCTTTTCAATCTCAATTGCATTCATTATATCCGCCTAACACGCTCTCATTTTCATTTGATCTAGGTCCATAAAAGTGTCCACCATTGTTACCATTTCCATGTAGTAAATGCCCAATATAAAGTTCCACACTCTCTTCACTGGTACAGGTTTCACGAGCCTTCTTTTGTTAGCATTTGTGGAGGGGAAGTGACGTGAGGGAAAAAATTAGCTCCCAACTTTGTTCCAAATCTTTCCAATAAAGAAGGAATGTGATTGGTCAAAAAGTGGAGGAAAATAGATCCCTTCAATTCTTTTCCCCTATGTCTTATCTAGATAAGGGAAAATGAATCCCTCCTTTTCCCTTCCCTCCCTTCCCTTTTCTGAAAAACTGATTTACTGGTGTTTTCAGGGCAGTATTCTGCACATTACTAAGTTAACTATATTATCCACCCTGAGGACATGCCTGTCTCCTCACAAGCGCATAAAAAAAAAAAGATAGGCATTGAAAAAGTTGACAACCTCATGAAAGTTTGGAATTACTAATTAGGACCCAAACAAAAAGATGGTTTAGTCATATTACGACATACCTGCCCAACCTCGGATACAGAAAGATGAAATTCATATAAACAATAGAAAGAAGAGATTACACTAAATTAACAGGAGAAAACCTGCATGTTACTAAGAATTGACAAGTGAAACTCAAATCCTCAGCAAACTTGAATACAGCCAAGTAACCTGCATTCCAACCAGAAGTAATAAAAACAATAAAAAAAAAGGACTGAGATAACGAATCAAAAATGTAAAACTTGGAGGTGATAACCAGGAATAAACCAACCCGGTTGTTAAGCCACAAAGCCAAAAATAATTCTTTATATTGGCAACAAAATCAAAAACAAGAAACTTAAGCAACTGAAATTATTAAAACCAAATATGATATCTCATTTCCTTCAAAGTTTGAGTACAATATCTAGTAAGTAGAGGGATCCCCAATACCACAACTCAAGTAGAAAGCACATGATCAAGACTGCTGATAATCTCTTCGTTTTTTTTTTCCTTTCTCTTCTAACTTATTTGAGGTACTACATAACTAGCAAAACTAGAAGTATAGTAAAGTAAGCACCTAAACTCATGTACTTCTATGAAATTGATAAATGACAAAAACTTTGTTCTAACTTCACATATCAATTCTCTCAACACCCTCTCCTATGCCCAATGGCGGATCCAAAATTTTACGAATGGTAGGTCACCGCCAACCTTGTATCAATCAATAACCAATACTACAATTAACATAACCCTACTGCGTCGCCTCTAAATAACCTATTGTATCGCCTCAATGGCGACCCAAAGTTCAAAACACAATAGGTACACCACCTAAAAATCAATCCATTATGCATCCACAAAAAATGATTACTCTCCACCAAATGTTCAATAATTTAATGCTAGACATTACAAGCTACAAGTTTACAACACTACTATACAATTCAAATTATGATGACATCTTAGCAATTTTCCCTCATAATTCTGAAATTCAGTTCATAGGTTTAAATGTTTCATAGGCTTCACCAAAACATCCGGAATTACATTTTTTTTATTGTTTTACATCAAATAATACAACTGATTCTTGACAATTAACAATGACAATGATAACAATAAGATAAATGCAGTGTAATTATTTTTCACAAATCAAATTCATCTTAATTTCAATCTCAATTCTAAAACATAATTGACAATTATGCAACACAACCAATCAAGTCTTAAAAACTCAACAATCTGTCAAGACTATTGACAACCATCTAAGAAATACATTAAATAATTTAAAAGTAGACCTTCGTAATGAAACGTCGGTGATTCAAAATGTTTGCTTCAAGATGATTCAAAGAAAGCCCAAAATCATGAATTCTTGAGTTGAGAAGAGAGAGGAAGAGGGAATAGAGAGAGTGACCAGATGAAAGAGACGAAGAGAGAGAATGTGAGAATTGAAGCTGATAAATGGAAATGGATGAATCTAGAGAGAGAAAGGGGTTGTAAATTATATAAAAAAAACATTAATTGATGAATTTGACAACCCCAATCTGAAAACCCTAATTATCTTGCGAATTGGGGGAATTTAACAACCATTAACATAAATTTGATAAATTTGTGGAGAGTGGTAACTATTTACCTGGTCTTTGTATGCAAGATGTGCAATTCGTATGTTGTTGGCCTTCTTCTGACTGGTGATGTGAATTGTGGAATAAATGAGAGAGAATTAGTTCATGTACTGCTTAAAGGAATTGGGGAAGATAGATGACGGTGTTTCAACTTTCGAATGAATGAAAGGGAAGTAGTTAAGAGAATGGGCAGGTCAGGTGTGGCCCACATATGGAATTTAGTACTTCCTTGTTTTTTTTACATGTTACACTTTGACATTTTACAATATTCACAAATTTCACTTTGACCATCATTTGTGATTTATACGTAAATAAAAATATAGTCATGTTGGATCTTGTTAGATTCGTCTAAATATGTATTTTTTTAATATATACTTTTTATAATTTTTACAAATACAAAAGTAGAGATATATGTCCTCAAAGTTTTGCATTGGCATGCGTGAAAAGTGAAAGTGTAACATGTAAAAAAAACGGAGGAAGTAACAGATATTGGGCGTGTTCGGTGACAGACAGGGGTGTGCACCGGTCTAGGACCGGACCGGAGGATCGGAATCTGGAAAAGTTTTGGACCGGGATCGGACCGGAATTTTTCCGATCCGTTCCGTTTTGGGCCTGTTGGACCGGAATTTATATATTTTTTAAAAAAAAATCTTTTTTATTTGATTTAAACATATTTATAAATTAGATACATTAAAATTTAATAATTTTAATAACAATATTCCTAAAGGTAATACATAGTAGGTTTTTAACTTTCTAACTTTCTAACTTTCTACCTTTTAAACTTTTTTAACATATTTTTTTACTAAAAAATCAGAAATTTCGGTCTATCGGTCCGGACCGGAATTTTCCGGGGTTGGACCTGACCGCACCGGAAACCCGGAATCGGGATTTTTGGTGGACCGGGGACCGGACCAAAATTTCCAGTCTGGTCCAGTCCAGATTCCGGTCCGACCTTAGTCATATGACATCTGCAAAAGAAGTCAGAAGCTAAAAGATACATATCAAATTGAAAGAAATTTAATTCTAATTTGGCAAAACCACGATCTTTGAGCAGAAATAATCCGTCTAAATACAACAGCAAACTACAACACGCCATCTAAAACTCTCTCTCTAAAACCTCTCAAGGCGTACGATAAGGGTTTAAGCTATCGTGCACCTTCCAGGTGTAATGGGGCAGAGGAAGAAGGAGACGGTGTCGGAAAATAGTACTCCGATGCCGGGATCGTCTACTCAGTTGATTGGGACATCTAAATCTGGTAATGAAGTGGTAGGAGGAAGCCCAGCTAATAAAACAGTAACTTTGAGCTCCCAGGGTGGTAATGGTGTGCTGATTGCTACCGAGAAGACGATCTCTCCCAGTCAGACACATGTGGAAGCTGCGACACAAAAATGGCAAGGTTTTACAGGGCAAAATCGAATCTCTGATAAAGGTACGGGTCTCATTTTTGTTGCTCCTACTTTAGTAGAGGGGAAACCAACTGCTAAACTAGATAAAAATGAAGTAGATAGAATGAATACCAACTGGGAAAATGCGTTAATCATGTATGTTGTTGGCCAAAATCCTACCATGACTGCTATAACAACCTATATTAAATCTCAATGGGGATTAGTGACTGATCTGGTGGTGTATAAACAAGAAGAGCGGAACTCCGTGTTATACTCTAGCCCTCACTTATTTTTGGGAAACCTATGATTATGAAAAAGTGGACTCCTACTTTTGATTTTCATAAGGTAATTCTTAAGGTAATTCCTATTTGGGTTAGATTGTCAAACTACTTTTGAACTGTTGGAGTGAGAACTCTTTAAGTAGAATTGGTAGTCTACTTGGGGTACCAATTTACGCTGATGAATGTACAACAAAGACACTTAGAATCTCTTTTGCAGAATATTGGTAGAGATGGATGTGACTAAAGAGATTTTGTATGAGGTGCCAATTGAAGATCCTAGTGGAAATACATTTAAACAGAAGATTATTTATGACTGGTTACCAGCTTTTTGTAAGAAATGCCAATCTATAGGGGATAACTGTGAGACTAAGGCTAAACCTCCAGCTAAAGTCTTGAAAAAATGGGTGCCAAAGGTTAAAAATGTGCGAATTGAGAAACAGTATTTGGTTCACTACACTGATCAGGAGTATATTGAGGTTGAGGAGCCTGAGGAGGTAGCTGCTGGTGAGAAATGCATTGGTGTTCCTTCTATGGTTGTAGATCCTAGCTATGCTAGAGGTCCTTCCATAGTAGTAGAGCATGATGTTGTGATTACACCAGTGGCTACACCTGAGCATCAACCTAGAATTGAAGAAGAGGAAGAACCTTGGAAGGTGGTTACAAGGAAATCTAAGGGTAAACATGTAGCTTTCCAGTCTACTAAAATTGGTAATAACATTTCTTTTCATGCTCAATTGGACTCAGGAAGGCCTGGGGGTGATAGGAACCAAACCCCTATTTGTCCTGATGAGTTTTCTTGCTTGGAATGTTAGAGGGTTAAATGACCCTATAAAAATAAAGGAGGTGAAGCTGTTTCTTCAACAACAGCAAGTTAATTTATGTGCTTTATTTGAAACCAGGGTAAGGCTTCCTAACTGTGTTAAGATTCATAACAAGTTTGGTAGTCAGTGGAAATGGGAGTGCAATTATGGTTTTTCTCCTAGAGGGAGAATTTGGTTTGGTTGGAAGCCAGGGGAAATTCAGGGGGATGTTGTGTTTAAATCTGAGCAATGCATAGGGATAAAGATTCAACTGGCCACTAGTTCCTTTCTTCTAGTGGCTGTTTATGGTCTTCACACCATTGCTGATAGGAAGGCTCTCTGGAGAGAGTTACATGAGATAACAGTTGCTGCCACTGAACCTGTGCTGTGTATATGTGATTATAATGCTGTATTAAGTGTGAATGATAGGATAAATGGAGCTGATGTTAGTGAGCATGAAACTCAAGACTTTACTGAGTTTATGTTAGGTACTAATGTAGACACATAATCGTGTCTCCCCATTTAAGGATCCAATGATGAAACATACCGCGACATTAGTTGGCGCGACCCAACGGAGGAGCAATCTAAAGAACCATTCTAAAATGGTTTCGAAATGATATTCTAAAGCCCAATTAATTGTTCATGATAATTAATTGTATTTCAAGCCCATAAAATGTTTTAAATTCATTTTAAAAGCCCAATCAAATATTAATTATTTTAATAAATGTTTTTCATAATTATTTTCATTATCTTCAATCAAAAATCAAATTTTTGATCCGTAAAATTCCATCTCCGGAATTTTAGGGATAGAAAGGTATATTCGAAAGACGCGCAAAGGAATATGCTCGAATATTCCCGAATATACGCCGGACACGGGGGCTGCGCTCAGCGCGCCACGTGCGTCCAGCACATAGGCCAGAACGCGTCAGGCGAGCCAATGAGCGCCTGACACGTAGATTTTGTGACTCACACAGAGTCCTGCGTCAGACGCAAGTCCTGTGTGAGACGCAACTTTCTTTTCTATCTTTTCAAAAACGCGTTTACACGTGCCTAAACTTGATTGGGCTGGCTGCGTCAGGTACACCAATGTGCGCCTGACGCGTGGCATTGCGCTTGCCACGTAGGCTTGCGCCTAGCGCAAGGCTTGCGTGGAACGCAAGTCTGCCTTTTCCTATAAATACCCGTATTTTCCCGAATTACGGATGGCTTTTTCATATTATGATTTCACGCACATAAGCTGTCTTGACTACTCCGAAATACTTCGAAAACACTCAAATACTTCAAACACTCGAATACTTTCAATCAATCAATACTTTCACACTGCGTTCTTTGTTCCACGATTGCTCCGCCTAAAGATCGTTACGCTCCTCAATCTAAGTCGCATAGGTATAATACCTGAGGGTCCTTGAATAAATTCTCTATTTTTTTATTGAAGTTACTAATCATTTATTTCATGATGTAGATCTTTGGTATAAAATCGCTATACTGTATATTCTAACCTCTTTTCTCTTTCTTTTTATTTATTTTTCATTATTATTATACTTGCCTAATCATTATATGCATGCTATTATGATTGTCCCTGCTTTATTGCTTTTATCACCCCCACATGTTATTTTTGCTAATCAAAGACCTAAATAAATGTTCTAACATTAATCAGATTAATTTGGACAACTTGCTAGGTTCCCTGTAAATTGATTGCATAATAACTTGTCACTAAAAATTAGTGTTTTTATGTGTTTCCTAAACCAACCTAGACTAATTATTTTTAGGGTGTTTAAAACATTATTTGATTATTCTTTGGCATAAAATCTGTAATGAATCGATATTTAGTAGAGGCCAACTTTGGGTGAATGTGGTTCATTATGACTATATTCGTACCCTCACCCCCGAACTCAATCTCTGGTTCACTTTGACCATCTATGGAGTCATGACGGGGAAATCTACATTGGATAATTTGTTCCTATGTTTTTCCCATATCCAATTAGGTTTATGATTCTTCCTTCAAAGAATTGTTGGCGACTTCAAAACATATTTTTAATAAAACCTTAACAATGGGGTAGTCAAATCAAATACGCGCTCACACCGCGTAGGCGAAATAAAAACACGCCTACAATTTGGCGACTTCACTGGGGAAGATTTTTAAAAATTAATTTTTTAAATGAGTGGGTGAAACTTGAAAAATACGATTCATTCTTATTTTTTTGCCTTTGAATAATATACTGTCTTGCATATGCATGGCTACTGTTCAGCCACCATAAGGACAATCTACCTTGCCTCATTAGCACATGTTCTATGTGTGAGGTCACCCCCGGTGGGTTTGCGCTTTGTCCTTCCAAAAAGCTTCCTGAGCGATAGTGTTGGATCTTAGTCATAAGCAAACCTACCCAACCATGGCATTGTTCTCTTGTTCCTGACTTGAGACTGGAGTGCGTCTTACACGTGGCCACCTCTTTAAGCAGGGGTACGAAGCGTGGGATCAATCTCTTAGTCATGGACCCTTTCAGACTAAACCTAAACCTGACCAATAGTTTCAAACATAGAACTGGACTTTAGGTTGAGAACTTTTGCATCCATGTTATATGACATTTGCCTGTGATTGCAATTCTTGCCTGCTATTATTCTGTCAAATTGTCATTATTATGCGTCGTTCCTAAAACCGCGTCTAAAAACAAGAAAAATTCATCAATCGGCCAATTCGTCGCCTAAATCCCCGAAAAACGTGCTGGCGCACCATTCCCGCGCCAGACGCACAGCTGTGCGCCGCGCGCAGCAATGCTGCGCGGCACGTAGTCTGTGCTTCGCACGCTTTTCGTCAATTTAGCCGTCGTAATTGTCGATCCTACGTTCAATCCTATGTGCGTCTGTCTGTCTGCATTCGCGTAATTTGGTCATTTAGGCTTATCACCTAATTCAACATAAAAAAAATCAATCTTTTCATGCAAGGTCAAGTCTGTCCTAAAAAAAAATGCATCTAAAGGGTCATTGTAGAGTTTGAGTTGTCATGCATGTCTATCTCTTCCCATTTCATCCCTGCTATCCCTGTCAATCTTACCTTTCCATATTCATCAATTTCAAAAACTTACATTTTTTAAAAATCAATCCTGCACCTCCTTCTATTCTACTCTTTTTCAAAAGCATTTACTAAACACCATCATATACGATATTTCAAAAAAAAAAAAAAATTTTCAAAATTAATCCATCATCTTTTCCTAACAAAAGATAAAACAAGGGGTTCCTTTCAAAAACGAATTTCGAAAATTCTAAGCCCAATCCAAACACCTTCAATCCAATCCAATCTAATTCACTTGCATTCATTCTAGGCCCATATGCATTAGAGTCCATTTTGCATTCATATTAGGCCCATCAAAATTTGAGTCCATGCATTCATATTAGGCCCACTAGCATTAGAGTCCATCTTAGGCCCATATAAGTCTAGCTCATGTCAAAACCTAGGCCCATTTGCATCTTTACGTGAACCCCAGTTTATGTCAAGCCCAGTCCAAATCTAGTCTCAGTCCATTCCATTCTGAGTCCAATCCTAGTCTATTTCCACTGTCAAGCCCATATGCATCTCCAAGTCAATATCAAACCTATATGTTAATCTAATCCAAACTTAGGTCCATTTAGGCCCAATTCATATCCTAGGTCTAGTTTACATATCCATGTAGGCCCTAGTCAAGTTCAATTCCTTCAGAAGTTCATAATAGCCCAAATTCCTCTAAAGTTCAGCCCGCTTGCTCACCCGTAAGTTCAAGGTCTAGCATTCCTTAAGTCCATAGGCAATTTTAATGTCTAGCCTGCTTGCTCACCCGTAAGTTCAAGGTTTAGCATTCCATAAGTCCACATAGGTAATTTTTTGAGTCTAGCCTGCTTAGTTTAATGTAAGTTTCGAAGTCTAGTTGTCTAGCTTGCTTGCTCACCCGTAAGTTCAAAGTCTAGTTTCCTAGCCTGCTTGCCTTAAGTTAAGAGTCCAGTCTCCCTTATTGTCCAGTCTTCCTTAAAGTCTAGCCTACTTGCTCACCCGTAAGTTCAAAGTCTAGTCTCTCCTATCATCACCAAAACCCAATCGTAGAGTCCAGTCTACTTGCACAGTCCAGTCCAGTCCATGTCTGCATTTGCATATAGTTAGGCCCATGTCTCCATCATGGTCAAGTCTATACTAGTCCAAAACCCATAACCATTTCCATTTCCATTTCAAAGTCTCTTTCCACTTTCATTTCCCATTTTCATTTCCATTTCCACTTCCATTTCCCATTTCTCATCTCCATTTCTCATCTCCGTTTCTCATTTCGAAAGCGTCATTTCTTAAAATTTACGAGGTCCATTCTATTTCTGTTCAGGACAGGTCGTGAGATTATCACTTGGGAACGTCCAACAGAGAGGCAACAAGGTCAACCTACTCCTAGACTCGTCAAGCGCATCCTCACCTTTTCAGACGAATCCTCCGACTCTTCTGAATCATCATCCGAAATGGGGGATACTAATGAACAACTTAGTGCCATTATGGCTCAACTCACACTGATGAACTCTCGTCTTGAGGAACAAGACAAAGAGATCAAGGCACTAAGGGAGAAGCTCACTGAGGAAGACGAGCAAGGCGGCACTCCATCACCAATCAAAACCAACACAGAACTAAGGTTTGAAAAACTCGAGCAATTGATCCAGTCAATTCCTGCGCTCGAGGGTCAGGCTCATGGCCATGACATCATTGATCCTGAACTGAGGGACAAACTCCCTAAAAAGGTAACCTTGGGTGACCTCCCAAAATTCAAGGGGGTCGAAGACCCAGATGACCACTTGAGAGCATTTTCCATCTCTATGGCTCTCAAGGGCATGAGCAAGGACCTGTTTGCTTATGTCTTTCCTTTAGCCTTGGATGCACATCCATCTAAGTGGTTCAGATCACTGAATAAGGCCAAGCTAAATGACTGGGACTATATCAGAGAAGAGTTCCACAAACAATACATCTTCAACACTCAGCTTCCATTGGCCTTCGTGAGTTGGAGTTAACCAAACAAAACTCCAACGAAGACTTCGTCACCTTCCTTAACAGATGGAGGGATAAAGCAGCACAAATGATTAACAGGCCATCCCAGGAGGATCAAGTCCGACTGATGATCCGCAACCTGCAGCCGAAGTATGGGGATCATATCAGGTTCCAACCTATAGAGTCTTTCACGAAGCTCTATAAGGTAGGCCTACTGATTGAAGAAGAAATACAGGCCAACAAGAACAAGGGTTCCAACAATAACAATAACTCTTTCAAGAAGAGTAACAATGGCCCTTCTAGCTCCAAAAGCAATGAGGTCAATGCCATAGCTGCTGAAAAGAGAGGCTATCAAAAGCCTCAAAGAACATTCGCACCTTTAGGCATGTCCTTAGAAGAAGCCTTCACTAGACTTCATACAAAGGGGGCACTTCAGCCTATTGGCCCTACTCCGGATCCTGCTCCCGAGAATAGATCCAAGAGGTGGGATCCTAATGCTTATTGCAAGTACCACCAAGGGAATGGACACCCAACATCTGCGTGTTGGACCTTAAAGAATCACCTGCAGGATATGGTTGAAGACGGTAGATTGCCAATTCCACATGCAAAGAAAAAGTCGAGAATAAAGAAGAACCCCTTGGGTAGCACCTAAACAACGCCGGGGCTTAGTCATTTAACGCTAGTTTTATAGGTTGAGTCGGAGAGTCCCTCCCCTAGCTCCTTCATTTCCCTTCTGGGCGAGTCCATGTCATTTAGGTTTTTATTTCTAATAAGCCTTGTTCTATTTATTTCTGATTAATAAAATAATTGCATTTTTATTTTCATTTTCATTGGTCTTTCATCATTTTTATCTATGCTTCTAATTCAATGATGAAACTCAAATCACCTAATGAACTTGACTACAATAATAAAAAGAGATCTGAAATAAAAAAAGAATAAAAAATAAAGAGGACATCCTTTGGATCAGGAGTTATTCCCCTCTCCCTTCCATTACCTTTCATAAGCCATCTTCATACAACTAAGGAAAACCAATAATCCTTTAAACCATCATCTCCATAAACCAAACAATCCCTCCATTAACCAAAACTCCACAAATATCCTTCAAGCCTTCCAATACCCTAAACCAATAGCTTGTGTGCAAGCCCTACTACACAAAAAAAAATCAATGCCAGGCAAAATAAAAAATAGTGAAAAAAATCAAAGTGCGAAAAAAAGCAAAAGCAAAAGAAACGCATAGGACAAAAAGAAAAGATTCAAAAAGAAAAGGCCAAAGGCAAAGAAATAAAAAGTCAAGCTAGGGGGCTTGCACACAAGTCGATCCCATCCCTCATTCAAATCCCTTCGATCCATCAAACCTTTAACCCATATAAACCAAATCCATGATCCTCCATTCGCCTAACCAATTCAACCTTCATCAAAACTTCAAGCTTTAAACCTTTCAACCTTTCATCAACCATAACTCCTTTTTCAAGGTATGTCCAAGTCCGCTAGGTTGAAAACCCGAAAGGGCGGCCTAGGCAAAAGTTAGGGCACAAAAAAAATATATAAAAATTAATAATAATCAGATCCTGGAACTACGAATGGTCTGATTCCGCAAGGATACGTAGGAATCCTCATCTCGAGGTCCGACCGCTTCAATAAAAAAAAAATCAGTCATGGTCTAATGATTTGACTTTCTAGAATTTAGGAGCATAATCTCTTTCTAGATCCCGACATAGACTCGAGTCTGAACCTAGCCTCGTTAAAACCTTTTCCCACCAACATTTATTTCAGTCACAAATTTCAACCTTTTTATTTTTCAATCCAAGCTCTCCTTTTCCCCGAAGGATTCTCCGACAATTCCATGGTTTCTAGCGATATTTGACTTTGCCTAATCATCTTCCCAAAGAAGAATACCCAGTACAATCCCCAGCGATAACTTTCAACGTTCAAGACAGATCAACTACATTCCAATATCAAATCAATCACATTTCAATCAAGGCTCAAGCCTAATTCAAGGCAAGCTCACCCAAAGTGGGGGCTTCCTATGTGTGGTAGTTCCTCTAAATCAAACTCCCGAAAAGTTGTAATCAGCGGATCTCATTTACGAACCCCGATCATTTACTAAAAACGATTTTCGAAAATCATTCAATGCATTTCTAATCAGTCTATCATTCTACACATCTTCTAGCCTTGTAAAATGCTGACCTTGCATTGCAGCTTTGCAAAACCCTGACCTTGCATTGTATTTTATACATTTTAGTCTTGCATAACCCTGACCTTGCATGACGTGTCACCCTTTAGCTTTGCATAACCTTAATCCTTGCATAGCGTCTCGCATCCTTAGAGAGTCTAAGTTTGCATTACTGCATCACTATGTGCTTATGTGAGTTGTGTGCACCTATCTGCTAACATCTTTCCCTGCAGGTAATCAGATTGCTCGTAGTTATTGTCCTGCATACTAACTTTGTTTTGCAGAGACCGACGGTTATAGATCAGTTCTAAACTGCAGAGCGTTTAGAATCGTTCTCCGTCCCGACACCGTATACTTTGACTATCGGTTTCCTGAACCTCAGTCAAAGTGGGGGCTTCTGTAGACACATAATCGTGTCTCCCCATTTAAGGATCCAATGATGAAACATACCGCGACATTAGTTGGCGCGACCCAATGGAGGAGCAATCTAAAGAACCATTCTAAAATGGTTTCGAAATGATATTCTAAAGCCCAATTAATTGTTCATGATAATTAATTGTATTTCAAGCCCATAAAATGTTTTAAATTCATTTTAAAAGCCCAATCAAATATTAACTATTTTAATAAATGTTTTTCATAATCATTTTCATTACCTTCAATCAAAAATCAAAATTTTGATCCGTAAAATTCCATCTCCGGAATTTTAGGGATAGAAAGGTATCTTCGAAAGACGTGCAAAGGAATATGCTCGAATATTCCCGAATATGCGCCGGACGCGGGGGCTGCGCTCAGCGCGCCACGTGCGTCCAGCACATAGGCCAGAATGCGTCAGGCGAGCCGATGAGCGCCTGACACGTAGATTTTGTGACTCACACAGAGTCCTGCGTCAGACGCAAGTCCTGTGTGAGACACAACTTTCTTTTCTATCTTTTCAAAAACGCGTTTACACGTGCCTAAACTTGATTGGACTGGCTGCGTCAGGCACACCAATATGCGCCTGACGCGTGGCATTGCGCCTGCCACGTAGGCTTGCGCCTAGCGCAAGTCTGCTTTTTCCTATAAATACCCGTATTTTCCCGAATTACGGACGACTTTTTCATATTATGATTTCACGCACATAAATTCTCTCGACTACTCCGAAATACTTCGAAAACACTCAAATACTTCAAACACTCGAATACTTTCAATCAATCAATATTTTCACACTGCGTTCTTGGTTCCACGATTACTCCGCCTAAAGATCGTTGTGCTCCTCAATCTAAGTCGCATAGGTATAATACTTGAGGGTACTTGAATAAATTCTCTAGATTTATATTGAAGTTACTAATCATTTATTTCATGATGTAGATCTTTGGTATAAAATCGCTATATTGTATATTCTAACCTCTTTTCTCTTTCTTTTTATTTATTTTTCATTATTATTATACTTGCCTGATCATTATATGCATGCTATTATGATTGTCCCTGCTTTATTGCTTTTATCACCCCACATGTTATTTTTGCTAATCAAAGACCTAAATAAATATTCTAACATTAATCAGATTAATTTGGAAAACCTGCTAGGTTCCCTGTAAATTGATTGCATAATAACTTGTCACTAAAAATTAGTCTTTTTATGTGTTTCCTGAACCAACCTAGACTAATTATTTTTAGGGTGTTTAAAACATTATTTGATTATTCTTTGGCATAAAATCTGTAATGAATCGATATTTAGTAGAGGCCAACTTTGGGCGAATGTGGTTCATTATGACTATATTCGTACCCTCACCCCCGAACTCAAACTCTGGTTCACTTTGACCATCTATGGAGTCATGACGGGGAAATCTACATTGGATAATTTGTGGGCGGGCGCGGATGTGTCGTTGTGCACCGCACCCGGCCAAAGATAAAATTTCTCCTACTCTCTTTTACACTAAGCTAGTATAATGGAAGTAGGGGTCGTATCCACAGGGAAACAGGGACGAGTTTAGTACTTAGCGTGATTCGAAACCTAGATTAAGCTAAGGGCCGAGAAACCTAATTACAAAAGGGGGGTTTCAAGTAGATTAGAACTAAACTACAACTAACTAGCATATAAACAAAATGAGAAATCAATTATAGGAAGATCTTGAATCCGATTAACATCCACTTTAATTCATTATCGATCCTTGAACCTCCACTCTAATTATTTCCATAATTATCTATTGTTGAGAATCAATCTCGTGTTCTCCTTATTCTTAGTTGAATAGCACGATCAGCGTGACTATAAAACCCTAACTAAAGGATAACCTAGTCCGATCGCGTCTAAGTTCAATCCAATAGCAGCAATAAACACAGAGAACCAACAGACCTGCTAACGTCATACAAGCGATAAACATTCAACAGTTAATTCAATTTCCCCAAGAAATAACCAAGACGATCTGCATCTAAGTTACTTCCTAGTTTGCTACCAATTGATAAAAGAATAAAACAATCTGATTCTATTCTTAAATCTAGCATTAGATTAATTACACAATCAAACTAGTAATATTCCTAGCATAATCATGCAAAAATCATAGAAAGCAAGCATAGAAATTAAACCATAATCAAAGGAACTAAATAGAGAGGAAAGATCTCACAATAATGCTTGAAGCTTCATATTAATCTCGTTCAAGAACGGTTCAAGCTAAAATTGGCATAGCATAAGCCAATCCCATAATTGAAATCTACAAAAACTAAACTAGAAAATAAAAACTAAAAAGAGAAGACAACAAGAGAGGAGTGGAGTTTTGGAGACTCCCTCTCCTTGTGGCTGCTGCCCCCCTAGGTCCAAAATCAAGCTTGGTATTTATACTAAAGCATAAAAATCAGCCGACAATTAGACCGACCTAGGGGTCGCGAGGTGCGAGTCTGGTCGCACCGTGCGAAGAGTGTTCTGCCTACCGCATATTTGGCTGGGCAAGGCAGGTCGCACCGTGCGAAGCAGGTCGCGAGGTGCGAGCAAGCAGGTCGCGAGGTGCGAGCTGCGTGCTGGGCCAGAGCTGGGCGAGCGCTGGGCGAGCATACGCGAGCATGGGCGAGAGCTGGGCGAGCGCTGGGCTTGCGGTGCTGCTTGGCGCGCGCATGGGCGATGCTTGTGCTGGCTTGGCGATGATGTTGTGATGGGCGATGTCTTTGCCGGGCCTCGGCTGGGCCGGGCATGGTTCGCGAGGCAAGCATGCGGTAGTTGGTGGAGCTTGGTTATGCGATGATGCTAGGATAGCACATTGTCGTCAACTCATAACTTGCTTCCGTGCCACCAAGCCATGGTGTTGAACTTTCTTGAACACTCAAGGATAACTTCAATTAAACATCGTTTAATTCCGTTTCTCCTTAAAAGCTCGGAATCTAGAGCATTAACACTAATTAACTCACAAAACCCCGAACTTCCGCTAAGGGTTAAATAAAACACGAACGTTAACAATTACGAACAAATCCCTTAGCAAAGTGCACCTCAAATATCACAAAAACATCGTATAACTTGAGCGTATCAATTTGTTCCTATGTTTTTCCCATATCCAATTAGGTTTATGATTCTTCCTTCAAAGAATTGTTGGCGACTTCAAAACATATTTTTAATAAAACCTTAACAATGGGGTAGTCAAATCTAATACGCGCTCACACTGCGTAGGCGAAATAAAAACACGCCTACAACTAACATGATGGAAGCTCCAAACTGTGGTGTGTTCTACTCATGGTCAAATAAAGGATCTGGCACTTTGAGAATCTGTAGTAGAATTGACAAGGCCATTATAAGTAGTGAAGGAATGCTTGACTTGTTCCCAGGCTTGATGGTGAAATACCATCCTGGTGGAGTTTTTGACCACACTCCTTTGGTGGTCAGTTTTCAAACAGCTGTGCAGGAGGGTGGAAGGCCTTTTAAGTTTCCTAACATCTTGACAGAAGATGATAAGTTCCTTGAAATTGTCTAAGATGCTTGGGAGTCTATAGCTGAGAATTATCACATGAAGAAGGTGTGGAGTAGACTAAATGCTGTAAAAAAAGCCATGAAGCAACTTCATGCTAGAAGCTACTCACATGCCCATATCAAGGTGGAGGAATATAGAGTTCAATTACAGAATATTCAAAATTCTGATGCAATTGTTTCTGACTCTCAGCTGCAGATGGAAGAGAAAAGGATTTGTGAAAGTCTTAGACATTGGTCTAAGGTGGAAGAGAGTATAATTAGCCAGAAGGCTAGAATTAACTGGCTTTCTAAGGAGATGCTAACACCAAGTTCTTTTTTACAGCTGTTAAAATAAGGAAAGCAAGAAATAGAATCTCTTTGCTTTACACTGCTCAAGGTGATGTGCTCACTTCTCCTGATGATATACAAGCAGAAATTGTGAGTTTTTATAAAAACTTACTGGGTTCTTGTGCAATGAACTTGCCTTCTATTGATCTTACGACTGCGAGAGTTGGAGCTTCTTTGAGTATGAATGTTAGTCTCTCTCTTGTTCAACCTATATCTTGCTGAAATTGAAAGATCCTTGTTTGCTATTAATGATGCTAAAGCTCCTAGCATTGATGGTTTGAATGCAGTATTTTTCAAGAAAAGTTGGCACATTATAAAGCATGATGTTTATAGTGGGGTGCTGGAATTCTTTGAAAATGCCTATTTACATAAGCCTATAAACACTAATGTGATTACCCTTGTTACTAAGGTGTCTCAAGCTTTGCTAGCCAAAGACTTTAGACCAATCGCCTGGTGTACCATTGTTTACAAGATAATCTCAAAGATTATCACTTACAGGATGCAGTCAATTATCCATGAGGTTGTTAATGCTTCTCAAGCTGGGTTTATCCCAGATAGATTCATTGCTGATAACATACTATTAGCCACTGAATTGATTAGAGGTTATTCTAGGAAGCATGTTTCTCCCAGATTTGTGATCAAAGTAGACATAAAAAAGGCATATGACTCTGTTGAATGGCCCTTTCTTGAGATTATGTTGCTTAAGCTTAGCTTTCCTTCTACTTTTGTGGGGTGGATTATGGGGTGTGTTAGGAGTGTTAGTTTCTTATTCTATTCTCTTGAATGTTATTCCTTCTACCCCCTTTAATGCAAAGAAAGGATTAAGACTAGGTGATCACTTATCTCCTTTTCTTTTTGCTTTATGTATGGAATTCCTTAGTAGGTATCTGTGAGAGCTAAAGGATGACCCTGACTTCAATTTTCATCCTAAATGTGAGAGGATTCATCTAAATCACCTCATGTTTGCAGATAATCTGCTACTCTTTACTAGGGCTGACCTTAGTTCAGTTACAAAAGTCATGACTGCTTTTAATAAATTCTATGTGGTTTCTGGTTTGGATGCTAGTGTGGAGAAGAGCAACATATATCTTGCAGGTGTTTCTGCAGTTGAGGCTCAAAGGATTGCTGAGGCAGTTCAGTTACCTATTGGATCTCTCCCCTTTAAGTATCTTGGAGTGCCTTTATCTTCCAAGAAGCTTAATTATTCTCAATGCAAGATTTTGGTTGAGAAAATCACTGAAAGAGCTCAAGGTTGGATGACTAAGACTCTTAGCTATGCTAGGAGATTACAGCTTATCAGGAGTATTTTGAGTAGTATGCAAAATTATTGGGCTAACATTTTCCCTCTGTCTAAAAATATTATAAAAGCTGTTGAGAATGTGTGTAGGAAGTTTTTATGGACAGGGCAAGTGATGGATTCTAGGAAAGCTCCAGTATCTTGGAATACTTTCTATAATCCTAAGACAACAGGTGGATGGAGTCTAATTAACATGGTTAATTGGAATAAAGCTGCTATGCTTAAACTTCTCTGGGCCATTGCTTTTAAAGCTGATAAACTCTCGGTTCAATGGATTGCTGCTTACTATATGAGAAGGCAGGATGTGTATACAATTGTTAGTAATAACAACATGTCTTGGATATTGAGGAAAATCATCATCAACTCAAGAGAGCTGCTTGATGTAGCGGGGAATTGGGAAGCTGTGATGCACAAAGGTAAATTCAGTATAAAGAAAGCCTACTCTTTACTTCAAAGAGATGTGCAGCAAGTGGAGTGGAGAAGACTGATCTGCAACAATAAAGCAAGTCCTAAAAGCAAGTTTATGTAATGGTTAGCCATCTAAAATCGTATGGCTACTACTGACAGCATTAGTAGATGGAATATCAATTGTAGCTTCCAATGCTGTCTTTGTGCTGCTGTTAATGAATCTGTACAACATCTCTTCTTTGAGTGTGCTTACTCAGCTGAAGTCTGGAGGGGTTTGCTGCAGCAAATTGGTATAAATAGAAGAGCTTTCTAGTTTGGGGAAGAATGCAGAATTGCTAGCAGGAAAGCTCATGGGAAAAGCATTAACTCAAGAGTTTATGTTATGTTGTTTTCTGAAGCACTTCATGCTATCAGAGAAATAGTAAAATTTTCTCAAATGCTTATATTGATCCTCAGCAACTGATGAAGAAAGTTATCTTTCAGGTTGCTTGCAATTGTAATGATAAGGAGAGAAGCATACTAGTTCAGTAGTATTTTGTCGTGGGCTATTGCTCTCTCTTTATTTTGGTTTGCTGTGGACTAGCTGTTTGTATATACCTAGTGTTAGGTTGTAACTAAAAAACCATATTTTTGTGGTTATCAATAATTACTTTGAATTGCCAAAAAAAAATATAACCCGTCTAAATATCCTCTTTCACATCGTTGTTTAATGCAGCCTTTAACGAGGGGGTCTAACGATCCTGATATAGTTTTGTTGTAGAACAAGAATTAATTCAAACAATTGTATGTGAAGTACTGACCGTCGTTGCAATCCCGCACAAAATCCTATCAACAAATCAACCTTCAATTGGAGCCAGGGTCCAAACCCCGCTAACCCACAAAGAAACCAAACTAATACACCCACCGTGAAGGAAGTGGCTGCAAAACCCATAAAGGGGACTAAAGCCATCACACAAATGTGACTTATTGAAAGCAGCGAAAAAGTGAAATAAGTAAGAAAATAAACTAGAAACTGCAAAAAGGAGAGAAAGAGGGGCTTACCATATACGAAAACATCCATGGCAGCCCCTCTAAAGGGTTTTCTGTGAAAAGCGGAGAGAGAGAGAGGAGAGGAGAGGAGGGCATAGCGGTTAGGGTTTTTTAATAGAAGCTTTTTTTTAACCAAAACTGTTATAAGGTGTCTTTGAGTAGACATTTGTCATATGAAGGGAAGACACTATATTTTAGAAGCTAAGGGAATGGCCACAGTAGTTGTGGTAGTAGCTTTTAGCTGTGAGAGTAGCTGTTAGTTGTGCTGGTAGCTTTTGTGGTTGGTGTATAGTTGTTAGCTGTCCAAGTAGTGGTATAAGATATTGATGTTCGGTAAAAGAAGCTGTCAAAGTAGCTATTTACAAATAACTAGTTAAAAACTCAAACAAAAATTTCATATATAATTTATACACCATTAAAAGCTATCCCCAAAAGCTACAAATTGTAGGTTTTGACAAACACTACTAAAACACTACTTATACCACTAAAAGCTACTTATACCACTACCTAACCAAACACTAATGTTTTTCTTAAGCTACTTCAAAAGCTTGTGCCGAACATGCCCATGAATGTCTATTGGTAGTGCTAGTAAAAAAAAGGATTTTTTTTATAATAACCACCTTATGTTTTACCTACTTGGAGAATAACCACCTTATACGTTTTTATTTTTATTTTATCACCTTAACTTTACTAACTTAATTCTTTAATTTCACCACCACTTAATGTTTTCCGTCTATTTTTCCATCCAACATGGCCCCACCTATTGATATCCCTCAATTCCATCCTGTAACTCCATGATTCTTCCATTACTCCTCCTCAAACCTAGTCTAGTCTCTCTCAATTGTCAAAATTCTTCCAACCGAATCTACAATTAGGAGCGGGAAAATTCATATATTGACTATGTATACAAAATCTAGAATTAGGAGAGGGAAAATTCTTCCAACTAAATCTAGAATTTTGGAATAATATTGAAAGAAATCTCTTGATTTCCTGAATTCTTTTCTTTGTCTTCTTCTTAGTAGATAATCACAATTCGGATACATTAAGCAGTTGAAAGATTTAGGAGATTGAAATTTTTTCATGCAGATATTCTTAGGGTTTTTCAATAATTCGATCAGTCACAGCGTGAATGGGTCTTTTTGTTCCTTGTTTTATGAAAATTTAGGGTATTTAAATTAGAAGTCTTTTTGTAAGGGTTTTAAAATTTCATGAAAAAAATAGAGGGAAGGAGAGATCAGATAATTGCGCGAACATATTGCGATAATGTTGCCATAAATAATGTCTAATGCCACGACCCTTATTCTAACGTTGTTATAATTCCATCTAATGCAATGAGCATAACCAAGTCATTGCTATAGATATACCTAATGCAACAGTCATTGTAAAGCCGTTGCAATAGTTCAATTCAAGAACCTAAATTGACATGAACTGTTGCAATAGATGCTCCTATTGCAACGGTATAAAAAAAACAATCGTCGCATTAGCTAATTTTAGCCATTGCCTTTGATTAAAAATGTAGTATTGCGTAATTCAATCTATGATGAAATTTCAAAGATTACCCAGACATATCGAGGAGCGATAGATAGGAAGAAAAGGGGGGAAACAAAATTTTGAACGAAAAGTACTAAGTGGTGGTAAAACTTAACAAGTTAGTAAAGTTAAGGTGGTAAAATGCAAAAAAAGAAGTACAAGGTGGTTATTCTCAAAACGGGTACTATAAAACATAAGGTTGTCATTATAAAAAAAAAACCTTGATAAAAGGTAGTTGTTTTAAAACCTAGACTTATTAGGTAGTTGTTTTGAAAAAGTGGTAACTAATAGGTAGTGTTTCACAAAATTTCCCTTTTATATTGTTTGGTTAGGGGGTTTTGCAAGTCTCTTTACCCATTTCTCAGTTTGATTTACCCCAAATCACTCTACATTGATTCCCCAAACCCCCTAAGGTTTTCCATTTTCCCATTTTCCTCTACAACAGTTGCTTTAATTACTCCAACGAGGAAGAGATGCAGTCATCGACGACATCAACCACTCCCGTTGGTGGCAAACATGTATACAAACCACGGCGGCAAGCAAACAAGAACGACTGCATCAGCTCCACCCAAGAGAAAATGTCGGTCGACGGAAGCCGATGAACGTAAAATGAGAAAGGCAAAGAAAGGTGGTACATCGGTGATGTGGTTGATGGCGAATTGCTGTCGTACTCCGATCCCATGGTGAGCAGGCGGTTCTAAGGAAGATGGTGTGGTGGTCCTTCTGTTAAAAATCATTGAATAAAAAAAGAGTTGACAATTATTATTAAAAGCATAAACTTATTTGTAATCATTGATAGGTCTTGCGAATGAGTGGCATCCATATAGTTATTGACTAGTTAACTCCTGAGCGATGCTCGGCTGCTAAAAACAAAATAGAATAACAAAACAATCTATTTATTAAATTTTTGAGTTAAAAAAATTATAACTTAAATATGTCTTAAAGTATACTTCTTTTGTTTTTCTATTTGCAATAAAGAATTTTTTTATATCCCACAAATAATACGCTTTTATCGTAACTAAAAAGACATGTAGTATAAATGAGATGAATATATGAAGAAACAAAATCAATAAAATTATATTGTATGAGAAAAATGGACTAACAACCTATCTCCTAGAATTTAGTGAGTTGATTTTTTATGATATATAAAATTTGGTGATTTGTTGATAAGGTAAGTTTTATAAATAAAAATAAAAAATAATAAATAAATGAAAGTAAATATGACGGGCTCGTTGTAAACACGCCAAAAATACCTAAACTACCCAATATATGGCAAGTATAGGGTCGAATCCACAAGGAAGTAAGGTTAATCAAGGGTTAATTCGCTAATTTCAATGAGCTAAATCTATTTTTGGATTTTTTTTGAAAGATTAGTAATAATTCTAAAGTCTAAGAATATTAGGAGATTGGCAAAGCAAATTAACAAAGCAAGTAAAGAAGATCCCCTCAAAAAAAAAAGCAAGTAAAGAAGATAAATCATGGGTAAAGGAACTAGGGGATTACGGGATTCACCAACGTTCAATCCAAGAATCCAATCATCAAAGTCAAGGGGAAACAAATTGGGGATCACAAGGGGAAATCATGCAAACAAGAACTCTAATTACTCTCTCGAGCTAATTAGAGGAGCTTATTTAGTCACTCATGACCTATTCTCATGGCATGAGAAACTAATCTAGCCAAATCAAGAACAACATGATAATCAAACTTCCCTAAACTAGAAAATACCTATTTTATGGAGATCCTAGTCTAGTAACCAAACTTAGTCTATCCTTAACTTCATCTCTCGATCCTTCACTAAGGATTCCAAATAAGCAAGTCAAGTGGTGATTAATCACCCAACAAACCAAATCAAACAAGTTTAGTCAACAAGCTTAACCCCAAATGTTAACCCCCAAACTTAGATTTAGGATCCAAAAAGTAAATGAAGGCTACATCCCTTCCCCTAGTAGGAAACTACTCACAAATCATGGAAATAAAGCAAACCAAAACTCGAAATAACTTCATCACCATAACCATGGAGGAAAGAGAAAAAAAGGGAAAATAATCAACTAATAAAAACGAATCTAAGCAAACAAAGCATGAACTAAACAAGATTAGAGAAAGAGAAAGTGAAATAAACAAGAAATTACCAACTTTTAAGCTTGCATAAATTTAAAAATGGAGTTCAAAAGCTTCAAACCTCAACTTTCTCTCTCCTAGGGTTCTAAAACTTGAATGCTAAATACAAAATAAATCTCTCTAATTAGAATGTAAATTAGCTTAATCTAAAATGAAAGGAGTTTCTCTTATATAGTCCTAAAATAGACTAAGCTTAATTACAAGAAAACCCCCATACAATAATCGAAAGGAAAAGAAAACGTTCCAAAAATAACCCAGCGACCCGGGCGGGTGACCCGACCCGAGCGGGTTACTTAACCGACAAGGGCGGGTCATTCTGCTAGTGAGGAAATGATGAGTCCCTTTGACTGACCCGGGCGGGTCAGGTAATCCGGGCGCTCGGGGGAGTTCTTGGTCCTCTTCTTCTCATCCTTTGAGCTTCCTTGATGCTTCTCTCTTCGATCCCTTGGCCCCGGGTTTGTGCAAATGCCCTTCAATCATGCTGCTATGCCCTGAAAACAAACCAAACACCAAAGAAAGTGAACAAAGGAGGAATATGGCACAATTTGAAGGAAAAAGAAGCAATTTAACCTAAAGTAACCTAAAAGCTACCATAAAATCTATTAAAAACTAATCAAAAGCCAAGTACATAAACCAATCATCAAAATGTGAGGATGGGACTTGGGGAGGGAAAATGAAGGGGTTTGGGAGGGAAAAGATGATGTAAGCGGTTATTGCTTTTGTATAGATAAAGATTGCATAAAGTTCAACAACAGAGAGAAGTAATGCAGAATATTTGGATCAGTGATATCTCAAAATATTCTCGACTTGATTATGCATGAATTGCAAATAGTGGCTTAATTGAAGACCTATGGAATGGTTTATTTACCAACAAGATGATCAAAGCATATTTAACAATGTGTCATCAAGCTATTCAAAATCCCAAACAAAGAATTTGCTAAAAATTAAGATAAGCTAAGCCTAGTGGTAAACGAGTACGTGTTCCTCCCAACTTTAAAATTAAGATTGTAACAACACATGAAATGATATCCATTCCTCATTAACATTGCCAAAAAAATTCATTACATACCTTTTCGATCAATGTTAAAAGACCCATGGAATGATTTACATGGACTTGTACTTAGCAGGAAAAAATTAAGATGGTCACCAAGAAGGATGATTATCTATTGGGCTTGTAGGATAATTATATGACTGCCACTGACTTTCACCCTTTCACGGTAAGACGATGAGTCTCCATTGACTTGTTGGATACTAGAGAAAGCAAAGCATGCAGTCAGTCCAATTAAGACTTGACTACTTGTACATCCAGAATGAACATACACTCTCATATTTTTCTATGTGCACCTAATCCACATATATCACATCAATTGTCTTACCTCTCTTTTTACCGCACCTCTGAATTCTAAGGCGGTGGTGATGGTAGTGTGTGTGTGTGTGGGGGGGGGGACTTTAAAGAGAGAGCAAAAATATGGAGACCAAATAGCCTATGTAGACATTGATATCTCTACACTTCATCACAGCTTCACAGGCAGAAAACAAATTTAGCATATAAGCCTATAAACTTACACCAAAACATGTAGCTAGGGTCGTCAATAACATGTAAACAAGCTACGAAAATACTCGGGAAACAGGTTCTATATACTATCACAGTCTCAGGCAACTAACTCAAATGAATATATTATGAGCAAGCTGACATTTCTTGATTCTCTGGCTGAAAGAATGAGTTGCTTCTAGAACCTTTGAAGCTCACAATAGATTATAGTCATTACACTAAATTTTGAGGGTGATAATATTTTTCAATCTCAATCATTCTGATGAGAGGCTTCAACAACAAATGAATTCATTTCAATTTCTCATACAAATATGACCTAAAAAATTGTTAAATAACCTAATGTCAAGGTAGAAGACCTATTATGCCACATCTCCAAGTCCGAACCATAGAAATGAAAGGTTTTGGTTAATTAATTTCTATTCCTTTCCTAATCAAACCACTATTAGATCCCTTTAAAAGCAAATAAACATTATTTCCTTACCCAAAAAGTCAATTTCTTACAATATAAGGGAGGGAGAATGAAGCATATTAAAACCCATCAAACAATCAAAATTTACATGTGAAAATAGTGTCAATGTGTGGTGTTTGAGTCCTTGAGAACAACAAATAAATTACTTTAAGAAAGAGGGATCTGTTAAGCAAAGTAAAAATCATGACTAAGATTCAACATTTTCAACTTGTTAATAATCCATTTCAAAGTATACTCACAAATCTAATAATAAATCCAAATAGATACTTTAGTACAAAATATGATCAATTATCAGAAACTACTGAAGATTACCTAATACACACTAGTTCTTCCAAAAAGGTTAAAGAAATGCATTTCAAGATATATCCACAATCATTACATAACGAAAGAATTGAAGAACTTTAGATAATGAAATATGAACTAACTAGTAGACGCTATTACAAGCGAAGTTTTCAACAATTATTATTTTGTTGCATAAATGTTGGTTTGTATAATGGGTTTAAAATTTCAAGATAAACCCACAAATTTTATATTATCAAAAATGAAACTTTATAGCAAAATAGAAATCATAAACTACAGAAGATTAGCCAATGCACACTAGTTCTTCCAAATAGGTTAAGAAATGCATTTCAATATATACCCACAATCATTACATAACAAAAGAATTGAAGAAACTTAAGCGCAGATAAGGAACTAATGAATCATAAGCTAACTAGTAAACGTTATTACAAGCTACTTATTTTAACAAGATACAATTATGTTACTTTAAGGATTTTTTGATTTTTACCACCTTTTAAAATCACAATTTTTAAGATAACCATCTTATAAGTTCATTTTTTAAATAACCACCTTATATGACCTAAATCTCTTTAAATACATACCAATTGACAGATTTCGTCCAAGAAATCGGTCTTAAATAAGGGTTTAAACCTTATATACATTCTAGTGAATAAATGTGGATGTGATGAAATCGTTCTTAAACCCTTTTTGAGGATGATTTCCTTGACAGAATCTGTTGATTGGTAGGTATTTAAAAGGATTTAGGTCATATAAGGTGGTTATTTAAAAAAATAAATATATAAGGTGGTTATTTTGAAAAACATGATTTTATAAGGTGGTTAAAGTAAAAAAATCCTTACTTTAATGTTGGATTGTAAAATAGGTTCCAAATTTCAAGATAAACCCACAAATTTTGCATTACCAAAAAAACTTAGTGTATGAAATGGAACACAAACAAGTAACAATTGCCTTCAGTACAAGCTAATTTTTCCAATACGAAGAAAGGGTTTTATTTTGTCAATGTTGAGGATATGTCGAAATGGTTATCAGAGTGCGAGAAGTATAGAGAGAAACAACATTGAAGACGTAGTGTCGTACCACGACTGTCATGGGCTGGTGGTGAAGTTACCTTCTTACAATGAGTGTTGTTCCTTCTTTTTATTATGATCTACTCATTTTTTTACTGAACTTTCTGCGATTTTTTTCCACGTCTTTTAGCTTTGTTTTTGTTTTTTCTTTCTTTCACTTCAACTTTCTATTGTCTTTCTTTTCTTTTGAATATACATGTCTCATATTTTTAAGTAACTAACAGTCTAATAAGTTAGTGCTTGTGCCATTTACAATCTTTTTTTTTTTCACAAAAGTTGTTAGCCAATTTATTTAGTAAGCAGATACAATATGTTCTAATTTTGTTACAATTACATTGGAGACGTAATTATTAAAATAATTTGTTTTTGCGAAAATAAGCGAGACATAATATTCATTTGTAATAAGTGAATCATGTGACTATTACTGTAATTGAATAATTAATGAATAATATCACAACCTATGGTGAGACATACAGGGCAAATTTTATTATATTACCGATACAAAAGAGTGATAAATTTCGCTTATTTAAGCAAACTGATGACCTCAAACGAACAAAAAGAAATAGCGAATCGAAAAACTTTTGAATTTTAGATTCTTAAATGAGTAAATTTTTTACACTTGGTGATACCTTACAAGGTACTAACAGTGGTATAATGCACATGCTCAAAATAATGAAGACATACAAGGTGGAATTTTATATTCTATCAATATTTCTATGAGAAACTTATGGTTCGAACTTCGAATAAGAAGAGAGTGAAGAAAAACTTCATACTAAGTAAATAAAAGAAAAGCAATATCTACCTCTAAATAAAAGAGCTTCTTTCAAAAAATATGGCGTTGGATCGGCCATGATGTTTGTGACCAAATTTGTGTGTGGTTACTTCCGGAAAATGTGCCTCCCCAACTTTGTCATGCCTTAATTTGTTTAGTTCCTAAAAATGACAATCTTGAAAATATGAAACAATTAAGTCCCATAAGTCTATGTAACACTTTGTACAAATTGGTGAAAAATTATTGTTAATAGACTTGAACCTCTCATGCCGAATTGGATTTCTCACAACCAAAATAGTTATATCCATGGGAGAGGCTCGGATGTCAACTTTGTTGTTGCCTCTGAAATCTTCCACTCCATGCATCATAAGAAAAGGAAGACGGGGTGGTTGGCCCTCAAAATTGATTTGGAAAAAGCTTAGGACTGAATCAAATGGGATTTTTTTGAGAAATTGTCTTGTTAATCTTAACTTAGATGCACACTCAATCCATCTCATTCTTGAGTGTGTGTCTAAATCTTGCTCTTCCATTCTCATTAATGGAAGAAGTTCGGAGAGCTTTAACCACTCCCGTGGTTTAATTTGCACCAAGGTGACCCAATGTCACCTTATCTTTTTAACATTTATCTCGAGGGACTTACTAGCTTAATTACCCATGCTTGCAAGGAGAAAAGTTGGACTGCCTTTTGGGTGGGTAGGGATAAAGTGCTTAGATTTCCTCTTTTGTTTACCGATGATCTTCTCTTGTTTGGGAGAGTGGATGAGAAAATGATTTTCAAAGTTAGAAACGTCCTTGAGTCTTTTTGTGCCTCGTCGGGACAAAAGATCATTGAGTCAAAGAGTCGTCTCACCTTCTTTAGAAACACCTCCCTTGAGCATTGTCGTCTTTTCCAAGACACCCTTAACATTGATGAAAGTTAAGACTTATGACTTTACTTAGGCATGCCCTTGTCCCATAAGAGACCGAAGAAGAGTGACATGCAATTCATTGTGGAAAAAGTACGTAGAAAACTTTCCCTTTGGAAAATCATATTCCTCTCAAGGGCGGGTAGGCTTATTCTGATAACTTCCACTCTTAATATCATCCACGCCTACTATATGCAAGCAAACTATCTCCCTTTCTCGACCCATACAACCCTTGACAAGCTTTGTAACGACTTCCTTTGGGGTGATGAAGCCATGCGAGAAAACTACATCTTGTAGGGAAAGATTCACATTTGCTCCTAAGGATAAAGGGGGGTTGGGTATTAGACATCATGAGGCTCTCAATATCTCATCTATGGCTAAACTTGGGTGGAAAATGTGTCATGGTGATAAAAACCTTGCCAAACGTTGTATCATCTCTAAGTATGTTAGAGATAGTTACATCCTAAGCTTTAAGAGAGATCCCATGTTCGGTGTGATATAGGAAAAGGATGGAATCTCCTTAGAGAGAAATGCCACTCGAAAATTGGGGATGGTAGGGACACTGACGTGTGGAGGGTTAATTGGCTGGGAATTGGTAGTATTAGGGAGTTTATTCATGGGCAGCTTACCCTTGAGGAAGAGTCTCTTAAACTCAATGACTTAGTTGGTGATAATGGTGATCGGAACTTAGCAAAGTTTTCCTTTGTCCTCTCTCACTTTCTATCTGAATGGATCATAGCTAGCTACATCCATCCCGAGGACACCCATGATCACCCTCTATCTCCTTTTGCTGTGAACAATAGATTCTCTCTTAAAGCCGCCTATTATGCCCTGATGGATCATTTTCATGAACACGCTGACATTAGATGGGCAATGGAAGTTAAAATTCCACCAAAAATCAAATTCTTCATTTGGCTGCTGTGGTGGGATCGTCTTCCCCATAGAGCTCTCCTTGCTACTAGAAACATCATCGACACCGCAGCATGTCCTTGCTGCCCTTCTCTTCTCAAAAATTATCTCCATATTATCACCCAATGCCAAAAGGCCCTCGACATCTGGCCCAACTCCCACCTGATTCCCATCACTGATACATATATCTAGGGGTGGTTGAAATTAAACCTGACTAATGTTACGGATTATCATGGGGTGGAATGGGGTAGTGTCTTTGCCCACGTGTGCTGGGAAGTTTGGAAATAGAGGAATATATTTATCTTAAAACATAAATCCCATGACCCTCCCCCAGTTGTGCTCCAACGTGCTTGGCGCAATGGGGCTGAATTTGCCGCTGGTCAAACTCCAGCCCCTACCCCGACCCTCCATTTCGAAACGCTCAATCAATGGTTTGATTTTCTTATGCATTGGGTTAGACTTTCGGTGATGCCTCATTTGCCTCCCTTTTTACGGTTACTAATGTGGCAAGTGTTCTTAGACATTATGATGGGAAATGGGTTAAAGAAAAATTAACAAACCTCACTTTATGCAGCAAACCCGCTCCATGCTGAGATCATCGCCATCCATGATGGTCTCCTCCTTGCCAAGGAGGAACTCCACACCCATGTTGTGATTATTTTGGACTGTAAACAAGCAATTGATCTAATTAACTCTGTGAACCCTAATGATGACATCTACTCCACTCATATTGACAAATGTAGGGTGTTGCTCAAATCCTTCCATGCAAGACGATGGTATTCATAAGCAGAGAGCATAACAAGCTTGCGGAAATTCTTGCTCGAACGTGTCAACAGCTTAATAATAACTATGTAACTAGGGTCTTCCTCCAACCCCCTTGTTATTGTAGTGACATATATGTTATGGATTGTATGTGGCTTAATGCCGTGAACAATTAGTTGCTTTTCTCCTTTAAATAAAAAAATATCTACCTCTAAATATGATGTCAAAGAGTTGAACTTCACCCTCGATGAAAGCTAGTACTATAAATTTTGATTTGTTTTTTAAGAAGCAATTTACGACAAAACTATACTCCTCCAAAATTGATACAAATTAACAATAGTAAGGACACAAGACTTTTAAGTTTTGGTAATAAAGAAAAAAGGTAAGGGCAATTCAACCAAGTAGACTAGTACAACCACACATTTTTTCCCCACAGTGTGGCAAGTATAATAACATAGAATAAAGCTAAACAAATAAAAATAAGATCTAACACTAACTTATTTTCTTATCTATATGAGTACATTTTTTTTAGGAAAAATTGACAGGAGAGATATGAACTTTGGCCGATAATTTTTAAAAGGTACCAACTTTAGATTAACCTGTGGAGGTCCCAACTATAGGTGGTCCTAACTTTTATTGGGCCTGTGTGACATGAAACTGGCAACATAGGTCATAACCTATTATACAGGGTCCCACGTAATGTTTAATGAGAAAGTAAGTTTTACAGGTTGGCCATTAACAAACCCTAGTAATTGTTTACCCCATAAAATTAACTCCTCCCTCGCTGAACTATTCATCTTCCTCCTCCGTCGCCACTACTGTGCATTTTTGAAGTTGAATGAAGAAGGAGAGTAGACAAGTTTCGCAATTTTGAAGAAACAACGAAGTAGCTTCTCTGCGAATGTAAGTGAATTATTTTGAACTTCTTTGCTTGGTTGTAAAGGTTGAATTTTTGGCAATGGTGTTTAGTTTGAACAACAATTTTTTTGAAACAAGAAACAATGTGTTTGGTAAAGGTTGAATTTTTGTGTTTAGTTAGTAAAGGTTGAATTTTTGGCTTTGTAATTTTTTTTATGCTCCATGAATTGAACTGTGAAAGCAAAATGTTGATTATTTTCTTGTTGTTTCATTCATGACTGTAGTTTGCAAGTGATGTATATTGTGACCTTAAGATTTTGGCATGGGGGAATTTCAAAAAAAACTGATAAGGGTATTGAATACATTGGTGGAGGTGGGAGGACCTTTTCTGTTGATCCTGATGAACTGTGTTGGTTTTATTTAGAAGAGTTGGCCAAAAAATGTGGTACTTATGGGTTAATTGATAAAGTTTTTTACCTCATTCCTGGGAAGACACTAGATGATGGTTTGAGAATAGTTTACAGAGATAAGGAGGTGTTAGAGATGGCAGAAATAGCATTGAAAAATAGGTGTCTTAACCTGTTTGTATTACATGGGGTTGATGAACCTCAAATGGTGGAGGAAGTGAACCTTTTAGACTGGGCCACTAACCAATCTGAACCCAGTGAAAGGCCTGACCAAACTCAACCTAGTCAAGGGCCTGAAGCCAGTATGTCAAAACCTCGGGCTGAACTAAATGGACCTGAACCAAATGGGCCTGAGCAAACTGGGCCTTTTTCAAGTCAGCCTTTTAAGCCATCTGTACCTGTTCAGCCAATAAAACCAGAAATGCCCACAAGTAAACCCTCCCTTCCAAAACAAAGGCCAGAAAAACTCAAATGCTTTGGTAAGAAAAAGGGCCCACAAGTACTGCCCCCACCTAGGTCTAGTCTTAGGCTACAAGAAGTTCATATACTTTCTGAGAACCCTTTTGCAAATAAGCCTCCCTCACAAAGACCTTCAGCTACAACTGTAGACTGTTCTCCGAAACCCTCACTGTCATCACAAGCTCCATCACAAAGACCTTCAGCTACAACTGTAGACTGTCCTCCCAAACCCTCCCTGTCATCACAACCTCCCTCACAAGACCTTCAGCTACAACTGTAGACTGTCCTCCCCAACCCTCACAGTCATCACAGGGTCCCTCACAAAGACCTTCAGCTCCAACTCCCTTCTTTAACGAGTCCAGCAAAAAACCTTTCATAGATGACCAAGAAACTCTTCCACATGATTACTATGAATGGTATGACAACAGACCTGAAAGTCCTCTTACATGGAGAGAGTTAGTTGGTGAAGAAGACAATAGTGACTCCTCTAGGTATGAACCTAGCACTGAAGGCTAAAACGAAAGTGATTCATCTGAGTATGTAGATGAATCTGAAATAGGTGAAGATGAGTTACATGATCTGTTGAATGAGGAGTATAAGGAGATGCCTGAGGATGAAACTGAGAGAGTTGTTGATGGTGATTATCCTGAAACCAGTGATGATGAACTGAGGATTGCAAGGAGTAGAGTTAGAGGGACTAACACCAAACTGTTTGAAATTGCACAATAGTTGCAAAGGGAAGCTGCAGAAGGAATGATAAGAGGGGGAAATGAAAAACAACCACATAGTGAGAGTGGGTTTGTGAGTGAATATGAGGACAGTGAAGATGATATTCACACTCCTGAGAACAGTGATGTTGAAGGAGAGGACAGAGGGCCTAGGAGGAGAGGCAGGGGGTTATTGATTCATGGAGACATTGATTACAATAAGTTTTCCTGGACAGTGGGGCAGAAATTTCCAAATAGGGAATGCTTTAGAGAAGCAATAGCTATGTTTGCTGTGCAATAAGGTAGGAATTTGAGTTTTTCAAGTAGTAATAAAAAGAGGCAGCAGAGGATGGAAGTTAGATGCAAGAAAGGATGTCCCTTTAGGTTGTATGGATCTTGGGATACTAGGAGGGCATGTTTTGTTGTCAAATATGTTAACAGTGCACACAGTTGCACAAGGAACATGGAGAGCAATATAGGCAAATGAAGTCATCTTAGCTGGCAAAGCAACTGGTTGAAATCTTTAAGGCTAGGCCTCACTGGCCAGCTAAGGAGATTATGGATACTGTGAGGAAGGGTTACAAGGTTTTAATTAAGAGAGCCCTAGCTTATAAAGTCAAATACAGGGCTCATAGGCTCCTCCATGGATCCATGGTTGATCATTATGGCAAGCTGGGCAGATATATACCTGCCATCAAAGCAAGCTGCCCTGACACTGTGATTGAACTGGTTCATGCTCCTGCAAGAAAGAATGAGAAGGTCACAGTATTTCAAAGGCTCTTCATATGCCTTGATGGTGTTAGGAGAGGGTGGATTGAAGGTTGCAGAAATTTTCTAAGCATAGATGCTTGTTTCCTCAAAATATTTCTGGGTGAACAACTGTTGGCAGCTACTGGTAGGGATGCAAATGACCAGATGTACCCAGTTGCCTGGGCAATTGTGGAGGGGGAAAACAATTCTTCTTGGGAGTGGTTTATGACTCAGCTTCAACATTCCCTCAATTTAGGTGAGGGAGAGGATCTCACTGTTGTATCTGATGAACACTTGGTAAGTGTGTTAATTTTTCTTTTCATGAAAGGTTATTTATCATGTGATGTTGTATCCGATGATATGTTTAATCTATTTACAGGCTATTATAAGTTCTGTGCCAAAAATACTGGCAAAATGTGAGCACAGGCACTGTGCAAGACACATTTTTGCACATTGGCATAAGGACTTTAAAGGTGATGAGATGAAATTGATGTTCTGGAAAGCTGCTAAAGCCTACAGTGTGGCTGATTTCAATGAAGCAATGGAAGAGATGTCAGAGGTTAATAGTGATGCTGCTGCTGCATTTAGGAAACACAATCCAGATGTGTTTTGTAGGGCATTTCTGAAGACAGCTAGCAAGACAGATGTGATCACTAGTAATTTATCAGAGACATTCAATATGTATATCATCAATGCAAGAACCAAACATCTCATTTACATGCTGGAGGATATCAGGACTGCCCTGATGTAAAGGTTGGTGGTTAAAAGACAGGAAATGGAGGCCAGCTTTGCAAAGTTATGTCCCAGGATTCAAGCTAGGTTGGAGAAGGAAAAAAACCTAGCTGCCAACTGCACTCCAATTCCATCAACAAATACAACATTTCAGGTCAACTATCATATGGATAGTGTAACAGTTGACCTTGAAGCTAGATCTTGCACCTGCAGGAAGTGGGACCTCACTGGTATCCCCTGCTGTCATGTTGTTGCCAGCATATTCTTTTGTAGAGGAGATGCTGAAGATTTTGTGGACCCAGTGTACACCAGAGAGAATTACCTGAGATCTTATGCTGGGTCAATCCCACCTCTAGTAAGTGAAAGGCACTGGTCACTAGTCACTTCTCATCTCATCCCACCACCCATTAAAGTTGGGCCTGGGAGACCAAGAATCGGTAGGAGAAAAGACCCACATGAAAACCCAAAAAAGCCTGGGAGATTAACCAAACATGGGGTTGAAATGACATGTACAATATGCAAAGTTAAGGGCCATAACAAGAGGACTTATCCAAATAAAGACAAAGCTCCTACTGATCCACCTCATAAGAAGGCCAGGACATCTGATGCTCCAGCTCAGCATGGTGCTCAGAATGACCCTCACTTGGATGCAACAGTAGAGCCAAGCAGAACTGGAAAAGGAGGAAGGGTCATCAGGGGGGAAGGGTTCAAGAGGAGGAAAGAGAACTACAAATGCTGATCCAAGCAGCTCAGCCCCACAGCCAAGCACAGCAGGGAGAGGAGGGAAGGGTTTAAGAGGTGGTAAGGGTTCAAGAGGTGGTAAGGGTTCAAGAGGGGGGAAGAAAGCTAGAACCACTGTAAGTTCACCATTTGACTTGCCTCCTTTTTCTCAATATTTGCAAGTTCACCATTTTCACCTATAATTTTGCTGTTCATGTCCCAAAATAACAGGTGCCTAAAGGAGTTGGTGTTTTCATAGCTGATGATGGATTTACTTTTGTGAGGGTAAGAAGCTCACATAATTGACCCTCGTGTTACCTAATTGTTGTTATCAATTTTAACTTACACTGACATGTCATGTGCACAGGGAGGAAGAGTACCAAGAATCATCTCAGACACTGTGGGTTCAAGTCAACCATCAACCCAAGCATCAACACAAGCATCAACCCAAGTATCAACAAACTAAAACTGTTATCTGTCCAATTCTGTTTTGGGAACAATATTCCATTTTTGGGCCACATTATTCTGTTTTGGGAACAAAGTTGATCTATTTTGTGCAACTGTTGTTACAATCAGTTTGTTTGCTACAATTGTCCATTGTTGACAGTTATTGATGTTTAATTGCATGTTGTTTCAATCAATACACTTGAATTACTTTTGTTTCTCAATATTTGCAAATACATGAAAGAGTAATACACAAAGTATGTCGAAATAGGAATCATTCATTCATCCAAAATGCATAATCATTGATTAGTTGTTACATTCATGAAATTGAAGCCCACAAAAAAAGCCATCTAAGGCACTTTAACCAGCCTAAACACCTACATAAACATCCATCATCCATGAAACATCTATCATCCTAATGACAATTTCACTCCTTACACATCCAACAGTAAGCTAACAACATCCATGAAACAACCATCCCCATTATAGCATATCTCTATCCCCTAGCTGTCTTCTGCATTTCCCTACGCATTAGTATCATCTCAGCCTTCATTTGATGCATAGACACTGTCATGTTATCCTTCTTCAACTTCAGTTTTCCAAGCTTCTCTTCTAATGTTTTGAAACCAAATTCGAGCTCAGAAACTGTTGTGTATTGTTCCATTAGCTTTGACTGCAAGTCCTCACATTGGTTGCACCCTTTGGTAAACACAGCCCCACTCTCCCACAAGAAAAATTCACAATCATGCTTCTACAATAAAAAGGGCAACAATTTCAGTTTTGTTGAAATTGCAATTATCAATCAAAAAAACGCAGAAAACTCTAATTTGCGCAAAACCGTAATTTGCGTAAAACAGAACTGTTAGTAAAATAGAGAAACAGACTAGAAAACTTACTGGCCACATTGAACAGCCATTAAACCTTTTCCCATAGCTTCCACTGTTTTCGATGTCCTAATAAGTTTTGCCGGAATTCCATGGTTGAATCTTACAATTGCTTCACTTTTGGAGTTGATAGATCCAGAGCCACCAGATTTTTGCGCTTCCATTGTAGCTTAACAAAGAGAACGAAAGAGAAAGAGGGTTTTTAAAAAGAGTCGTTGAAATCAACCTAACGTGCCTTTTTAATGAAGTCACGTGAGGGTTTGCCGGAATTAGTAGGTTGGCAACCTGTAAGGCCCAATAAAAGTTAGGACCCCCTATAGTTGGGACCTCCACAGGTTAATCTAAAGTTGGTACCTTTTATAAATTATCGGCCAAAGTTCAGACCTCTCCTGTCAATTTATTCTTTTTTTTTTTAAGTTTCAAGGACAAAACTTCTTTTAATTTTAGTACACTTATTTTCCATTATCTTAAGTTTAGAGACGAAATTTCTTTAAAGAAGGGTAGATTGTAAAACCACAAATGTGTAAGATGTAAATTTGAGCATAATTCCCTAGTCAATTGAATCGATTTATTTCAACTTAACCCCAAAATTACAAACTCGAAATATGAAACAGAAAAATAATCACACATCGTACTCTGTAATTGCTTGATATTGCAGGAACAATAGAAAAATCCAATGATACTTTTTTTTATCTTGAATTTTAGTTTCCATGGACTTAACTTTTTCTTTCTTTATCCTCGTAGTTAATTTTAATTTGTTGATACATCCCCTTTCTCTCTCTTCTTTTTCCTCATATATTAACTTGAGACACCCAAACCCTTTCTTTTTCACATTCTTCAATATACACCAAGTGGGCCTTGTATATATTTCCTTTTATAATAGTATTACCATACTACCACTCTACCCGTACATATTATTTTATAGCCTAAAAGAAATAATTTCGATTAATTCTGATTTGGACCTGAATATTGTGGTTTTGAATCGGACTGGACGGAAAATTCGAAATTGGTATTTTTTATGGACCGATGACCATGCCCTCTTTGTACCAGTTCAGGTCCGAATTGAGGTCTAGACCGATTTATACTCAGCTCTACCTAAGATAATATGTAGTATAAATTATTTATTCAATATGGACCTATTTACTTTTTTTTATGCTAATCAAAGGCACATGAACAACCTCAAACAGATATAAAAAACAAACTACACGTTCACAGCTCTAGCATGGGCTACGCCCTTATTATCTTCACCTAAAATTCTAGCTGATTTAGGAGGTGGTAAAACGCCAGTCTTCATTCGAACATCTTGGATAGCTCCTTGATTAGCAAGCCAATCTGCGACTCTATTTGCTTCCCTGTAGCAGTGGTTGATGGTGACAATCCATTGAGGCGAGAGATGAGTTCTTTGCATTGCTTCACAATCTGCATAAGATGACCACCATAAGGACTGTCCGTACTCAGGATTTGAGTGCAGGCCTTATTATCCATTCTCACATCAAGTAATTTATACTATTACGCCAATCATATGTATAAACTGATCATCTAGCTAGCAGTGGTTCTTTAATAGGTATTTATAGTATTTTGTCCAGACATCGAAAAACAACATCCTAGTTAACAATATGAACTCTAGTAGAGAGAAGGAGTTAGAAATTAGCTTGTTCAAAGGCATTAGTTAATACGATGCAGAGCCCATTCTTGAACGGTCCTATCCTTTTTCCATTTGAATCTTGAACAAAAAAAAAACACTTCTTCATCTTCTTGGGTGTCTTTCCCATTCTAGTCCTCCAAGAGCAGATACCATGTCATATGATCACTACATAATGACCAATCACTGACCCATTTTCTCAAACATTACGTTCATATATTTAGAGAATCCGGTCTTTGAATAGAATTCTCTTTTGAATGGGTCATAACAAAGCACCAACCCTATAAGAATACCTTCTTTCATGTAATTTTCAATGATCAAACCCTTTAATGTTTTTTGTCACCTCCATAGTGACTTGATGAGTAATTGGATCACTTTTAATATACCTCAAATCCCATGATTTTACAAATAACTCTCCACTTGGATTCCCAACCTCGACGATATCCATTTTCCTTGTAAAATTTATCTGATGGAATCCCTTTGATTCTGGTATGCTTGAAAACCAAAGTTGTATTCATCGGACCATAACTCGTCCACTCACGTGTTCCATCCTTAGCAAAATCTATTGCCTTTTGAACAGATAGTCTAGGGAAGTCGAGAATTGCTAGCTGGTTTTTCTTTGACCATCTCGTGTGAAATAAATATATACTCTCTTCTTAATCCGCATATGAAAACGATGCTTGCACAATTTCTTTGATCTATTGTTCCCTATCATTTCTGTAATTAAATTCACAGTGGGATCAGCCATGTTTTTGAAATTTTAGAGGCCAAAGGGCGAACCTACAAATTAGGGCCCTAATTAGGCCCATGTTTTTTGAGTGTTCGATTTTTTGGTCCAGACCAAAAGAAATAGACTGTTGTTTGGCCCAATGTGTTTGAAGTTTCGATTTTAAGTCCGGACTGGCTGGACAAATTTTCTTTTTATGATTTTACATAACTTATATATAAAAAAGAATTTTACTATATTTTTTATGTACTTTTTGTGGATAACATATTATAAGAATTATTACTATATTATAAATATCTATCTAAAATAAATATGATTATAAACCTAAAAATACGATAAGTTTTTCAAATGAAAAAAAAAGTAAAATCGTTCTAAACGATCCAAACCGAGATCAGACCAGCATTTTCTATTCCTTATAATGTTTCAATTTTTTTTTAGTTTTTCGGTCCTCGATCCGTTCCTACAATCCAATTTTTTTTGGAAGGTAAATAAACTTGTGCAGAATTTAGGGAGAAAAAGAGGTGAACAAGCGAAGAACATTTTGATATGGGAAAGATGTATAAGATGTTTGTTGGCATTATCCATATACTATATTTTGATCATTGTTTGGATTTATATGTTAGTAAAATATAATCACGTTGTAATCCAACTAAATTTATCTCAATAAATAATTTTGAAACATCAACTTTTATAATTTATACAAATACATAACTAAAGATAATAAGGCTTAAATTTTTTATTAGTAATCGTAAAATGTCAAAGTGTAACTATTTTCGTTAAGCACAAAAATTATTATTTATAATAGTTTTTTTCATCAAATGCCTCCGAGTTTTCTGGTAATTTACAATATACTATCTATCGTTTGAAAATTTACAATATACTATCCGAGTTTAAGCACAATCCGACTTTTACACCAATAACACAACATACCCTTTTGTTTAATAGCTAACATTATTAGTCATTAGCTCCTAATTAACTCCTAACCTTAATTAAATCTAATTAACACAATAACCCTAGCTCTGTTTTAACACAATAACCACTATGCGTCCGGTGCACAACTCTGTTTTCGTCACAGTGGTGATTTTCCGAACCCTAATTGTATTGGCAATATAAATACTTCGTTTTCACTCGTATCTCCTCACGGATTTACATATATTTCTATATATCTAAACACTCATATCTAAACACTAAAAACTCTCTCTAAACTCTCCACAAATACATTCAAACACTTCAAACACATTAAATAACAAGAATTTTCATTCTTTCTTTATTGAATCTTCATTCAATATTCCCTTTTTCGAGGCTTACAATTGATTCCTCCGAACGCAGGACATACTGTCAGAGCTAGGCGACAAAAGTATAAATTCCTGAGGATCAATTCCAATTTCATTCTTTTTATACTAACTATTTCATTTTCATGATGTCCTAATTAAATGAAAAACACGCGCATGTAAAGTTGTATATTGTATATTCTTTCTAATTTCCTTATAGTTATTTTCATAATTATATGTATGCTTTGAATATTTTTATACGTTTTTTAATTGCAATTGAATGATCACCCAATATATTATTCTTTGCTGAATCAGAATTGCAAATTAGTTAAATGACGTTTAATAAAGTAATTTGGACAACCGTTCTAGGTACCTATTATTCTTGTTTTAATTTAGTAATCACCAGATCTTATGTACGTGTTACAAAAGCGAACTTTAACAAGTTTGTCTATTAATGCATTTATCAGATTATGTACATGTATTTGAATATTTCATTGAATAGGTAAGAAAATCCACCCCAAACTCAAATCTCTTATCTTTTGGTTTTATTGATTTAATCTGAAAATTAATTGGCTACACTCTTCGAACCAAAACATCATTAAATTTTTGTGGGCTAAAACATGATAATCACATGTTTACAAGTAGGTACTATTTATTGGAATGGAGAAGAGGGAAGTAGATTATGGAAGGGGGAAGAGAAAGAATCGACAATTTTGTTTAGGGTGTTTTGTATTTTTTTTTCTAATTTATTAAATTGTACAGTTGTATACAACAGTTAATCGAGGAATTCTGCCATTAGATTAGGATTTCTTTTTCAAAAAGTTTAAAGTTGATCAGCTCACCTTGCAAGAGACCGCCTACCCAAGCCCAATATTAAGAAGAGAACAAACCATCATTCTAAATTTAGTGACTAGTTTAATTTATTTAGTAACCATTTTAATCTATTTAGTGATCAGTTTAATCTATTCAGTTCTCACATTCTTTAATCCATTAAGTGCCTAATTTAATCTATTTGGTGGCTACTTTAATCTATTTGGTAAGACTGTCGGGTTATTTTAAAATTGTATGTTGTAGTTCGAGATTCAAAGGAAAACAAAGGAGGGAGAAGAGAAGGGACGACTAGGTTAATTGGTGCAAGATGTCGAGAGATAATGTTGGGTTAGAGTGAGATAGAATAGGCTTGTTAAGAATGTGGGCTTGAAGTTGTCTAATTTTATGTTAAAATTAGACCGCCTATTCTAATAATTTGTGAAAGTTGATAATGTGGATTTTTGTTTGTGGTTTTTATTTATATTTCTTTTAGTAAAATTGAGATTTTTTTGGGGGTATGGTGTCCCATTCCTCTTCCTTATAGAATAGAGATGGATGCTATTTTTTGTATTAGGCTTTGTTATATGTGATCGACACATTAATTGCCTTTTGAGTTTTTTTTGTTTGTGTGGTTAGTTTCGTTGTATTAGGCTATGTGATATGTGCTTGATACATTAGGTTTCCAATACAGTTTCCTTGGTTGGCAAAGTTTTTTTAAGTCCGTTCTTTTTTCAGGGAACCTTTTAAATCTGTTTCTATACGAACTCTTGTAGAGAATTTTGAATTTCATTTTGACAAAATTCAACAACGGCAAAGTATTGACATTTTGGAGAGTTTCTATCTCACCATACTTCGTTTAACAATGTAGATGTTTGGATATCTAGCTTTTCGGCCTTTTTCTTCTAGATGACCATAGCATCCTAGTGTATAAAGTCTACAAAAGTCCTATATAGTGCTCTAAGAACAGTAGGAGTCCAACCCTAACTACTACTACTACTATTATATTAGAACACCAAATTGAAACATAATAAATAAAAATGAAAGTGGGAACGATCAAAATGGAGAAGTACCTTTAATATGCCTAAAGAATTTTCCTCCCGTGATGTAGGGGGTGAATTTCAACAAACACATGCACGAAAGTTGTTGCTTTCTTTCTAAAATGCTCAAAAAACCTTTTCGATCTTAACTGGAAACATCTCGTAAAAGACACTAACATGCTTAGTCCAAAAGCCTATAAAGCTCAAGCTTATAGCCTTATGCTGATTCTTTTATTTTACAAATATGTACATACATGTGAATTTTTTTTTGGGGAAGAACAGAAGGATAATACTGCTATAGCTTAGCTATACAAAAGATACAGTTTCAATATATTAGCTTATAATTCATCAAAACTGCATCTAATGTAATATGTAATAGTTTTAAATTAACTAATAGATTTTGGCCCCAATCACGTGTAATCTTTCCTCTAGGTCTCATGATTATAGAGGACTCCATATACTTTCGCGGTTTCTCTTAGAGTTGCAAATGATCCTGATTAGCTCGTGACTTATTGAAGGTGGGTTAATTTTTTTTGTGTCAAGCATAGTTACTATCGACTCGAGAAATAGATGGACTAGATCAAAACAACTTTCTAGCTCATTTATTTAAATACTATTATATAATCTAACAATATAGTGTTAGTGAGAATAATGTAAAAAATATTGAGAATAATGTAAAAAAGAAGTAGCAAAAAAAACATAATTATGTAAAATTTTGCTCAATCACAATTTCAGTTATAAAATAAAATGAGTTGGAATATCTCAATAACTCGACAAAGTTCGAAACTCGGCTTGAGTTTGGAAGTTATGAGTCAAATCGAGTGATCCCAGACTCGGGCTTGATCAAGTCGTTAATACCCCTACTCCATGTCTTCATATTATTTCAAAATTGTCGAATTTGTTTTTCACATATTAAAAAGTAGTAATGTTCTGTAATGTCACTTAATCTGGCAAGCTCGGAACGATGTTATGTGGAATCAAAAGTTTCCTTCAATTGATTGTACAGTTAGGTAAATTCAATATTTAGTAAAAGTTAAGAGTTCAAAGGTGTATAGGCAGGAAAATTACAGAGCGGGACAAAGTTTTGGTACTTTTTTTTTTTTGACAGGGAAGTTTTGGTTCCTTATTCTGTAACTGTTTGTGTAAAAAAAATTATATGGACCGAGTCCATTATAAATTTAGTGTGGATCCAATACTAGTACATGTGATTTGTGAAAAAGGGTCACTATGTTTAAAAAAATAGATATTAAAGAAGAGTAACTACGGATTATTAAGGGAGACTATATATATGAGAAAAAAAGTAGCTATGTTATAAAGTGTAACTTTTATTATAATAAATTAATATAAGAAAGGGTGATTGTATGAAAAAATAGTCACTATGTTAGATAATGGTAGATTAGTGTAAGTTTAAAAAATAAAAGGTGACTATATGAAAAAGGGTTACTATGTCACATGGATGGTTCTGCTCCACACTAATATTAGTGTGGATCAGGTTCATGCAAGACTAACCTACTTTTTATTTGGTGCTGTTTTTTTTGTAGTACCTTTTTTGGTCATGTATGTTGTTCTTTTTGGGGCAAGAGGATCCTTCCTAGGAGGTTTGTCTTTCCCTAAAAAAGATTTAGTTTGTAAAATTTGTGCATATCATGAATATACGCCATACTTACCTTTCAAAAAAAAATGTAGTAATGTTTATTGATTGAATTTTCTATAATATAAAATGTGTTTAAACTGATGGGACATGTTGGCTGGACAATTTTTCTCTTTCCTTATCTTTTTTTTTTCAAAATTTATCCATCCTTTTTTTGAAAGGTACAAGGAGGAAATTAGGAAATTCTTCTCTCAAGGTATTTTCCTAATTTATCAAAATGTAGAAGTTGGGAAAGACACTTGTCAGTTGTCGGGTTGATGATAGTTGCTGAATTGGGCAGAGTGTGCCCTAATTTTAATAGATGATCAACAACTTGATTTGCTTCCCGCAATATGTGTGTGAAGTTGATCGTCCGAAATCCTTTACTGATTTGGAGAATATCCTTTATGAGATAGTCAAGCTTCCAGGGGCAGTTGAATTTCCCTTGAAGGATGCTGATAAGGATTTGGTTATCCCCTTCAACTAAAAGACGGGGAATATTAAGACTTTTGGCAGTAAGATTACCAGCCCGGAGAGCAAGAGCTTCCGACACGAGAGGAGTGGTAGGTCCGAATGTAAATGCACTTGTATTCAGGACATCGACATTCGGGGACCGTTGAACAATGCCTGAAGCTGAGGATTTTTGGTTGATTGACCCATCAAAGTTGAGTTTGATAGTATTGGCGGGTGGTCGGTTCCATCGAACACGAATAGTTTTGGGGTATCTACAAGCTTGAAACGGGTTGTTAGTAATCATATCTTCTTTAATTATGGCTTGCCATTCAGAGAAGTTATGTTTTGCTCTATATAGAATTCTATTATTTGACAAATAATGGTCATCATTAAAAATGAGAAGATTTCGCTCTTTCCATATGCTCCACATAATTGATATGACTTTTGAGATAGAAGGGTCTTTCTTTGGGTGAAGGAAAAGCAAACATTGGTCAATAGGCTGGAAGTTTCCCTTGAATGAAGCTTTAAACTTCTAGGGAATTCCAGACACTCCTAATGGTAGACCATTGGCCAAAAATATGGTTTCTGGATTCTGGTTGGCTGTTGCAGAAGGGACAATCTAAGGATGTAGTGATGTTCTGTTTTACTAGGTTGTCACGAGTAGGCAGACCGTCTTGAAGCATTTGCCAGATGAATACTTTTATCTTCGGGGAGATATCTAGATGCCATATCCAATCAAAGGGCCATTTTGGTTTTAGGAAGCTATTAGAGTCATGTGCAAGCCATGTGACTGACTTGATTGAGAAATTCTTGTTGTTCATGAGGCCTCAACAAGGGATGTCTAATTGCTCCTGATTTGGAATAGGTATACCTAATATTATTTAGACCAAATGTTTTGGGATAAGGAGTCGTAAAGAATCTATATTCCATTCTTTAGAGGGGGTCATACAGTCTCTACTGTTAAGTGGAGGTTCTGAATAGAGTTGGGATCTATTTTTAAGTATTCAATGATACTAGTTGGGAGGCACCAATTATCAAGCCAAAATAAAATATTGTTTCCAGTTCCTAATTTCCATTGCATTCCTCGTCTAATGAGATCGCGGGCATGAAGGATTTCTTTCCAAATGGCAGAGTTAGATTGTTTGGTTTTACATTCGAAGAAGGAAGTTGTATTCAAGTACTTTTTCCTTATTATTGAAGTCCATACATTAGAGTGGTTTTAAAGTACTTTCCATCCTAATTTGGCTAAAAAAGCTTATTTTACTGGTCTTGTTTTTCGAAAACCTAGACCTCCTAAGGATTTTGGTCTACACATTTTATCCCATGAAATGAGTGGGATACCTTGTGACTTGGAGGAGTTTTTCCAGAAGAAATTTTGATTAAGAGCATCTAGAGATTTAGCAGTTCTATTTGGGACTTTTGATGAGGCCATGACAAAGGAAGGGGTTGGTTCAAGGGAGCTTTGGATTAACACAATTCGTCCAGCCTTGGATAGGACCATGTTAAACCATGAGTTGAGCTTTTTGTCAATTTTCTCCAATATGTGATGAAAGTCTTGTGTGAGACATTTATAAGAGGAAAAATGGATGCTGAGATAGCGTCCAAGAGACATTTTAGGTTGCATATGAAGGTAGCTCGCAATTTGCTACTTTCGTACTGTAGGTGCATATTTAGAGAAAATAATCGAAGACTTATGGTAGTTTATGAGTTGGTCTGAAGCACTACAAAAATTATCTAGGTTTTGTTTAAGGTTATCATGGATCTTTGAGTTGCCTTGCCAAAAATTAGGCAGCCGCGGTAAAGAATGCAACAAGAATTTTTTGAGTTTGTGGTGCAACTTTTTACGCAATGCCTTATTTAGGATTTTGAGCCGCTGTCGAGAGTTGTCGTGCAAGTACCTCCATGCATATAATAAATAGGTATGGGGATAAAGGATCTCCTTGCCTAATCCCTCGAGTGGGGGTGAAGATTGCAGAGTTTATAGAATTGATGGATAAAGAATATGTGACGGAGGATACAGAAAACTTGATCCAATTTATCCAAATGGGATGAAAACCTAGTAGTTCCAATGATTTTAAAATAAAATCCCATTCCAGTCTGTCATGGCCTTTTCCATATCAATCTTTAATGCAAACCATCCTGTGTGGTTTTTTGATTTGTGAAAGGAGTTCATAATTTCCTGAACTATCAAAACATTGTCATGGATTTCTCTACCACCGGTGAACGCACTTTGTAAGGGGCTAATAATAGATTGGAGAGTTGGTCGCACTCTATTAACTATGATTTTTGAAATAATCTTATATAGTGTAGTGCAAAGACTTATAGGTCGAAAGTGAGTGGATCGTTCAGGGCTTAGATTCTTAGGAATAAGCGTAATAAGAGTATGATTTAGGCTTCTAAAGAAGTGACCATGTTTGAAAAAGGTTTTAATTGATTCACAAAGATCTTGACCTATAATGGGCCAAAAAGTTTGAAAGAATGAGGCTCCAAATCCATCCGACCCAGATGATTTGTAGGGGTCTATGTCAAAAAGCGCTTGTTTAATCTCCTCATCTTGAACAGGTTTTATGAGTTCCTAGTTGCCCGTTTCAGGCACGTTTTTTTGCTACACAAGGTATAGATAATGGTTGATTCGGTAGCACATCCGATAGGAATCGTTTTTTAAAGTCTTGAAGCATTATGCGTTGAATTTCATCTCGATCTGTTTCTCAGTGGTCCAGCAGATCATTTTTAAGGCGGTAGATAGTCTGATTTTGCTTTTGTGACTTAGTTTTTTCGTGGAAAAATCTAGAGTTATAATCTCCTTGTGTTAACCACTTTTTTCGGGCGTATTTGACCCAATATTACCTGGAGAATGCTAAGAGTCGTTCTCGATGTTTCGTTAGACGGTGCATGTGTTGTTTAATATGTTTATTATGCAGAAACTGCAATATCTGAGATTCTAGATTTTTTTAATTTAGTTCCATTTTCTGCCAATTTCCTTTGAGTATTTCCATAGGTTATTGAATGCCATAATTTAAGGTCAGATTTGATTCTCCCCAGCTTGTGACAAATGGTATAAATTTTGATCCTCCAATAAAGGAACACCAATATTTTTGAACAATTTTTTTAACCTCTGAGTCATGAGTCCATGCATTATAAAATCGAAAGCGACGGGGTACAAGGGGTTGGAAGCTTCTTGATTGGTAAGTAATTGGGGCGTGGTCAGAATAAGAAGAAAACCTCATTTAATATGTAGTTATCCGTGAATATGTGTTGCTAAGTGGAGTGTGCTATGCATCTGTCTAGTCTTTCATAGACCGTAATCCCATTGATGTTTCTTTTCCAAGTGAAATGATAGCTCTGAATGGGTGTATCTATGGCACCCGAGTTCGTCAAAAAGTTATTTAATTTAAACAATCGGTTTATATGTGCAGGTTGACCCCCTTTTTTTTTTCTATCATGAACATGTAGGAGTTCATTAAAATCACCAAGAAATAGCCATGGTTCAGTGAGAGAGCTAAAGTGTTGATTTAAGTCGTGCTAAAATTCTTGTTTGTCTCCCTTTTGAGCTAGAGCATAAATTCCAGAAATCCTTAGAGTTATTTGCTTTTCCTTGTGAAAATTAAAAGTTTCAAGTGGGCTAATTTGAGAAGAAGGTCTATCTCTAATAAGTCACAAATAGTAGTATTCCAGACTATCCATATTCCACCACAACGTCTTATAGGGTCAATATATGCCATTTTATCAAAGCCCAAAAACTGACATAGTCTATGTTTATTATAATTATTAGTTAGTGTCTCAATAATTTCTTTTTTAGGTACAACAGTTCGCCCATAGCTTGGGGCTTTTTTGCCCCTTGGATATTCCAGCAAATAAGTTTCATATTGACATAATTATTATACAACAGTCGTATTTCTTGGGTAACAACCCTTGGATTTTTACAAGTACACGAATAAGCGACATAAATAGAGTTCGGGGCAATAATATGCCTAGCCTTGCATCTGAAGATGTGGAGCCAGGCAAGATGCCATGCCCAATCTAGCAGTTTCTTAATAGCAATAAGAAGACCATTACAGTGGTTCACCCTATGATTTCTTGAGTGGACGAATGTGAAAATCCGATGCTTGTAATATACCTACTTTCCTTCCGAGGAAGTAGTATTTCAGAGGTAGCAACACACTTATCATTTCTTATTTTGCTTAGAAGAGGTTATGTCTTCCTCATCCTCTTATCGACGACGTTTACCTGAGCTAGTGGAAATAGCCATGTCAAGATCGTGGCCGAGAGCATCATAGAACAACTTATCAGCTTCTTCCAGCTCCTTTTCATATAGTGCATCTGAAGGGGGTTGAGATGTAGGAGGAAGGTTGGCTCCATATTCCATAATTGGTCATAGTTTTAGTGAGGAAAGGCTCTGGTAGAGAGTGCAAGTAGCCTGGGCCGATTTCCTGTATAGTTTTAGTGGCCAACAGAGACGCAAAAGAGTTGGATTGAGATATAGGCGATGGACAGGCCGGGTCGGGTGGGGTGATGAGATGGGTTTGTTTCAGGTGGCTGTATAGATGAGACAAACTTATGCTTAGGAGATTCGACCAGAGACTTCGCTTCCGGGTTAGGAGGTGTGACCGTAATGGGAATAGAAGCATCAGACTTTGTATATTTACCTTGCTTCCGAGGTACCACCTTTATCCAACGACCATTCACCTCATTAGGAGGTTGGTCCCGTGACTTGGCAGGTCGGTCCTCATGAAGAGAAGTAGACCGCAAGCGATCAATAACAAACTGCATAGATTGGGTAGTGCGAGATGGGAATACATCAAGCATGTGAGTATTAGATCCGCATAATGTATGGACAGACTTCAACCATTCCTTCATATGTTAGAAGGATTTCTCTTTTTCCATTTCCATCTGTGACAAAAAGAGAACCATCGATTGATTCTATGACTTTGACCTCCATGCAAACACGGGCAAATCTTGCCAGAGTACGCGTGAGACTAAACTCATCTGTTCTGATAAGCTGACCAACTGGAAGTAGTAGCTTACTTAGGCAATTAGAAGACCAAGATTCGAGAGGGAGAAGATTAAGCCTTACCTAGAGAGCTGGAGACGTAATTTGATAAGAAAAAGGATTGAAAGCAAGAATCCATATATGGGATTCTAGCCAACAGTACTAGACCTTGCACATACCATGGCCTGTTGTTCCAAACCAATCCCTTGTCTTCAATTTTAAAAAAATGAATTAAACATAAGCCAACCATTTCCCATATCTACAAAAGTGACTGCATCTTGAAGGCAAGTACATTGCCTTTTAAGCTTCGTAATTGCAGTGGGAATAGGTACTGGATCTCCAAAGGGTCTACCCAGAAGGCAATTTATCCATCTAATAGCTACATTATCGTTTTAGCCTTTTAGGCGATAGTATGCCTCTTTTTTATTTTACGGCATTAAATTCCAGGGTCTTGTTTATAGCAAAATTTCATTCCTTATTCCTCTGTATTGATAGTTTTTCTACCCATACATTGAGTTATATCTACCCATAAAATGGGCTTCATCTCTCTTTGTGAAAGTTTAAGGACTCTTTCTAATATCTGGATTCCACTACAAAATGTTTGGTTCACGGAAGGTATAAGTTCTTCTCTACAATTAATTTGTTGGAATGCCTTAAAATTGTAATCCGGCGCTTCGAACAACCTAACACAAGGGTCTGCTATATAAAGTTATAAACCTTTTATTAATTAGCTTCTGCCCCATGTTCTGTATTATGTACTTTCTCTCCTCAAAGATAATAAAAACAGTTTCTCCTCACTGCGGACTAGCTAACACATTGTTAAAATGAGCCACGTGGAATACTCTAATTCAATTGAATGAAGTTGATGGATCCCTCATCGTGGAAGACTCTATCAGACACCGTCATAAATTTTAAAAATAATCAAGGATTGTGTTTTTTTGTTTTCTTGTATTTGAATTAATTTGGTATATATTTGTTAGTTTTGATTTATATTATGAATGTCGTATGAATTCAGATTAATGAATTATTTTTAATTACTTTAAAAAAAATTAAGCGATGGGAAGAAAATAAATATAACATATCCAATCATTAAAGAGTGCTTTTCATAAGATCATCTAATTTAAAAAATGTGGATAATGTCACAAATTTTTTTTCTTATAGCATTAAAGCTCAGATTCGATGTTAGTTGGTATGATTTTTAAAAGAAGATTCGATGTTTGTTGGGATTTGAGAGGAGGATCTCGTTACTTTTTCTCTTGACTTGTATGAAATTTTTCCAGTAATTAGAGACAGAAAAGCAGGAACGCATTAATTTTCTTCATACATAAATGCAAAAGAAGCATGGCTACCCACTACGACAAAAAAGCCTCTCACAAAGTCCATGCACAAAAGCTTCGGCTAGCTATAGTCTAATTTACTAATGTGAAACGAGTGAAATTGGAAAATATGCTAAAGAAGCCTTCAAACTTGGCATCCTCGCAATCATGCCTTAATTTTTGCACTGTAAGTATGTCATAGGTGAACGTTTTAGTGCGAGTCAATGATATAAATGAGTGCTAAATCAATGCATGCTTGTTGACTCCAAGCAGTAACAAGACCAAATGGGAGCTTCTCCTACTGGTAGAATACACTCCTTAACTCTTCGGATTTTTCACCATATACCCCAATAAATTTTTTTATTCACCATATATCCTCGATGTTTTCAAAATTCACCACATAGCCTTCAATTTCTTGATAATTCACCATGTGCCCTTAATGATTAACGACTATCAACTTTTTTATTAAGCCCTGATTCTATCACCAAACCTTAATAACCCCTATTTGAGTCGTTAATCTTAATGGACCACCTGTAAAACACCACAAATGACCCCTTTTGCCACTCTTCCTCCATAACTATTTTTCTTCTTCTTTGACCTTTGGTGTTGTTTCAATACTAATTTGTCTGGGTAAATGAGTGAAATAGGGATCAATTAAGGTTTAGTAACGGAATCAGGGCTTAATGATCTAAAAAGTTGATGGTCACCTATAATTAAGGACACATGGTAAATTATCAAGAAATTGAGGGGTATATGGTGAATTTTGAAAACATCGAGGGTATATGGTGAAAAATTCCGTTAATTCTCATTACTTTGAAGTCCTGAGATTGATGAATTTCACTAGCTAGGGGCTTTTTGAGGGTTGAGATCGATTACCCTATTCATTCTCCCAACTCCTAAAGAGTTTGACTTAACCTATTTAACTAGATTATGAAGAAGTTTTTTTATGATCTTTCTCCTTACCATACAAAAAAAAATCATAAGACCAAATGAGTGCTAGAGTAGATACATAGAGTACTTTTTCAGTGCCTAGGATTTGGCTACTTTAAATTTTCGGATTTTTGACCATATATCCATGAATAATTTTGTGTTTCACCATACAATCTCAAACTTTTTAAAATTCACCATATACCCCTCAATTTCTTTAAAATTCATCGTGTGCCCTTAATGACTAACGAATGCCAATATTTTTCGTCACTAACCCCGAATATCGTTATTAAACCCTAATTGACCTCTGTTTGACCCATTAACCGTAATCAAACAACAGTAAAGCACCACCTATGACTCCTTTCATCTATCTTTCTACATAACTCTTTTCCCTCTTCGTTGGCCATAGGTGGTGTTTCAATGGTTGTTTATATGATATAAGGGCCGATTAGCGGAATCAGGGGTTTAGCTAAATGATCAAAAAATTTGACAGTTGTTAGTCATTAAGGGCATATGAAGAATCTTAAAGAAATTGAGAGGTATAATAATGAAAAACAAAATTACTTAGGGGTATATGATGAAAAGTTCGTTAAATTTTTGTTGTGCCTAGTATGTTGAGGGTTGAAAATTTTGTTACTACAAAACGATAATTGTTAAACATGCAAATATTTATGTAAGGTCTTATTTGCTACTCCAAAATAAAAATTGTTAAACATGCATATATTCATGTATGATCTTATCTTCTACTACGTTCTTTGTGAAAAAAAACTTGTACGACGCTTGTTATCAAATTACACACCAATATAAGTAGATTCTGGTGAAAAAGTTAATTTTCGGTCATTGATCATTCTTTTTTCTCCTTCTTTGTGCGTGAAATTCACGCTGGCCGAAAACCATTGCAAAAGTAGGAAGGAAGAAGGGAAAGTCAATGGTCGAATGTTTAAATTCTTAGCTAGAACCCGACAACAAGATAATTTGACAAAACGTGTTATATCAAGTATATTGTCATTGAAAAGAAACTTTATATCTTTTCATAAAAATGAAACGAACGAAGTTTTTTTTTTCACAAACTAGTATATATATTTAATTCTTATTCGTAATTCATAAATTTAAGGACTTCAAAGTTGCATACCAAAAAACCGAAAAAAATAAAGATAAAAAACTTGTAGGAGCGTTTACTGTTAACGTCGTTGGAACCCAATTTCATCGAATGACTTATAAAGTAAAGACTAGATACGTAGGCATGATATAAGAATGACAATTTACCCTAAAAAAGATTAACGCAATTATGAAAATAGCGTATGCAAAGACCAAAGGAGCTTATGCAAACTGAAAAAGTGCTAATTACCTCCAACTCTTTGTAACTCTATATCGTCATGAACAAAATGATGGAAATTTCTTGGCTACGTCAGATTAAAAAGTAGCCGGCTATAAGAAATTTGAAGAGTAACAATATTGTTGTTGTCCTCATTTTTTAAATCTTCATCATAAATTTCAAGTTTTGGAGGTCTTTTCAATCTTAAAGTTGATTTATTTATGAATAACTTAGCGTACCTTTTCAATATTAGTCTTAATTTAACTTTGATCAATTTTACAAGTAAAATGTTCTACATAACAAGCTCTAAACTGGGTGCGATGATACCAGCACTAATGCACCGGATCCCATCAAAACTCTGCAGTTAAGCGTGCATGGGGGTAGAGTAGTAGTAAGATGGATGACCTTCTGGGAAGTCGTCGTGTTGCACCCTTTTTTAAGCCAAAATTCAATTCTACATGGAGAGTCAAGGTTGACCTAGTAGTGGTAATACTCTCCTTCCATCCCTGTGACAGGGGCTCGATTTTCACCCACTTTCAAGAAGGATCCCAATGTAAAAACAAGCTCTAAGCTATTGTAGTCTGTCTAGTGGGTGGAAAGGAGAGAAAAAGAGAATAATTAGAATAAAGTTCCAGAAAGAGTAAAATTGTGAAACAGGTTATAGATAACGATTGTTGAAAAGTTTGGTTTTTGTTGGTCCAAACTTAGAAAGTAAACTTACTTAATTTGTTGTTGTCCCACATTAGTGGTGAACAACGTTATTCCCCAATTTTTTTAGAGCATTATTCCATAATGTCACTAGGGGAAAAAAAAGGAAGGGCTGCGGTGCAAGGGCTGCGGTTAGCCCAAAATCCGCAGCCCTTCGTAAACGAAGGGCTGCGGGTTTTTTAAAAACGCAGCCCTTTACCCACCCGCGAAAATGTTATTTCAATGGGCTTTTGAATATTTTGGAAGGAATTCAGTAGGCGCTCCTTATTAAACCCTCATTCTCTCTCCTCTCTCTCATCCTCTCTCACAAATCTCACAAATCTCCTCTCTCACGCACAAAACTTCAAACCACCACCACCACAAATCTTCACACCACCACCACAAATCCTCCTTCGTCTCTGGGCTGTCCTCGTGTCTCCTCTTACCGTCGCTCACAACACCACTCGCGTCTCATCTGTCGTCGCTCACACCACCTCGCCGGCATTCGCACAAATCGCTCCTCGCGTTTCCTCTTGCCGTCGCTCACACCACCACACCCCCACTTCTCGCGCGCACCATTCGCGTCTCCTCTGCCGTCGCTCACACTGCCTCGTCGGCATTCGCACAAATCGCTCCTCGTCTCACACCACCTCGCTGGCATTCGCACAAACCACTCGCGTCTCCTCTGCCGTTGCTCACACCAGATCTAGGGTTGGTTCGTTTTTTATTTTAGTTTGTCATTTTTAATTTTTTTTTTTGTATTTGTTGGTTTTTGATGGTATTTTTCGTATTTTTTTTGTTAATTCTAGGTTTTTTAGTTTTATGGAATTAATTTGAGATGGCTTGAGATTAATTTGAGATATAGGGTTCGAGATTTACTCGGTTTTTTATCAATTTATTTATTCGTATTTTAGGTTTTTTTTTAATTATTTTGTGGAATTAATTTGATTTTATGTTGTTGATTCGTTTGAGAGAGATTTCTGTTCAAATTTTGTCTTGATATTGTTATGAGAATCAGTATTTAGGTTTAATCTGGATGATCTTTGTGAATTTGGTTGCTGGGGTTTTGCTTTGCTGTTGCGAGACATTTGCATCAAGTTGTCTTGAATTTCTTATGCAAGAAGAAGTTAGTTGTGTTTTTTGATTAATTTGCGTTTTTTGGACTATGATGTTCTCGCCTTGTCAATCTTACCAGTTTACGTCCTAAATTTCTTGATATTTAGGAGTAAAATAATGCCAAATTTTTTTTTTTTGTTTTTTTTTGGGTCAAAAGGGCTGCGGTTATGGTCAAAACCGCAGCCCTTTGTACAAAGAAGGGCTGCGGTTTAAAACCGCAGCCCTTCACTTTCAGTGAAGGGCTGCTATGGAAAGGGCTGCTGGCCAAAAACGCAGCCCTTAGGGCTGTTTTGACCGCAGCCCTTCCGTTTTTTTCCACTAGTGTGTGTTAAATATGTTATGGAGGAGATAGTAGACAATCTCCCACACATCGCTACCATTAGTCAGTCGTCGCACGCGCCGGCCGGCTCGGTTCGGTCCGTTCCGTGAGTGTGATTGGCTATTATTTTTGGGGATGCACTTGGATTAATTTTTTGTCTGTTGGATTGAGCTGGCTATTACAGTTTGTAATGTTCCATTAATTTCCTTAATCTGATGCATTATTCCTTTTGACTCTTAGAGATCATTTGATAACTTCGTCATATACGTTCTCCTATTTTGCTACCTATAAATGTCGATCCTTAAAGAAAAAACATCATCACAACCATCTCCTTTGCTCATTCAAAAACATGCCAAATATATTTCCTCCTTTGTTTGAGTTCAATTCCTACTCCATTTACCGGAGTGCGCCGGTTCGTGGAGGAGGTGTTAACCCTTGAGTCGGGGCATGCTATCCAGTCGCATCTATTGTGGAGCTCTATCGACTTAGGCCTGTGATCGATTCACGACGTCTCAATTTCCAGATAAGTTTGTTCAGATTTTTACTACTAGTTCTAACAATCTAAGTCGATAATCTTTGTTGGTGCTAATACTATCTAATTACTATGGCTACTACTGATGTTCTAATGCACAACCTGTTAATACTTTGATCACCACGCCTCACAAAATTGTCCATGACCTTTCCAAATCTGAACCTCTTGACGGGAAAATTTCAAACGTTGGTCTGAAAATAATTTCTTCTGCTTTCAACAATATGAAATTGACTATGTGCTGATTGAGCATGTCGTGATTGATGAAACTGATGAAAAATATGATGCTAAGAAGCCCAAAGATAGCCGAACTGTTAGGACTATTATGTTGCATTATTTTGTTGTTTGATATTTATTGCAAATGTAAGATTGATAAGGAAATCTGGACTGTCCTAGATGCTAAATATGGATCTGATGATGTTGGTACTAAGAAATATGTTGTTGGTAAGTGGTTGAAATTTGAGGTTGTGGATGACAAACCTATCATGGATCAGATTCATGAATATGAAAATTCGATGTCTTTGATTGTTAAGGGTATGGCAATCTATGAGCATTTTCAAGTGAATGCTCTCATTGAGAAATTACCGTATTCATGGGGAGAATATAAGAAGAATCTGAGGCACAAGAAAAAGGACATGAAGCTGCAAGAGTTGGTTGCTCACATCAAGATTGAGGATGCTAATCGACGCCAAGAGCGTATTAAGACTAATGCCACTAACTTTTTTGTTGTTGCTTTATATAAAAATACAGGTACATACAAGAAGAACTAGGATCGAATGCATCCAACAACAACAAGCGTAAAAGGTTCGTTGGTGACTACTTTTTCGCAACAAACTTGAACACATTGAGAAAAACGTAACAAAGGTTACAAAGGCAACCAACAAAATAATCACAGGAACAATTGTGGCTTCTACAATGGAAAGAATAATAAATCCGGTCAAGGCAAATCTTAGGTTAACCTTCATGAAATGAAAGGAAAATGTGAAGATGTCATGACTGTTGTGGTTTCAGAACTAAATCTAGCGGAAAACATGTCTAAGTGGATCGTGGATACCAATGTAACACGTCACATCAGTCCAAACAAGGAACACTTCAAGGACTTGAAGGAACGTGATGATAGTGACATGAAGGAACGTCAATTTAAAACTCACTTCTGGAAATACTTTAGCATTTGATAATGTATTGTACGTTCCTATTGTGCAAGGAAATTTGATTTCTGGTCATTTGTTTAATAATGCTGGTGTTAAGCATATTTTTTATTTTGGTAAATTAGTTTTAACTAAGTTTGGCCAGTTTGTTGGCAAAGGTTTTAGTAATGGGGTGTATTTATTTTGGATGTTGAAGTGTGTTTCTGCTAAGAAATTAAGGATTTTAATATGTTGTGAGATTTGATGTGGGCCCCAAGAAGGTACGCCTGAGCTCCGTTATCCGTACGCCGGAAACCTGCAAAACAAGGTTAGCCTACCCCGGGGGTGGTCCCGGGATCGCCCCTCCGACGCTCAAGTCAGTAAATGATTGAGGTAGAGAGAGAAAGTGATCAATGTAGAGAGAGATGCTCTGGGGTTTGCAGCTTAGAATTGCTTACCCTTTGATTGGTGAGACAACCGCTATTTATAGAGGATGGGACCTCCAATAAATGAGGGTATTTTAGTTAGCTCCAGCTGGTGGAGGATTGCCTTCCCTAGAGGTAGGGGTATTTTAGTAACTTTGCCATAGGTGGGCTGGTCCAAGAAATGGGCCCAAACAATTAGCCCCACGCCAAGTAATCGGAGTGAAAATCGCCATTTTTAGTGCGGTTGATTGGCGGAATGAAGTGTTCGCATTTTTGCCGATGTTGAGTGGGACGCAGAATTTTCATGCCGGATCGCGGTGGAGAAAATCTTCTGTCGCTAGGATTAACCAAGAACGGGGGTCTCGCAACTTTTTCAAGGTATGCGGAGCCCGAGGAGGGAGATCTCGCGAACTGCCGAGGGGCTGCTTGTGAATTCCCGAGTGGGTAGTGCTGTAGTGTCCTTGTAGGTTGTCCGAGTGGCACACACAAGCTGAGCGACTCCCCTGCCGACCGAGTGCCCTGGCCGAGCGACTCTCCTGGCCGACCGGGTTCCCTTGGCCGAGTAGCCGACCGAGCGACTTTCCTGGCCGACCGGGTACCCTGGCCGAGCGACTCCCCTGGCCGAGCGACTCCCCTGCCGACCGAGTGCCCTGGCCGAGCGACTCCCCTGGCCGACCGGGTTCCCTGGCCGAGTGCTTCCCCTGGCCGATCGGGTGCCCAGGTCGAGCGACTTCCCTGGCCGACCGGGTGTCGTGGCCGAGCGACTCTCCTGACCGAGTGACTCCCCTGGCCGACCGGGTGCCCTGGCCAAGCGACTCCCCTGGCCGACCGGGTCCCTTTGGGGCTGGCCGAGTGCATTGGCCGAGTGGCCGAGCAGCTCTCTCGAGCTGTGCTGGCTGAGTCCGACCAGGTACCTTGGTCGAGAGGGCCGGCCAGGTGCCTTGGTGGAAAGGCCGACTGGGTACTCGAGGCGGGCCGACCGCGGGCCTTTGAGGTTGGCCGAGCCGATGCGTTGATGCTGGCCGACCGGGTACGCGAGGATGGCCAACCGGGGTCCCATGGCCAAGTGGCCGAGAGGGTGCCCAAGCCGAGTAGGTCCTTGAGCCGACTGACTCCTTGAGCCGAGCGAGTCGGACGCCACTCGGATGAGGGGCTAATGAACCCCATGCTGTCCGAGTGGGTGTCAATGAAAGACTTAGCTTGAATTTGGCTAAGTATAAGAGCAACTCGTCAAAGAGAGGGGTCTCCTATTGGCCGAGCGGGTCGGACGCCACTCGGATGAGGGGCTAATGAGCCCCATGCTGACCGAGTGGGTGCCAATGACGTACTTAGCTTGAATTTGGCTAAGTATGAGGAGCGACTCGGTGAAGAAGAGGGGATCTCCTACTGGCCGAGTGGGTCGGACGCCACTCGGATGAGAGGCTAATGAGCCTCATGCTGACCGAGTGGGTGCCAATGACGTACTTAGCTTGAATTTGGCTAAGTATGAGGAGCGACTCGGTGAAGAAGATGGGATCACCTACTGGCCGAGTGGGTCGGACGCCGCTCGGATGAGAGGCTAATGAGCCTCATGCTGACCGAGTGGGTGCCAATGACGTACTTAGCTTGAATTTGGCTAAGTATGAGGAGCGACTCGGTGAAGAAGAGGGGATCTCCTACTGGCCGAGTGGGTCGGACGCCGCTCGGATGAGAGGCTAATGAGCCTCATGCTGACCTAGTGGGTGCCAATGAGGTACTTAGTCATACTTGGCTAAGTTTAGAGGAGCGACTCGGTGAAGAAGAGGGGATCTCCTACTGGCCGAGTGGGTCGGACGCCACTCGGATAAGGGGCTAATGAGCCCCACGCTGACCGAGTGGGTGCCATGAGCACTTAGTCGTACTTGACTAAGTGTAAAGTGGCTCGGTAGAGGAGTACGTGGACTCCATGCTGACCGAGGGAGTAGGACGCCGCTCGAATGAGGACTGATGAGCCCATGCTGTCCGAGTGGGTGCCATGAGTACTTAGTCCTACTTGACTAAGTGTAAAGTGGCTCGGTAGAGGAGTACGTGGACTCCATGCTGACCGAGGGAGTAGGACGCCGCTCGAATGAGGACTGATGAGCCCATGCTGTCCGAGTGGGTGCTATGAGCACTTAGTCGTACTTGACTAAGTGTAAAGTGGCTCGGTAGAGGAGTACGTGGACTCCATTCTGACCGAGGGAGTAGGACGCCGCTCGAATGAGGACTGATGAGCCCATGCTGTCCGAGTGGGTGCCATGAGCACTTAGTCGTACTTGACTAAGTGTAAAGTGGCTCGGTAGAGGAGTACGTGGACTCCATGCTGACCGAGGGAGTAGGACGCCGCTCGAATGAGGACCGATGAGCCCATGCTTTGTCCGAGTGGGTGCCATGAGCACTTAGTCGTACTTGACTAAGTGTAAAGTGGCTCGGTAGAGGAGTACGTGGACTCCATGCTGACCGAGGGAGTAGGACGCCGCTCGAATGAGGACTGATGAGCCCATGCTGTCCGAGTGGGTGCTAGCTGATACTAGGCCATACTTGACCAAGTATAGAAGCGACTCGGCAAGGAGGGGAGCTCCTGTTGACCGAGTAAGTTATGAGGCTACTCGGATGAGGGGCTAATGAGCCCCAAGCTGTCCGAATAGGTGCTAGCTGATACTAGGCCATACTTGACCAAGTATAGAAGCGACTCGGCAAGGAGGGGAGCTCCTGTTGACCGAGTAAGTTATGAGGCTACTCGGATGAGGGGCTAATGAGCCCCAAGCTGTCCGAATAGGTGCTAGCTGATACTAGGCCATACTTGACCAAGTATAGAAGCTACTCGGCAAGGAGGGGAGCTCCTGTTGACCGAGTGAGTTATGAGGCTACTCGAATGAGGACCGATGAGCCCCTTGTCCGTCCGAATAGGTGCTAGCTGATACTAGGCCATACTTCACCAAGTATAGAAGCAACTCGGCAAGGAGGGGAGCTCCTGTTGACCGAATGGGTAGGACGCCGCTCGGATGAGGACTAATGAGCCACATGCTGTCCGAGTGGGTACCATGAGTACTTAGCCATACTTGACTAAGTGCAGAGTGGCTCGGTAGAGGAGTACGTGGACTCCCGCTGACCGAGGGAGTAGGACGCCGCTCGAATGAGGACTGATGAGCCCATGTTGTCCGAATAGGTGCTAGCTGATACTAGGCCATACTTGACCAAGTATAGAAGCAACTCGGCAAGGAGGGGAGCTCCTGTTGACCGAATGGGTAGGACACCGCTCGGATTAGGACTAATGAGCCACATGCTGTCCGAGTGGGTACCATGAGTACTTAGCCATACTTGACTAAGTGCAGAGTGGCTCGGTAGAGGAGTACGTGGACTCCACGCTGACCGAGGGAGTAGGACGCCGCTCGAATGAGGACTGATGAGCCCATGTTGTCCGAGCAGGTGCCATGAGTATTTAGCCATACTTGACTAAGTGTTTGAGTGACGCCCGTTAAATTGCTGAGTGAGGTCATGTGACACTCCTCGAGATACCGAGGGAGGTCATGGGACGCTCCTCGAGATACCGAGGGAGGTCATGGGACGCTCCTCGGCACATTGGGGGCTTATGAGCCTCAAGTGGTCGAGGGAGGTCCTTAGCCTTATTTTGGCTTACTATTTGAGTGACGCTCCTCAAAATGCTAAGGAGGTGCCAATGAATATGTTTCTCGACTCGGGGGAGTTTAGGAGCTCCATGTTTCCCAAGGAGGTTTCATGACACTATTCGAATATCGAGTACGTGCCAATTAACGATACTTAGCCGTTTTTGGCCAAGTTAGTAGGACGCTCCTCTTATGACTGAGGAGGTGCTGATGGAGAAATTTTTGGACTTCTGAGGCTTATTTGCCCCATCCTTCCTCCTTTGAGAGTATTTATTTGTCCAACTGAGGGGTTCCAAGTAATTAGCCCCACGCTGGATGAACGGATAGGGTAGCATCATTCCTTCCCGAAGCGGTCGTCCAGCGGAAATCGAGAGAGACCCATGTTCTGGGGTACCCTGCTAGTCCCGAGAGGGGGGGGGACTCGGGATTATGCATCGCTTCGAGTTAGGTGCCTTCATGTGTGGTTCATTTTCTTTGTCCAAGTTCGCTCTTTAGACCAAGGGGGGTCGTGCTTGGATGGAGGTAGCTCGCACAGGCCAAGTTGATGGAGGTACCGTGGATAGGGGTGTTCACCGGTCCAGGACCGGACCGGACCGGACCGGAACCGGCTGGACCGGTGGACCGAATCTGAAAAAATTGGACTGGACCGACCGGAAAAATTCCGGTCCGGTCCGGTCTGGACCTGAATTTTTCCGGTCCGGTCCGGTCTTGGACCTGTTGGACCGGAATCTTTTTTTTTTAAAAAAAAAATATTTTTTATTTGATTTAAAAATATTTATAAATTAGATATATTAAAATTTTAATAATATAAATAACAATATTTCTAAAGTTTATAAATAGTAGTTTTAAATTTCTAACTTTTTACTACCTTTTTAACTTTTTAAACATATAAACTTTTTTTTTTTTACTAAAAAATCAGAAATTCCGGTCCACCGGTCCGGACCGGAATTTTCCGGGTTTGGACCGGACCGGACCGGAAACCCGGAATCGGGATCTTCTTCGGACCGAGGACCGGACCGGAATCTTCGGTCCGGTCCGGTCCGGTCCAAATTCCGGTCCGGTCCGGTCCAGATTCCGGTCCGACCCTGGTCTTTGAACAGCCCTAACCGTGGATGAGTAGGTGCTTCTGATGAGTAGGCACCTATGGTCAAGTACATTTCTTGGCCAAGTTGGCATCCAAGGATGAGTGGGTACCTTGAATGAGTAGGTACCGTTGCATTTGATGAGTAGGCACCTATGACCGAGTATATTCCTTGGCCAAGTGGGCACCAAGGATGAGTGGGTACCTTGAATGAGCAGGTACCGTTGATGAGTATGTGCCTTTGATGAGTATGCGCCTATGGCCGAGTACATATCCTTGGCTGAGTGGGCGCCCAGGATGAGTGGGTACCTTGAATGAGCAGGTACCGTTGGTGAGTATGTGCCTCTGATGAGTAGGCACCTATGGCCGAGCACATTTCCTTGGCCGAGTGGGCGCCAAGGATGAGTGGGTACCTTGAATGAGCAGGTACCGTTGATGAGTAGGTGCCTTTAATGAGTAGGCACCTATGACCGAACACATTTCCTTGGCTGAGTGGGCGCCAAGGATGAGTGGGTACCTTGAATGAGTAGGTACCGTTGATGAGTAGGTGCCTTTAATGAGTAGGCACCTATGGCCGAACACATTTCCTTGGCCGAGTGGGCGCCAAGGATGAGTGGGTACCTTGAATGAGTAGGTACCGTTTATAAGTGGGTGCCTTTCATGAGTAGGCACCTCTGGCTGAGTATATGTCTTGGCCAAGTAGGTACCTTGAATGAGTAGGTACCACTGATGAGCGGGCGCCTTTGATGAGTAGGTCTGGCTGAGCCGGACCGTAAACTTGAGGGTGCCACTGTTTATTCTGGAGGGGTTTTGCAATTCCGAGTCATTACACCCCTCTTTCGGATCACTATTCATGAGTTTGTGTTCTTCGATACGAATTCTTCCGAGTGATAACATGTTTCTTGACAACCTTGAAGAGACGTGAGTAGCTTGCCTAGCTGAGTTGCCCTTGGAAGATCCTTCCCTTTATTTAGGTCCCAGCCGGTGAGGCTGAGCATTTCGGGAGGGACGAATGATCTCTTCGTGACGAGTGGAAGCCATACCCATCGACTTTCTTTGGAGAGTTTGTTGAAGATGAGCCGCAATCAAGGTGACGTCCATTGCGATTACGGGTGGAGGGTCGGCTACTTATGTCCGACCCGATGCTTGCGAGATGACCGACTTCGCAGATGGATTCTCCATTGGGGTGGAATCATCATCATTGGGATAGAGGGATAGCACCGTAGGTGCATATGGGATGCTCTTGAGCTCTCCCGAAACGGTTGGCTTCGGGAGCGTGTCTTCTTGGTTGGGGCCATTGTTGAGCAACAATGAGGTGAGTTTTACTGAGTAGCAACAAGGTGAATCTTGCTGAGTGGTGGCGAAGTAACTTCTTGTACTATCCCCACAGACGGCGCCAAACTGTTTCTGCTAAGAAATTAAGGATTGTAATATGTTGTGAGATTTGATGTGGGCCCCAAGAGCGTTCGCCTGAGCTTCGATGTTCGTATGCCTGAATCCTGCAAAACAAGGTTAGACTACTCCGGGGTGTTTCGGGATCGCCCTCCGACGCTCAAGTCGATGTGATTGAGGTAGAGAGAGAAGTGAAGTCTAGAGAGAGATGCTCTAGTTTGTTAGGTGAGAATTCAATACCTGTTCATTGATGAGACAGTTGGTTTTTATAGTGTTGGGGATTTCCCAGACAGGAAACATTATTCAGATGGGCCTTTTTGGTAGCAATGGGCATGCTACCTGTTCCGGCAATGGTCATTTCATCCTTTTAAGGATTTCCCCAATGCTGGTGATTAGGTCAACCTTTACAAGTGGGACCCATTGCTGCCACCTGCCCATGCTCTAGGAGGCTTCCAGGCTCTTTATTGGGCTGCTGATCAATTGAGCCCAAACAATTAAACTGTTTCTGCTAAGAAATTAAGGATTGTAGTATGTTGTGAGATTTGATGTGGGCCCCAAGAGCGTTCGCCTGAGCTTCGATGTTCGTATGCCTGAATCCTGCAAAACAAGGTTAGACTACCCCGGGGGTGTTTCCGGGATCGCCCCTCCGACGCTCAAGTCAGATGTGATTGAGGTAGAGAGAGAAGTGAAGTCTAGAGAGAGATGCTCTAGTTTGTTAGGTGAGAATTCAATACCTGTTCATTGATGAGACAGTTGGTTTTTATAGTGTTAGGGATTTCCCAGACAGGAAACATTATTCAGATGGGCCTTTTTGGTAGCAATGGGCATGCTACTGCTCCTAAGAATGGTCATTTCATCCTTTTAAGGATTTCCCCAATGCTGGTGATTAGGTCAACCTTTACAAGTGGGACCCATTGCTGCCACCTGCCCATGCTCTAGGAGGCTTCCAGGCTCTTTATTGGGCTGCTGATCAATTGAGCCCAAACAATTAGCCCCACGCCATAGATGGGGGATCACGGGAGCCCGACTGGCGGGATGCCTGTCTGTGGCGGAATACACAGCCGTCTTGTTTCTGACTGAAGAAAAGGGGGGAATACCGACCGGGTTCCCTTCCAGTTGAATGACAAGGGCCGACCCAGTCTCCTCTTGGTGAATGAGACGAGGCCGACCGGGTCACTCCCCGGTGGCAGGAGAGTGCCGACCCGGTCATCTCCTGCCAAGTGATGAGTGGCCGACCGGGTCATTCCCTGGTGAAGGGGGAGTGCCGACTCGGTCCTCCCTGTCAGATGAGGAGTGGCCGACCGGGTCACTCCCCGGTGAAGGGAGAATGCCGACCCGGTTTCCTCATACTATGTGAAGAGTGGCCGACCGGGTCACTTCCTGGTGAAGGAAGAGTGCCGACCCGGTCGTCCCTTGCTAGATGAGGAGTGGCCGACCGGGCCACTCCCTGGTGCAGGGAAAATGCCGACCCGGTCTCCTCATGCTATATGGAGAGTGGCCGACCGGATCACTCCCTGGCGAAGGGAGAGTACCGACCCGGTCTGCTCAGGCTGTATGAAGAGTGGCCGACCGGGCCACTCCCTGGTGAAGGGAGAGTGTCGACCCGGTCATCCTCTGCTAGATGAGGAGTGGCCGATCGGGCCACTCCCTGGTGAAGGGAGAGTGTCGACCCGGTCATCCTCTGCTAGATGAGGAGTGGCCGACCGGGTCACTCCCCGGTGTAGGGAGAGTGCCGACTCGGTCTCCACATGCTACATGAAGAGCGGCCGACCGGGTCACTCCCTGGTGAAGGGAGAGTGCCGACCCGGTCATCCTCTGCTAGATGAGGGGTGACCGACCGGGTCACTCTCTGGTGTAGGGAGAGTGCCGACCCGGTAATCTCTTGTGGGCAAGTGGGGAGGTCCGACCAAGTCACTATCCGCTGAAGGAAGGATGCCGACCTGGTTCCTTCTTATTTGGATAGGGGCCCGCTGATACTTGGCCATATTTCGCCAAGTATAGACGCGGCTCGGCAAAGGAGGGGAGCTCCTGTTGGCCGAGCGGGGTGCTGAGCCACTCGGATGAAGGGCTAATGAGCCCCAAGCAGGTCCGAGTGGGTGCTAGCTGATACTTGGCCATATTTGACCAAGTACAGAAGCGATTCGGCAAAGGAGGAGAGCTCCTGTTGGCCGAATGGGGTGCTGAGCCATTCGGATGAGGGGCTAATGAGCCCCAAGCTGGTCCGAATGGGTGCTAGCTGATACTTGGCCATATTTGACCGAGTATAGAAGCGATTCGGCAAAGGAGGAGAGCTCCTGTTGGCCGAATGGGGTGCTGAGTCATTCGGATGAGGGGCTAATGAGCCCCAAGCTGGTCCGAATGGGTGCTAGCTGATACTTGGTCATATTTGACCAAGTATAGAAGCGACTCGGCAAAAGAGGAGGGCTCCTGTTGGCCGAATGGGTGCTGAGCCATTCGGATGAGGGGCTAATGAGCCCCGAGCTGGTCCGAGTGGGTGCTAGCTGATACTTGGCCCTATTTGACCCGGTATAGAAGCGACTCAGCAAAGGAGGAGAGCTCCCTGTTGGCCGAATGGGGTCTTGAGCCATTCGGATGAGGGGCTAATGAGCCCCAAGCTGGTCCGAGTGGGTGCTAGCTGATACTTGGCCCTATTTGACCCAGTATAGAAGCGACTCGGCAAAAAAAAGGGGGGGAGCTCCTGTGTGGCCGAGTAGGGTATGGTGCCACTCGGATGAGGGGCTAATGAGCCCCAAGTTGGTCCGAGTGGGCTCCATATTTCGGATGAAGGAGTTGCGTCTATTTTGCCCGACCAGGTATGTTTCGACCTGAAATGCCACATGGCTACTCTTGATACTTGGGATGTTGGGACCCTTGTTTTAGGCTGAGCTGGAGGGACTTTGACGTTTCGACTTCCTTGGGTCTGAAATATTTTTGCTTCGGTTTATTGGACTTTTCACCGAGTGGACCGAGTAGGTCCAATGGGCCCTTATCGAAGCCCATTAGAGCGACGCGGGGGGGTTTGCGTTGCGCCTCCCCCGAGGTACCCCTATATATGTATGTGAGGAGAGAGAATTTGAGGATCATTTGCTCATTTCCTCATTCTCTCTCTCTCAAAAATTTCCAAATCCTCTCAATTTGCCCAAGCTCTTCTTCCAGCCTCTTCGTCCGACCAGGTACGCTTTTGTTCTTTTAAGTTTTCTCTTTCTTTCTTTTTCTTTCGAATAATCTCGGTCGACTCCCTTGTTTATAAATAATGGGAGATTCGTCCGAGTCGTCGACACCTTCAGCCTCACCTCCTTATAAAATGTCCGAGGAGGTGAGAGGGATGGGAATAACTCTAGTGTCGACAGTAATAAGCTGCCCCGACCCCTCGGCTGTGCCCGACGCGGTTGCTCTCCCGAGTCCGTCTTCTTCGGTGGAGGAGGAAGCCGAGGGTGTCATTCCCTACCCTTGGGAGGTGTCATTGGCCTATCCTCCTTCGCGGAGTTACTTAGACAAGTATTTGTCTTCTGATGTAGTGAGGGTTGAAATGCCGAGGGGAGCAGGAGAAGTGTCAACTTCGGGTCGGGAACTGGAGTATCCCGACCTTGATCCGAAAGGGGGGCCAGGGACTTTCTTTCCCGAGCCCGGCGTGATAAAATCCCTGACCGAGGACCTCAGGGGGACAGCGACAAGATTTCAAATCAAAGACCCATACTATCTTGTCCGACCAGAGGCGCACCATACAGTTCTGTCTCCACCGCCTGGGTGCGTCGCCGTTTATTACAAGTCGATGGAGATGGGGGTTCGGTTTCCGCCGACCAACTTCGTCAAAGAGTTACTAAACGCGTATAATTTGGCCATCTGCCAAGTTTCTCCAAACTCTTGGGGCGGAATCAATGCCTTTCAGGTGCTCTGCAACTTGATGAGTGTCCGACCGACCCTCAAGCTATGGAGGCACCTCTACAAGTTGGTCGAGGTTATGGCTGCTACAAATGGGCCTGGTTGGTGGAGCTTTCAAATCCGACCGGGTTACCGAACGGTCCTTAATCTTCCTACTTCTCAGAAGGGATTCCGTCGGGAATTCGCCTTCGTTTATTTCGGTGGAGATTGGGGGATTCCCCTAGTCCCGCCCTCGGAGGAGCCCATCCTCGCTTTCAACTACCGAGTGGGGGAGTTGGATGATGAGGAGGGAGCGGTCGCCTGCTATATGCAGACCGAGTCGAGGATTGTCGACGGTGGCGAGGTATTCGTGCCTGGCCAATGGCTACCCGACTGCAAGCTCTTCCGGGACGAGCACTTCCTCTCGGCTATGGGTCTGAGCTCGACCTTCCCGAAGGGTAATTTGCCGAGGAGGTGGTTTGGGGTAGTCGGTATGATGATTTTTGCTTTAACTCTTCTGTTTTGAATAACTCCCCTCCTTTGTTTTGCAGAACCTGCCCGAGCGTATATAGAAGAGGTTGACCCTGCCATGGCCGATAAACTAAACATTGCAGCGATGAGGGCCGCTCGGCTGAAAGCTGAAATTACCGCCAAGACCATGAAGGTCCCTGCTCCTCCTAAGGTGAGAATGCTCTGTTTTTGCTGCTTCCATTTTGCCCCGACCGATTGTTTCTTGGTTTTTCATTTTATTTTCTACTAACTGTGTTTTACTCGCTGTAGGACCCTGTCAAGCCGAAGACCAAAAAGAGAAAGGAGCGGTCTTCTGAAAAAGTGGCCCAAACGGAGAAGGCTGTTGCTCGGTCAAAAGCTGAGCGGGAGAGGGCTGAGAAGGCTGAACGGGAGATGGCGGCCAAGAGGGCCAAATCTGTTGAAGTAATCAGCCCGAGAGGGCCTTCTCACCGCCAGCGGCGACGGGGGCGCTCTCCCTCCACTCTTCTGATTTTAACCCGACCCGGAGTCCTCAATATACTCCGATGTCGCCAGGTTATGAAGGGCTCGGGGGCAGTCCGAAAGATGTAGTGGCCCCGAACGTCCCATTCCCCTGCTCCGAGTCGGGCCGAAAAGGACGGTCGGCTGGACCAAAGCCATTTATTATATATACACTCCGTGCCGACCGTGAGTACATAGAGAAGACTCATGGTCGAGAATGAGACCAACGAGCGCTTCCGCTCTTGGCTTGATGTGAGTACATCTACTGTTTGCCGAGTCAATTTTATAACTTCACTTGTTTACATTTTCTAACTCTCTTTGCTTTTTGATTTTCAGTTCTCCGCTCGGATGGCCAACGTGGCCCAGAACCGAGTGAGCCTAGCCGAGGAGGTGGCCGCTCTCAAGGAGGCAGCCAAAAAACATTTCGACAAGGTTTATCGTGCCAAGGAGGGCGAGCGGATTGCCGAGTCCAAGCTCGAGGATGCGGAGAACGCCATAGAGAAAGATCAGAAGGATTTCGCCCTGGAACGGGAAAAATGGGTGAAGGAGAAAGCCGACCTTACTCTTGCCCGGGATTCGGCAATAACTGCCAAGGATGACGCCCTCGCGAAGCTGGCCGAGGCCGAGCTGATGGTGACCGATCTTGAGGCCAAATTGGCTGAGTTGGAGGGCCAGGTCAGGACCGAGGAACAGTGGTTCGCTGAGTGGGAGAAGTCCGACGCGGCGGGGGTCTATGCCAACGAGGTTGGGAGAGCTGCTCACAAAATGGGTGAGGACGAGACCCTCGACCGGCTGAGGAAGGTCTTGGCCGAATCCCACCCCAGTCTGGTTTGGGCCGAAGTCTGGTCGGGCTATCAGGAGTCAATTGATGCCGACAACGCTGCTATCATGGCTCGGCTGAAGGCCGAGGGGGGCATAGATGAGGATGATGATGAAGAGGATCAGGTCGACGTCAACGTCCTCGAGGGCGACGATGTTGATGATCCTGAGGATGATGCCGAGGCGACCGAAAATACTGGTCGGGGCGAAGAGTTAGTTGGTGACAACTCCGAGCCGAACGCCGAAAGCAATACTGATCTCCCCCCTCCCCCTAGCTCTTAGGATGTGCTTTCCTTGAACTTAGTTGTTTTGTAATGACTTCTGTCTGTAATGTTCGACCCGCTTAATGAAAAATACTTATCTTTTGTCCTCTGTTTTCTTGTTTGTTGATTGCAATGTTACCCGACTAACTTTGTTGATTCCACCGGAGTTGCTTGCTAGTCAATTCCGAGCGACTACGTCTTTCAGGAAAAATGCCAACTATTTCAACTGGATTTTTCTGGAATTAATTACGACTAATAATCACACTGCTAACCAACGATAATTACCGAAAAATCCCAGCTATTCTGACTGGTTAAGTCTTATAGGTTCGCGATGGTACAAAAAGTGCCGACCAGTTATACGTCATTACATCAAAAAGGGCCAACTATAAAAATGCTGACCAGCTGTGATAAAACAATCACCATGTTTGCCCCTATTGCAAGTAACAAACTTTACACAAAGTATTTTTTAAGGTTGTCTGCGTTCCAAGGTCGGGCCAAGGGGATGCCCTCGGCAGATTCTAGTCGGTATGTGCCGGGCTTGATAACCTCCGTTACTCTGTATGGACCGTCCCATTTAGGTCCTAGCTTTCCCTTCAGGTGTGAGAGCCCGGTGGCCTCGACTCTCCGCACAACCCAGTCACCAAGCTGAATTGGCCTTGATCTCACTCGGCGATTAAACATCCGAGTGACTCTTTGCTTGTATCGGATGGATTTCAGCAGTGCGTTGCCCCTTGTTTCCGGAAGCAGGTCCAAGTTAACCGGCTTCTCTTCCTCGTTTTTCTCGAATTCATAGAATGTCATTCGGGGAGATGGGATGCCAATCTCCACTGGTAAGACCGCCTCGCTACCATACACAAGGTTAAACGGCGAGTGCCCTGTGGCTTCCTTGACAGTAGTTCTGGCCGACTTGAGAACTCCTGGTAAGTCGTCGACCCACGCCCCTTTCGCAGCTTCCAGAGATTTCTTGATCCCTTTGAGTACTATTTTATTGGCCGACTCAGCTTGTCCGTTCGTTTGCGGCCTTGAGACCGCGGAGAATTTGGTGCATATTCCGAACCGGGCACAGTATTCCCGAGTTGGACCGCTATTAAATTGGCGTCCATTGTCGGAGATCAGTACTCGAGGGACTCCGAATCTGGTGATAATGTTTCTCCAAATGAACGCCCGAACACCGCTTTATCATTTATGGAGGAGAGTGGTTCGGCTTCGGTCCATTTGGTGAAGTAGTCAATGGCGACTATCAGGAACTTTCTTTGGCCTGAGGCTGGGGGAAATGGTCCGAGTAGGTCCATGCCCCACTTGTCAAATGGCAAGACTGCTTGAATCGTGGTCAAGGGGGTGGCCGGCGCTCGAGGGATGTCTGAATGGATCTGACAGGACGGGCATCTCTTCACCAACTCCTGAGCGTCTGTTCTTAGAGTAGGCCGGTAGTACCGGCTCGGAGAGCTTTTCCGCTATGGTTCTTCCCCCTTGATGGCTTCCACAAGCCCCTTGGTGGATTTCCACGAGGATATAGTTTCCTTCCTCGGGGGTGACACACTTTAGCAAGGGGTGGGTGAAGGACTTTTTATAGAGTTGATTCTCATGCCATAGAAACCATCCGGACTGGTGCTTGACCCGGTCAGCCTCCTTGTGATCCTCAGGTAGCTTCCCGTCCCTCAAATATCCGACTACCTCATCCATCCATCCAGATGTCCGATTCAGTACAAGCTGTTCCTTGGCATTAATCTTTGGGCCGGGAAGGACTTCCCACATGATTGTACGAGGAGCCGACCCTTCTGCCGAACTGGCCATTCGGGCTAAAGCGTCAGCTTGCTGATTTTCGGATCGCGGTATGTGGGTGATATTGAACTGAGATAGCTTTTTGATTATGTCCTGGGCCTTGGCCAAATACATTCTCATGTTGTCTTCTTTGGCCTCGTATTCGCCCGATACCTGACCCACTATCAACTGCGAGTCGGATTTAGCATTAATCACGGTTGCCCCGGCCAAGATGCATAACTCCAATCCGAGGATCAGGGCTTCATATTCAGCTTCATTGTTGGAGCCTAAGAACTCAAATTTGATGGCATATTCCATCTTTTCTCCGACCGGGGGTTTGATGACCAGTCCGGCTCCACAACCCGTCCTGGTAGACGAGCCATCCACCTGCAGCTCCCAGCTGTCTTGCCTGCTGATTGGGGGCCTGGATGTGCACTCTGTTATGAAATCAGCCAAGGCCTGGGCTTTGATCGCCCTTCTGGGCTCATACTCTAACCCAAAATCAGCTAGCTGATCCGCCCAATCGGTCATCCGACTAGAGTGGTTCCTGCTTTCGATAAGCTTCCGAGCGGGCGACTAGTGAGGACCTTAATAGGATGGGCCTGGAAGTAAGGTTTGAGCTTCCGACTAGCCATTACTAAGGCGAAAACCATTTTTTCCACTTCGCTGTATTTGGCCTCTGCTCCTCGAAAGGCGTGGCTTATGAAGTAGACTGGGTGTTGTTTTTCTTCTCTTTCGGCTATCAAAACAGCGCTGAGCGCGTACTCTGAAATAGCCAAATAAATGAATAGTGTTTCCCCCGGCAAGGGGGATATCAATTTTGGGAGTGTTGATAGATGCGTTTTGAGGGAGGTGAAAGCCTGCTCGGCTTCGTCATCCCAAGCGAATTCTTTTCTTTTCAGAGCTTTGAAGAAACACAAGCTCTTATCTGCTGACCGTGACAGAAAGCGACCGAGGGCGCCGGACGGCCTGTTAGGCGTTGTACTTCCCTTACATTGCGCGGAGACTTCATTTCCATTACTGCTTTGATTTTGTCGGGATTAGCTTCGATTCCCCTCTCATCCACCAGGAATCCGAGGCACTTCCCTCCTTTCACTCCGAAGACGCATTTCTTGGGGTTCAACATCATACGGAACTTCCTCAAGGTGCTGAGGGTCTCTTTTAAATCTGAGGGGTGATCGCCCTGAATCTTGCTTTTGACGATCATGTCGTCAACGTATACTTCTATATTCCGACCCAGTTGGTCGCTGAATATTTTGTTGACTGTTCGCTGATACGTAGCCCCTGCGTTCTTGAGCCCGAAGGGCATCATCTTGTAGCAATACACCCCTTGATTGGTGACGAAGGCGGTGTGAACCCGATCATGCTCCGCCATCGGGATTTGATGATACCCCGCGTTTGCATCCATGAAGCTTAGGAGAGCATGTCCTGCTGTTGAGTCTACCAGTCTGTCGATTTTGGGCAGAGGGTGGTTGTCTTTTGGGCAGGCCTTGTTCAGGTCTGTAAAATCCACGCACATTCTCCATGCCCCACTCGACTTCTTGACTAGGACAACGTTGGCCAGCCATTCCGAGTACTGGCATTCCTCAATGAACCCTGCCTCGAGCAATTTCTTGACTTCGGCGGCTGCCGCAGTGTTCCTCTCGGGGCCTTGATGCCTCAGCTTTTGTTTGGCCAGGCTTGAACCCCTCTTTGATGTTTAGCTCGTGGCACATCACTTTAGGGTCGAGCCCGGCATTTCATCGGCTTCGTAGGCAAAGACGTCTCTGTAACTGTTAGAACTTGAATGATCTCTTTCCTTGTTTGAGGGTCCATGGCCTTGCCTACTCTCGCAGTCCGACCATGTTTCTCATCAATGATGACTTCTTCGTCGTCCTCGCCCTAGCGAGGACGCTCGTATTGCTTGGGGATTCTCGGTAAGGTAAACCCCGAGCTCATTTGAGGGCTGACCATCTTCTCGCTTTCTTTTCTTCGAGTCCTCTTGGACGTCGACCTTGTTTTTCAGGCTGTTCACATAACATTCTCTAGCTGCCTGCTGATCCCCTTGGATTTTTCCGACCTTTCCCTCGTCGGTTTCAAATTGCATGAGGAGCTGGTAAATTGAAATTGCTGCCTTGACCTTGTTCAGAGTCGGTCTTCCCATTATGATGTTGTATGGTAGAGGGATGTCCACTACTAGGAAGTCAATCGGTAGGCTTCTTCCTTTGCCTTTCTCTCCCATCCGAGCGAGGCAATTTAATGGATCCGACTTGGATGTACCGAATTTCCCCGAGCTTATGAGTGGGCGATTGAGCGGGGTTACATCCTTCTCGCTGTACTTCAGTTTCCTGAGGCACTCCAGTATGATTATATCTGCTGAAGATCCACTATCCACCAACACCCGCTTGACTCTAGCATTAGCCACTTTGAGTTCGATGACCAAGGGGTCATCGTGGGGTGTGTGCAGGGGCCGACTGGACTCACCGAATGTCATGATGGGACAGTCGGGTCGGGGATGATGTACATCGAGTACCTGGTGCTTTAGACTTTGGAGGTGGGCCTTGCGCGAGCGGCCGGTAAGGCCGCCCGACACGAAGCCACCCGCTATGACCCCGATGAAGCCCTCTCGTGTCCCCGCCGTTGGATGGACCAACCTTTTGTTTGCCCTTTTCTTCCCTAGAGTGCTTGAGGTACCGGTTCGGCTTCCCCTGGTCAGCTAGGTTGTCCAAGGATTTCTTAAGTTCCCTGCAATCCTTGGTGGTGTGACCGCACTCTTTGTGGAATTCGCACCATTGGCTTTTGTCTCGCCGGGCGACCGACGTCCTGATGGGAGGTGGGCGGGGCATCATGGACTTGTCCTTGATGTCCAGGTAAATTTCTCTTCTGTTCTTGTTGAATCGGGGGTCGATGCCATGGTCGTTAAACCTATCGACCGACCACCATTTTCTTTCTTGCTTTGGGTCCTTGTGATTTCCTTCTTCCTTCCTCTTCTTGCTCCCGTCGTCTGAGTGACGACATATGTCTGTTGCTTGGATGAATCTTTGAGCCCGAGTCATTGCTTCGGAGAAGGTTTTCACTTCGTTCTCGGCCCAAGGACCATCCGAGCCGACCAGTCGAAGGCCGACATTAAGGCGGCGAACGCCACAAATCTTGTAGATCGGAGATTTTTAATGACTCCTCATTGAACCTTTTGATGTAGTCGGCCGGGCTTTCGTTTTTCTCTGCCCGACTCCCATTAAGTGGAGACTTGTTTTCTTTTGTCTCTTTCCGCGATAAGCGGGTGTAGGAATAGGTCCGCGAGCACTGAGAAATCCGTTATGATCCCTGCGGGAAGCTCTTGGAACCAGTTTAGGGCCAATCCTTTCAGAGTCGTGGGAAAGAAACGGCACCAAGTGGCCTCGCGGCCCGGTTTGAACGCTCATTTGTGCTTTGTATGTGGCCATGTGATCGTCCGGGTCGGTCGGCCCGCGAAAGGTTCGATCGACGGCGTTTTGATTTTTCAGTGGGGCGCCTCAAGTATGTCCCGGGCCGAAAGGGACCATGAACTTGAGCGCCCCGCTGTTGATCCGAATGGGCCTCGATTGGGCGGAGTCGCCGCGCCCTTCCCGCTGAGCGGCTTTCTTATTAAGAATGTGCCGAGCATCTAGGCCCTTGCTGAGCCGCTTCTCGTTCAGGAAATGCCGAGCGTCGTGGGTTTTATTCCCGACGTTGCCCCTTGGCGATTTTGACACGTGCGTCTCCTCACCCCGCAAGGTGGATCTTCCCTTAGACCCATGCCGCTCTTCCTCCCCCTGTCTGGATCGTTGCCGATCGTGCTGACTATGCTCCCTCGGGCGACCGCCGCCGCCAGAAGCCGGCCTTGATTCTCCGCCCGAAGGGAAGGGACCAGGGTCTGGTCTTTAGGGGGTTGAAGAAAACGCCCCTGCTGTAGGTTGGCCAACATATCCCTCAGGCTTTGCTGCAAGGTCTGCTGGAGCTGAGCGGCTATCAAATTTATGTCCGCCGTGGATATGGGATGGGGGTCAGCGTGCTGTAGCTGGTTCGATGGTTGCGGTCCATTTTCAATGGACTGCTCTTCTTCCTCATGATCGAGGGTTTGAACAGTCGGCGTTTTGGGTCGCTCGGCCCTCCTTTGTTGAGATGGGGAGGGGTCTCTTTCGGACCTCTGACCCTGTGCCGAGGGCCGCCCGGGTACGTGTGCTCTTGGGCCGGGGCCAATGCTAAGTGATTCTGAGAGGGATTTTGCTGAGTAATAACAAGGTGAATCTTGCTGAGTGGTGGCGAAGTAACTTCTTGTACTGTCCCCACAGACGGCGCCAAACTGTTTCTGCTAAGAAATTAAGGATTTTAATATGTTGTGAGATTTGATGTGGGCCCCAAGAAGGTACGCCTGAGCTCCGTTATCCGTACGCCGGAAACCTGCAAAACAAGGTTAGCCTACCCCGGGGGTGGTCCCGGGATCGCCCCTCCGACGCTCAAGTCAGTAAATGATTGAGGTAGAGAGAGAAAGTGATCAATGTAGAGAGAGATGCTCTGGGGTTTGCAGCTTAGAATTGCTTACCCTTTGATTGGTGAGACAACCGCTATTTATAGAGGATGGGACCTCCAATAAATGAGGGTATTTTAGTTAGCTCCAGCTGGTGGAGGATTGCCTTCCCTAGAGGTAGGGGTATTTTAGTAACTTTGCCATAGGTGGGCTGGTCCAAGAAATGGGCCCAAACAAAGTGAATGCATCGTCTTCTTCTACTTATATTGTTGAGTCCCTTGATACATGACATTCTAGACTTGGACATGTTAATGTTAAGTCCTATAAATGTGATTCCTAATATGATCGTGAATGACACTCAAAAGTGTCAAGTATGTGTTGAGGCAGAGTACCATAAAAAACCTTTTAAGGAAGTAACCAAGAGACAAACCCGATTGTTAGAGTTAATTCATACTGGTCGTAGAGACTATAAGAACCTTGGGACTAAGTTTGGCCATAAGTATTATATTACTTTTGTTGATGAATTTTCGAGGTTCACTAGAGTTTATTTGCTCCAAAGCAAAGAAATAAAAGCTCAGAACATGTTCAAAAAAATGAGGTTGAAAACCAATTAGATAAGAAGATCAAGAGGCTAAGGTCTGATTCTGATGGTGAATATTCTAATTTTTGTCAAAAGAATGGTATTATACATGAGCTCTCTTCCTCTATACTCCCAACCTGAATGGGATAGCCGAAAGGAAAAATATAACCTTGAAAGATATGATGAAGTGCGAACAGGCATACAACCCTAAGCTTGTCTCTCTGCTTGCTTTCTAACTAAGCTCTTACAATTCCACCCTTAGTTGATGATGAAAACCATTTATTTCTTCAAGCTTATTTGACTTTATGTGAGGGGAAGCTATTTTGTCGGCTTGTCATGTTTTGAATAGTGTATCTCACAAGAAGTTGAATGAGACACATTATGAGTTGTGGAAGGGTTACTCACCCAACCTGTATTTTGTAAAAGTGTGGGGGTGCTTAGCCAAGGTTCCAATACCTAAATTTAAGAAGAGCAAAATCGGTCCTAAGACCATTGATAATATCGTTGTTGGTTATGCACCGAATAGTGCAGCTTATAGGTTCATGACTAAGGATGCCAAACCTGGATTTTATGGTCATATTATGGTGTCTAGAGATGTATAATTTTTTGAGGATATTTTTCCTTTGAAGTATTCTAGACTTGGTGATATATCTTTATAGTCTTTGCCTTCATCATCTGTTGTTCCTGATGTTTAGTCTGAGGTTGTTTCTGATGTTGAGTTTGAGATTATTGCTCCTGTTGAGACTTCTTTTGAACCCAGGAGAAGTAAGAGGCCTAGGGTTGAGACTAGTTTTGGACCTGATTTTATTACAACCTTTGTTGTAGAGCATGGTGATGGTGTTGATGATATTTTGTGTATGCCTTTATTGTTGACGATGATCCTAAAACCTATGATGAGTCCATAAGTTTTGTAGATGTTGTTTCGTGGAATGAGGCTACTGATAGCGAAATTGAGTCCATTATGTCTAACCATACTTGGGAGATTGTTGATTTACCTCATGGGTGTAAACCTATAGGCTGTAAGCGAGTTTTTAGGAAGAAACTCACATTTGATGGGTCTATTGATAAGTTTAAGGCCATACTTGTTGCCAAGGGATTTACACGAAATAAGGGTCTTGACTATTTTAACACCTATTCCCCAGTCAGTAAGATTGCATCCATTAGGGTGTTGTTTGCTATTGCTTCTATTTATGGTCTTTATGTGCATTAAATGGATGTGAAAACTGCTTTCCTAAATAGTGATCTTGATGAAGAGATCTATATGGAGCAAAATGATGGTTTTGTAGTACCTAGTCAAGCGCATAGAGTATGTAGACTTGTGAAGTCTTTGTATGGCCTAAAACAAGCTTCTAATCAGTGGCATGAGAAGTTTGATATTGTTGTGTTATCCTTGGTTTTAGGACTTGTAATGCTAACTCATGTATTTATGTGAAATCTGATGCTAGTGGTTTTGTTATCATTTCACTTTATGTTGATGATATGTTGAATTTTGGTAATAGTATGAGTGTTGTGGATTCTACCAATGATATGCTTAAATCTTCTTTTAACATGAAGGATATGGGTGAAGTAGATGTTATTTTGGGAGTCAAGGCCGAGAAGACTAACTTTGGTTTCAGACTTAGTCAAGCTCATCATGTTTGGATACTTTAATGTAGAACTTGTTAGAACTCCTAATGATGTCAGTGTGTTTTTGAAAAAGAATATTTATGATAGTGTTAAACAGTTTAAATATGAAAGGGTTATTGGTATTCTCATGTTTTTTATGAACTATTCTCGTCCTAATATAGCCTATGCAATCGACGGAGTTAAGCGGTATACACATAACCTAGGTCATGATCATTGGGATGCTTTGATTCGTTTGCTTAAGTATCCGAAAGGGTCCATGAGTCTTGGTTTGTGCTATAGTGGTCACCCTCCTATCTTGGAGAGATATTGTGATGCTCACTGGATCTGAGAAAGTGATGATAAACACTCTACCAGGTGTTTTGTGTTAACTTTAGCAGGTACAAATGTGTATTAGAAATCATTGAAACAAACATGCATTGTGAACTCAACAATGGAGTTTGAGTTTATTGCTCTCTAGATGGTTGGTCGAGAAGCAGAGTGATTGAGGAATCTTGTAGATGATGTTCCTTTGTGGGAAAAACCAACACCGTTTATTTTACTACATTGTGACTCACAAGTGGCCACTCATATTGCAAAGAATAAGGCATATAATGGCAAGGGTAGGCATATACACCTTAGACATCATGTTATTTATAATTTGATCAAATTTGGTGTAAATCACTCTTGAATATGTAAGGTCGAAGAGGAATGCAGCGAATCCGTTGACGAAAGTTCTAAACGGGATAGTTTCAAAAACTGTTAAAGGAATAAGATTGAACCAACCTATGTAGTAGCCCATGGTATCAACCCAATCTAGTTTACCAAAATCATTGTGGTCAAATAGAATTGTGGCGCTATTGCTTGTTTATTACGTTGATTATTAATAAATCTTGAGGTATTATTCAAGTGATATTGGTTTGTTGTACCCTTTAGCATGTTTGTACTGCATTGTTGAGGATGAGATACATAGCCCTTGTTAGGTGGTGTGAGCAGTGCACACTTGATAGACGCGGCTATTCTCTAGAGTTATCATGAGATAGGGTTGTTATGGCCTAACGTTGTATGTCTTTGGGAACCGATACTCGATTTCTTTCAATTGCAAGTTTAATACTTTGTTCACCTTACAACGTTCTTTTTCATCTATTTTCTTTTCTTTTACTTCAGCGAAAGTTTGAACCAAGTGGAGGATTGTTGGAAAGTTTGGTTTTTAATTTGTTGGCCCAAACTTTGGAAGTAAACTTACTTCATTTGTTGTATTCCCACATTAATGGTAACCAAAGTTGTACGCCCATTTATTTAGGGAAAAATTGATAGGAACAGTCCCAACTATGGGCGTTCCGCCATTTTCAGTCCCAACTAAGGATTATTTCTGAGCAGTCCCAACTATGCATCATCTTTTACAAGATTGGTTCAGGAAACACATAAAAAGACTAATTATTTACAGATAAAAAGACATAAAAAGACATAAAAAGACTAATTATCTACAGATAAAAAGACTAATTTGTTCAGGAAACACATAAAAAGACATAAAAAGACTAATTACAGATTTTATGCAAAAGAATAATCAAATAACGTTTTAAGCACCCTAAAAATAATTAATCTAGATTGGTTCAGGAAACACATAAAAAGACTAATTATTTAGTGACAAGTTATTATGCAATCATATTACAAGGTTCCTAACAGGTTGTCCAATTTATCTGAATTAATTAGAACAGTTCTTTAGGTCTTATATAGCAATAATAACATGTGGGTGATAAAACATGCAGGACAATCATAACAACATGAATATTATATACAAAAATAAAAGGAAAAGAGGTTAGAATTTACAAAGAAGCGCGATTATTAATTAAAAATATACATCATGGCAAGAAAATATTAGTAACTTCAATATAAAATATAATTATTCAAGGATCCGCGGGATTATACCTATGCGGTTTAGATCGGAGAGCGTAACGACCTTCAGGCGAAGCAATCGTGGAACCAGTTAAAAACTTACACGTGTAGACGCGTTTTTGAAAAGATAAAAAAGTAGCTTGCGTCTCACACAAGACTTGCGCCAGGCGCAGGACTCTGTGTGAGTCACAAGTACACGTGTCAGACGCTCATTGGCGCGCCTGATGCGATCTGGCCAATGTGCTGGACGCACATGGCGCACTGAGCGCAGCCGCCGCGTCCGGCGCATATTCTAGTATATTCGCTTTTTATTCTACGCGTGCTTTTAAGATGCTATTTTTATCCCTAAAAATCCGGAGATTAAATTTTACGGGATGAAAATCTGATTTATGCTCTAAAGATAATAATAAAAGCATTTATGAAAATATTCATTCAACAATAAATATTCTATTGGGCTTTTAAAGTGGACCTAAAAACATTTTACGGGTTTAAATTACAATTAATCATCATGGATAATTAATTGGGCTTTTATAATATTATTTCAAAACACATATGGCCTGGTTATTCTGGACGCTTCTTCCATTAGGTCGTGCCAACTAATACCGCGGTATATTTCATCATTGGACCCTTAAATGGGGAGACACGATTATGTGTCTAAGAAGCCCCCACTTTGACTCGAGGTTTGCAAAACCGAAAGTCAAAGACACGCGTGTCGGGACGGAGAATGATTTCGGATGCTCGCAATCCAAAACCACTCTTTTTACGCCGTTACTCGCAAAATAAGCAAAAGCTTCAGGAACAGACATGCATGGAACACACTAAGCTCCATGTTGGCAGAAAATTATTGCTTGGTCTCTCGCAATCCAGAGCGAACGCTCCGTCATCAAATCGACGCTCCTATTCTAGCAAACCTATATCCTACGTCATTTACGCCACGCCACCTTAACCAAGCTACTCAAACTAACGTAATATGAACCAAACCAACTAAATGGTCTAAATCTCCAACAATGTACTCAGAGTTAAGGAGAGCAAACGGATGCGAAGATTTTGGTCAAATTGGAGGGTAAATCACAACTGCCTAAAAGAAGACGCATGGCATGGCCACTAGTAGTAACTTAAAAATTTACAACGTTAGATAGTCAACCCATCCAACAAACACAAGTTCATATCTACTTTCTTTAATGATGAATTAGTCCCATTTCTCTCCGTTCATATCTGACTTATCATGTACTTCCTTTGTAACTTCTGAGTCCTTTATAAATATGATTGATGCCTGAGATTTTGGAAATACCACATCCTCAACTATCTAGTATTTTGTCATATATACTATATCCTCAACACCCTTCTTCTACCTCCACCTAAAGCAAATATGGTTGAAATAGCAAGAGCAAATGGCAACCATGAAGTCACCATAAACGTGAAAGATGGTGATCAATCTTTGCCTCAAACTTCATCAAATAATACCTCTTCCTCAAACTCCATGGAAAACCCTCTTTCTTGCTTAAGTGTCCCTTTCCTCCAGAAGGTAACTATAACTCTCCCATAATTTTCTTCCATCTTTTTCCTAGCTATTTTTATTATATTGCTATTTTCTTTCTGTTTAATGTCCACATCACAACTATATAAAAAGGGTTTCTGTTTTTACCTTTCCTTTTATTTTTAGTTTTTTTAAGCTCCCCTGTTATAATCTTCTAGCTAGGAAAAGATCTTATTGCTACATACTAAAAAGATACGTGTATGATGATTGTTCACTTAATCTCCTATTTAATATTTTCAAATTGAACCCCTCTTTTTGAAAATTATGGAGCATTCATGATTGACATATATATAGACTCGATGTTGAGTCATTTCGACTACATATTAGTTTACGAAAATGCCACTTGATTTTTAAATTTTGTTTATTTCCGGGATTAACCGTAGAATTGCGCCAATTTCGAGTGTATAATTGAATTGCATACTATGGTGTGATGCAGATGATAGCAGAGGTGTTAGGGACATACTTCTTGATATTTGCAGGGTGTGCGGCGGTTACAGTAAATTTAGACGGTGACAAAGTGGTAACTTTGCCAGGGATTGCAATTGTTTGGGGTTTGGCAGTTATGGTGATGGTTTATTCTGTAGGACACATTTCTGGCGCCCATTTTAATCCTGCTGTTACCATTGCCTTCGCTGTTTGCCGCAGATTTCCATGGAAACAGGTTTGATCACCTTTACAAATTCTACGCAATATTTACGTTCTTTTCTTGTCAAAATCATGCTGACTAAAAACAATGTGTGCTGTGAAATATATTGGGACCACATATGTATTTTTTTTAATACGTCTATAAATATAGAAATGGTAAAAAATGTGTAAGATATCGTGAAAACGCAAAAGGTTAAATTGTTCTAAGAGGATTGGTCGACTGTGTAGCACGTGGTACTTATTCTAGGTCACATACTCGTATCCATACCCGTCCTCGATACGATGTGATACGTTTCTTGTATTCCTAAAATTTTGAAATCATGCCGTTTTCCGTCCCCGTACTCGAATCCGAACCCGTACCCCTACACTTCTCTGTGAAACCCAGATTGTCGAACCCATAACTCTGTAGTGTCCGAGGAAGTGTCAAGTGTCCTCTAATTTTATGGATTATGAGAGATCCGAAATTGAGAATTATCAGATAGTCTCTTTCTTGTAATCTACATCAGGTAGAATGATATAATTCTCAACTGTTAATACCTACTTTAATTACTTCTCCATCTTGCCATATCTTTTATTGGAGTTACAACTTTTTTGGCTCCTTAATTTCAAGATGGATAGTTGTTAGTTGGTAGGACATTTAATCTTTCCCATACTTCAATGCTGCAATGTGACTACTACAGTAGTTTCTGCCATGTTTTGTGATTTCTGACAGTTCTTTTCTATTTTATTTTGATTTTGAAGGTCATAAACTTCTACTAATTGCTTATTACTCCTACCCCTACATTTCTTAGCAGGAGTGATTGTTATTTACAACAATAAGTATTGTGTGCATTTTTAAACTAAAACTAGTCACTTTTAAATAAAAATGACTCACTTTTAAAGTTAAGAGGGGTCACACAAAAATAAAGAGTAACTTTTAATCTTACATGGGTTAAATCTACATAAGTAAAAGTAACTCATTTAGGACAAATTAAATAATTATTCACATATAATTGGTAACTTTTTACCTTAAAGAGGTCACTTTTAAATTATATTATTATTATTATTATTATTATTATTTTAAAGGTAAGATGAAAATTCCTTGCAAGAGTTGGGGAATTGGAGATCCCATTTTGTAAGGGACAATAATCAAACCCCTGTCACAAGATTAGAAGGAGGGCCTCCAACCAACTAGGCCCACCTTGATTCTATAGGTGAGCCGTTTTAGGAAAAAAAATTACCTCTTTCTATAATAAATTATTGTACACTCGTCTCATACAAATAATTGTGTATTTACAAATGGTTTAAATTGATATGCCATGAATCTTTAATTTTTTTTATCTCATAAGGTAAGATGAATATCTCTTGCGTGAAAAAAAAAGGTAGCTAATTGGTTAAAATATACTTAAAAGATGGTAGAATTAACCTCTAGTTGGTCTTGTAAGAGACCGTCTACTATTAATTAAAATTATGCAGTTGCCCAAGCACAGTAGTAAGAAGAGAACGAACCACCTTCTGAATATAGTGAATAGTTTAATCTATTTAGTGATCAGTTTAATCTATTTAGTGATCAGTTTAATCCATTCATTAATCACAATCTCTAATCAATTTAGTGACTAGCTTAATGCAATTAGTGACTAGTTTAATCCATTCGGTAAGACTGCCGGGTTATTTTTTAAAATTGTCTGTTGTACTGTGATATTCAATAGGAAACAAAGGAAGGAGAAGACAAATGACACAGGCTAGGTTGGTGACGGATGTCTGGAATAGTGTTGGGTTAGAGTGGATTTAAATTGACTTGTTATGAGAACATAAGTTTAGATTTGTCTAATTTTGTATTAAAATAGACAGTCTATTCTAATAATTGGTGTTAAACATCATACTAAAAAAATAGAAAAAATGTATTTTTTTTGCGTTTTATAAAAAGAAACTAAAATACGAACAATAGGCAACTAGAATTTGCCACACTAAAAGTCAATTTAACACTTTGTAGTATGTGCATATGTCTAATCGGACAATAGTATAATGACAAAATTGCATATTACAAATGGTGGTTTAACTAATTTATGCCGTGTGTTTGACAAACTCTTTATCCACTTTTTTATTAACATTTTTCCATAGGAGACCCACAAATTTTAATTAGCCTATGATTACTCTTAGCTTTATCATTCTTGGACTTGATAAGTAAACTTTTTGAACTTCCGACAATCATATTAATCTTTCAACTCCTAATTTCATTTAACTTATTTATCTCTATTACATAAGGGAAGGGAAAGTTGTGGTGTCTCCTCTATAAGTTTACTTAACTGCCCATTAGTAAATTAACTACTACCAAAAAAAGGGAAAACAAAGTCAAACTCAAATATAACATTAAAAAATGAACTTAAATGTTGAATGCACTCAAGTTATAATTTAGCCACCAAAAAGATACATTGACAATAAGATTTAGTACATTTATGCTGAAAAGACTAAAAAGAAATATTACATCAATCAATTCACAAAACATCAAAACGGAAAATTCAATCAATTAACAAAGTTAAATGATTTATTTAACACAACATACTATGTTAATACAACATAAGAAATCCTAAATAAATTCTCTTAACATTATTTTATCATTCATCAAGTTTAATTTCAAAAAAACCTAAAAGAAAGAATAAGTCAAAAAACTAATAAATGAAGGGTTAAGTGATTGAGGCTTAACCTAGGAAATTTAGCCAAAAAAATGTCTAATGTTTACTTTTTTACCCCTCTTTATGCCAAAAAAGACTAGAATTTATGTTTGAAAAAAAAATCAAGCACACATCGCGTGCATAATTTGCTACTTACCTATTAATTAGATTGTTGTTACTTACAAATTTTCATTTTGGATATTTTAACTTCTCAATTTTAGCAAATTCCTATATTCCAGCCATCTTGTTAAAACTTTTAATTGATTTTTTAAATACCTTATTTATTTAATTTTTTCCAATTAACTTTTCACCCGAATCTAAGATTTTACGTTTCATATTACCATATGACATGTTTCCAAAATGGAAATATATTAGTTTTTTTAGGGGAAAAAATATTAGTTGACTATATTTTAACTTTGCGTTATAATTAACTAACTTATCATTTTCAATAATTTATGAATTTTAGCTAGTTTGCAAGTCATATGCCTAAAATTTACTCGATCCGCCTATTATTCATTATTGGACTTTGACTTTTACATCAGATAATGCATAATTTTAACTGTTAATAACTTTAATTATATAGTGAAAAGTTTGATATTTTGATAATAAATTTAGACATCCAATAGTATAAACATTTAATAGCATTTGTTTTTTTATTAGTCTAAATTATATGGTTAAAGTAAAGTGTGCATATTATAATTGGAACAACTCTAGAGAAGATTAGAAAATACTCCTATTGCTTTATGGAGTAGGAGTATGATTTTAAATGTAGATATAAAGTACTTTGGAAAAAAGTTAGCTCATTCACGTGCTATCACCGTATAAATTTTAAGACCAAAATAAGGATAAGAAGAAGTAACAAATTGAATCAAGATCGACGAGCAAACATGCGAGAATAAGGATAAAGCATTAAAGCTAGCTATGCATCTGTAAAAGTATCACGTGTGTCAGTGTGTGTACATAGAATTAAATTCAACCATTTACGTTGGTGGTGAACGTTTTTATATTTATCTGTTTGCGTATATGCTGACCATTCTTCATTATCCGAAGTTACGCACGGGAATAATATAGGTTTTTTTACCTGCAATATTTTTTTAATAGGGAAATAATTAATTACTTGCACTACTTTCTATTTTTGCTTTTCCTTTCTCTCTATCTCTCTCCAATCACATGAGCCTTCTCTTTTCTTCCTCTCTACCTCTCTCATACCCAAAAATTATATTGGAGTTGATAAAAAAAAAGTGTTGCGAGTAAAAAAAAAAGAGGAAGTATGAGAATTGGGGATTGCCCCATTTGTTATACTTTTTGGTCTTCCTTCAACTTTCTAACTCTTTTGACTTTCTAATTGGTACACCTAAGAATTATTAAATCAAATTTGATGATTCCGATACCCCTTAAACAAGATTAGGAAGCAAATATTTATGAAGAGTACTATAGTGATCAATTGATTGTCCTCTTAGGCAAAATAGTAGTATCTCTCTACGTAATTATACCAGAAAAATACCTATTTTCATTTCTTTTGTGAGTTGTCTTTCTTCCTTGAAATGTTTTACCTTTATGTGATAGTGGTTGTTTTAATTAGTTCGCTGTAAGATGTGTTAGTTGTCAAATTAAAGGATCATAATGAGTTGAGAGAGCTCATTTCGGTGGCAAAAATATTTATTTTGGAATACAAGAAACTTGACTTTTCAAATCAAGTTACATTTACTTGTAGAGAACTAATGAAGTAAATTACATCTATGGGAAGATGGAAGTAAGATGTTTGATCTCGAAGTGAATATATTTCATTTCTGAAGATCGATATGAATGAGATTAACGCTTATGTTTTGAACTCTATATATATAACTCCATGATGTAGAGCAGCGGTGCCTCGGAGATTTTAGGGCCTGCTCTAAAATTCAAATTGGGCCCTTTATTTTTTAAGTAATTATACAAACTTCAAATCCTTAATATTGAGTTCATAAACACTGGATATATCAAAATATTATCCATGGCGATTATATTTGGAGATGAAGTACACAAGCCGAATCAATACGTAATACTCCGTACATGTTATTAAAATTACAATCTACACACTCATGTAGTCATGTGCATTCATTTCACTTAAAAAATGATACATGAATCCAATCTCTCCTCTAAAAAAAATCCAAAGTCTCCCTAAAAACGAAACATATAGTCATGTTATTCAAAATTACAATTTACAAACTCATTTATTAAGATAACAATACACGTTATACTCATATATGAAATGAAACACATAGTCATACTCATAAATCAATTTTAAATATAAGCCATTAGAAAGGGTAATCATTCATAGTTATCAATTCTATGATAACCAACAATCAACAACACTAATCAATCATGCATGCTCATTGCCCACCATTCAATTCCCATTGGATAATACAAAGTTACAAACACTCCTTCAACTAACTTCATACCATAATTCAGTTGTAATACTAATAACAAAGAATCCAAATAGTGAGCATGATGATGATTGTTCATGAATAACAACATACCTTGACTTTAGAGGGGTCAAATTGGAGAGAGAACCATCCGACCCAAGACTAGAAGAATAGCATATTGCAATAATAACCCGAGAAGCAGTCTGAATACATCGAAGAATAGGAGAAACAAAAACTCGGTGAACCGGAAAACCGAGTTGAGTTCGAAACTCGTTACCAACCTTAAAAGCCCTGACTTTTCCGGCGTCAACAAGGACGCTCCGCCATTGTTCACAACAACAAATTAAATTTGGGAAAAAAAAGACATTGAAAATAGGTGATATAATTTTCCATGAATATAGAAGAAGAATCAATAGTAATTAGGTTAATTGATTTATTTTGTTAACTTGGTAAAAATATTAATATGACTTGATAGGAAAAGAGCAATAAAGATGGAAGGTATAATGTGAATAGACGAAATAGTAATAAAGAAGGAAGTTACAATACATCCCTTCAAAAAAAGGAAGTTACAGTACATTTGAAGAGAGAGAGCAATTAGTATAGGTTTTGACTTTTGGGGAAGGGCGTGGGAATTGGGATAACAAGGATTCCCGTACTTTTCCTTGAATTAGGATACGCTAGTAGCGTTTTTGGGGCCCCTTTATTTTCATATAATAGGGCATCTTGCACACCCGTATCTACGGCCCGATGTAGAGCAAGTATTTCAGCTGTATCATTTAGTACGATACATATATACCGTATTCGATGTTGAAACCGATTAGCTATTATTATTATTATTTATATATACGGGTAAAATTTTTAAGAAAATATTATTTTGAACGTATTATTTTACAGTAGTTTTAATGATATAATTTTATAAACGGAGAGTAATCATTATCTTGTGACTTGTAATGTTAAGTACATAGAGGATTTCAACATGACTTCTAAATTTATGATATGATTCAATTGATGGTTCAGGTGCCAGCTTATGTAGTATGTCAAGTAGTGGGATCTACACTTGCAAGCGGAACACTGAGGCTGATATTTAACGGCCACCAAACTCAATTTGCGGGAACTTCTCCAGCAGGATCAAGTCTACAATCGTTAGTCATCGAATTCATTATCACTTTCTACCTCATGTTTGTCATCTCCGGCGTCGCCACTGATACTCGAGCGGTTCGTTCGCTTTACTCATTTATTCATTCTATATATATTAGAAACTAATATGATCAGCTCGTTTATCTATGATTGTATTTTATCTTATTGGACGATTTTTCAGTTGCTACAAATTGTAGTAGACTAGTAGTAGCTAGTCCTGAAAATTTTCATAATATAAAAACCAATTATGAATTTGTGTGATTGGTTAATACACAACAATTGCATATAAAATTTTAGATACTTCTTGAGAGATATACGGAGTAACAAATCTTATTACATATAGAACATGCCAGAATTTTTAACATGACTTAAAGGAAAACAAGTGGATGTCAATTAGTTTAATGTTAAAATTTTAAGAGGTGGTAGTCAAGACCTAGGATCAAATCCTGTCTACTTTATTTGCCCTTGTGGCTCTCTCTACACTAAAAAATTAAAGGAAAACAAAATTAGTAACATATTAATTCTTCAAAGTAACTAATTTAAAGCCCCAATTACTCTTTCTCTCGTGGCTTGATGATAACGTGTTCTACTTTACAATTGATGGTAAAATTGGTATGTACACCCTTTATTTCTCTTTCTCAATTGATAAGAAACACAATACTATAATATACCAACTAGTGGGGCGCGACGCCCCTGCCCATACATTGAGTACTTTATTTTTTATTTGCATTTGAGAAAGTTTCAATTTTTTTTTTTTTTTTTTTTCATATTTAAATGAGGGATTTACATATTAATATGGAGAGATATCTCACAACTCATTGCTAGTTAAGATGGTAATGAGTGAGATTTTCAACTTAGGAGGTCTAGTGTTCGAATCCTCCTCCACGCATTTTAATCGTTAGTTAAATGGATAATAACATAACGCAAATAAAAGTTAGCGACACGCGCACATGTACTTTCGTAGAACGCTTTTTAATATATTAAGATAGATTATTCTACATAATAAATAGTTCTTATTATACAAAATAGAATCATCTAATTCAACCTACAAGATTATTCATCTTTATAAAATAATTGGCAACCATGTGTATGAGATATGATGTATCATTCCATGATCTTGTTTTGTATTTTTTTATATTGTATTTACATGATTTTCATGTATTACTTGTACAGATTGGAGAGCTTGCAGGTCTTGCCGTTGGATCCACAGTCTTGCTTAACGTCATGTTTGCTGGGTATATTTATTTTGCTTCCTCTTTTTTTAATACTCAAAACCATCTTCACCAAAAATATAATTATTTATTGCAGAATAGTTGTAGAATTTTATATCTGATGCTTCATTATATTGCGTGTCGCCATTAAATTGGTGATCGAACTCCACATTATTTGGGTCATTTGGTCAAATTTATTCGCCTCCTTATAAAACATTAGCAATTTAATCAATACGCCTGAGAAGTGAGAAGGTTCCTTGTGTCAAGGTCAAAACTACATATGATGACCAATTTGTCTCCCAAAATAACCAATTTTGACTCTAGACCTACGAGGCTACGACCACGCTATTTGGCGGTCCAAAGCTGCCGTGTGCGAGACAAGGGCAACCGTAGCATGCACATAATTAATTTGTTTATCTTGTGCACCGGTGTGTGGTATAGGCATCAACCAATCCCACTTATGCATATATAGATAATGGTATTTCTCACTTTCTAATGCACATTTGTCCATTAACATTTTAATTATCTAGAATCCAAGAACATTTTACAAACTGCAAATTATTTTAAATGCAAGTCACGTTTTTTCGGTCTAAATAGTATATGAAAGATATACTTTCGTTCTTTAATAACCACCACATTTTCCTTTTATGTAAGTTTACTATTAATCAATACATACCCATTTTTATTGAACTTTTCTTTCTTCAATATCTACTTTTTTACACGGTTTTGGGATCTCTTGTCTCCCACATGTCTATACTTTTTCTAATTTCTTAATATGTATGCCGAGATAGTGTGTAGTGACACTTTAAGAGCAAGAAAGTATAAAATTTGAGTGTTATAATTTAGAAAAACTAGAGGCAATATAATTATTTTGCAAAATAAAGGGAAAATGCTCTATTTATTCTAAGTTAATGAGTTTTTTGTCTTTAAATGTTGAGCATACAATGTAAAAATTTTAATTTATTTGAATTATCTTAATTCTTACAATTGCATGTCCACATTAAGCTAAATGGGTCGTATCGTTTAATTGAATACAGGCCCATATCAGGAGCTTCAATGAATCCAGCAAGAAGCCTAGGCCCAGCAATCGTATCGCACCATTATGAGGGTATATGGATATACTTGGTAGGCCCAACTGTTGGTGCTGTTGCAGGTGCAATGGTGTACAATCTTATAAGGTTTACAGACAAACCATTGCGTGAAATCACCAAGACCGGATCCTTCCTCAAGTCTAAAGGTTCATCCGTAAGTCGCAACGGTTCTTCGTATCGCTAAATTAACTCTCTATGGAATATAACGAAGAAATAACTTGTTAAGGGCTATCTTCGATCTTTTTTAGGAATCCTTTTAGCCTTGAGTGTATGTCAACTACTAATTTTTCCAGCTTTATGTAAGTGAAGTGGATGATATATAATGTAGTTGTGTCATGTATGTCTGTTGTATGTCTGTGGCTTTTTCTATATAATTATATCTGGTAGTTTTATTATATTAGCAGTATCTTTTCCGTCCGCGACACGTTGCAAACTCAAATAATGGCACAAAGTTATTAATAACCCCATATATATTGTCAATAACTTTAATTATGCTCGTTACTAGTTTCATATATGCATTAATAGTTTATCATTATCCCCATGATTTTTTTTATCTTAACCAACTTATAAATTCGACCTTTTTGAATAACTATCTTATAATTTTTTTTTTAAATAACCACCTCATATGATTGTTTTTATTTTAGATTTCTACCATTTGATAGATTTCATCGAATAAATCATGACTTTTATTACAAGAAATGTTCTATTCGTTCTCACGGAATCCGTCAATTGGTGGTAATCTAATAAAAAGTCATAAGGTGATTAATTACAAAAAGGTGCTTATAAGATGGTGTTAGGGTTTTATTTTAATACCGCAAGTGAACCGCGTTGAAGACATACTGGTCGAGCTCATGGAGTAAACACTAGTTGATTCTAGACTATGAAAGTTATTACACAATTCAGAATAGAGCTAGATGAGTTTTAAGAAACTAATATCTAAACTAAAAACAAAAGATGATCAATGATTATAACTATGATAATTAAAACACAAAGATTAAGCATCACCACGAATATGAATTGATCAAAATATAACTCACATCCCTGTTATTCAAAACCTTGATGCGTTGAAAAAGTAATACCACAAGTTCATATTGTTTGTTGTTATCAGAGACATAGCAAATAAGAGTTGATCCACAGGGACAGGAATTTCTACCAGATTTATGTTCAATTAATTAACTATTTCAGGAACAAGATTGTTGAATAATGAATAATAACTAATGCTAAAATAAACTAAATCAAAAATGAATGTGAATCAAATAATTAAAGCCTAGGGAAAACATTCACCCATCATGCTTATACAAATTCAATCAATACAATACAATTCAACAATACTTGTAACTTCGCGGAAATAAATAACCTTAATTGACAAACGAAACATAAAATTAATAGCCTAAAATGGTCTCTTAAATGTACAAATGCTCATCATAAGTAATAGCGATTACCTATAATACAGAATATCCTAAATATCCCAAGTTAAACATAGCCTCCTCAACATAACACATTATAATAGCGATCCACAACTGTTCTTCCATACCTAAAACATAAAACAAAATGTCATGAGCCGAGCAATGGCACCCACATTATGGCATTATGCCACCTTCTGATGGGGAGTCAACGTCCCTGGTTCTCGCCTTCGTTACTATTGGCAAGATATGCCACCTTTTGATGGGGGATGAATGTACTCGGTGGCTTTGCCTTCGCCATAGATCGATGGCATTATATGCCACCTTTTATGGGGGACTTATGTCCTTGGTGGCATCGCCTTCCGTTGTACTCGCAAGTAACCAATGAAAGTATTCTCGATAATGAATATGTTAATGAATGATGATAATGATCTATAATTTGAATTATATGCTAATGATTCGACTATATTCTCCTCTCTCTATGTTTGCAACTAAAATGAATTGAATTGTTTTTACGATGTTATAGTAGTACGTTACTGAGCCTGGATGTTGTCGCCCATCAGAAGGTGGTGTTGCCGCCGGAAGCTACGTGCACAACCCGACATAACAGAATAGTGCCAAGAACCGTTCTTCCACTTAACTTTATCATGTTTTATTTCTTTTATGTATCATCACTAGTTGAAAAACGTTGATTTAGCGTCTCCAAAATTGCGTCGTACAACAGAAAACCGACGTAGAAGTCAAGGGACGCATCATTTGCATTGGATACTATTGGAGTTCGACGCAAATCATGCTTTATGTGCGTCGGATTTAAGCAAAGATTCGACGCAAAAAAGTAAAGTAAATGGGTGCGAGATTCATGTGCGTCGGATCCCAATTATTGTTCGACGCAAATAATTAAATTAGGATCTGCGTTGAAGGTAGGTTATATGTGACGCAAATCACCGTATCCTACCATCTCGCGCCGTATCTACTTAGCCCACCCGACGCAAATCGTCGGCCGCTTATAACAATATATTTACGATTTGCGTCAGACCTACAAGGCCCATCTAACGCAAATCACCTTATAATATATAAGGCCACCTTCACCAATCACTTGCCTCAACCCCAGATCTCACCAAACCGCATCTCTCTCTGTCCCTCTGTAACACTCCGTCCTTTTATAAACATAATTTAAACAAAATAGAACAATTTACTAAATAAATCACGATAGCGGAAATATCGCCTGACGGAAATGTCACTCTAAATTATAAGGGTTAAATATAAACTAAAGAAAATAAAACCCAAATGAAATATCCCAAATTATCCATAAAGAGGCAGAACAACCTCAAAATCCAAAATTACAAACCTAAAACAACAATGGATTAGATTGTCTCAATATCCTAAATAAAATCTCTCTCAATTCCCAAAAAAAAAAAAACGAAAATAATCACGCCTCAAAAATACCTGCAAAATATATCAACAAACATCCACAATTAGTGGGGAGTAACTAGCAGTTCTCCCATAATGACTAGAATCAAGATAACTTTAGTAGATAAGCTTTAAGCATATATATAGAATCATCACATCATACATCACTTAAGATCAAATCATCACAAAAGACTCCAACTACTAACTTACATGATAAAAACAACTCTAACATGAATTCTATAAATAAAGAGAACATCATCATACCATCAAAATCATAAATCACCTTAAAAAATAGCGATGTAAAACATAGAGAAAAGTTTATGAGAACAAGAGCTGAGCGCTAGTGGATCACAACCCACTTCCTAAAGTTTGTCAGATCGCAACCTCCATACAGCCTATGGGCTTACATTTCCTATTGCCTGTGTCTAAGAATGGCCAAACTCCCGATGCTGGGTAGTACATGCAGCACCTCCTGACCTCTCGGACGACAACAATTAACGCAGGTTTACCCCTAGATCGCAACCTAGGTGGTTGGCATGTTCATCACCGGGGCCTACATCTATCCCACCGGATTTCTTATATCTCAAAAATAAAACAAATACCACAACAATTTCATCTTAAAACTTTTCATCATCAAATCAATATCAATAGGGATGCCCAATGGCCTTACACCCATAATTCAACAGAAAAACTAGGATCACAATCCTAAGAATTTCAAGTATCAATAGTCATCACATTTCCAACTTCTCATCAAAACAACAATACAAGCTCAATATTTTTCAAAATCAACAACCATGCTCACAACATACCAAAGCATGAAATCAACAATCTCACAACAATACTAACAAGTCATATCATAAAGCATAATCTTTAAATCATCCAAAATCATAACAACAAGTAACATCATCAAAACCGAATAATTCTAAACAACGTTAACCACCAGTAATCTGTCCAAAATATGTTACATGAAAATATTTGAAAACATATGGAAATCATACAAAAATTAATGCAGCAAGCAAACAGACCAGCAAGTCTACCTTGACCATACGTGCACTCGCCGCAAGCGTGCTCTCGCGCAGCTCTTGTGGCGCCTAGCGCACAGCGCCGCGCTCCGACGCATCGGAACGAAAAAACCCGCACTAAACCGTACGTTCACAAAAATCGACTAACTCACAAATGAGAACTAATCATGATTTCGACTAAACTTCAAAGAACAATGAATTCATAAATTCCATTACCAACAATTCCAGCAATACAACTAATCATAAACAAAGATGTAAAACTTAGTTCACAATAAAATTAAGGGATATTATCTCAGATAACCCTAACATATAGGCCTTTTTCCCAAATAACCCCGACATTTTCACCACTATCTCGGATAATCCTAAACTCGTATTTCGTCATTAAACTTGACTGATTGGTTGACAACGTCAACTATTTGGCGTTTGTAATTAAAAACCTATTTTTTAAAAGAAAAAAAATGTGTTCTTCATCTCTCTCTCCTGTTCTTCACTCTATGTCTTCATCTCCTCTCCTTCACCTCCTCCAACTCCTCCACCACCATGATTTTCTCTCTCCTCCTCCATCCACCTCTTTCACCACTCTCTCTCCTCCATCTCCTCAACCACCCCTGAAATTTCGTTGGAAAATCTCAAAATGGGCGCCGAAAATTTCGTTGGAAATCTCAAATTTTCGTTGGAAAATTTCGCAAAGAACAACAAGTCCCAAAGAACAAAATAAAGCTCAAGATTATGTAACTCGCGTCGTTGCCTTCCACTGTGTGTTTGACGGGATCCACTAATCCATCGTGGAAGTGCTGTAATTCGGTGCTGAATGTGCTGAATGTGTCTGACGGTATCCACAACTCTACCGTCACCCACAATCACCCTCGACATTGAAATCAAAAGGATCTTCATTTGTTATTGCGGTTAGTCACTGGAGAAGACTCTCGGGAGAAGTAGAAGCTCGTTATCAAAATCAGTTATCTTGAAATAATCATCAATAACTTCCAACTCGTCATCTTCGCTAGATTTAGGGATTGAGCTTTAAATCATGAACCAATATAAGAAAGAGCTAAAAGGAAGGGTGCTTCGCTAGCTGGTATCATATATAAGGAGGAAGCTAAGCTAGCTTAGATGAATTTATGATTTATGAAGAAACTGTGAAGAGTGAAGCATAACAGGTTTGAAAGTAAAGTAATTAGGAGGTGAGATACTTTGATCTGCCAAATTAGAGTAGATTTTGAAGATATCCCTCGTATAATTTTTTTACAAGGGGGATTTTAATGTGTGAGAGACTCAGAGAGATTGGTGAATGTCAAATTGCTATCTTAAGAATTATTGAAAAATTATACCAACGTTGCTTCTCAAAAAAAAAAATATTATACCAACGTTTTTAGGGTCGAAGGTGACAGGGTGCTGAACTTTCTGGGTTTTCGTTGTTGTAATTGTCAGTTTCGTTCGTCTTCATTTTCTCCCACAAATCTTTTCTTTCTCCTCCATATACTAGATCTGTGGAGGAGGCGAAGCGGGAGAGGAAGATGAGAGATAAAATCGCGGGGTGGTGGAGAAGAGAGAGCGGTGGAAGCGAGAGGAATGGAGGAGGAGAGAGAAAATCAGGTGGTGGTGGATGAGGTGGAGGAAAGTGAGAGGATGAAGACATGATATGAAGAACAAGAGTGAAGGGGATGATGAACACATATGTTTTTTTTTTCTTTTAAAAGATTAGGTTATTAATTATAAATGTCAAAGAGTTAATGCCGTTAGCTATTCCGTCAAGTTTAATGACAAAATACGAGTTTAGGGTTATCCGAGATAGAGGTGAAAATGTTGGGGTTATTTGGGAAAAAAGCCTATATGTCAGGGTTATCTGAGATAATATCCCTAAAATTAATCATAAGGTAGATCATAAAACCGCAAGAAAGTAACATCCTAACATATACTACTTATAGGAAATTATTAACAACAATTCTAATAACAAGATTATTCATTTCTACTAACTAATAAGCAAGTAACAACAACAAAACAATACTCCAAAACACTAGAAACACATCAACATTAATCCATCAATTCCAAGACTTCAACATCAATTATCATTAAATCAAATCCTAAGAAATTATATAAACATAGTGTACATGTTGAACATTCATAGGAAAATATATAATATCACAAGTATAAACACCATGAAACATAAATTAATCATAGGAAACTAATAACGACGACTCTAATCAACATAAATAATTCATTAACCAATCTAGCAACAAATATCACAACACAAATCTATTTTTTCACAACACAAAAACACACGGCACACACACTTACACACCATATTCATCAAAGCTAGTTTCTAAGTTTAAAAATATATATCAAACAAGACTAAACATAATCCTAACAATTAAATATTTTCTCTAAAACTAGCGTGATTTCTATAATTCTAAGACATCTACAAGTTACCTGGAACGTCGGAAAAAAGTGTAGCAATAAGTCACTAGGCTTTTTTTTCTTCAACATTGAAAATCTCAATTCGTGCTGTTCTGTTCCGACCATGATTCATGGTGATCGAAAGCTCAGATTCAAAATCACTCTGGTGAAAGTGAAGCCCAAGATGTTCTAAACATGCTGTCAAAATTTCAGAACGCTCCAACGCTAGATCTCTGGATATGGTCATTTTCGTGAAGGTGTGACAGGAAAAACCGGATGACTTGTCTGATTGAAACGGAAACTACAGTCGCATCTTTCCCTTTCTTCAAAAAAACATTACACCAAGAGCAAGATCCTTTCGAGTAGATGGATTTTGACTACTCACACGTCCAATTTCAATAAGAAACGAAGGAGATATGGGGCAAACAAGATGGGTGTGCGAAAATGGACGAAAATGCGAAAAGAGAGAAGAACTCTCTTTCTTCCACTCTAAGGCTGGTGTGAGAGGGGGTTAGAGTGCAGTAAAAGAATGTGATTATTCACCTCATTAAGAAAAGGTTTAAGTGTGCATTAAGGTGGGTTAATGGGGGTTAATGGTGGCAAGCGAAGGGGCATGGCTCTTGGGTAATTTAACTTTACAAAGTCGTTGCCAAGGTAAACTAGAATGCACTAGAAGGCTCAAGAACACACTAGAATCTGGCCCGCCCTATCTTAAGTGATGGACTTAAGCTTCGTTACGTGACCGGTCAAAAATATATAAAGTAGCTGTTGAACCCTAGTTTTGATGATGACAAAGGAACAAAGATACAAACTAATTATTGAACTAACAAGTTGTTAAGTGAATGGATTTTACAAGGTATCAATGAAAAGAGCAAAGAGAATAATGTTCGTAAATACCGTTAGAAAACCTCGTATTTTCAAAGACCCGAACAAACGAGAATTCAAACCGTACAGAAACGCGGCAACATTGTTCGTACAAATGGGGGCCTACAGAGGAGGGCCCACTTCATTCTCCATCATCGGACTAGCGTCAAAACCAATCCAAGTGTGAGTGGGTCCCAAACCGCCGGATCTATCTCGTCTCTCTCGCTGAATCTCTCAACTCGTTGTGTCATCTCCGGTGCATCAAGAATTCGAATGCTGTACTCGACGCGTGCCTGATGAAGTTGAAGAAGATCAAGGTTCCAGAATTTAGTTTTAGTTTATTTTTTTTCTATTGATCTAGTTCATGATGAAGAAAATGGCGATGTAGTGCTGAATTTATGTCATTCCCAATACTTTTTGATATGTTGTTGAATTTTTTTCTTCTTCTAATGTATCTTAAAAATCGCTGTTAAATTTGTATGGTGAATTTTCTTTCTTCTTCTAGTGCTGAGTTTATAATGTTGTAAGTTAATTTTTTTTTTTTTAGATCTGGAAATTTGGAGGTGTTGTATTCACTATTTTGATGATGACATATATTCAGTGTCTTGTATAGTTTTATTTTGACAAAATGAAAATCTTGAAAATAATTTTCATATCTTTTATATTCTTCTATATGTTTTATCTTGTGGAGAAAAGATTAAGGGATAGTTAATCTTATCAAGATAGTATGTTTAAGAATATGGTCTTGCATACTCGAAATTATTTGCCATGATATGGTTAATTAATCTTATAACTTACAATCATTTGTGAAAAAGATTCCTTGTTATTAGATAGTTTGGTGCTGCTTGTGTTGTTGAATATAGGTTGAACAATTCATGCCTACAAAGAAGGAAAGTGGAGCGTGAACTTCGCCAACCACCTGCTGTATTTCTCATCCAACGGCTAGTAGAGAAAACTGCATTAACGGTTGCTAAAATCATGGAATATAAGGCGCAAGAACATGGGACATGAAATCCTAAAAACTAGCTTGAAGAAAGACGTGGAAAACCAGTTGAAGAACATCAGTTGCAGCAGCTATATAAGGAGGATCTATTGTTCGAAATAATTACAACTTTCAAGCATTCTCAATAGCATATACTTAGAAAGTTTTATGAAATTTAATCCTCTTCATTAGCAATCATTGTAATACTTTTGAGTGTTGGGTGAGTGAAAATCAAAGTCTCTGTAATCAAGAGAGAAAGAGAAGACTTCTAGAGAAGTCAAGAGAAGTTCACTCGTTCAGGGGGAACTGGTTCCTAGAGGAATTGAGTGAGGTCCAGTAATAGGTTGTTCAAAGAGTCATTTGGCCTATTGACAAATCATATTTATATATACTTTTTTGGTGCATTTAGGTTGCATTTTAGAGCATTTAGATTCATATTTAGGTTCATTATTGCATCATATTCTTAAGTTATGTTATTCTACTCCTATTCAGTATGTTTTCTTATTTTTGATGAATTTCAAGTATTGAGAATGTATTTGGAGTATTATTAGCTAAGCTTGAGGATTAGGAGCATTTGTAATGAAGGTGAAATGCATAAGGATCGTGTGGATATTTCATAGTACGAGTTTGAGCTAAAACGAAGCGGAAAATCATTAGAAGAAATGTGAAAAATGAGTCATGTCTACTCTTCTAATCATAACTTTTGATGTGCTTCTTAGAATCGAGTAATTACATCATATTTGGAAACTAGACTTGAAGAGTTTTCCAACGATAGGTGGCACGCCCCGAGGAGACTTCTAGTCCAGGAGTTATACCTTTCTGAAGTTGGGACTGTTTCTGCTGGAATCTGTTTTTGTACGCGCGGATCACTAATTCCGCCCATTTAATGATATTTCGACTTTCCTTATGTTTGTAACTGACTTTCCTAGTCATATTAGGTTATTGAAGTACTGAACTCATTAAGAATAGGGAGAGAAAAAGAAGAGCTCTCGACTGAGGAGACCGACCTTATGCGTCGTTCGAATAAAAAATTCAAACGGAGAGAAGATGACAGGAATTCTGATGCAATGGATGAGGATTTTGGTTCTCATGTGTCACCTACTATGGAAAGGGGATATGGAAGTCAACTAAAAATGGGAGCGCTCCTATAGTTCTGTGGCTGGAGGATTGAGACTACAATCAGTTTACCAGAATCCTCTTTGCGAGGAAGTGAGTGTAGAAGTTTCAGATGATGAAAGTTCGGTGGATATTGAGAATGAAGACCCGTTGTGCCCAATGATTAAGCTGTCTAAAGAGGAAAAATTGAGATTAAGAAGACCATGGCAAAATGCTTTGATCATCAAGTTGTTTGACAAGAGGATGCGGTATGATGATCTAATCAGGGTCTTGAAATTGAAATGGAGTCTAAAGGGGGAATTTGCCCTTACTGATGTAGGTTGTGCTTATTATATTGCTCGTTTCACAAATTTGGAAGATTACAATTCTGTCATGACTCAAGGTCCATGGATCGATGATTGGAGATAGCTATCTGACGATTCGAAAATGGATTCCTAATTTTGTCCCAGATGAGGAACCGATTAAAGTGTTAACAGCTTGGGTAAGGATCCCGAATCTATCAGTTGAATATTTTGATAAATGTTTTTTACATAGAATTGGGGAAAAAATTAGCAGAGTCATTAAGATTGATAAACATACAGAGTCCATGAATCGGGGTCAATATATCCGATTATGTGTTGAAATTGATATCACAAAACCTCTGTTATCCAAATTTGCTTCAAATGTGGTAGGTTAGGGCATAAAGATGAAAAATGTCCTCTATTTGTCCAAAGTGACCAGGCAATTGAACAGGTTCCTGGAGTGGTAGGGGGTAATATCACACCTACTAGCAGGAAGATCAATATAGAGGAACAATATGGTACTTGGATGATTGTCCAGAAGCCAGTGAGGAAAATTGCCCAGAGAACTAAGGCTGGCAAAGGTCCTAAGTATCCAGAGGAAAAACAGAAAGCCATACTAAATCTAAATACCAAATCAAGTACAAGAACAGGAGAAGAAAGTCATCATAATCTTTCTCAGCCTAAGGAGTCTAAGGGATCAAGGTTTGGGGTGTTAAGTCAGGAAAATTCACCGGAGAACGAGGACACCGGAGATGATGAAGTAATCAGGCAAACATCGATGCAGGTTGACGGACAGTACGTTACGGAGGAGAAAATCAAGGAGGTTCCTGTAACTGAAACTATTAAGGATAATGATTTTTTCGGCGCTAATTTAGCGATAGAAAATTTGAATTCAAATCAGGAGGTTATGGAGAGAGAGGAAATTTCGCGGGTAATTCCTACCGTGAATTTGGGAGATGACAATTCTGGTATGGCAAGTAAAGCTATAGAGGAAAGGACAATGGGCAAAAATGAGATGGACTCTTCATTGAGTCAAAGTACAATCCGATTGGGTCCAAAGAATACTCATATAAATAAGGGTAAAAACGTTTTGAGGGCAAATAAGATCATCTCGCCCGTAAATTTAGGAGTTAAGAATTTGAATCAGAAGCAATATCCTTTTAAGGAAAATATTATCACAGACAGGGGTAAATTAGACAATAGGAAATTCCCAATTTCCAGCCCTAATCTAGCAATAGGGAGTGGAAAAAAAAATTTAGTTTCATTCCTCCCTAATATTACTGAATTTTCCTCCAAGTCAATCCCTCCCGATCCAAATTTGGTGCAATTTGGTGTCATTCATGAATCCTCTAAGACCTCCGATCACTCTCGGGGTACGGATACCTCCAGAAGTTACTTTGTTCATGGAGCAGAATACGGAAGGCCCTACTCTGGTGACGGCTCATCCCTTGCTCAACAAGGTGGAGGTCAATGTGAGCACCTTTCTCCCACCGGTACATGTTCCCAGGGCGATGATGGTGTCAGTACAACATCCGATGGAGTTAGTGAATCCTATGAACGCACTGAGAGATGCGTTCATGAGTCTAATGCCTAATGTTCAGCTGAACGTTTATGATCGGTACCCATCTTTTCCAATGTTTAATATGTCGATAAAAATATTAATGTGGAATGTTCAAGGTGCTGGAAAACAAGCTTTTATGGCTACGTTGAGAGAGATTATTCGGATTAATAATCCGACTGTAATTGTGTTGGTTGAAACACATTTAAGTGGGGACAAGGCTCAGAAAATTTATGATCGTGTTGGATTTTCTGGCCAAACACGAGTTGAGGCTCAAGGATTTAGTGGTGGAATTTGGCTTTTTTGGAAGCAAGAAGTGGTGAATGTCACCCCTTTTGAGACTCATGGCCAACATCTAACGGTGGAGATTGCTAAGTTAGGTGGGACGCCATGGCTATTTTCGGCAGTTTATGCTAGTCCTGATTCGGTGATTAGACGGGATTTATGGAGAGAGTTGGAAAATGCAAAAAGAAATTTCAATGGTACGTGGTTGTTAACAGGTGACTTCAATGAAACTAGGTCTCTGGAAGAGAGACATGGAGTGGGAGGATCGGAGATGCAGAGGAGATGCCGTAACTTCTGTGACTGGATGGAATCCAATGGACTTATTGATTTGGGATTTTTAGGCCCAAAGCATACTTGGTCCCATGGAGACTCAATTAACACTTTCAAAGCTGCTAGGCTTGACAGGTTCATGGCTAATGAAGAGTGGGCGTTGATGTATGATGAAGCTTCTGTTAAGCACCAACCCAAAGCGTGCTCAGATCATTGTCCCATTATTCTAAGCACTAATGGTTTTGCTCCGATTCCGTCATCCTTGAAACCGTTCAGATTTCAAGCAGCTTGGTTGACTCATACTAAGTTTGAGCAGTTTATGTCAGATAACTGGAATAATAGCGCTCCTCTAATTCCATTCCTCTCTGAATTTTCTTCTCGCCTAACTTCTTGGAATAAGGAAGTTTTCCACAATATTTTTCGAAAGAAAAAGGAGTTGTGGGCTAGATTGAAGGGTGTGCAGCGCTGCTTGTCGAATCGAAGACTGCAACATTTAATTGATTTAGAAAAGTTCCTGAGACAGGAGCTTGAAACAGTGTTATACCAGGAAGAATTATTATGGTTTCAAAAATCTTGGTTAGAAGCCATCCGAGATGGGGATCATAATACTAAATTCTTCCATTTGTCTACGGTGATCAGAAGGAAGAAAAATAAGAATGAGATGCTCAAAGATGCTAAAGGTGAGTGGGTTTCGGACCCAGTTGTAGTCAGAATTTAGTTGTGCAGTACTGGGAGCAGCTTTTTACGGAGGAAGAGCCGAATGCTAATATTTCAAACTTCCTCACTGGGTGTTTCCCTCCTATACCAGTGGAAAATTAGGGTATTCTCACCAGACCTTATGCTAATTGTGAGATTAAAGCTGCTATTATGAGTATGAAGTCTTACAAGGCACCGGGTCCCGACGGATTTCAACCCATTTTCTATCAACAATTCCGGAATCTTATCGAGCCCTCTGTAACTAGGACAATTTTGGCTATTCTTGAGGGTCAGGAATTCCCAGAAGATTTAAATAAGGCTTTTTTAGTTCTTATTCCTAAAGAAGATAACCCTCAGTTTGTCACTCAATTCAGACTCATTGGCCTTTGTAACATCATTTATAAAATGGTCACGAAGGTTCTAGTTCACAGACTAAAGTCTATGCTACCTTCTGTTATTTCCCCCACTCAGTGTAGTTTCGTTCCCAAGAGACAAATCACAGATAACATAATCATTGTTCAGGAAATGATACACACTATGAGGAAGAAGCAAGGAAAAGTAGGATACATGGCCATCAAAATAGACTTCGAGAAGGCGTATGATAGACTACGATGGAAGTTTATTCGTCAATCTTTTATGGAACTTGGCTTGCCTCAGGGTATGATTGAAGTGATAATGCAGTGTGTGCAATCAACAAGTCTTCAAATCCAATGGAATGGTGAACCTACAGATAGCTTTACTCCAAGTCGGGGAATATGGCAAGGTGACCCACTGTCACCTTATTTGTACGTAATCTGTATGGAGCGTTTGAATCTTATAATTGAAAAAACAATTGCCTTGGAGGCTTGGAAACCAGTAAGGGCAAGTCGGAATGGGCCCAAAATTTCGAACCTTGCCTTTGCCGATGATTTGATTATATTTGCGGAAGCAACGAAGGACCAAGCCCACATTATTGCTGCTTGTTTGCATGAGTTTTGCTCAATGACAAGCAGCAAAGTTAGTCATTCCAAATCAAGAGTGTATTGCTCGAAGAATACTGCTGCAACCCTTCGGGAGAATATTTGTTGTTCATTGAACATCATTGAGACGGATGATTTAGGGCAGTACTTAGGAGTGCCTACCATTAACGGTCGCATGTCGAAAAGTGATAATCAATTCTTGGTTGACCGAATTAATGGGAAGCTTTCGAGATGGAAAGCAAAATTAATTTCTACGGCTGGACGGGCGACATTAGTGCAATCTTGTTTGAGCCCGGCAGCTTATTATGCAATGCAAACAACAAGACTCCCAAGAGAGACTTGTGATGAAATTGATAGTATTTTGCGGAGGTTTCTATGGGGTGGGTCTGCAGAATAACAAAAAATGGACCTTGTAGCCTGGAGTACGATTACTAAACCAAAGAACTCTGGGGGGTTGGGTATTCGTTCTATGCGCCAAGCTAACGCAACATTTCTCACAAAGTTGGGATGGAGGGTCATTGCAGAACCTGAGGCATTGTGGTGGAGAGTCCTGCGAAGTAAATATTGTGAGGGAAGGTGTGACTTGGATATGTTCCAACCAAAGGGAGGTGCATCAAAAGCTTGGAAGGGTATAATTAAGAATATTGATATTCTTAAGAGAGGCATTGGGATGGCAGTGGGTAATGGCTTGGGAACAAAATTTTGGATCCATCCATGGGCCACTAGAAAGCCACTAATTGATCAAGTGACTCGGCAGGTTCCGGAAGAGAGTAGAGACAGGTTGGTGAAGGATTATTGGGATGCTAACACGATGTGGAAGCTAGAGGATTTTGCTGATTTACTTCCGGTCTCGGTCCTGCAAATTCTTGACTCGTTTGAACTTCAAGAAGACCCAGAGGCTATTAATCGTATTTGTTGGATTGGGGAGAGCTCAGGGGGATTTTCAATTAAATCAGCTATGCAGGTGATTAGAAATGAAGAACCACAGCTCACTCAGAGCCCAAGTTGTTGGAAAAAAATTTGGAAGTTGGAATTCCCGCAACGTATCAGATTCTTTATTTGGCTGTTATTTCATGATAGACTAATGACAATTTCTAACAGCTTCTTGAGGAGAATCACGTCTGATTCAAGGTGTTTTGTGTGTGGTCAGTTGAGGAGAATAGGGAACATATCTTTAGAAGTTGTCCTAGTGCTATTATGGTATGGAAAAAATTTCCGTGGTTGAATGTTAATGAAATTTTTAATAAACCATTTCTTGAGTGGGTTGTGATTAATTTAGAGGAGATGGGGCTAACTTGGAGTGAAGATTGGTCAATCACCTTTGGGGTGACTCTTTGGTGGATTTGAAAGTGGCGTAATATGCGTTGCTTTGATCACAACGTAGATATTCCTTTGGATCAATTGAGCTTCATTATGTCAAGAGTAAGTGAGATTAAAGCAGCACTAGGTAGAGAAGAATTGGTGTTGGGCAAGAGAAAGAGGGCTCATGAAGAAATTTTCATTCGGTGGATTTCTCGAAGGATGGGGTGGGTGAAACTTAGCACCGATGGTGCTGCAAAAGGAAACCCAGGTCAGGCAGGTTGTGGAGGTTTAATTAGAGGTTATAGAGGAGAGTTACTGGAGGTTTTTGCTGCTAGATGTGGGGTGTGCTCGAGAACACAAGCTGAGTTATTGGGGGTTCTTCGAGGCTTGGCAGTGGCATGGAATGCTGGGCATAGACGAGTTCAGCTCAACGTGGATTCAGAGGTTGTAGTTAAGCTGCTAGTTCAATCAACAATCCCGAACTCACCATTGTATCATATCATTCGAAGATGTAGGAGTTTGTCGTTTAGATGTGGGTGGGAAGTGACAGCTCAGCACTGCTATCGTGAAGCTAACAGAGCTGCGGACTGGCTTGCGAATCACGGAGTTAATCTAGTTCAGAGGATGGTTTTACTTGAGGCAATCCCAATGGATCTTCGTGCTATTTTATTGGAGGACTTGGGTGGTGCGACTATTGCTAGAAGAGTGCCTGCGTTAGCAGCATGAAGAAGCTTTAGTCTTGCTGTTTAGTTGGTCTTTTTTTGTTTTTTGTTTTGTCTCTTTGTCTTCTGTTTAGTTCTTGCTGTTCTGGCGTCTGTTTTCTTTTCTGTTTCTTAGTTTCTTCTGTTAGTTTTCCTGTTCAGGGCTTGGCCCTCTCTTCTCATCAAAAAAAAAAATTAGGTTATTGAATATTATTTAGAGGAGGAATAACTCCTTTCTCTCACGTTATTTTAGTTCTAGGTTTAATTTTAGTTTTCTTCTTCCTTTTTCTCTCTAGCTTTAGTTGTAAACCCTAGTTTTTCTTATTATTCATTAATTCATGATTTCTATTTATTTCTTTCATTGATTTCTTTGATTATGTTCTTCTGTGTAGATTTTGATTTTATTATTTATTTCATGATTGAGTAGTTTTTATTTCCAGGGTTTGGGAATCCATGTTTATATACTATGATTCTTGATTGATACTTATGGATGGTTTGATTAATTACTTATATCTCTAATTGATTAGTGTTTTTATTGTTAATCTTGCAATCTAATCAATTGTCTTATTAAATATTGCTAATAATTATTTGTATTGACCAAGATCTTACATTTAGAGGCTTAACTACAATTAGCAAATCTGATTATGTTAGCGATCGTATTGCATATGTTGATTTGAGAGCGTTAAGACCCGACCGTAGGATTAACCTGTGCTCTTGATATCTGATTAATTGAACTATTGATGATATTTTGATAGATTAAAATTATAAACATGGTGAACCATTGCCCTATATCCTTTTAGTTTGATTTTCATAGTTTAGAACCTTAATTTCAATATTCTTGATTTTGTTTAGTTTCTCCATACCTTAAAAGCTTGATTAAAACGACCATCTCTCTGTGGATTCGACCCCTCTGTATTTTATTTAGTTTTTATTGTTGGTGATACTAAAATGTATATATATATTTTTTTTCTTCCCTTTTGTGAATAGTTTTTTTCCCTCTCTATAGTGTGTTGTCATGGAGTCGTATAATTATAGTTCAGAGGGGGATGCTTTTTTTAATTATCAAGGGCAGTATGATTACTCTGGGTATTATAATGCGAATGATTATGTTTATGATGCATCATATGATTGGCAAAATTTACTAAATTTGTGCATGAATTCCTATGAGTATTCTCATTACCCTAATGAGTCTTATGTGCCTGATTATACTCAATGTTATCAACCTGAAGTGAATAATTATTTTCAACCCGAAACATCAGAGCGTCAGGAACTTATTAACATGATGAAAGAATATATTGTTCAACAGCATGAAGATTTAAATGAATTAGCTCATGATTATCAAAACATGGCGAAATCTATTAAATTACTTGTTGTGCAACAATCTACTAACGAATAGGTTATACTTGATGATAATGATTTTGGTGTTGAGAATTATACTTCGGAGGAGAAAGGCGTTGATTTGACTCATGATAATTTGATAGAAGGTAAGGGTGTAATTGGTGAAGTTGGCAGTGAGTGTCTCTATGTTGACGAATCTATAGTTGAGAGTGAAGTGTCTGACACTTTTTCGATAAACTTTTCGTCTGTATATGGGTCTAAAGTTGAGAGTGAGATAATGCATGAGTCTTTGTCGGTTTCATCTGATACTATTTTTGAGTCTCATGTTCCCTTCTCTAAAAAACTTGATCTTATTCCTTCTTCCCCTTTATTATATCCTCCATCGTTTCTTCTTTCTCCACTTTTGAATGACTCTCATGATAATGTAAATAATGTACAGTTACTTTCTTTTCCTTCTTTTGAGTCATGTAAAAAGACTAACGACTTTTCTTTTTCCTCTTCTTGTAAATGTAATTTTTCCTTTGATTTTTCTTTTTGTAGTTTTAATAATTTTTTAGGACTATTTTTTTCATTTTTCCTTTTTACTCTTATATAATATGCTTTGAGATGTTTGCAGGAACATATCATAAGCTTCTTAGAGCATTGAACTATTATGAGTGGTCTACTAATCTTAAACGGTCATGCAAGACCTTAAATTTGCGCTTCTCGGGAGGCAACCCGAGTTTTGACTTATTTTCTCTTTTCTTTTCTTTACTTTTTTTTATTTTTTTATCTCTGTTTCATCCTTTTTGAGTGATTTTACTCACTTTGGTGATTTTGTGTGTGTTTGTTGTAGGTGAAACGACATTAAAAAAAAGGAAAAAAGAAAAAAAGTTTGTCGAAGTGTTCGTCGCCCGGTCGACCGGGCATAATTGCCCTAACGGGCGCGCGAGCAAAATTTTGAAATTCAGATAATTTTTTTAAAAATTTGGCCAAGTGTATCTCGCCCGGTTGACCGGGCGAGTCTGCCTTACCGGGCGGATATTCAGATTGACCCGGCGGACATTCAGACTGATCGGGCGAGAGATTTTTCAAAAAAAATTTGTACCAGCACTCCAGTGCCTTCTCTTCCCTTCGTTCCCTCCTAACGCGCATCTTCTTCCTTAGCCATCTCTTCGTCCCCCAATCCCCTGCTCTCTTCACTGTTTCTCTCACAGACCACCACCGTCCACAGCCGTCGCACCATACCAGTCATCCCTCACTGTTGCCTCCCCTGCACACCACCCCATCAACACCGAGCCCTGCTTCACGCCTTTTTCCCTCTCATCAGCGCCCACTCACGCCGGCGCCAGTCACCACCCTTGCAAGGCCGGCACACACCACCCTCACTCACCAGCGTTTTAGCAACCCAACGAACCACCCCTGCTATCTCCTTCTCCTTCCACGCTCGTCACTCACACCCTGCGTCCTCTGCGACCTCTTCACAACCCACCCCACTCGCCACTACTAGCGACCACCACCCTAATCCTCCGTCTTCTCCGCGCCACACCTGTCCCCTCACACAACTCCTTCTCCCGTCGATCTTTCTTCAATTCCTCTTTACTTCTTTCTTTCTTTCTTTCTTTTTTTCTTTTTTTTTCTTCTTTTTCTTTTATTTTTGATTTGTATTATTCTGATTTTTTTTCTTTTATTATTTATTTTTCCCAATGATCTTCTAATTCTCTTTTTCTTATTTTTTTCCTCAATGTTGTCATAGGTTTCCTTCAATAAGCCGCAAATTGGTTCAAGTTCACCATTGTGAAGCATTACGACATGGTTTTGAGCATGTTTGACTCTTCTTCCCAATTAATTGGGTAGTAAGTTTGTATTCTCTCTTGTATCTGTTGTTGATGTTCATTCCGAATTTATGCTTGGATTTTTATTTTGATGCCATCTTGGTGGGAGGTTTTGGTATTTGGTGATTGTTGGGGTGTGTTTGGTTTCTTCTCTAAACTGATTTCTGCAGTGAGGACACTGCAGATTCTAGCTTGGGGGAGGAATATTATATATTTTATTGCTTTCTAGTGTAGATTTCATTGCTTTCGTAGAATGTTGCACGGTTTGTGCTGCTTATTAGGAGTGGGAGTTTACGTGTAACCAAAAAAATTGTACTGCTTCCTTAGTTGCATTAGCGTATTTCATCTCATATTAGACTTCATCTCATTTTAGTTGCATCTATGGGACTATTACTGACACTTTTTGAAAACCTTGATGATATTTTACTACAATTCATAAGCGTTATTCGTCTTGTTCATGATTCTTCATAGCATGATTGTTTCGCAATTGATTGTTTGTGGTAAGATTGATTGATCTCTCTCTAGCTTGATTTAACTTTACTATCCAGACATTTTGACCTAAGTGAGCTTCTGTGCCTAATAAACTGACGTATCTGTGTCAGTTCTGTTCTTTCATGTGTGATTAGTTTCTCAGTTGTTCCATTGATCTTGACTTTGACTTGGTACTCCTTGATATTTGATAGTGCATACATATTGATATAATTGAGGTGTTTTATTTCATGATCTTAGCTCCAGAGTTATTCTTGTTTTCATATTATCCTTCCTCTAGCTCCGTTAAGCCTTCCTGACTATGTTTGATTAATGCCTACATTACAAGCCCTTGGCTTCATTTGATTCTTGTCCCAAGCCTAGCTTGGGGAAGAGAGTATTAGTTTTGGTTCGGTTTGTATTGAATTGAAATGCTCTAGTTGTGGTTTAGATGAATGGAAAAATATGTTTAGTGAGCTTGGAAATTGAAATGGAAGTTCGAAAAGAGAAACAAAAAAAAAGTGAAAAATGAAATGAAAAAAAAGTGAAAAAAAGTTGTGAATAAAGTGAAATAAAAAGGGTTATGATTGAATTTCTTGAATGAAAAAGGTTGTTGATTATATTTGGAAATTATTGGTTGTTGCACGGAGTTGTTGTGACCTTTCTTGGTCATGTTTTCAGTTATATGATGCTCCCCCTTCTTGGTTTTTCCACCACAATTCCCAAATTATTTTCCATACCTTTAACCTCAGCCCCATTACAACCCTTAAAAGTCCTCTTGATCATTGTGTATGGTATTGTTGAGTATTAAGTGAGTCAAAAAGTCAAAGTTAAAGAGTATTTGCTTCATCTGAGTCGACTTGATTAGATTGAGTGTCATCTATGCCTTAAACACATGAGAGATTTGAGTGCACATAACTATAGTGAGGTCTGTCAGGTTCGGTTAAATCCAGCTAAGGAGAGATGGTTTGTGGTACAATTGGAGATTCGATTGCGATACATGACATGCTATGCGGCTTTGTCGAGGTTGTTTCGATGCTTGGTTTGTGTAGTGATTATATCTCTCATGTTTTCAATTGAGTGTTTGACCCTATAGTCCTATATTGGAGGTTAGTCTTTCTTTTCCAATGTCTATGTCTTATTGCTTGAGGACAAGTAATGGTTTAGCTTGGGGGATTTTGATAAATTATATTTATATATAATTTTTAGGTGCATTTAGGTTGCATTTTAGAGTATTTAGATTCATATTTAGGTTCATTATTGCATCATATTCTTAAGTTATGTTATTCTACCCCTCTTCGGTATGTTTTCTTATTTTTGATGAATTTCAGGTATTGAGAACGTATTTGGAGTATGATTAGCTAAACTTGAGGATTAGGAGCATTTGGAATGAAGGTGCAATGCATAAGGATCGTGTGGATATTTCATAGTACGAGTTTGAGCTAAAACGAAGCGGGAAATCATTAGAAGAAATGTAAAAAAGGAGTCATGTCTACTCTTCTGATCATAATTTTTGATCTACATCTTATAATCGAGTAATTCCAGAATATTTGGAAACTAGACTTGAAGAGATTTCCAACGATAGGTTGCACGCCCCAAGGAGACTTCTAGTCAAGGAGTTATGCCATTCCGAAGTTGGGACTGTTTCTGCTGGAATCTGTTTTTGTACGCGTAGATCACTAATTCCGCCCATTTAATGATATTTCGACTTTCCTTATGTTTGTAACTGACTTTCCTAGTCATATTAGGTTATTGAATATTATTTAGAGGAGGAATAACTCCTTTCTCTCTCTCTCCCTCTTTCACGTTATTTTAGTTCTAGGTTTAGTTTTAGTTTTTTTCTTCCTTTTTCTCTCTAGCTTTAGTTGTAAACCCCAGTTTTTCTTATTCTTCATTAATTCATGATTTCTATTTATTTCTTTCATTAATTTCTTTGATTATGTTCTTCTGTGTAGATTTTGATTTTATTATTTATTTTATGATTGAGTAGTTTTTATTTCTAGGGTTTGGGAATTCATGTTTATATGCTATGATTCTTGATTGATATTTATTGATGGTTTGATTAGTTACTTATTTCTCTAAATGATTAGTATTTTTATTGTTAATCTTGCAATCTGATCAATTATCTGATTAAATATTGCTAATAATTATTTGTATTGACCAAGATTTTACTTTTTGGTGCTTACCTACAATTAGGAAATCTGATTATGTTAGCGATCGTACTGTATATGTTGATTTGAGAGCGTTAAGACCCGACCGTAGGATTAACCTGTGCTCTAGATATCTGATTAATTGAACTATTGATGATATTTTGATAGATTATAGTTATAAACATGGTGAACCATTGCCCTAGATCCTTTTAGTTTGATTTTCATAGTTTAGAACCTTAATTTCAATATTCTTGATCTTGTTTAGTTTCTCCATACCTTTGAAGCTAGATTAAAACGACCATCTCTCTATGGATTCGACCCTACTTACTCTACTACATTGTTAGAAGGTTTTGCAAAAATTATTTTTGACAGGTGTACGACAGCCTATCACCTATTATTAATAAGAGAAGTCAAGAGTCAAAATCCCTCGTGGTCAAGGTTTTTCTTCCTATTGGGCCTAGTAAGTTTTCCTAGTAAGTTAAACTTTTGTGTTGTTTCTCTTATTCTCATTATTTCTCTAAGTTGTTTTAAAGTTTCAAATTCCGTAAATTAGTTTTAAAATTCCCCACAACTACAATTCACCCCCCCTCTTATAGTTGGTAGTGTGTTCATAGTAGAAGCCTGTTCATGACAAATGTGGGAACTTCTCCAAATAACTCATGAAGGAACAAGCTAAGTGAGGTCAAGAGATCCAATATTGATATGTTAATGCATAAGTACGAGCTATTTCAAATGAAGCCAAAGGAGCTTGTTCATGACATGCTCACTAGCTTCTCAAACATATAAATGAACTTGAATCTCTAGGAAAAATCACTTCTCCGGAGGAACAGGTTCGAAAAGTGCTGATAAGTCTTCCACAAGACGAAAAATGGATGGCTAAGGTGACATCATTGCAGGAAACCAAGGATTTCACAACATTTAATATTGAACAACTTGCTGGATCCTTGATGACTCATGATGCTGAAACTGTCATAACTACTAATGACACAAATGAGGTAATTCCTAAACCCTTCTCTGAATATGACAAAGCTGATTTCGAAAAAGTGGAAGTAAATGCAATGGCTGTTAAACTCTTGCATTGTGGACTTGGACCCCATGAACACAATAGGATCATGGGATGCAAATCCGCAAAGCAAATATGGGATTTACTAGAAGTAACCCATGAAGGAACTAATGAAGTCAAGAGATCTAAAATTGATTTACTAATGAATCAATATGAACTGTTCTCCATGAAGACTAAGGAAAGCATACAAGAGATGTTTACTCGTTTTACTAACATTATTAATGAGTTAGCTTCTCTTGGTAAGTTTATTTCATCAGAAGAACGGGTTCGAAAAGTTCTTAGGAGTCTTCCTAAGGATAGATGGATGGCTAAGGTCACTGTTTTACAAGAAACAAAAGACTTCACTAAGTTCAACTTGGAACAGCTTGCTGGATCACTTATGACTCATGAGCTTCACCTTGATACTGAGTATGGTGAAAGCTCTAAGTCAAAATCTATTGCCCTCAAAGCGAGATGATGAATATGACTCGACTCTAAGAAGAGAAAGCAAGACTCATGGTTCGAAAATTTCGAAAGATGTATAGGAACATGAAGAATGGGAACTTCAAAGGTAAAACTAAAAGGTTTTCTAACAAAGTCGCTTGTCATAAATGTGGTAGTACAGAATACTTCATCAAGGAATGTCCACTTTGGGAAAATGATAAGACCAAAGAAAGGAACAAGGAACGCTTCGCTGAAAGGAACAAGGAATCCAAAGCACCTTTCTCTAAAGCGAACGTTCGAAAGGCTATGATAGCATCTTGGGGAGATTCAGAGACTGAAGAGGAAGAAGAACAACAAACTGAAGGAACTGCAAATCTTTGCCTCATGGCAAACACTGACGAAAAAGAAGATGAAGAAAAAGTCGAGGTAAGCCAACATGGACTTGAATCGACTTAGATGGCAAAACTAGGCCCGAAATTTATGATCTTCTTTATGATGCAATTCTTGAATGTAGAGATGAACGTGAAAAACGTGAGCAAACCGAACAAGTCGTTAAAGTTTGTAAAGAACATATAGAATGGCTTAAGAAAATGAGAACGGATGTTGAAACTAGGCTCTTTTATTTATTTGATAAAAATTTAAAAATCAAGGAATCATATGAGAGTGTGAAGAATGAAAATTATCTAATCAATTTAGAAATTTCACACTTAAAGGAATTTATCCCTGTTCTAAGTTCCTTTGATACTAGATCAACTCCTTTGAAAGGTTACAGATCTGAGATCGAAAATTTGAATAAAGAGAAAAATATTTTAAAGGAACAAATCTGTAATCTCAAGAAGGAACTGGTTGTTGCAAGGAACAGAGGCAAAGTGATGGATGTTCCTAAGTGGATTGAAAGACCACAGACTAAAAGAAAAGAAGGCCTTGGTTTTGAAAACTACAAGAAGAGGAACAAGCCTAAGAAATATGTTGACCTACCTAGTGATAAAATATGCATGTACTGTGGTAAGCTAGGTCATTACATAACTCAATGTCAACTAAGAACTGGAATGATTGGTAAAAATGTGAAATTGTGCAACATGAAATGGGTTGCCAAAACAAGTGCTAGTCAAGAACAGGAACCCACGAAACAAGGGGTTCCTATAACTAACAACTAGTTGATTTTTGCAGGTTGGAGTGAGGGGGAACAACACTTGGTATCTTGATAGTGGTTGTCTAAAGCATATGACAGAGACAAATCTAAGTTTCTCTCACTCTCAACCTATGAAGGTGGAAGTGTGACTTTTGGTGACAATAAGAAAGGTAACATAGTTACCATGGGTAAGGTTGGTAAGTCACCATCACATTCCATTGATAATGTATTTTTAGTTGAAGGTTTAAAGCATAATCTGTTAAGTATTTCCCAATTCTGTGACAAGGGAAATGTTGTTAAATTTAATAGTGAAAAATGCTTGATCATTAACATTAACTCTAAGAGTGTCATCTTAGAAGGAACAAGGAAAGGGAACACATATATTGTGGATCTTGATCTTGTTCCTAAAAACAATTTGACATGCCTTAGTGTTATTGAAGATGATCCACTCTTATGGCATAAGCGTCTAGGACATGCTAGCTTCTCATTACTTGACAAACTTCGATCAAAAGATCTTGTTTTGGGATTACCATCTATAAAATTTCATATTGATCAAGTTTGTGATGCATGTACCAAAGGAAAGCATATTAGATCCTCTTTCAAATCTAAAACTGTTGTAAGCACCACAAAACCTTTAGAATTAATTCATATGGATTTGTGTGGCCCTATGAGAATTCAAAGTAGAAGTGGAAAGAGGTATGTGTTAGTTATTGTTGATGACTACTCTATGTATACTTGGGTTATTTTTCTCTCTAGTAAGGATGAGACTTATGATGAGTTCCTTGTCTTTGCTAAAAGAGTTCAAAATTTGAGTGGTCACAAATTAATGCATATTAGATCCGATCATGGTAAAGAATTTGAAAATTATAAATTTGATGACTTAAGCGAAAACCATGGCCTAGATCATAATTTTTCTCGCCCCTAGGACACCACAACAAAATGGGGTTGTAGAAAGGAAAATTAGAACTTTGGAAGAAATGGCTAGGACCATGCTAATTGCTAGTGAACTTCCAAGGAACTTTTGGGCGCAGAGGTCATTATCTTGCTTGTCACATGATAAATCGTGCCATGATGAGACCTATCATTAACAAAACTCCTTATGAGCTTTATTTTGGAAAGAAACCCAATATTACTCATTTCAGAACATTTGGTTGTAAATGTTTTATTCATAACAATGGGAAAGATAATCTTGGAAAATTTGATGCTAGGAGTGATGAAGCAATATTCTTAGGATATTCATCACATAGTAAGGCCTATAGAGTTTACAATAAAAGAACTATGTGTGTTGAAGAAAGTGTCCACATAATCTTTGATGAATCTGACAACTTTAATCCAAACAAACAGGTTGATGACTTTGAGATTGGCTTGGTACGACCAAATGAGAAAGATGCAGATTCAATTGAGGAAGAAGAAATAAAAGAGGAAAGGAACGAAGGAGATGAAAACATTCATAACAATGATGTTCCTGTTCCTCAAGATGGTGGAGATGTTCCTGTTCCAACTAAGAACGAGAATGTTGAAGCAACTGATTCAACAATTGCTGAAAAAGGAACAAGTGAACAAAGCTCCTCATCCTCTCATGAAACTCAAGAGGAACAACCTGTTCCTATAAGGGAGTTTCAACCAAAACCGTGGAGACATCAAAAATCACATCCAGTGAAACTCATAATAAGTGACATATCCAAAGGTACGCAAACTAGATCTCAGTTAAGGAATTTTTGTGCATTTCATGCGTTCTTATCAATGATAGAACCAAGAAATCAGGAAGAAGCCCTAACTGATTCTGATTAGATCACTGCTATGCAAGCTGAATTAAATGAGTTCGAAAGAAACAAGGTATGTCATCTAGTTCCCTCTTCTAAACAACAAAAAGTGATTGGCTTAAAATGGGTGTTTAGAAATAAACTAGATGAGTATGGAATAATTGTAAGGAACAAAGTTAGACTTGTAGTAAAAGGTTATAATCAACAAGAAGGAATTGACTATATGAATAAACCTTTGCTCCTGTTGCTAGACTTGAAGCCATTAGAATACTAATTGCATTTGCTGCTTATATGGGATTTAAACTATATCAAATGGATGTTAAGTGTGCTTTTCTAAATGGCTATTTAAATGAAGATGTATATGTTGAACAACCCCCTGGATTTGAAAGCAATGATCTCCCAAACCATGTCTACAAGCTTGACAAGGCTCTTTATGGGTTAAAGCAAGCGCCCAAGTCATGGTATGAGAGATTATCAAAGTTCCTTTTAGAAAACAATTTTAAAAGAGGAAAAGTGGATAAAACCTTGTTTCTAAAATCGAAAGGAACTGACATACTACTTATTCAAATATATGTTGATGACATTATTTTCGGAGCAACTAATGAATCATTGTGCAAAGAGTTCTCAAAACTTATGAGTAATGAATTTGAGATGAGTATGATGGGAGAGTTAAATTTCTTTCTTGGGTTACAAATTAAGCAAACTGAAAAAGGAATAATTATTCACCAACAAAAATACATAAAGGAACTGCTAAAGAAATATGGCCTCGAAAATTCAAAGATAAATCACACTCCTATGGGAACTTCAACTAGATTAGATGAAGATTCCATAGGAACAAGTATTGATCAAACAAAATATAGAGGCATGATTGGTTCACTTTTGTATCTAACTGCTAGTCGTCCAGACATAGCTTTTAGTGTTGGTCTGTGTGCTAGATTTCAAGCTAATCCTAAGGAGTCTCATCTAACTGCCATGAAGAGAATTCTTAGATATCTTAAAGGAACAGATGATCTTGGACTTTTCTATCCAAGAAGTGATACATTTGAGTTAAGAGGATATGCTGATGCTGATTATGCTGGGGATCTTGTAAATAGGAAAAGTACCTCGGGTATGGTTCAATTTCTTAGTCATAGTTTAGTTTCTTGGAGTACCAAGAAACAAAACACAGCTTGCTTTATCCACTCGCCGAAGCGAATATGTAGTCGCCGCCGCATGTTGTTCTCAAATGCTTTGGATAAAACAACAACTCGTGACTATGGAATAATCTTTAATTGTGTTCCTATTTATTGTGATAATACTAGTGCCATTAGTATTTCAAAAGATCCATTGCATCATTCAAGAGTTAAGCATATACATATCAGACATCACTTTTTAAAAGAAAATGTGGAAAAAGGTTTGATTAAACTTGAGTTTTGTCAAACTGAAAATCAGATTGCTGATATACTAACTAAGCCTCTACAAAGAGATAGATATGAAAAATTAAGGCTTGAGTTTGGTTTAATAAAACTTAAGTAATTGTTCCTATTCCAATCCCCCATGTCTGAATTGATTTGTCTTACTCTATGTGATATTAAGTGACTGTGATTAATTACCTAAGACCATGTACATGGATTCAAAGGAATAAAGCAACTCACAAATGTCACATAATACTCCCCTTATTGTTCCTAAGATAAAGAAACATGCATGATATGAAGAATGTTGACATTTAGCATAAGTTGTTCCTATAGCACAAGTTCCTTAGAATTTATTTTCTTTCCATAAATTAAAAAAAATCTATAAAAATCAAAAAACCGAAAATCCCAAAATATAGGAATCAGATTTAATCAAGTCATGATTCCCCTTTTATCTTTTCTTTTCTTTTTATCTTTTATTTTGTAATTTTATCCTTTAATTTTCACGCGTGTAACTCTTCATTGACTGTTACATGCATCTTCTTCTTCCTTCCATCCCAAACCGTGTTCCTTAAACGCTTCAACTTCACCATTATTCATCTCCTTCACACCTCTTCGCACGTCATAAAACCTCAAATTCTTTTCACCAAATGGCAAAAACCTCACTCAATTCACCTTTTCCAACAACAAAAAATCCCAAAACCTCTCAAATGGAAAACCCCTCTTCTCCATCCAAAATCCTAGAAATCGAAAAATCTCAAGAAACAACAATGGCGGTAGAAGAGCAAAAATTGGAGTCACCTAGGAGAAGTGTGAGAAGAAGAAAACTAATTGGGGAAGATGATGAAGAAGAATCCCCGGAACAAGTTAAGAAGGAAGAAGAAGCTACACATGTTCCTTCCAAAGGAACTGTTGCTTCTTCCTCCAAGAAACGAGTGGAAAGAAGTGATTCAAGGTATGTCTTAGGATTTTGTGTTGATTTGGAGTGGGCCAAGAAAGTTAGGTTCAATGAATTAATCGACATACTAAAGGAACAAGGTATGGAATACTTGTTTGAAACCGCTTTTAACAATGCCCTAGTTCCTTTAGCTATGGATGAATTTTGTGCAAACTTCATCAACACTGATGGAGTATGTACTACGGAAGTTAGGGGGAAGAAAATAAAATTTTCCCAAGAAACTTTAGCAAAAATATGGGAAGTTCCTTGCAAAGGAACTGATCTGTATTTTAAGAGGAAAGGAACTGTTGCCTTTCCCAATTTCTCCCAAGATGACATTGTTGAATCTTTTGGGGGAACTGCTGGCCAAAACAAAATAAATCACAATCTTCTTTCTCCTTTCCACAAAATTCTGTTTAACCTTGTTTGGAGAGCACTCATTCCTCGAACTGAAAAGAGGAATGAGGTGGGTCTCTTGGATATGTGTTATATGTTTTGCCTTGACCACCACCTTCAAATAAACTTCCCTTCTCTCTTTATCCAACATCTAACTCATTGCATTGAAAATCATTATGTTGTTGGTTATGGTGCATTGATCACCTCTCTTCTTTCTCACTTTAAAGTGAAGACTACTGGTTGGCCTACCTTGGGAATAAAACAAGGTAATATTCTCAATGAAAAGACTTTGTATGGTTTGGACCTCTCTGTCCAAGAGGGAGTGTTAACTCAAGGGAGGATTGCTCCTAGTTCCTCTCACAAGAGAAAACTGTCTAAGGCAGTATAAGAGGAACTAGTGGAAGTCATACTAGAGGAACAGAAACCCAAGAGGCGCAAAACTGTTGCCAAAAAGCCTTCCCCTCCTGTTCCTAAGAGTGTTAGACAAAGCACTAGGTTGAAAATTGCTAAAATTGTTCCCTGTTCCTTCAAATAAGGACTCACCTTTAGTCCTCTCCGATGCGAGGGAACAGGATCAAAATTTACCTAAGGAACCTACTCCTCCATCTTCACCAAAAATACCAGTAACCCTCACCACCATTCCTTCCATCTCTCCCTCATCCTTCTCTGTTCCTTCCAGTTATGAACAGTTGAAAGTTGAGATGAAAGAACCAAATCCTTTCTCCTCTACATCTACTGACCTTCCACCACAACCACCTTTTCTTCCTTCCATTTACACCACCACCTCACAATATGTTTCTCTCCAAGGAAAAGCAGATCCTTCACAAGAAAACACCCTAGTTCCTCCACCTAAACCATCCTCTGCCTCTGGTTCTAAGGGAAAGGAACAAGTTCTTTCGGATGAGTTTGGTTGGGTTAATGAAGTGTGTCTCCCTGCTCAACATATGATTAAGTTTTACAATCATCTTCACTGGATTTTAGATGCTAAAACTGATAAAATGATGGGTTTAATGAAAGTCCTCAGTGATATCGTGATTGAACAAAAAAAGAACATGGAGATGATGGCCCAAGCCATTAACAGTTTAAGCAACAACTAGATGAGCAACATGGAGAGGTGATGAAGAAGTTGGAAGAAGTGGTTGAGGAAGAAGTCATCGAGGAACACCATTCTTCTTCCCTTCCTAATGTCTAGTTCTTGTTTCTCTTAAAGGAACAAGAATTCTTAGCTTTTGTTTCTTTTCTTCTTTTTCTCTTTTGTACTTTAATGGAACAAGTGCTATAAATAGATGACTTTTGCTATATTTGTCTTCGTTTGTGATTTGAGAGCATAATTTCTTACTTGGAATGGCTAGTATTATGTGATTGATGTTTGAGCAAGTCTAACCTTTGAAATTCCTAACTTAACCATTTTTGGTGCTTGTTAATGGTATCAAGGTCTTGTGCATTACAGTCTTCCCAAAATCACCAAGCGTTTGATATTTTTGACGATGACAAAGGGGGAAAAGATAAAGGAACAAACTAAGAAATTGCAAAATTGCAATTTTTGAAAAAACTGAAAAAAATATTAATTAATTAAATTATATAAATTATTATTTTATCTTTTTCATTCTCTTATGTTATTTGTTGTTTTCCTTAGTTTGTAACTTTGTTGTCATCATCAAAAAGGGGGAAATTGTTGAACCCTAGTTTTAATGATGACAAAGGAACAAAGATGCAAATTAAGTATTGGACTAACAAGTTGTTTAAGTGAATGAATTTCAAGGTATCAATGAAAGGAACAAAGAGAATACTAAGTCAAGGAAGAAATCAAGTTTGGATTTTGATGACTAAGTGAAGATGTTTCATAATTTGGTACTGGAGCAGCATTGGAGCAAGAAGACTAAAGCTTTTGTTTCTAGTTCCATTGTTAAGGAACGAGTAAGAATGGTAAGGAACTATGGCAATTTAGAATGAGAATGAGCGTTTGTTCCTTTGTAAGGAACATACGCACTGGCGCTTAACAAATAAGTTAAAGGAACTAACTATTAAAAGGAACTAGACTTAGGATGAAGCATTACAACGGTTTAATTATGTCTGTTGAGTAATTTATGCCTAGATTCTAGGTAACCGTTTTATTTAAGGAAAAATCTAATTTTAAGGAAAATCTTTTTAAAGAAAAGATTTTATTTTTATAAAAGATAAATATCCTTTTCGGTTTTATGGAAAATATTTTAAAGATAATATTTTTGGTAAAAGGATTTTATTTTGGTTTTAATAATTAAAATGCTTTTTAATTAAATCAGATTTTCGAAATAATGCTTTAAGTGGTTGCTAAAATTAAGGGAGCAGTAACTCAATTCTCTCCCACGTTTAACAGTGATTATGGAGATCATGGGTTGATTGAGGAACGTGTTCCTCCGGGTAAGGAAAATCATGGGATAATGATTTTACCCCTAACACATGTTTTAATCCCACGTTCTAAGTTATTACCACTATAAATACTAATGTCTAATTAAGTTCCAATTTGTGTCTGACCAAGTGAATTAGTGAGTTTAACTAAGTAAAGTGTCAGTGCCTTCATTCTCTCATAAAAGCCATTTGTTCTTTGCCTTCTTACTCTAATTCCACTGAGTTTATTTTGATCAATTGTATTTTGGTTTTTGGGGTAAGGGGCCTTTGAGTGAAGTTCTGTAAGAGAGAAGCTTTGAGTGAAGCGAGTTAAAGTGAGAAAACTTCAAGTGAAGTTGAGAGGTACAATTGTTAAGGGAACAGTTGTTCAGGAACTTGAGTTTAGGAACTCAAGGTGTGGCCCGTGAGTAGAATTAGGTTGTAACAAAGTTGTTTGGCCTAATTAGTGAAAGAGTTGAGTTTAAAATCCCTAGTGGTCGAGGTTGTTTCTTCTTGTTGGGCCCAAGAAGTTTTTCCTCGTAAAAATCCCTTGTGTTCCTTTAGCTTGTTTCTTTGTTCAAGTTTAAAATTCCGTAAAAAGTTACGTTTATTTCTACACATACAATTCACCCCCCCTCTTGTATTGTTCCTAGTAAAATAACAGAAGTCAAGAGTCAAAATCCCTCGTGGTCAAGGTTTTTCTTCCTATTGGGCCTAGGAAGTTTTCCTAGTAAGTTCAACCTTTGTGTTGTTTCTCTTATTCTCATTATTTCTCTAAGTTGTTTTAAAGTTTCATTAACTCCGCGAATTAGTTTTAAAATTCCCCACAACTACAATTCACCCCCCTCTTGTAGTTGGTATTGTGTTCATACTATAATAACAGGAGGATTTTTTCCTCTCATTTGATATGTTAGTTTATTTTTTGGTTGTAAATTGATCGTAGCTTGTTTACAAATCTGTTGAATTTTACACAAATTTGAGAGTTGATTCTTGCACCTGATTCTAGTGAAATTTTTTTTGGTATTAGTTTATTTACCATGATATGCATCGGATGTAGAGCCTTAAACGACACAGATGATATCATTTGCGTCGCACGATGTCAAGACTCCGACGCACATGGCCCTTGTGGCCCGCGGGCATGGATGTGGTGCTGTTGTGGGTTATTTGCGTCACACAATGCCTTGGGTGCGACGCAAATGGCTCCTTATGACCATGTACTAAATTGCGTGGCTTGAGGAGTCATGTGCGTCGCACATCGTCTAATGTCCGACGCAAATAGTAAAAGAATTGCGTCGTGTCCTCATCCGACGCAGATCTTTTATGGCACATTTGCGTCGAGGCCTATAGCGTCGCACATCGCCTAATGTCTGAAGCAAATGATGGTCTGACATCCGACACAAATCAACGATTATGTACTAGTGCATAATTACATTACATAATTGTAATCATAATCATAAAACGGAATCGTAATCATTAACCTAATCATAATCGTATTTTCGTAACATCAAAGTCGTCATACTTTATAGCATCAAATCATTTAATTAACATCATTTACATAGACAAACATTTCATATCCCGCACACCATAAATAACATAGCATGAACATCATATAAAGCATCATAAAAAACAGTTGGAAGGGGAGTGCGGTTGTTAGCAGTAGATGTTACCTGAATTTCTACTTAACAACCTTGATAGCTGGGGCCATAGGGTTGTCCAAAGACCAGAGTCGGACTGAATTTGGACCAGAATTTGGACCAGACTGGACCAGACTGGACCAGAATTTGGACCGGATTGTACCGACTCAGTCCACAAAAAATCCCGATTCCAGGTTTCCGGTTCGGTCCAAACCTAGAAAATTCCGATCCGGACTGATGGACTAGAATTTTTTATTATTTTAGTAAAAAAAAAAGTTTATATGTTCAAAAAGTTACTACTAGAAAGTTAAAAACCAACTTTTTTTTACCTTTAAGATTATTATTATTAAAATTATTGAATTTTAATGCATCTAATTCATAAATATAGATTTCTATCTAACAGGTCCAAAACCGGCTTTTTCCAGTCCAGACCGACCGGACTAGAATTTTTCCGGTCGGTCCGATCTCAGTCCAAAAAAAACCCAGATTTCGATCCACCGGTCCAGTCGGTTCCGGTCTGTTCCTGGACCAGTGCACACCCCTCGGTGGGGGAGGCTTGTAATATACTTTATCCTTTTTAAAAATAACCAAGAATGGTGATATTAATATACGTTTTATTATAACCTTTAAGCCTTGATATTTGTTCATTAGAGCTTCTTAATATCATAAGGTTCGTTATATTATCATAAAAGGCTTCATGGTCATTGTTATCGCTTAAGTTTTACTTGTTACCTTAAGTCATAAGAAGGTCCAACAATAGTCATTATTTTCTAAGTCATTATTAACTTGTTAAGGTGACTCTCAAATCAACTAATAAGTGGAATAACTCCTTTAATTCCATTTTAGAATCATTGAATAATAATTATAATTACAATTCATATCAATATATAACTATCACCCAACTAAACCATTGTTTCTCCTCAAGCAATTAGACATAGACACTGGAAAAGAAAAACGACCTATAATATGGGATTACCAAGTGTCTATGGCATTAATTAATATCGTGGAGGTTCTTTGGATGCAATGAGAATAAATGCCAATATGCACTTGGTTTGTCGCATGTCCATTCTTCAGTTTATGGTCTCTCATATGGCCGATATAAACCTTTGGTTTGTTATATGACCATTTTTGAACAATGGCTTGTTATGTGGCTGTTATCAGTCTTGGTCTGTCATGTGACCATTTTCTGACAACGGCCAGCTGTGTGTCCGTTAGCAATCTTAGTATATTATTTGACCATATTTCTTTTGATCTCGGCCATATATATGGCCGTTACCAATCTTTGGTTTTTATCTAACCAAAAGAACCCAAATATATATTTATATATATTTATTATTATTATTGTTATTTTGATGTGACCTTTTTTTCATCATGGTCTGTATTTTTGTACTTCAGTAAGTAGAATTTTTGATAAATGTGGAAATATTTTTTTTTTCATATTTCCAATTTTTGTTAAGTAATTTTTACTCATTGGACACATGTAGTCTATCTAACGAGGTAAAGAAGGAGTTTTTTACCCCAGCCGTTAGATCAATTGTTATTTTTCCCTTATTTCTTTTGTCTTTTTTGAGAGCTTGCTGCTAACTTCCCAAAAGTACTAAGGAAGCTTTTTACTGGTCCTCAATCAGTGTTTTGATAAAGATATTTTCCTTTGTCCTTGTTTGGATATAGCCAGAACCGAGGGGTCTTTCTATGGAAACCTTCACGAAGAATCGTCGTTTTTTTTTTATGGTTTTTCCTCTTCTCACAACTTCTCTTCCCACACCTTCGAAATCACTGGTGTTCGATCTAGTGGTATTTTTATGGGGGTTCTTTTTATCGCTGTAGGACTTCTACTCAAAATCACTACAATTCCTTTTCGGGCGGCGGTAGGACGGATGGCCGCGTGCACTTATTCTTCAACACAACCATCTTTCATATTTTTCTCCAAAGAAAAATACTTCATCTCTTTCCAAAATTTCACCAGAATTTCACTCTGCAAACTTCAAAATTTATGTCTTTAAATTTCCGGCACGTTTAGCTCTGAATATTCTGGTGGTAATTTCCGGTGAACATTGTTCGTCAATTTCCGACAGCTTCCTACATTTCTCTGGGATAGTGCCTGATTTTTTAGAATTTCATCACATTCTCTTTTTCTTTTTGTTTCCTCGTGAATTTGCTAGTGGATTTTTGCTGGTTGCTCAGGTTTAACTTTCTGACGAGTTTCTTGGGCCTTTTCGCCGCAAATTACAGACGATTGGAGCCATGTATTTTTTAGCGAGATTCTTTGTTACTTTCAAGCTGAAACTTCTTTTTCTCTACTCTTTTTTTAATTTGCAGGAATTTCGCAGCACTTGTTGGCTATTGTGGCTTAACTTTCCGGCAAGTTTTTCGGCCCTTTTTGCTGCCAATTACAGACGGCAAGAGCTAGACCATACTTCCACCTGCATTTACCGGCGAGTTTCACGAGTATTCTTGCGCCCATATCGGCCATTCTTCGTGACCTACAATTCGGTTTTCCTTCTCTACATCTTTCCAGCGAGTATGCTACCATTATTGGGCCAAAATTTGTAGCTCTTGTGTGACCCGTAGACGAGTCTTTCTGACGGAGGTTTTTTCTAGTATTTCTTTCATACCTGTTGCCATTTTCTTGGAGCTTCAATACGAACTTGGTATGGTCTTCTTTTTCCTTTTCTCTATTTTTTTCCTTTTTCTTTTTGCTAGGAAAATTCACTTGACTTGACATTGTAGTAATTGCATGTATATTTGGTGTTTTTCCTTTTCTTTTTTCAAGCTTTTGAATTTTTCTTTCCGCCTTTATTGTTCTTAACTTCAGGTGAACCAATTTTTGATTCTCTTGTTGATGAGGTACCTTGTTAATTTCTTACTTAGTTGAGCATGTCGAACCAATCTGAAAATGACGCATTAGGGTGTCTTGTGATGTCGTTAATCATGATATTCTGTTGAACTCTGAAAAATAATCTAAATTTCTTTTTGATATCCTATTGACTGCTAAGGAGGATAGTTTGAATAAAGAGTATTTGACTGCTTTAGAATCTGGTGATAAAAATGTTGTGCATCAACTGCTTCATAAAATCCTTGCAAATTGTGCCAAGAGGTTGATTCATGTTGATGCTGATCCTAGGCTAGATTCCCCCTTTATGAGAACATGCTTGGCTGCCTAGATGATGATGGGACTAGCTTTGGTAAGGGTACTTCTGTTGTCAGCGTGGCCGGGAGGTAAAATAAACTAGGGTTCTTGAGAGAATAAGAGGGCTTAGAAAACTAATGAACTGAATAATAAGGTAAAAACGTAGTTTTTCTCCACTTAAAGGAGAGGTATTTATACTAAAGTAATAAGCAACGCAACACGCGATTCAAAACCGCAAAATTACGACCCGACCGGGCTGCCGGGGCGGATTCCACCTGATCGGGCGGTTGTCAGGTCATCCTCCGCAAAATAAAGTGAACCCGGCCGGGAACGCAACAAATCATCAAAACTGCTCATATTTGAAATATCATAACTTTCTCATCTATCATCGAAATTTAGCGTGTGACCAATCGTTGGAAAGATCTTCAAGTATACTTTCCAACCCACTTGGAATCACTCCATTATCATTTTTGTATCAAAAGTTATAAGTAAAAGAGTGTACAAGAGTTAGTTTTCGCATTTCTTTTAGTGATGGTTCGCTTCATTCTAGCCGAAATTCGTCCCAGAGAGATGCTTTGTGATCATCATGCAACATACCTTCTTTATTCATGTTTGTTTTACTCAAGCTTAGCCAACCGTAGTCTATTTGCATTAATATCACTTGAAATTCATCAAAACAAGCAAACGGATAGTAGTAGAGTAAAACTTGAGTAAATATATATGCACCTAAATGCTCTAATATCAACTTAAATGCAACCTAAATGCACCTAAAATCTATGTATAAATATGACACATCAAACTCCCCCAAGATAAACCATTACTTGTACTCAAGCAATACGACATAGATATTGGAGAAGAAAGACACCTACAATATGAGACTACAATAGGGCCAAACACTCAACTGAAACTACGAGAAATATAATAACTACACAAAACAAGCATCGAAATAAACAATCTCGAACAAAGCCGCATAACATATTATGTATCGCAATCGACTCTCCAATCATACCACAAGTCACCTCCCCCAAGTCGAATTTAACCAAACCTGATAGACCTCACTATAGCCATGTGCACTCAAATCTCTCATGTGTTTAAGGAAAAATAAATGACACTCAACCTAAATCAAGTCGACTCAAATGAGGCATATACTCTTTAACTTTGACCCTTTGACTCATTTTCTATACAATAATATAACACACAAAGATCAAGAGGACTTTAAGGGTTATAATAGGGTTGAGGTTAAGGTATTGGTAATATTTTGGGAATTGTGGTGGAAAGACCAAGAAGGGGGAGCATCATATCACTGAAATCATGACTAAGAGAGGTCACAACAACTCCACGCAACAACCAACAATCTCCAAAAATATAATCAACAATACTTTTGCTCAAGTAATGCATAAATAATAACCCTTTTTCTTTTACTTTATTTGATAACACTTTTTTTCACTTTTTTCAATTTTTTTTTCATTTTTTTTTCAACCTTTTGTTTTTCGATTCAATTTCCAAGCTCGTAACATGCTTTTCCTCCAACTAAACCATATTTCGAGCACTTTCATTCAACATTAACCAAACCAAAACCAATACTCGCTGCCCCAAGCTAGGTTTGAGACAATAATCAAATGAGGCCAAGGCTTGTAATGTAGGTATTAATCAAACATAGTTATAAGAAAGGTTCATCGGGGCTGGCCGGAGAAAGAAAATATGAAAATAAGAATAACTCTGGAGCTAAGATCATGAAATAAAATGCCTCAATCATATCAAAATGTCTACAATATCAAATATCAAATGGTACAAAGTCAAAATCAAGATCAATCCGATAATTGAGGAACTAATCACACATGAAAGAAAAGAACTAACACGTATACGTCGCCTTACGTGCACAAAAGTTCACTTGAGTTAAGGTGTCTACACAGTAAAGTCAAATCGAGCCTGAGAGAGATCAAACAATCAATTGCAAAACAATCGTGCTACGAAGAATCATGAACAAGATGAATGAGGCTTAGGGTTTGTAGTGAAATATCAACAAGATTCTCGAAAAAATCCTAGCAACAGTCACCGAAACGCACTTTAGGAAAGTTAGTCATAAAGTAAAAATAAAGAAAGTCAGGTTGCCTTACGATAAGCGCTGGTTTTTAGGGTCCCGCACGACCGAAATACTTTTTACATTATGAAGAATCCAATGCCTTTAGTAACTTATCAAATTCCCCTGCAAACATGTTATTGAACACTCGATATGGCTTGAATACATCATATTTATGTTCACTAATAGGGGGTTAGAAGTAGCAAAAGAAAAAGAATCATAAGAAAAAGAAAAAGAAGAAAAATAAAAAAAATGTACAACTATCACTAGTAGAATAAATGGTTATTGCTGCGGTCATTAAGTGGCCTATTGCGGCGGTTTTGGCCGCGCAGCAATTAAAGGGGCAGCAATAGGTAATTAATATATTGCTGCGGTTTTAAACCGCAACAATATTTGAACATATTGCTGCGGTTTCTAGCCAAAATCGCAGCAATATATTTATTTTTTATTATAAACGTACGACGTATTGCTGCGGTTTTGGCTAGAAATCGCAGCAATAGTTTGGCCTATTGCTGCGGTTATTGTCCAAAACCGCAGCAATAGTTTGGCCTATTCCTGCGGTTATTGCCCAAAACCACAGCAATAGGTCCTGGTACAGGTAAAAAAAAAATTTATTTTTTTGGAATTTCGCAATTAAATTTGAAAGATTAAAACCATGCAACTAACCCATCCACTATCCACCAAATTCGCATACAAACTAAAGATTAAATAACATGAATTTCATTAATATATAAAGCTAAAAAAACTAATTACATAAATAATACAAAAGATCAAAAAGTAAAATGAAAAAGCAAAAATAACAAAACAACTATTACAACTTAATGACTAATTACAAAAATTATAATAAAAACAAAAAATAAGAAACTGATCTAAAAAAACGAAAAAAATCAAAAAAAATCCTAAAACAAAAAAATCTAAAAACAGATCTATAAAACGAAAAAAATCAAAAAAAAAATCCTAAAACAAAAAATCACAAACAGATTAAAAAAACTAAAAAAAAGAAAAACGAAAAAAAAATCGAAAAAAAAATTCAGGGCTCGAACGAACGATTCATCACTCACCATCTCGTTTCTCGAAACCCATTGCTGGTTGAGAACGATTCAAAAAAATCAAAAAACGATTCATGGTTCGCGTCTCAACCCTTGAGAACCGGATCTCATTTCTCGAAACCCATTGCTTGTTGAGGACGATTCAAAAAAATCAAAAAACCATCGCGTCTCAACCTTTGAGAACCGGATCTCGTTTTTCGAAACCCATTGCTCGCCACCATTGATCGTCGCTCGCCACCATTGATCGTCGCTCGCCTCTCCTCTGCAACGATTCATCACTCACCATCAATCGTTCTCAGTTTCGCCATGGTCGACGGATTGTGGTGTGTTCTCAGTTTCTCGTTTTTAAGAAAGAAAAAGATGAAGGGAAGAAGATGAAAGGTCGAAGGTTGAGAGGAGGGTGTAGGGTGAATGACGAGGGATGAGAATGAAGGGTAGAAGATGAAGGGTCGAAGGTTGAGAGGAGGGAGGTTGAGAGAATTAATGAGGAGTGATAACTGAACGGCTGAGAGGATGAGAGAATTATGAAGAAAAAACAAACCCTAGCTGCGGTTGTTGCACGCCTTTTATATATTTTTTTGAATATTTTTTAATGATATTGCTGCGGTTGTTTCAAAAACCGCAGCGTATATTAAAATATCATTTTTTAAATATTATTTTAATATATTGCTGCGGTTTTTGACGAAAACCGCAGCAATAGGTCTGGTCAAAAAGTCAACTTTTTTAAAATTTTTTCCTATTGATACCATATTGCTGCGGTTTTTGGCCGAAATCGCAGCAATATCTTTATTTTATATTTTACCTTTTCGTTTTACGATATATATTGCTGCGTATGGGTAAAACCGCAGCAGTACCACCGCAGCAATAAGCAATTATTCTACTAGTGTATTTTACAATTCCTCAGGTATCACAAGATGAAAATGAATATTTACTTGGTCAAAATTATTATGCAACACTAGCTCTTTAAGAAAACAAGGAGGATATAACACAAGGGATGAAGGTACAAGATCAAGCTTCCGTGAAAACGGGATATGAGGGTTATGCGGGTTAGGCTCAACATCAAATTTTTGTGTGCTTTCAACATATTCAAACTCTTTATCTAAAACTTCACTCTCATCAATAAGCTTGTCGACAAAGGAGTTTTCATTCAAAAGTTCAATAACTAATGGTTTTTCAATCACTAATTCTACAACTAATGATTGTTGCTCCTCAAAAACATCCATTATATCCATCTTTTCCTTATTTAAACTACCATCAAGAGTCAAATGATAACCTTGTTGTAATGAACTAGCATTCTCAACCAACACATCATCATAATACAAATGTTGCTCAATAGGTTGGCTAATAGATTTTAATCTAGATGCTATTGATCTTTTGCTTTCTGTAATTTTTGCTATTGCAACATGTAATCCTTCTGAACCAACTTATAATCCTCATGAACCTTATTTAATTCATTGATGAAATCACAAAGAGATTATTTAATATTATCAGATTCAGATGGAGCATTAGACAAATTAAACTTAGGGAAAAGGATATTGACATGCATATATGACTCATTATGTGGACAAAGAGAAATATTATGATCATAAGAGTGACAACAAGAATAAAAATCAGACGGAGAGGTAAGAGTTTGAGAATCATAGATAGATGAATTTTCTAGAGCTGGAGTAACATACTTTGTTATCTCCCACTCAATGGTCTCCCTAGCTAATTGCTCAAACAAATTACAACCCACTTCATGTGTCATATCCATGAATTTACCATCACTCATGGAATCTACAACCACCCTCATATCATCATTTAAACCTCATAGATCACTAAACCAATTTCCCATTGTTCAAATAAATGGTCGGGACCAAGAAAGTTTTCAAATCCAAGCTTGTATCTCCAAAACACTTCATGTTCAAATTGGGGGAAAGAGATAGATGTCATTCAAAAAAAAAAAAAACAGAGAAATAAAAAAAAATTACAAAAAAAAAATATACAATTAGTCTAATGTTAATAGTTCAGATTTAATAGTAATAATTTGTCTCCCCGGCAACGACGCCAAAATTTGACAGGCTAAAGTCGTATTACCTAATAAAAAATAAAACTAAGGTCCACTAACTGGTAGTCAGGGAAGTCAAGATCGAATCCACAAGGAGATAGCTATACTATAATGTCTAAACTCTAATATTATACTAATCAAATCAGATAAAAAAGGTTGGTTTACTAATCTAAGCAAATAATCAAATCACAAATATCAATTAAGGAAAAGACTAGGGAAACGGTTCAGCATGTATGCAATTCAGGAAATCAAGGACTACTGAAGAAACTCAATATATCAATCTAAATAGGGCACATGTAATTTCTCTCGATGATTACCTCCTTCGAAGCTCACTAGCCGCTCTCGCATGGTCATAGATCACTAAGCCTACTATTAAGAGCCTATATAAAAACCTACCTCTCGGTCTATAACTTTGTATTGCAATAATAATCAACACAGTTGGCCAAACTTGATGATTAACATAAATACTCAATAGCAATATTCAAACGATTCAATGAATTAAATAGATCCCCAAATCCCTAGAAAGTAAACTACTCACGCATAATTGGGGAAAATATAATCATAATTAAATAAGCAAGCAACATGATGGGATACCAAGGAAGAAATAAAAAGGGAATAGTAAAGGATGAGAGACAAATACCAATTGAGGAACGAATCTTAAAAACAATTACTCTCTTGAAATCTTGAATGTGCTCACAAAGTAGAATAAATTAGGGTTCTTGAGAGAATAAGAGGGCTTAGAAAACTAATGAACTGATAATAAGGTAAAAACGTAGTTTTTCTCCACTTAAAGAAGAAGTATTTATACTAAAGTAATAAACAATGCAACACGCGCTTCAATACCGCAAAACTACGACCCGTATGGGATGCCGGGGTGGATTTCGCCTGGTCGGGCGGTTGTCAAGTCATCCTCTGCAGAATAAAGTGAAACAATGATCCCCCGGCCGGGCTAGATCCCGCCCGGCTGGCCCGCATCAAATCATCAAAACTACTCATATTTGAAACATCATAAGTTTCTCATCTTTCATCGAAATTTAGTGTGTACCTAGTCGTTTTAAAAGGTCTTCAAGTATACTTTCCAACCCACTTGGAATCACTCCATTACCATTTTTTAGTTAAAAGTTATGAGTAAAAGAGTGTACAAGAGTCAATTTTCGCATTTCTTGTAGTGATGGTTCACTTCATTCTAGCCCAAATTTGTCCCAAAGAGATGTTTTATGATCATCATGAAATCTACCTTCTTTATTCATGTTTGTTTTACTCAAGCTTAGCCAACCATAGTCTATTTGCATTAATATCACCTTAAATTCATCAAGACAAGCAAACGGAGAGTAGTAGAGCAAAACTTGAGTAAATCATGCAAATATGCACCTAAATGCTCTAAATATGAACTAGAAATGCAACCTAAATGCACCTAAAATCTATGTATAAATATGACACATCATAGAGTTTGAGAGGAGTTGTACCATTTGCCTGACGACTATAAGCTAGTAGTGCCTCACGAAGGTGCTAGTAGTGCCTCACGAGGGTGCCAATGTGACTGATTGCCCGGAAGGGAACGTGGGAGGTTTACGCTCATCATTTTGATTATGGACTCTGTTGTCCTCTTGATTGCACTATTGTGAAGTTTTTGAGGCTTTTAATGATTGCCTAGTTTTAGACGCCAAATTTTGATCCTTTTATTGATTTATGTTCGGGTCTTACTTTTACTTGCAGAGAGTTTTAACCAGTCATTTAGTTTGATTTATTTTCTTAAAGATACATGATGTATTTTAAAAAATACGATGAACAAAGACTTAAGATAGCAACTGAGAAACAACTTTCTTGGAATGATCTCATTCCACCCCTAAAACCAAGCATGAATTCCGTGGAATTCACTATTTAAGTACAACGGGAAGAACATCGACGTCCCTACTCATCGAGAAAGTTGTTTGACGAGAATAAATATGATGATGGTATTTTCGGCGTTGACTTTATAGTCCTTTCAATTTTTTTGTTTCTTCAAGCAAACCTGGCCAACTATTCTTAGTCGAGGTGACTTCGAGTGTGGACAACTTAACCTTGAACTTCAATTTCCTTTTTACCAATGTCTTAAGAGAAGGGTCAGCGTACTGGTTCTCAAACCATTCTGGATGGATTATGGTTTTTTCCGGTCCCTTGAATTTAACACTCCTTAGTATAAAAATCAGAAAAATAGGTAGGTCTCAGCCTACCCCAAGCTCGTAAGCAACCAGAATCGTTCAATACAATGAGATCAGTAGGACTTCTTCTACTTATTGATCTCGTACGACCTACTAGCTTTTAGCCCATAAATAGGCCAAGTAGTTACGATGATGAAACGATGAATAAAGTAAGACAAACAACGAACAAGCCCCACCTAAAGAGGAGCTCATGCTCCACCGTGGAGCGCACGCTCATACTGCCCCCCGTTTCTTTTTATTTTACTCACTTTACTTTGGGGGAGAATCAAAGAGGAAATATAAAAGTATGAGAGAGAACCTGAAAAGTGTGAGGGAGAAACTAAAAAGTGGATTAAAATATTAAAAAGTGGATGACATGGATGGAAAAAGAGGAGAAAGTAGATGAGACATGTTACAAAGAATAGAAAAGGCAATAGTGTGTAGATTAAAATAAACAGACCAAAAAGGAAAGTGTGTAGATTAAATATAAATGAAAGAAATATCATTTAAGGTTATTAGATGTAATTACACAATTTAGAGCTCGTTCGGTATCACTATGATTTTCTTTTTTTTGGTTTTTTGTATGTAAAAGTCATATGATATACTCTCTCCGTCCCTAAATAGAGTTTCCATTTCTTTTGGGCACAAGTATTAAGGAGAAATCATAAGTGAGACTTTAGTTGTATTAAATCAAAATTAAAGTTGGTACACAATTCATGAATTATTTATTAAGGAGAGATAATGCGGGGAAGTGGGTCACATAATAAAAAAATGAAGCTAAATAATATTTTAATTGGTGGACCCATACCAAATAAGGGAATGATAAATCTATTTGGGACAGACATAAATGGAAAAATGGGGACTCTATTTAAGGACGGATGGAGTATGTTATATAATGGATAAAAAGTTAGTCCAACTTATTAGAAACATGATGATTTTGAAAACTAACAACTAAAAAGTGAAAACCACATATTTTGTTTCCTATTTTAAAAAAATTGAAAATTAAAAACAAAAAACGATAACGAATAGACACTTAATTTTTTTTATTTGCTTTCACACGCTTTGTGTGCATATATACTTACTCCCTCTCGTTTTTTTATTTGCTACATTATTGTTGGGCGGTTTCAAAGACGTTTTTAATCCTTAATATCTTTTATTTCGTTTAAGTAAAAATTACAATGATTTGATATTATGAATCTACACATTGAGACGAATCTAACAACCACACATGACTATATTTTTACTTATAAAAAAAATCAAAATTATCAGTCAAAATAAGTGGTTGCTCGCTTTTAGTTATCCCCTAAATCGAGCGGGCAAAGCTTGTGAAGTTCCATAATTGAATCCCTGTCAAAAAAAAAAAACAAAGTTCCATAATTGAATCATAATTCTCCAAACCTTCAAAACCCAGCCAATAGCCCACACATAAAGTACAACATTGACACAATGACACATAAATCCAGGTTCGTTACAACTCATAACCAAAACCCATCCTTCCCAAACCTCCATCTTTTTGACCGTTACTCCCCATACCAAACTCCCCCTCCACCACATTTCAAATCTCAAAAAATTCAAAATCCTCTCTCTATCCGTTATTACACCCTGTTCCTTTTCTGTCTCCCTCTTTTCTTCTACTCACCACCCTCAACTTCCTCTCTCCAAAAACCCCCTCTTCTCTCTCTCTCTAAACTCAAAAATGGTGTCTAAAATTACCAAAAGAACCCCAACAAAAACGATCAAAGATTGCCGGAGAAATGCTCGCCGTAAGAAAACCCCGGTGAAATCCTCCCCATCGGTAGTAATCGCAACAATCAACGAGTCTTTCTTCAGCTGCCGTCGCCGCCTCGTTAAAATCTTCTCCAAACTCGTCAAAATCACCACCCCTAAACGCAGCCCCAAGAAACAAGGGTTCAAAAAGCTCAAAAAAACCGCCTTTGAATCCACTGATTTTCTCTTCCCTCACATTTCCCCTGAACCCAAAATCGCTAAACCCCTGTTTTTTGGTCTTCCTCCTTTAGATAACCCTGATAAATTCACCATATTTCTCGACTTAGACGAGACTTTGATCCATTCTAGCGCAGACCCACCTGCTAAAAACTTTGATTTCGTCGTTCGCCCCACAATTGATGGAGATACCATGAATTTTTATGTCTTAAAAAGACCCGGGGTTGATCAATTTCTAGAGTTTTTATCTGGCAAGTTCGAGATTGTTGTGTTTACCGCCGGTTTAAGGGAGTACGCCTCGCTCGTGCTCGATATATTGGATAAGAATAAGGTCATCAATCATCGGCTTTACAGGGATTCTTGCAGGGAATTGGATGGGAAATATATTAAGGATTTGGCTCATATGGGAAGAGATTTATGGAAGGTTGTGATTATTGATGATAACCCGAATTCGTTTTCGTTTCAGCCCGAAAACGCTATCCAAATTAAGCCTTTTGTTGACGATTCACAGGATAATGAGCTTAGCAAGTTGATTCAGTTCTTTCAAGGTTGGGAAGATGTTACAGATATCAGGGATGCTGTTAAACTGTTTACTAAAGAGAGTTTTCAACAAAATTTATTGGATTCTTGATTTCGATTTTTTTTTTTGATTTATAGTTTATAGGTTATCTTACATTTTGCATTGCTTTTCACATTTGATTTGGACTTAATTTTATTGAACGTATCTAGTTCAATTAGCAATGTTAGAAACGAAGAGAAAATTGATGTTATGAAGTTCAACCAGAAATGAAATTACTTTTGTTTCCTTCCCACCATCTGGTTGTTTGAATCTGCTTTTGGATATTCGGCCATTGTTGTTTTTAATCTTTAACTTCACACTTTTCTCTTTTTTTAAAGGACTTCGAATAATTATCTCTCTGTTTGAATGATTTTTGTTTAAAGACCTTTGTTTCTTTTTTCTTCTTTTTGGTACTAATTAGATCTGCATTTGTTTCTGGTAACCTGTTTCTTTTATCTTGCATTCTGTTGTCTTAATCTGGTAACCTTCGTAAATCGTCTCGACGTAAATTTCATGTGTTCTCCTTATGCCGTAGATGACCTTTTGCATATATCAGATAAAGCAGGAAACTGGAGTCTGTAGATATTGAACAAGAGATTCTGTAATGTTACTAATGTACATCAACACGATCGCTATTGTAAGCGAAAAAGTTAATAGGATCAGATCATCAATAGAAGGATTCCCTAACCATTATGTACAAATCTTTATGTACACAGCTTTTCACTTAGTTCAGCAGGTTGATACCACAAGGGGTGTGTAGGCATTGGAATACCCATTCTTTATAATTCATGAGGCACGAAACGTTTTATAGAACTTGTTGCATGAGACAAGGACAATGAAAGAAGCAAAGTAGAAGTCGCCAATGAGTTGTAGGAAAACTTATAGAACTTGTTGGATTCTACAAAGGCATAAACTCAAACGATAATCTCAAGGGACGATCAAACAAGATTCCTCCATTCTTGACCAAAAATGGATGCATATCTCTATTTGATCAAGAACCAAAGTGGATCATGACTCAAATTGATTGACAAATTACATAAGACGGCTCTACTCGGTTTGGTTGACAAATTATATCACAACTCATATAACCACGTATTTCAAGTTTACACCGCAAAACACAAGAATGCTAGAATTGGTTTTTGTTTTAAAGAACTTTCTTCTTTTTTTTCTTCTTCTTTTTGGTACTAATTAGATCTGCATTTGTTTCTGGTAACCTGTTTCTAGTCATATAATTAAGTTACAAAATTATACATTACGCATCATGCAAGAACTGTTAGTAACAAGAAACAAGGAATGAACAAAAAGAACGGTTTTTTCACCTGATACCCCCGAGTTTTCAAAAAATTCACCTGGCACCCTCCATGTTTTCAAAATTCACCAGGTACCCCTCAGTTTCAAACTAATACACTCAGATACCCTTAATGACTAACGGCGTTAACTACCGTTAGTCATTAACCTTAATTTTCTGTTCTAAACCCTAATTAACCCCCTAATGGTAACCCTAATCCTAACCCCTACCTCTAACCCTAACCCTAACCCATCCTCCCACCACCCACTCCCCCTCCCCCTCCCACCACCCCCCACCACCCACTCCCCCAACCTCCCACCACCCCCCTCCCCCCCACCCCCCTTCCCCACCCTCGCCCCCCCCCCCCCCCCCCCCAACCAGCCCCCCCCCCCCACCTCTCGCGCCCCCCCCCCCCCCCCGCGCCCGCTCCCCCCCGCCCAAATCGGGTCCCAGCCATGAAAAGTTGAGATCCGCCCCCCCCCCCCTCACCCAAAAAAATTTAAAGCTAAACCCCCATATTTATTGCCTTTAAGATTATTCTTTTAAATTATTATATTTTAATATATTAATTTATTTATATATTTAAATAAAAAAAATTTTAAAATATTAATTCCGGCCAACCGGTCTCCAACCGGACCGGAACCCCGCGCCCTACGGCCAGGCCACCACCCCTCTAGCATTTTCGTACCCCACCCCCCCCCCTTTCGCACCCGCCCGCGCCGCGGCGCAACCCCCCAACCCTTGTATTTTCTTCTTTCCTCTCAATTTTCGTAATCCCCGTACTGTGTGTTTCGTGGAAATTGGAGGAGGGTGGTGCTACGGGGGGGGGGGAGGGGTGCGAAAATGGAAGGGGGTGGTGTTGTGGTGGCGCGGGGGTGGGGGAGGGTGAGATTTCGAAAATCGAATGGGTGGGGGAGGGGGCGCGCGAGGTTGCGGGGTGGGGGGAGGGAGGGTGGTGGGGCTGCGGTGGGGGTGGGGGTGCTGGTGGCGGTTGGGGATGCGGGGGTAGGGGTGGGGTGGGTGGAGGGGAGGGGTGGTGGTTGGGTGGTAGTGGGGTTAGGGTTAGGGTTTGAAATTAGGGGTTAGGGTTAAGGTAGGATTAGAAGTTAGATGTTAGGGTTTAGTTAGGTTAGTTAGGTTAATTAGTGTTAATTAGTGTTTAATGAGGTTTAAGGCTAACGACGTTTAACCGCCGTTAGTCATTAGGGGCATGTCGATGTATTAGTTTGAAACTGAGGGGTACCCGGTGAATTTTGAAAACATTGAGGGTACTAGGTGAATTTTTTGAAAACTCGGGGGTATCAGGCGAAAAAACCGTAAAAAGAATGAAAAACAAGAAAGAGAGAGATACTTAATTTATGAAGTAGATAGTACATGTGGCCCTTAGTATTTTTTTTTAACCTTTGTTGCTTTGGTATTAGGTTTAAGCCACGTTTAGAAGAGTAATGGGAGTGAAGATTATGGGTTTTGGTTGATCAAATATCACCTAAGTGTTGACGGCTAGACATTTACAATAAGGTAATTTAGGCCATAGAGAGTGAGAACAATATGTTAGGTGGCTAGTGCAATCCTCCAGGGTTAGGCAATGCCCTAACCCCAGCACAACGCTCGCTTCATGCGTATGCTAGGAAATGGCAGCATCCCTCAATCCTTCAATTGTGTACCAACCTAAGTAATGTGAGGCACCCAACACATTGCATTAGCTACCTAATTAAGACTATCTCGGCAATCTCACACGATGTCCCTTACTTGGAATAGATTTGCTCTTATGGTTATGATTTGGATTAGATGATCTTAGGCATTGTACAACAGAGAAGGTTTTCCATAAATATTTGGTAATAACTTCTCTGCCCTCCACCGGAAGAGAATCAAGAAAAACAAAAGAAAATTTCAGGGTGTTTTTTGAGTTTTCAGATATCCCATCTTTAGAACTTTCAATAACTAAAGCATGATGTAACAAAAGCTTTACAATCACCATCTTTACCTAATTTGAGGTACTAAACTGGGTCCAAATATCACTTGCACATGTAACAAATTTTTCAATTTTTTGTAAATGGATTTCAATTCGGGTTTGCGAATTAGGTAACCTCGAACTCCAGTGCAAGAATGAAGGTTTATAAGTCAAAATAACTCCTTTTCTTTCATGACAACTTTGAATTATTTATAAAGAACTTCAACCATGGTGTCTTAAGAAACAAGACACTTTCAATGATACCTAAATGCTAACACCCAATGGCCAATGACCCAATATTCAAAGTAGTTCAGGAACTTCATATCACATCACTAAAGTAGTTCACTGACCTGTAGGTATATTAAGTCGTATTACCGAAATATGGATTAGATAAGAAGCAAAATTTGTACTGCTTTAGATAATAGATATCAAACCCACGAGCCTTATCTATGATTTATCAAAAAAAAAAAAAAACCCACGAGCCGAAACTCAAAGGTACAAAAAAATCCAGTTATCTAATTCTAAGTGCCATATTCATGCCTACATCACCCTAAATTTAGTAATTCACAACCAATTACAATAACATTCAATCAGTTCTAGCAAAACCAGAAATGTTGAAAACTGAGAAGATAGCTTCAAAATATACATAAACAATATAGAATCATGTCAATACATACCAAACCTGATGAAGAAACTAAACCAGCAAAAATGAATATGCAAATATTCATTTATGTGAACTCTTTACCTCAACTTCTAAAATGATTTCTCAAATTGACAATTAGATGTAAATTATACATCCAAATGGAACATCTGATATCCCAAAATTGAATCCTAGTTACTATTAACACTTTGACCCGTGAGCTTAAAGCTCATCTTACTGACGTGTGCACCTTCTAATTTGCACCTATTATTAGATATTATTGTGATGCAAACCCATTAATACACTGCCCCATAATTTAACAGCTTGAATTCATAGAAGACTGAAAACACAAAATCAAAATTAGAACTTTAAATAGCATCACTATATGCAAATCCCATTTCAATTCATTACACTAAATTGGCGAATAACTGTTCCAGCTACAGAAATTCTACAGAAATTCAGCATTAAATATCAAGAATTGCCAAAAGCTAAACATTAATTCTGCAGCAAAGGAAAAAAAAATCAAGATACAGAACAAAAACTATAACACGCACAAAAATTACCAATTACTAAACCACAAAAATTACCAATTACTAAACCACAAAAATTACAAAAAAAAAAAAAATCAGTTTATTCGCAAGTGAAGACCTGAGAAGGGAGGCGCCAAGCTTCGGGCTTAATGGTACACATAGGATCAAGGACCTCACTTCGGCACCATCGACATTTAGTAACTGAATTGCATTGAGATGGGTCGACGATTTCGCTACAATTTGGGATCTGATTTTTTTGGGTAATGTTTTTCTGCGCTTGATTTGCAGCTTGTAAACTCCTGTATGACCCAACCATGGATGAAGTTGAAGAGCCGGAGTTAATTAGAAGGAGGAAGATGAAGAGTAGAGTGATGAGAGTTGAAGCTTGACATGTACTAGCAGCCATGGAAGTAGACAAAAGTTTATGGCTGTAGGGGATTTTTGTATGCTTTGTGGAAAACTTTTTGGATTCAAGTTGATGAAATATGTTCTTATAATAAAGGTGATCCTTTCTGGTTGACTTGATCCAAAAATTCAATAAGGGCCCGAAAATGGAAACATAAACTTAACTCAGATTTCAATGTCATCTGAATCGACTTAAACTTGTCGAAATCAATTAGACTTGGAATCGATCCGATCTAAAATTGACCACACATGATACCAGTTTTCCACTCGTGTATTATAAACCTAAACTTCATTTGATATATCCCAAGTACTTACAATCCAACCTGCAACCATAGTGAAGGAATATGTCCTTAGACATCTCGACAATTACTAAATATAAATAGGAATAATATTATGAAGATAATAAATTTAATTATTTTAGTAATCGTATTTTCTTGCTAGAGAATAAATATGATTAATAGGACAATATTGATTGGGCCTATAACTAAAATAGATTAATCCTATGATGTCACACATTGTAGCACAAGTTGGACAAAGCAATCCAAATCCATTTAGGAGTACGGTTGGGCCGATCCTAAGGGTAATAGGAGGAGAATTAGTTCTCCTAACTAGTCTATGACTCTTCCATTATATATATGATATAATATTAGGATTTAGGCATTAATTCATTAAGCAGTTTCTTTTCACAAGAGATAGAAAGTAAAACCCTAATCTATTCCCTCTAAATCGGCGCCTATACCATCAAAAGTAAGAGAATTTATTCTCTTCCGTTCTAGCAAACGTTGGTGTTCAACTGGTGCTCGTGGACTGATTAGAGGAGCAACACTTGAGGCTATCGGATCTTCAAAACTTGCATACAACAGGGAAATCACGCTACAAAGGTTTGATATTTAATCCCTATTGAATGATTCATGTGTTTGATTATGTTTGAAGTGAACAGAAATCACAATTTATTTAAAGTCCCTAGTCTAAATCACTAAATTGGATATAAGTGATTTATTTAAAAGACTAGTATATAATTATTTGATAGTGCAGTTCCATGGGCTATGGAGACATAGAGATGTCTAATTGATTATATGGATGTATAGTTGATACATTGAGACTTGACCTAATTAGATTCTAAAAGTAGAATCAAACTACTATATTTAGTGGATTCCTTTGACATGAGTATGTCTTAATAACCACAATATAATTACTTTAACTTTGACACTGTTAAACGCCGCGCCGTAAAAGGAGGTTATAAAGGCAGTGATCAGGTGGGCTAAGAATTGAGTGGGAGTTATGGTCATACAAGAGTGGATAAATCCTCCTATCAAATAGGAATGGTGTTTGGGCCTCTTGATGAGCGAGAACTGGAAAATTGCATGGCCATGCAGAATAGGATTAAAGAGATAATCCTTAATTGAGCAGTTCGAACTCAGCGATCAAGGAATAAAATTTCAGAATAACATAGCATTATCGAATTTGGCATTACGAGACTTAAGGAATTTTACATTGCGCGCTTGTGTTCGGACAAGTGGGAGATCGAAGGAATATGTCCTTAGACATGCCGACAATTACTAAATATAAATAGGAATAATATTATGAAGATAATAAAGTTAATTATTTTAGTAATCGTATTTTCTTGCTAAAGAATAAATATGATTAATAGGACAATATTGATTAGGCCTATAACTAAAATAGATTAATCCTATGAGGTCACACATTGTAGCACAAGTTGGACAAAGCAATCCAAATCCATTTAGGATTAGGGTTGGGCCGGTTCTAAGGGAAATAGGAGGAGAATTAGTTCTCTAACTAGTCTATGACTCATCTATTATAGATATGATATGATATTAGGGTTTAGATATTAATTCATTAAGCAGTTTCTTTTCACAAGAGAGAGAAAGTAAAACCCTAATCTATTCCCTCTAAACCGATGCATATACCATCAAAAGCAAGAGAATTTATTCTCTTCCGTTCTAGCAAACGTTGGTGTTCAACTGGTGCTCGTGGACTGATTAGAGGAGCAACACTTGGGGCTCTCGGATCTTCAAAGCTTGCATACAACAGGGAAACCACGCTACAAAGGTTTGATATTTAATCCTTATTGAATGATTCATGTGTTTGATTATGTTTGCGATCCTATGATAGATGTTAGGAAATTGTTTCCTGAAATTCCGCTATTTGCATCTATATATTCCTACACATAGATCCCTGAATTAGCCTGAACTTGATTCGATGACACTGATTGCAACGTCTAGTTATTTCCTCAAGTCCTTTTTGCGCATAATGGATATTCGCCACAATTAGATCAGTCAAAACCAACCCGAGTTACATGACTCACCATAATGATACAAACAATGATTTGATTGCGCACAAGAGCGACAATTAAAGCTAACTCATGATTCAGTTTGACGTAAACATAACTTATCCCAAAACATCTAGACTAGGCTACAGGATAATCAAGAATTCTGAAAGCTGAGGAGCTAAACAAATTTACTACAAGACTTTACTTGACTTGAGATATTGAACATGTGACCTAGATTTGAAATGCGAGACAATGAGCACGAGATTTTGACTCATAATAAAAAAATGTTGTACTTAATGTAACATTAGGTTTCTGCAAGGATAAAAGGAAATGAGATTAATTTTAAAAATGTTACAAGTAGATTGCACATATTTCAACTCAAAATTCGAGTACACTTGGCTTGGTTATGCAAATTCATCGTTGCACCCAAGACCGTGTAGATCATGGTGCTCTCTAGGTCAAATTGCAGTGTTTATTTTAAAAAACAAGAAAAGAAAAGTTGTAGGTGAAAATTCCCTCAAACCTTGCCAAATTAAATATCTCGATACACATTGAATAAAATTTCATTTTCAAACAAAATACTGTTACCATAGTTTTGTTTGATATATCATTAGAGAGAGAAGAATATATATTTACTATATACTCTTTTAATTTAAAAGCTATGTTACAAAAACTCAATCTATTTACCAGCAAAATAATTACATTTCAAAATTGACATGTTCGTTCAATCTAAAATATATATGATCTTTTAATTTACTACATACGAAAATAACTATAAGCGACCAATTTCAAAGAGAGCATGTCTAACAAGAACATCACTCATACTATTTAGCTGAGTTTTGTTTTAAGAAAAAATTGAATTTAAATATGCTCTTTTAATTTAAATTGTATATTCTTTTAATTTATTGTATATTCTTTTCATTATGAACTATTTTCTTTTTATTATGAACTATTTTATTTTACCTAAAATATCGTTAAAAAAAGTTCATGCTCTTTTAAATAAATGATAAATATGTTCTTTATGGGTACATAAAGAGCATTGTGCACCTGGGTGCATAAACCAAATTTTTCATGATTGTTGAAAAAACATTAGTCGTAATAGGGACCAAAGGATGCAGAGCCTCGATTTTAGAGAACCTAAAATGAATTAGGAAATGTTGATGATGCAGTATAGGATACAATTTATCTTGGTTAAGGGAATGTTGTTAAAGTATAGAATATAGAAAAACTCATCAATCTTCTCATTAAACTTTAGAGGAATATATATACAACCTAATATCAGGAAACCTTACTGAACTAGAATTCTTAACAACTTTGCAGATAGGAATACATACTGAACTAACTAAACTAGACTCCTTATTTACTTATATTCCAATACTCCCCCTCAAGTTGGAGCATGAATATCACAAATGCCTAACTTGCGAAGTAGAAAACCAAACTGACGTCTGCCCAAGGCTTTTGTCAAAATATCTGCTAACTGATGACCCGTAGGAATATAAGAAGTAGACAAATTACCAGAAGTTAATTCATCACGAACAAAATGACAATCTACCTCAATATGCTTCGTACGATCATGAAAAACTGGATTCTTTGAAATATGAATATCAGATTGACTATCTGAATACAAACGCATAGGCTTAGGATGCAAAGCACCAAGAGAAGACAACAAATACTTCAACCACTTCAACTCACAAGTAGTAACAGCCACAGCCCTATACTCAGCCTCTGCAGATGAACGAGCCACAGTAGGTTGTTTCTTAGTCTTCCAGGAGACAAGAGAACGACCCAAGAACACCAAATAACCAGTAACAGAGCGTCGAGTCAAAGGACAAGCAGCCCAATCACTATCACAAAAACCAGTAAGTTGCATATTACCTAAAGGACGCAACACAATACCCTGACCAGGACTTCCTTTTAGATAACGCAAAACACGAAGAGCAGCATCCCAATGACAAACCTGTGGTGCAACAAGAAATTGAGATAGAGTATGCACAGCATAACTTAACTCAGGACGAGTAACAGACAGATAGACCAGACGTCCAACTAGGCGCCTATATCTATCAGGATGCGCATATGGCGAACCTTCAGCGGAAGCGAGACGATGATTCTGCTCCATAGGTGTGTCAATGGGTTTACAACCTAACATGCCTGCTTCTGTTAACACATCCAACGCATATTTGCGTTGTGACAAAAAAATACCATCCTTGCTCCTAGCAACCTCAATGCCTAAGAAATATTTCAGAACACCCAAATCCTTCATATGAAAACATGAACTCAAATATTTCTTAAAGCGAACAATAACATCATGAGATGAGCCTGCAATAATCAAATCATCAACATAAACAAGAACATGAAGAGCAACATGTCCCTGAATATAACTGAACAAAGAATAATCTGCAGCAGACTGTTTAAAACCATAGGACTTCAATGCCTGAGACAACTTTGCAAACCACTGTCGAGGTGCCTGTTTCAATCCATACAATGATTTTCTTAACTTGCAAACCTTCCCTGGAGGAGCACCACGATACACAGGAGGAAGTTTCATATAAACTTCTTCATGCAAATCACCATGTAAGAAAGCATTATGAACATCCATCTGATGCAATTCCCAATTAAGAGATACAGCGACAGCTAAAAATAAACGTACAGTGCCCATTTTAGCAACAGGAGCAAACGTTTCATTATAATCAACACCTTCGATCTGACGATTACCATGAACAACTAGTCTACCTTTCAACCGTTCAACCTCGCCAGTTGAAGTGTATTTAATACGATACACCCAACCACTACTAATAGCTTTCTTACCTGAAGGTAGATCCTCCAAACTCCAGGTACCATTGCGCTCAAGAGCCGCAAGCTCCTCCTCCATAGCCTTGCGCCAACCAGGATGTTTCACAGCCTCCTGAAAACTTTGAGGCTCCTGTCCTTTAGTAACAGCTGCCAGAAAACCTCTATGTTTTACAGAAAAATTATTATAATCAACATAACAAGCTATATCAAAGGGCGTACCTGAAGAACGAGATGGAGAAGGAGACGCAGTAGAGGGTTTGGAGTCAATATTTTCACACACCACAGTATGAGTCACAAAATCACGGAGCTTGCAAGATTGAACTTTAGTACGATGCCCACGCCCTAACATTTCATCAGACGACGACGAACTCCCCCTCAAATTAAGAGGTGTGGAGGTGTCACACATAACCTCACCAATACGCACATGAGTCGGAGAAGCATCACCAACTATGCTTCTAGTGGAGCGTGGAGGCGTAGTGACCACACCATCCGTATGCACGCCAGCACCATCAGGCGCACGCACGGCTCCATCAACAACACTAGGCGCACCAACATCAGTGCCATAACCACTATCATCAAACAAATCATCCGCCCAAAAGGATGGTTGGGAAAAATATAAATCCCACTGCTTTTGCGCCACATCAGAAAGAACAGTAGGATAGGGGAATTGATCCTCAAAAAATGTAACATCCCTACTCACAAAAAATTCACACGTCTCAAGGTCATAAAGCCGCCACCCTTTCTTACCAAATGGATACCCAAGAAATAAGCAACGACGAGATCTAGAATCGAACTTATCCTTTATACGAGAACGATTAACAGCATAGCATAGACAACCAAACACACGAATCGAATCATAAGAAGGTGAAACACCAAACAAACATTCATAAGGTGTTTTACCCTTCAAAACAGGAGTAGGGGTAATATTTATAAGATGAACAGCTGTAAGGACACACTCCCCCCAAAAAGATTTAGGTAACTTAGCCTGAAACCTAAGTGCCCGAGCTACATTAAGAATATGACGATGTTTACGCTCCACCCTACCATTCTGTTGGGAAGTATCAACAAAAGATGTCTGATGAATAATACCTTTCTGGCGAAAGAAAGATGCAAGACTTAAAAACTCCTGTCCATTATCACTCCGAAGCACCTTACTTTTCTTATTAAACTGGGTTTTAACCATAACATAAAATTCTTGTAACAACTGTTTTGCCTCATATTTGCCAATTATCAAATAAACCCAGGTAGCACGAGAATAATCATCAACAATAGTAAGAAAATAACGAGCATTACTAGTAGACACAATACGATTAGGGCCCCAAATATCACAATGAACTAAATCAAAAATCTCTGTAGCTTTATTATTACTTAAAGGAAAACTGTTTTCGGGTTGTTTACCCTTAAAACAAATGTGGCAATCAAGAGAACAACCCTTATTAGAATGTTTACTACTAGCTACACCAGGAAAAGTGGAAATAACTTGCATAGAGGGGTGACCTAAACGACGATGCCATAGCATACCCAAATCCGGAGCCTGAACAGTATTGGCTTGCAAACAACGAGCACGAACAGGTGTGAAAATATAGACTCCATTAAACCGCGTCCCCGCTCCAATCAGGCTCTTCAAAATGCGGTCCTGTATGACACAAAACTTGTCAGTGAAAATAATAAATAATTTATGATGCTCTAAAAGCCGAGAAAGACAATAAACTGCAAAGTAAGAGCGGGGAACATAGAGAACATGATCCAACACAAAACCATCCGACAATACAACTTTTCCTTCCTTAGTTGCAGTAGTTTGTTTACCATTAGGCAAACCAATAGGAGAGGAAATAGATACCAAATCAGAGAACAGCTCCAAATTACCAGACATATGATTAGATGCACCACTATCAATGATCCAATCACTAGAACAAAGCATACCCGAAGAACGGTCTGAAGTCGCAGATACCTTTGAAGACTTTAAAGTAGCAAGCAATTGGATCCATTGATCATCAGTCAACGTCGGGACATTTGCCCGATCACTGTCATTTACCGCACCGGTACCATCACCCATGGTGCCCTAGATACAGCAACCACAACAGAGAACTACGCCTCTTTAACCAAAAAAATACAGCAGCCACAACAGAGAACGTGACAGTACAAGAGGGACCACGTACGCTCGCCTATGAAATCACGCACAAAGGAAATTAGCATCAACAATTGTAAACCAACTGTCAACAATTTGGTCTCCACTCTCCACACTCGCACAAAGCAAAGTAAACCAATCCAACGAAGCCACCACACACAAAGCAGACAACCGAGACAAGAAGTGAGCACCAAGTATGGCTCGCACAAAGCAGACCCGAATACAAAGCGCAAAGCAGACCCGCGACAAACAACAGTATATAACAGCAGTGATTAACAGCAGCAGAGAAGGGGACCACACCCGCAAGAGCAAACCCAGCGAAGAAAACAAGAAACACTCGTTGACTCGCACAAGCTTTAAAGAAATATTATTAGGTTAATGGACTTTGAAGATTAATAAAATATAGTAGCAAACTAGCAATTGAAGACCAACAAGAGAATGAATTATCCTGGTTAATAGTGAGGGAATAACAAATCCCAATTATGCAGCAGCATACAATAGTCCACTCACGAAGAAACGCACTCGCACTCGCACGAAGAAGAAACAAAATAAAATAATTTAAGAGAGAAACACACAACACTCACACATCAGTGAGAGTCGATCAAACCAACAAAAAATTCGGATGAAGGAAAAAAATCAGGACTTGGAAAAAAATTTGCTCTAAATTAGAGTGGCTCTTGATACCATGTTAAAGTATAGAATATAGAAAAACTCATCAATCTTCTCATTAAACTTTAGAGGAATATATATACAACCTAATATCAGGAAACCTTACTGAACTAGAATTCTTAACAACTTTGCAGATAGGAATACATACTGAACTAACTAAACTAGACTCCTTATTTACCTATATTCCAATAAATGTCAATTTTCACTTTATTTCAGGTAAAGTTCTTGATATGTTAGGGTATAATTTTGAGATTAGTAAGATAGAGGGGTAAAGTTTAATTGAAGACATACCTAGAGGCTAGAAGAGTCAATGTTGTGGTCCAAAACAGTAAGCAGACGCTATGATTATAATTTTCAAAAGTCAAATTATCAGAAAATTTAAATAAGATCTTAATTGTTTTTATTAAAACAATTGGTCCTAAAGATGAGGTTTTCTATGTATTATTGGGAAATCAGACTATATGTATTTCTGAATGTCACATTGAAATTGGGCCCAAATTTTCCATTACTCTTGTGAGTTTTCAACCTAGCGGATTTTGAATCATTTTAGGCAGGCAGGTTGCAGCTTATAAACTCAGTGCTTCTTAGTTTTTATGTGTATCGGGCTCAAATATATGTGTTGCCTAAAATAGTGCGTGTTGAATGAGATTGAGAAGGTATGTAGGGCCTTTCTTTAGAGTACTGGCTGTTATTATAGCAGCAAAGTTGAAAATGTTGCCTGCTCAGCAATTTGTCTTACTAAGTTTGCAGGGGTCTAGGTGTAAGGCATATCCTGGTATGGAATAGAGTAGCTGTGGCCAAATATGTTTGGGCCATTTCTACAAAACAGGATAACCGTTGGATAAAATGGGTTAATGTCGTGTACATAAATGACATGATTGGAGACATTACAACGCACCACAGAGGAGCAGCTGGTATTTGAGACAGATATGAGCTGCCAAGGAAGAGCTCAAGGCAACTTTTACTCGGCAATATATTATATGTCCGGGTATATATGAGCAGAAGTTGGTAGGAGAGGCAGAGAAAGTCTACTGGATAAGTATATTTGGAATATGCTGGCTATTCCAAAACATAGGCTCATTTGTTTTCTAGTGATGCATGAAAGGCTTAGAACTGCCGTCAGATTACAGAGGATTGGTATGGTTGATGATGCAAGGTGTTAGTTATGTCTGAAGAGAACTGAAAACCATGGATCTGTTTTTTCAGTGTGACAATACTAGAAAATGCATGCAGTTGGTAAAGGCATGGCTGGGAATCCAGAGCTCTCATAATAAATTTCAGAGGATGATTGTGTCTTTACATAGAAGCAGGAGATCTCATTTCCCAGAAGAAGGTCGTTGCAGCAGCTTTCTATGTGGGGGGCTAGGAATGAAGCACTATGGACCGGGTGGTGTGGATGCTTGAGAAAGTTGTATAGTGCTTGAAAAACAAATTATAATGCGTATATATACAAATTTTACCACACGAGATTATAGTAAAATATAGAGATTGGTTAGAAAATAGTGAATGTCAGATGATGTATATAATTCTTCTTTGCTTGCATGCCCTTATTTTGAGTAGTCCAACTTGGTTTGCTCTTACTTGGGTTTGGCTAGGTTGTAATTTGTAATCTGATAGTGAATACTTCCTCCCTTTTATTTTAATTGCAACATTACTCATTGGCACATTATTCAAGAAAGCTGAGTCATGTGAAAAGGAGAGAGATAGAGATACACAAAAAGTGGAATCCCTGTGATAGGAGAGAGATAGAGAGAAGATAATACAAAATAAAGAAATGTTGCAATTAATGTGAAATTTTCAAATAAGGTAAATGTGGAAATTAAAAAAGAACAGAGCAAGTATATACTTACTTACTTAGCAAAAAAGAAAAAAAGATTAATTGAAAGGAATTATCCCACCTTTACGCGGTCTTCTGAAAACAGGCCCACCTCTTAATAATCCCAAAATAATTCCGTCTTGGCACCTAATCTTCTTTAAATAGGTCTTTTTACTTGGAAAATGTTGAACATTATATATTCACTTAAATCTTTTTTTATTTTTTTGCAAGAATTGCTACTCTACCTCCTCAACAACCTCTTTCACCCTCCTCCACTAGACTCCTCCGCCAACGCTACCACCCAACCTCTTTACCGGAACCACCCACCATAGCCTTGAAGTCCCACTAAAACCAACATAAACCACCCACCCACCAACAACACCGACCAAATCAAGTAGCTTAGCACCAGCGACTCGACACAACACCGGAACACCAACCTAACAGAAACTCGAATAGGGGAGAGAGAAAGAAACACAACATAGGCGAATTTCGAGGTTGTCGACCACGATAACACTGGGTGCGGCGCAACACCAACAGAGACGCACTGCAACAACAACAAAGAGGAAAGAAGAAACAAAGCAGCAGCAACACCAGTTGACCAGCGGCAGTGGCTTGCGGCGGCTAAGCAGACCCAGCTGCGTTGGAATAATGGCGAGTCGAGGTGAGAGAGAAAAGTCGTCTGAACGAAAAAGAGGATTTTGGGATTTGTCTTCTTCAATTTTGAATGATGAATCCGAAAATCAGCAAGGGAATTTGTGGAACCTATATGATAAACCCAATTGAAGCAATGTTTAGGCATTTGCATATGAAGTCACTATTCTTGCCACACCTACTTATTCATTTTGAACGACAAATACATTCACAACTATGTTCTAGACAACAGACAATTCCAAGCATATCTGCGCATTTGAACTTTGTTAAAGTTCAATCAATTTGTTCTACCTTTCTCATTAATCTGAAAACATATTTATACATCCTAAATAGAGAGTCCTTCACCAAATCTAATTACACTAGAGGAAAAAAGCCCAAGGGCTGCGGTCAAAAGGGGCCCAAGGGCTGTGTTTTTTGACCGCAGCCATTGGACTAGCAGCCCTTGGCATTTAGGAAGGGCTAGAGCGTTAAGGGTTGCGGTCGAGGCAATAACCGCAGCCCTTAACAGCAGCAAGGGCTGCGGTTATTGCCCCAACCGCAGCCCTTGTGACCCAAAAAAAATTTAAAAAAAATAAATTTTTTTTTTGCATTTTTTTGTCCTAAATGTTCCCAAACAGTTATATATATATAAAAGTATCATTTTTCATTACAAATTATGTTTTTTACACAAATATAGAGAAAATAATAACTTAATTACATTAGTTCGAGGCTACCCTCGAATATTCGAATTGCAATATATGAGTAGGATCACAACCATCAAAAAATAAACAACCAAAGAACACGTCTGATAGCTTCAACTTCCACTTTGAATTCCTTCTCAGCTTGACCCTTGTAAAATGACCATTTTAGAACAAATGCAATCAACAGTCCATAAAATGGGAATATTACAATCTCCACAATATATGTTTAATAACATAATGATAAGAGAATCTACCCTAAATTAAGTATTAACCATAATCAATACTAGTGGGGGTGTGCAGGGGGTGTAGGGGGGCAATGCAAGAGTGGGGGGGGGACTAGCGGGGGCTAAGGGGAGTGCGGCGGGGGGCTAGGGGGCGGCGGGGTCTAGGGGGCGTAGTTTGGGGGGGGGGGCTAGGGTGTGTAGGTTAACATAGAGCAAAGATATACCACATACCTTCCCCCAATACTTGCTTATTAATGTTTCAGTTTGATCCCATGTGTCTAGCTTCCATATATACATCCTTCTCTGTCAATGGCTTTCTCGAACCCAGCTCCATGAGAGGATTCATCCATGAGAAAACAATACCTATCATAACAAAAAAAATGGTGTAAGAAGGAAATAGAGAACGGAACATTTGAGACATCAAGAATTTAAGTTCTCTTGATGTGTATCACACAAAGAATAATACAAGCAAGCCACAAAAGCACTCCCTAGTACCTAGTCCCTTCGCATTATGAAGATTTATGAATTAGTGGTCTTAAGAATATAGTTAAAGTTCAAAGTATAAATTAAGATTCCACTGACATCATACATATCAAGATATAGTATATGAGAAGAAAAACATGTATTAACATCCCCTTATTACACCGAAGTGAGTGTAACATTCAAGGATCGAAGAAGCAGCTAATTTATAAAATTAATCAATGATACAGATCTAGCTACAATAGTTTTAAAACTGAGTGCTCAATCAAAAGTCCAACTGGATATTTCTAAGACAAAAGAAAGAGGGAAAAAAAACATACTGGAGAGTAGGTTAACATGCCATTCTGGACAGATTTGCTCTCCGCCAGGAAGTTCCTCATACTCACTGTCTTTCAATTGGTTCATCTCTTACAAAATTAGCACTTCCCATCCCACAATTCACCAAAAGCTAACATGAATCTGAACTATTGACCAAATGCAACTAAATAAATGAGTTATAAGTTGTATAAATATAACCAACATGAACTATTATAAAGATTAGACTATTAGAAGATGATGCAAATCATGAATGCACAAACAGTGGCGTTTAAAGAATGATGCATCTTCATTATGTGGTGTCGCTAAATGTGATGCTGATTTGAATGTCTGTTGTCCATCAGCATTCGAAGCGAAGAAGGGGAATAAAGTGGTTGGGTGTAAAAGTGCTTGCTTGGTGATGCAATCTGCAAAGTACTGTTGTACTGGGAAGTTCTCAGATCCTAAAACTTGCAAGCCAACCGTGTTTGCTAATCTGTTTAAGGCCATTTGTCCAAAGACTTACACTTATGCCTGTGATAATTCTTCTAGTCTTAACAGATGTAGAGCTCCTAGATATGTTGTAACGTTCTGTCCTCCTAATTAGTTCATTAATTCTACAAATGTTTGTAATTGAGAGGATAAAATGTCTCTAAAAAAAGGTCTCGAACATTTTGCATAATTCTGCTATTGCTGCATAAGAATGTTTAAGTGGTAGTAAGTTCGTATATCAATTATACCTTTTGAATGACCATGATTTCACTTTCAACCTAAGCCAAATGGATGAGAACAGATGATATGATTAGAAAAAGACAGCTACGTGAGAAGCCTTACCTCTGAAATTAGCACTATCTATCCATTCAATAATTCATCATCAAATTAAATTGAAATTAAGCTAAAGATTAGAAAACTAGACCTGAAAACACGACTACCCACATTGGCAAACGAAGGAGTAAATTATCATCTAACAATTTTTTTCTTAGCACAGAACATAATGAAACACTTTATGTAGTACTGAAGCAAGAACATATCTATTTAAAATTCTAACAAGAACAAAAAGAAATTACCAGTAATGATAAATAGCCTTTTGAACTGAAAAACTTTGGATGATCCTGCCATCTTTGATTGCCAAATTCACTGCATTCACCCCCAATATCATATACATTTGTCAGACTTTGCTTAAATCAAAGAATGAACTATTACTGTGATTCTGATAACTGTATTTCAACAACTCAACTGAACTCGAGTCCGAAAATATGGTATAATTCTATTATATATTTCCAAGAATGGCAAGACTTTAGGTTTTTCTCTGAATTAACTTGTGATTTTAGAAATGCAGAAGATTGGTAAAAGATGCAAATAAATGTCTTCTTGTATTATCAGTGATTTCTTATTAGTTTTAGTTTTCTACCCACATGATAAAACTTTTAGTACTTAAATAAGGTTATTAACTTATTATTACCAGAACATGCATTACAAATCTCCAAACATCCCAAAATAGACAGAAGAATTTCTACCCACTAAAATGAAAAATTGAAGACTTGGAGATAACACCAAAATACAGAATATGACATAGATTATTCATAAATTTAATAACTCAAAAGTTGAAGAAAATCACATCTCATAACATAATGGAAAAATGAACAAGAACTATATCGTTGCGCGAATAAGAAACTAATCCCTAACTATTACAACATTCACACACTAATCAACCATTAAGAGCATAAAAAAAAACTAAATTCTACAAGAAAAAAACCCATAAAAACAGAGAAAATGAAATAATCCAAGAAAGAACCCGAAATCGAACCTGGGGAAGAGAACCACCAAAGAAGGAAGAAACAGAGGAGAACAAGGAGAGGAAAAGCATGAAGAACAAGAGACCAACTGTGACGAGAACTCGAAGAGCCGATGAAACGACGAACTCAAAAGCCAATTGAACGGTTGATGATGTTGTTATTGTTTAAGAGAGCAGGAGAGGGAAAATTGGAGATGGTTGAACATGAAGAAGATGAAGGAGCCGAATGGGGTAGAAGATGAGAAGCCGAATGGAAATCGTAGCACCGACGCCGCAGAGTCCGAGTTTGGCCGGCGTCGGTGCCGGCATGTCGGAGTTGTTGTTGAAGTTGCAGGAACGCGCATGGGTTTTGGAGTCGCCGGTTGAGCGTCGCCGGAGTTGATGAGAGAAATTCGGCGGCTGTGAGAGAGAGGGAGAGGTTAGAGAGAGAAAGGGGGAGGTGAGACGATTTAGAAATTTAGGTTAGTGCTGTGGCTTTGTGCGTGGGAATAGATTGGAGGGGGAGTTTATTTCATATTTGGGCCCCTCAAGGGCTGCGGTTTACCCGAAACCGCAGCCCTTTATCTTAAAGGGCTGCGGTTAGCCCAAAAACCGCAGCCCTTTATCTTAAAGGGCTGCGGTTTTAAGGTTAACCGCATCCCTTCACATTAAGGACTGCGGTTTTCAATAAACCGCAGCCCTTGTCTTTTTTTCCACTAGTGTTAGGAAACAAATCCTATTCCATAATAGACTCAAATACATAATAGAGTCCTATTTCCTCACACCCCCCTCAAGTTGGAGCATGCAAATTCTTTATGCCCAACTTGGATAACAAAAATTCAAACCGAGTCAGATAGTAAAAATGTTTGCCAACTGGAATTTGGTAGGAACATAAGAAGGAGTAACAACCCCTTTTGTCACCGCATCCCGAACAAAATGACAATTAGATTCGATATGTTTTGTGCGCTCATGAAATACAAGATTCCTGGCAATATATAATGCAGTTTGACTGTCACAAAATAACCTCATCCCTGCATGATGATGAACTCCAAGATCACCCAAAACTTATTTTAACCATTTTAATTCACAAACAATAGCAGCCATAGAACGATATTCTGCCTCTGCAGACGAACGAGACATAGTAGGCTGCTTTTTAGTTTTCCAGGAAACAGGAGAATAACCCAACAAAACAAACCATCCACTCAAGGATCGTCTAGTAAGAGAGCAACTAGCCCAATCTGAATCACACCACCCTTCAAGGCAGAGATCACTATCAGAACGAAATAAAATTCCCTGTCCTGGATTTTTCTTCAAATACCTCACCATGCGCAGGGCAGCCTCCCAATGAACAACACGCGTGCCTGCATAAACTGTGACAATATATGAACAGAATAGGCCAAATCAGGACGAGTAACAGCAAGATAAATCAACCGCCCCATCAAACGACGATATTGTTCGGTGTTGTCCAGGAGAGGACCATCAGCCAAGGCGAGTTGATGATGCTGCTCCATAGGAAAATCAGCAGGTTTAGCCCCCAATAAGCCACACTATGAAATAATTTCCATAGCATACTTTCTTTGACTCATTAAAAATTCCTTGTGGACCTCTGGCAACCTCCAGGCCTAAAAAATATTTCAAAACACCCAAATCTTTCATTTTGAAACACTTGCCCAGATAAGTCTTGAAGTTCAGTAAAGCTCTCTGATCATTCCCTGCAATAATCATACCATCCACATATATAAGCACATTCAGCTGAATGCGCTTCCTGGTCAAAGTAAACAACGAATAATCAGAATAAGATTGCTTAAACCCATAAGTTTTCAAAGCAGCAACTAATTTTGCAAACCAACATCTAGGCGCCTGCTTCAACCCATACAAAGACTTTTTCATCCTGCATACCATATTAGTATTATTTTTAGTAAAACCTGGAGGAATTTTCATGTAGACTTCTTCCTCCATATCACCATGCAGAAAAGCATTATGCACATCCATCTGATGAATCTCCCATTTTTTCATCGCAGCAACAGCCAGGAAAGTACGAACTGTCGTCATTTTTGCCACAGGAGCAAATGTTTCATTATAATCTATGCCTTCAACTTGATGATGGCCAAATATAACCAATCTGGCCTTTAATCTCTGCAGCTTTCCCTGCTCATCATATTTCTCCGTGTACACCCACTTACTTCCCAAGGCCTTCTTCCCGGAAGGAAGAGGTTGTAATTCCCATGTGCCTTGATCCTCCAAAGCTTTAATTTCTGCAGCCATGGCCTCACGCCATCAATCATGTTGCATAGCCTCCTTAAATGATTTAGGAGGGTTCCCTGCATTAATAACTGCTAGATATCTGCGATGTTTGTCAGAAAATTTATCACAACTAACATAATGTGTAATAGGATAGGGAGTACCCAAGGACTTTGATAAAGTAGTAGATTGAGTAGATAGACTTTTCTTTTTCACAACTGTATGAGTCACATAATCCCGCAATTTCTTCGAGGGAACTTTGGCACGTTTCCCCCTTCCCAAAGCACCACTACCATCATCCACACTCCCTGTCCCCTCCCCCACAACAGGGGCTCCTGCTGCCACAGTCTCAAGTGGCTCGGCAACACGCCGTGTATCCACACGAGGCGCGGCAGGCACGTCCACATCCGAAGGGGCAGCATCCGACGCGGGTCCAGTCCTCGACGAGGCCTTCCGGAGCCTCAGTCCCACTATCCGGAGGCACAACCACAAGCTCCACACCCCCCTGCACACCATGTTCCCCTTAAACCCCCACGGGAACGGCAGAGCAAGGCGGCACAATATCATCATCAAAAAATTCCACATCACCAATCAAAGGCACATTATTCATAGGAGAAGAACGAGCAAAAGGAATGCTATTCTCAACAAACTTCACATCACGCGAAACAAAATATTTGTGGGTATCTAAATCAAACAATTTCCATCCTTTTTGAGTAAAAGAGTAACCCCACAAACACACACTTTCGACTCCTACTTGCAAATTTATCCCCATTATGATTCAAATTAGTAGCATAACACAAGCACCCAAAGACTCAGATATCCGACATACTATGAGGTTTTCCATACAAACACTCATATGGAGTTTTATAATCAAGGAGCACAGATGGACTACGATTAATTAAGTGACAAGCCGCATGAACACAATCCCCCCAAAATATTAATGGTAAGTGAGATTGAAATCTCAAAGCTCTAGCCACATTCAAAATATGTCGAAGTTTCCGTTCTACCCGTCCATTTTGTTGAGGAGTCTTAGTACATGATGTTTCAAAAATAATGCCTTATATATTTTGCAAAGTATGATTTCAGACAGTTAAACTAAGTTCCATTGTCACTTCTAACACGTTTAATCATCTGATTAAATCGTCGTTCAATCAAGGCAATAAAATTCAAAAACGTAATCTCAACCTCCATTTTATTATATAATAAATAAATCCATACAGTACGGGAAAAATCATCTACTATGGTTAAAAAATATGAAGCACCACAAGCAGATTTGGTTCTATATGGGCCCCATAAATCACAATGAATTAACTTAAAAATGCGAGTAGCTCTACTATCACTCTTAGGATAACTAGTTCTAGGTTGATGGGCACGAAAACAAACTTCACACCCATCTTTATTGCAACTACTAATACTAGATGGACTCACACACGACAAATGACGCAGAACTTTCTCCGAAGGGTGACCCAAACGCTTGTGCCATAAATCAATTGATGCCATGCCATTAAGAGCCATGATCTTCGCCTTAGGAACCCTCGAGAAAAAGAAATTTCCATCCTCTCGTTCACCCGCTTCAATCAAGGTCCTCGTCCTGCGGTCCTGTAATACACACAATGTTTTAGTGAATTGGACAATACAATTCACATAATCTAATAACTGAGGAACAGAAATCAAGTTACAATCTAAATTCGGAACAAACAGTACATTCACAAGTTTCAATTTTCCAGGAAGAAACACATCACCCTTATATGTAGCATCAACTGTACTTCCATCCGGTAAACCTACTGGACACCCATTAATTTCCCGAACATTATGCAATAATGAAAACAAGCCTGTAACATGATGAGTCGCACCCGTATCTATAATCTAAGAAGACTTACCAGACAGACGATCTTTAGGCTTTGGCAAATTTAAAAGATCAAGCAAATTTTGCCATTGATCCGGGTGAGACTCGCGAGCCCAACACTCGCGACATCTGTCGGGCGAGCAGCAGAAGCCGACGGACCAGCACCAGCTGTGCTGGCCGTAGCCTTGTAGGCGCGCGTATGGGGCTCGACTGTCGAGCCTCGGCCACCACGCTAGGAGTGCCCCCCTAGATTTCCACATGGGCGATCCCCCCACCAGTCGGGGTAGCCCACCACCTGAAAACAACTACTAACTTCATGCCCAGATTGATTACAGTGAGTGCATATTACCTTAGACTTGTCAAAGTTTCGATCTTGAGTGCGAATCTCAGCCTTAAAGGCCAAGGCATCACCAGGGGTAGGCAACGCCGACGCAACAGGGCCATGCAAGAGCTCCTCCTGCGCCACATAATGGTAGACACGTGTCACGATCGACAGCGGGTCGTGAGCAAGCAACGTCGAGTGAAGAGGGGCATACACATCATCAAGACTAATAAAAAACCGATGTAAGCGGTCATATTCACGCATCTAATCAAGAAATCGGGTGACAGGGCACCCTGAGCCACCCGTAGGATAGGTTGGAGCAACCTCCTGCGACGCAACCTCGTCCCAAAGTTTAGATAGGCGTTCGTAATAAGAAGCCAAAGATTCGCCTATTGCTTGTTTGCACTCACCAATCTGGGATTTCAACTGACAAATTCGAGTGCCATTAGAGACACAAAATCGTTCCTTTAAGTGCTTCCACAATTCATGAGCATCCTCAAAGTATGAAACAGTAACCCGTAAAGCAGGAGAAATCGCATTAAGGAGCCAAGAAACAATCATGGAGTGAATATTACTCCAATCCGCAAGACGTTCCGCAGTCGTAGGCTTAGGAATTGTACCATCAAGAAAGCCAAGTTTACGTTTTGCGTTAAGGGACATGCGTAGCGCGCGTGCCCATTCATCAAAGTTATCATCTTTCAATTGAATAGGGGGTAATAAGATTTCCTAGATTATCATTCGATCGAAAGAAAAACACAAGATCCGATTTATCCGCTTCGGATCACCCGAACCACCGCTCTCCGTCATAACAACACGCCTGAAGCCGCGACAGTACGTTCGAAGGGGGGTATCGATTTTAATCGAACCTCGTGAGGAAGGCCGAAGGGTTTAGTCGAAGGTTTTAGGAAAAAATATATTTTAGGCTCTTGATGCCATGTTAAAGTTCAATCAATTTGTTCTACCTTTCTCATTAATCCGATAACATATTATACATCCTAAATAGAGAGTCCTTCACCAAATCTAATTAGGAAACAAATCCTATTCCACAATGGACTCAAATACATAGAGTCTTATTTCCTCACAAACTTACATATTTAAACCCCTGAAAAGACTATCAAAACAAACCTTGATTGATGCATGCCCACTTTTCCAATTTTTGTTTCTTACTTTGACTCCCTCACCGGCTCACCCTAATAGCTAAGTCAACATATGAAATAATGGGATGTGCTTGAGTCGATTTAACACACTACTTTTGGTAAGTTTTCCGTCAATTATCCAACGAAAATAAGGGTTAACTTGATCTACATTTGTTACTTAATTATGTATATCTGACTGAAGACAGTTCACTAGTAAGGTCTGCTGAGACAATCATGATCTGTGACAAGAGAAGGAAAAATCAACTTGGTGTGGGTATTGTATTGTTGGTGTTTCAGTGCTGGTGGTGATGGGTGGCAACTGTTGGTGATGATTATTGTTGGTGCTTAGGTGGGATGCAGTATGTGGTGGCGGTGTAGTACAATTGGTCATGGCTATTATTGGTGTTTGGGTGCGGTTGAATCAGTTTGGGGTGGCAGCTGGTTAGGTTGGTGGGTTGTTATATTTGATACAACCGCACGAGTTGTTGAGGGGACATATGGTGGTGGGCCGAGGATTATCGTGGTGGTAGTGATGACTCATGAGAAGTAGAGAATTTTTAGTCGGGGATACTAATAAAGAGGAGGAGAGAGGAGAGAGGAGAGAAGAGAGTGATTTAATAAGATAAAAATTTAAAAAAATCCTAGACCAATTAGAATTGGACACGTCTCAATTATAACCTATTATATAAGTTAGCATCAGGTTATGACCCGTTATAAGAAGATTGGGTGACAAGGTGGAATTTTTTTGAGATTATTAAAATGCTGGACCATTTTTAAAAAGACCATGCAAAGGTGGAATTATTTATGTCAATTAATCTAAGATAAAAAGGGTTAGGTTAATGTTTGAATGGTGTATAAGGTCATAGTCGATATTGGCTTTTATACTAATATAATACGAAACGTATGTGGTTGGACCAATGGATAGTTAGGATAGGGTAGACTAAATAAAGGGTGGAGAAAAGGTTTAGAAAAGGGTTCAAAACGTGTGTGCGTGCAACGTGTGCTTCCTATATCTTTGCGAATTTTTTATATATTTTTTAATTAATTTGAAGTGTATCTATGATGTTTTTAGCATTTTAATGAGGAGAATACCTTGATTTTGACTTATTTAAAGTCAAAAAGTTTTAATCAAAATATTGCCTATATTTTCATTTATTAAAGTGTGAAAAATGTAAATTAATTTATTAAATTTGATGACAAACATGTTTACTAATCTTGCAAGGATTTTCTTCTTTCCTAATCCGATTAGGAGAGCCAAAGTCCATAGATAGGTCTTGCTCATTAATTTTCATCACTTTTTATTAAAGCATAAAGCCTTAAATATTTTCTTTCGTTTCCTTGTGCCTCACCATCGAACATCATCTTTCTCTCTTCCCTTGATTTGCATGCACTAGCCATCGTACCCCCCCTTTGCCGTCTTTCGCTACTGTTGCACCATCGCCGTGCTGCTTATGGTACTGTCGCCGGTTTCCTTCTAGTTTTTCTTTTGTTTTCTTTTTCTTTCGATTTTCTTTTCTTTCGCTTTTTTTTTTGCCTTTCTTTTTGTTTTTGTTGTTCGTTTTCTTTATGTTAGTAGATTATTATTTTGGTTAGTTTATGATTAATTATTATAATTTTAAAATTGGTGTTTTACAATTAGTAATATAAATATCTTGATTTGATTATTAATTTGAAAGTGAAGTTTTATGCACGAAAGTTGGGATATTTTTTATTTGATGATTTTGAAGACAACAACTATTAGTGTCTATAGTAGTAGGCTTTGAAATTAGTTGTTTTGATATTTCATATTGAAGATATTTTATGTTTATTTATTACTCCTTCATGATTGTAGCCTCAAATTAAGTAAAACAAAGGAATTTTGTCGCTATGATTTTATATTTGATTTATTCCATAAAGGTAAAAGGAATTAATGAATTTCTAAGTTGGTATTCCTGATCATTTTTATTAAATAAAGATAAAGAAGTTTGGTTGGTGTGGTTTTGTTATCGTTGGTTTGATTAATGGTCTAATGTTGATTAAATGGATTAGTGTACGTCTAGAGTACTGAACAAGGTGGGGTGGAGTTCATGGTGGTAACCCATGATTTTTCAAAGATCCATATAATCAACGTGTATGTCTTTTTCTATTTGGTTGAGATCTCAAAATTGATTTTTATGGCTTAGTGTCTCGACTAATGTCATGTCCTTGTAGACATTTGAGGATGGATCAACTCGTTCATTGATGCTTACTCTAATTATATTAATTAAGTAGTAACTAATAATAAGTCAAGAGCATAGTACAATACTTAATGATCGTCAAATGAATATTAATTGCTTTTTTATATGATCCTAGTTTTTTTTGTAGTATCATGTTAGGTCGTTTATCATTTTCTTATCTTGTATGTATTCAGCATTATAGATTATGTGCTTTGTTTGTTGTTGAGTCCCCTAAGTTTTGAATGATGACAATCATATGCAGGAAACAGTTATTCTTACAGGTGTGTTATGAGCTGTGAGGAAACAGCGGAGAAACTAAATGTTCCTGAATGTATACTGAAATAGTTAAGGACTATTTTGCTTTACTATGTTGTTGCTTATGTGGCAAACAGGTCCATTCCAAGACTTGTAGCTAGGAGGCCCTCTCGAAGATGTTCGAGGAAAAGACAATGGTTGATTTGTTGATTCAAGGGAAGCTTCAAGAATTGAAGTACATCAAGATAGTTTAGGATCTTTTAGTGGTTCATATTAGGTCTTCATGTAATATTTGCGTATGAAATTTTTAGAGGAATTGCTTATGTTGTTCTTAATGTGAATCAGTAGGGTTTTAAATATGGAAAACCAGTTGGATGCATATTTAGAATACTAAACAGGGTAACAGGTCTGGGTACCAGTTACTTTGTCGGGTGATTGAGCTGACTGTTTTAGAAAAGATTATCGGAAAAATATTTTCAAAAATACTTTCCATTAAAAAGGATATTTTCAAAAATACTTTTCATTAAAAAGGATTGTCAGCCTTTAGAATCTTCATTCAGTATGTTATTACCTTAAAGCGCGTGAATATCTTGGATAATATCTTTCCTTCACGAAGAATATTAATTATTCAAGATATACCTTCTTTAACTTTAGATTATCCTATCTTTGGTATCTTGAGTTAAGGCACGCTAAATGGTTGGACCTTGGTCTATAAATACTGAGTAAGGATTCTACATCACCCTTGATGCTCTCCTGGCTTTTAATGAGTATTTTTTAAACTGATTGTATCGAATCTCTAGCAGAGGGGTTAGAGATTGGGTAGCGTTTGTGAGTTCATCCGCGAGCGCTTGTGAGTTCAAGAGCAAAATAGCACACTTGATTAAGTGTGGGGTGTGATATTTCCGTGGAGTAAGGGAAACAGGAAAGTACGACTTCTTGTTATTCTGAGTTGATTACAAAAAAACTAGTGTAGGAGGACGTAGACTTTGGTTTGTTAAACTCGTAAACTTGGTGTGTTCTTTATCGCTTTCGATTTCTATTGTTTCCGTTGTTAGGAATCAGCCCAACTGGTTCCTCCTTAAATCAAAAGAATTCGAATTTAGCACCAATTCTCTTAAGTACTCAATTAACCCCCTCTTTAGTGCATTATAAACCTTCATTTGTCAATCATGATTTATACCTTATTGATCTTGTGATATTCCATGTTTCTTTTGGTATTGTTTGGCAAATAGTCTCTCGTCGTCAATTGGTCATTTGCCATATGAGGTTGGAGATCATGATGCAATTTTAGAAAGTGTTAGAGTTATATAAACTCTTGTTAAACTATTTACTTTAGTTGTTTGGTTTTGTTGAATTGGTTTTTTATTTTGGTTTGAATTTTTGAATTGACTTTAATTTAACTTTGGTTTTAAATAATTTAAATGGTTGCATTTGTAAGGAGTTATTCTTATATATTTAACAATGGTTTGAACTACTTTAATATTTGTATTCTGCTGCAACATATCTGAATAAGCCTATAAGTTTTTATATGTGGCACTAATACTTTAAGAATTCTATATTGTTTTATAGAAAAAGTAATTTAAAGGAAGAGAATTATCGGGGTGTTGGAGAAAACCCCTATTTTTTCTTTCTCATTTTCCTCTCCATTTTTTCCACTCTAATTCTAATTTTGATATTTTAACTGTTTTTTTTTTAACTTTGTTATATTTAGTATTAACAAAGTGATAGGTAACCAGATATTAAACTAATTAAAGTATCACTCCTTGATTATTTGATAAAGTGTTTTGATTCCCTTAGATCACTCCTAGTCAAATTAACAAATTAATAATTTTAATTCACTCCTGAATTGAAATTAAAGGTTGATTATCACTTCTAATAACACTTGAATAATTCAGTAGAATATTTTTTCACAATGAACTTTCTAACCCTTGAATGAGGTTAGATACCTTTTATTTATACAAATAATAAAAGAAGTTCTATGGAGAATACAACTCCTATTAGACTTAAAAAAGCCTAACTTACACCATACACCATGTAAAACCCATACCTTAATGGTAATGGTAAAACCATAGCTTATTAATTATTGAAACATCAAAATCCATAGTAGGAGCAAAATGTTAATGCATAGCTATTCAGCAAGCCAAGTAATACATCATAAAAGTTCTTGCCTTGATACAAATAAATAAAAGCTAAGGGAGTCCATGACTAAAGTGACATTCAAAGGATGCCTTTCATTCTACATCACACACATAGAACAAAGATGGAGTATGAGTTTCAGTCACAACATATTTTAATTTTCCATAAACATAAATTTTTAAGTAATATAAGTTTGCATTTTTGATGACTTGCATTACTTTGCTTTAAGTAAAATTGATGAATAAGATTCAACTTTGTACGTATTTAAGACATGTGCGTTATCCTCTTCAACAAAATCATCCGGAGATTTGAGAAATGTATCCACCTGAAACAACATACATTATAGCCTTAATTCTAAAAATTTATAATATAATAAATGCTCCACCTTGCTAAGGACATCATGTTGAACCTTCAAATATAAATGAATAAATTTATATATATCTTAGCTAGCAAGCTAAGGAAAAACTAGAGCAACCACCTTTTTTTATGAGAATTAAACTGTATGTTGTCAATATATGTACAATTATGCAATCACATTCCAAATAAACATGATAATAGTCTTACTTTGCATATTTAATGTTGTAAATACGAGTCTTCCCGGTATAGAAAGAAAAAAGGGATATGACTAACCACTCTGAACCAACCCATATTTTCTGGGGGTGAAGGTATTACAACTTCAACAGAGTAATGGTGAGCATTGAATGCCACGTAAATATCTTCTCCTTTTCCACTATGTAATCTGCAGAAATTACAATGTCATAAAAAAATATGATAAAAATAAGTAGATCTGAAAATTATAAATATTGATTTTGCACTAGTTGTAAGTTTCAAGTTTCCACGATAAGAGAATGGCAAGAGAAGATGCCATGACATGAGGAAGCTTGCACAATGGTGAAAATCCAGCATATCACAATCTAAGTTCATGGCAATATAACATGTATACTAGCATCTAATACACACCCACATGATGCATTCGGGAGAAATGACTATCCAAATATGTTGTTATATCACTTTATTTTTTGTCAGACCATGTCAATTATGGTAACAAAATTGCAAACTATGTGCCTGAATACCAAAGGATCAATGAGTTCAAATGCATGTTTTGTATTGAATGCATTTGTGAATAATTTGGGATCACTATGTGATTATTTTATGTTTTGACCTATATAAATCACATCCATTGGTTATAATAAGTCAATCTTTGTCCCATCCGCTAAAAATAAGTCATCTTTTGATTATTTCCTGAATAAGTCTACCTTTAGTACTTATCAATTTTAAATAAGTTAACTTACAAATAATCTGACTTTTTTCTTTCTTTTTTGTAAATTTTAATTTCTTTTTGTTTTCTCTCTCATCCCTTTGAAGAGTTACACATATCATATTTAAGCGGTTAAGTAAGTTAACAACAGGCAAGGACTTGTTAAAAATAGATTGGTATTAAATATTGACTTATTCAAGGATAATCAAAAGGTTGACTTGTTTTTAGCGGATGGCCTAAAGGTTGACTTATTCTTAACAATTTTTCCTAAAAAATATTGTTTATTTTATGTTGTGACTTTTTGGCTTTTGATTTTTCTCTGAAAGTATTCACAGTATCCCTGTTGTTTTATCATTGTATCACAATTGATAAAACTCAATACTGCAATGTTTTTTGTGTACGAAACTCAACTTTTAGGATCTAAAATATTTTAATTAGCTAATGTTTACATTGTTAGTAAGTGAGAAAAAAAATCATAAGTCAATTTATTAATGCAGATTGATGGTTCAGAGTTCAGACGTTACTGAGGCAAATGTAAAACTATTAGGTCAATGTAAGAATATAAAATTTTAAGGGTATAATGCAAAATTTCAACAAATGCATGGGCACCAAGGCATAATACTCCAAAAATATTTATAGTGATTAAACATTCCAAGATCAGGCAAGAATATATATATGAAGGATAAACGTTGCATACACCATAATTATTATATGTTCTAAAAAATCTAAGAAATGAAATATTGAAGTTAAGTATTTAACTTCTTATATTACATATAAGGTTAAAGAAAAGGAGGCAGATTACCCTTCTTTTTATTGTTTCCTTTTACCACACTAGTAACTAGTATTGCCTACAAGTTTGTTTTGTAGTGTTATTATTACAGCTGTACTAGGTGACTGTTGTTTTGTCTTCTAGTCAATTAATTCCTAGGATCATGTGCTGATCCCTGGACAGCTGTGTATGGCAGTCAGTAGCAGAGGTAGTGGAGAATCACCTCCCCCCTATTTCTCTCTCTTTAGTCTCTATATAATGATGGCAATGTAATGGGAACGGTTAAGAAACACAATACAAAAACATTCCTCTCATTCCTGCTGTTTATTTTTCTCTAACACCTTGATGCAAGCATCAAAGTTTTCATGGTATCAGAGCCACCTGGTCTGATATAACTATTGCCTCACCTTAAAATCTTCCTTTGTTTCTTCCATGATAGCTCACCTTCATTAAGCAATCTTTCCTCTTCACATCTCCTCCTCTTGATTTCTTTCCTGTGTTCTATGCTCACTAAAATGGCAAAGCTATCTGATATCCAGAATCCCCTTTATTTGCATCCTTCAGATGGACAAAATTCTGTCTTAGTTGAGAAACTCACTGGGACTGGAAATTACAGAGAATGGAGAAGGTCCATGGAAATCATCCTAGCTTCAAAAAGAAAGCTGGGGTTTGTAACTGGAGTGCTGAAGAGAGAAGCTGAAGATGCTGCAAAGGCTGAGCAGTGGGACACTTGCAACAGCATGGTGATAGCCTGGCTGATGGGTTCAATGAGTGAGACTATAAAAAGGTCCACCTTGTTCCTAAGCACAGCCAGAGAAGTGTGGAAGCAATTGGAGGTAAGGTTTTCTCAGACAAATGGTGCCAGGAAATACAAACTCAGCAGAGAAGTGTATGAACTGAAGCAAAATAAAAAGTCTATAAGTGAGTATTATACAGAAATAATAAATGCTCTCTGGGAAGAAATTGAAGGTTTGAACCTTCTTCCAGCCATTACTGAAATGAGCACTGAAGTGAATGAATTCATCAGAGTCATGAATCAACAGAAAGAGGAACAACACCTGTTCCAATTTCTAAATGGTCTAAATGAAGACTATGCTCCACAGAGAAGTCAAATTCTCATGCAATCTCCCCTTCCCAGTGTAGAGATAGCATGTGGGTCCCTTCTTCAAGAAGAAGCTCAAAGAGAAATCCTAAAAAAGGTGAATAATGAACCTGATATTTCTGCTATGTACAGCAGAGGAGGAGAGTAAAAATTTCAGAAGAAAGTGGGTGAGACTGGAACTGGATGCACAGTGTATGGTGGAAGAAATCACACTGCAGATGAATGCTGGAGAGTGGTTGGTTTTCCCAAAACTCATCCTCAGTACAAGAGGCAACAAAAGAGCAAGGAAGGAGGAGGATCAACAAGATGGAACAAGCCCAATCAAGGATACAAAGTGGCTGCAAATGCTCAGTCACTTGATGAGAGTGTATCTTTGACTGCAACTCAACTTGAGCAGCTCCTAAAGCTTGTGCCATCAGGCTCAAAAACTTCCAAATCTGGGTATGAAACTGAGGAGGAGATATATCACAGCTTTGCAGGTATGATTTCTTGTAATGTTGTTTCTAGTGGCATGAAAAGCTGGATAGTTGATTCAGGAGCCAGTGATCACATGACTAGTGATATTCATAAACTTGAAAAACCCATACCTACTCATGGTAGACCTAAAATTCACCTACCTGATGGAAAAACCCTAGAAATATCTCACACTGGAACTGTGTGTCTAAGGAACAACTTGAAATTGAGGAATGTACTATACATTCTTGAGTTTCAGCACAACTTGTTGTCTGTTAGCAAACTTATGCAAGACAATGCATGTAGAGTGCTTTTTCACCCTGAACTGTGTGTTATTCAGGATTGTGCTACTCAGACAACTAAGGCTGTTGGGAAAGCAGCAGGGGGATTATTTTACCTGGTGGAAGCAAAAAGAGAAAGAAATGAAGGCGAGGGAAAAATCATTAAACCAAGAATGAATCAAGCCAATCAAGTTCACTCACAAGTAGCTAACAATGTTATGTTGCACAATGATGCTGAGTGTAATGTAGCTAAGTTAAATGAGTGTAACTTATGGCATAACAGGTTGGGGCATGCACCCATGAACAAAATTTACAAAATTGGTTGTATTTCTGATTTGAGCAGTGCCAAACATGATGTCTGCTTGACATGTCCTCTTACTAAATTTACTAAATTACCATATGTTGCTAGCTTGTCTTGTGCAAAATCTATATTTGAGTTGATCCACATTGATATTTGGGGCCCTTACAAGGTCCAAACTAGAGAATCCTATAGATATTTCTTAACTATTGTGGATGACCACTCTAGAGCCACCTGGGTTCATCTCATAAAACTTAAGTCAGAAGCATATGCTGTTGTTAGGAAGTTTGTGTTGTTTGCCCAAAATCAGTTTCAGGCAAAGGTGAAAATAGTGAGATCCGACAATGCACTTGAGTTTGATGATGCAAATTGCAAAAAATTCTTTGGAGATTTGGGGATAATACATCAGACTACATGTGTAGACAGACCTCAACAAAATGGGAGATGTGAAAGAAAACATAGAAACATTCTTGAGATGGCTAGGGCTCTTAGGTTCCAAGCAGGATTACCACTATGTTATTGGGGGGATTGTGTGTTGACTGCCACCTATATAACCAATAGGTTGCCATCTACAGTTGTGAACAACAAAACACCCTATGAGATGGTGTTTGGGAAAAAACCTGACTACAACCTGATGAAATCATTTGGGTGCCTGGCCTTGGCATACAATCCAACCTCTCACAAGGACAAGTTTAAACCCAGGGGTGTTCCCTGTGTATTCTTGGGCTATCCATCAAATAAGAAAGGGTATACTCTCCTGAATTTGCTAGACAAGCAAATATTTACCTCCAGGGATGTCAAATTTCATGAAAACATATTCCCATACAATATATCCTCTTCTCAATCTCCCTACAATCACCCTCTGCCTGTAAGCATGCCCAATACCACTCAACCAAACACAAGCTCTTCTCTTCTTGATTTTGACCTGGATCTTACAGACCAAGAGGAAGATACTACATCTACTCCTGCATCCTCACCTAGACAACCTTCCCCTACCCACACTCAGTAGTCTCCACCATCCAACCATTCCTTATCACCACCCCCCCACCTGTACCACCTAGAAGATCAGCTAGGCTTCACAAAGAACCTTTCTGGCTAGCTGACTATGTGTGTGACTCAAAACCTTCAGAACCACACCCACCTCCCACTCATATAGCCAACCTTGCTATTACACAAATACAACCTGACTTTGCAGCCTTTCTAGCTCACACAACCAATGTAAATGATCCCATCTACTTTAAAGATGCTGTCAAACATCATCACTGGGTACAGGCTATGAATGAGCAATTACAAGCTCTTGAAAACAATGACACATGGGATATCACTTCCCTTCCAGCAGGCAAGAAGGCCATAGGTTGCAAGTGGTTGTTTAAAACCAAACACGATCCAGATGGCAGCATTGAAAGGCACAAGGCTAGGCTGGTCATTCTAGGTTGTAAGCAACAATATGGCATAGACTACCAGGAGACTTTTGCTCCTGTAGCCAAGCTTACCACAGTCAGATCCCTGCTGGCAGTAGCAGCTATTGAAGGCTGGGACATCATCCAAATGGATGTCAAAAATGCATTCCTGCATGGTGAGCTATTTGAAGATGTGTACATGCAGCTTCCCACTGGGTACACAACCTTACATAGTAGGATCTCAGTTGATCCCACCTGCACTTCTTCACCCAAATCTGTTCCCAATAGAGTGTGCAAGTTAAAAAAATCACTCTATGGCCTCAAGCAGGCCCCTAGGCAGTGGTTTGCCAAGCTCTCAAGTGCTCTCAAGGACTATGGCTTCACTCAGTCCAAAACAGATTATTCACTCTCCACCAAGCATAGTAGTCACACTCTTGTTGTCATCTTGGTGTATGTAGATGATCTCCTCATAGCAGGTAATGACACTCAAGCTATCACTCATGTGAAGCAATATTTATCCTCAGCTTTCCACATGAAAGATCTAGGAGCACTTCGATATTTTCTGGGCATAGAAGTTGATAAATCAAGCCAAGGATTCTTTATATCTCAAAAGAAATATGCTACTGATCTTGTGCAAGAATATGGCATGCACAAAGCCAAACCTGTGAAATTGCCCCTAGAAGCTAATCTCAAGCTCAGTGCAGACATGGGTGATCCTCTACCTCACATCACTGAGTACCAAAGATTAGTAGGTAGACTCATTTATCTGACCATCACTAGGCCAGACATCACCTATGTTGTACACATCCTCAATCAATTCATGCACAAACCTACTACAGTGCATATGCAGGCAGCTAAAAGGATCCTTAGGTACATCAACAACTCTCCAGGCCAAGGCATTCTTCTGGCTTCTCAATCAGGAGCTCACCTCACAGCATATTGTGATAGTGACTGGGCTGGATGTCTTATGACTCGAAGGTCCACTACAGGTTTTTGCATCTTATTGGGCTCCTCTCCTCTCTCTTGGAAGTCCAAGAAACAACATGTTGTTGCCAGATCCGATCAGCTGAAGTTGAGTACAGGGCAATGGCCCTCACAGCCTGTGAAGTCACTTGGATCTCTCAACTCTTGAAAGAACTTGGTCTCAAACATCTTCCACCTACAGTCATGCACTGTGATAACAAGGCAACCCTATCTATAGCTGCCAACCCTGTTCAACATGATAGAACCAAGCATGTGGAGCTTGACTGTCATTTCATCCGAGACAAAATCTCAGAAGGCACTATCACTACTAAATATGTCCCCACTACTGAACAGGCTGCAGATGTCATCACTAAGCCTCTTACTACCTCTCAACACACTCATTTGCTATCCAAGCTAGGAGCTCTTTCCAATCCCTCTTAGCTTGAGGAGGAGTGAAGAAAAGGAGGTAGATTACCCTTCTTTTTATTGTTTCCTTTTACCACACTAGTAACTAGTATTGCCTACAAGTTTGTTTTGTAGTGTTATTATTACAGCTGTACTAGGTGACTGTTGTTTTGTCTTCTAGTCAATTAATTCCTAGGATCATGTGCTGATCCCTGGACAGCTGTGTATGGCAGTCAGTAGCAGAGGTAGTGGAGAATCACCTCCCCCCTATTTTTCTCTCTCTTTAGTCTCTATATAATGATGGCAATGTAATGGGAACGGTTAAGAAACACAATACAAAAACATTCCTCTCATTCCTGCTGTTTATTTTTCTCTAACACCTTGATGCAAGCATCAAAGTTTTCAAAGGTTGTAACTTAAAAAGGATAGCATGGTTACTTACGTGAAAGCTAGAAATTTGCTTTTGTTATTGATCCAGTTGTCCTCATGCCACGTCACGTCATGATCCTGAACATTGATAAATAAATTTCAAGTTCATTTACATAAATAATATTTCCTTCATTTCTTTTGGATCTACATACTTTTTTGTTTTGCACCATTCTCATACTCTACTACTGTAAACAACATTGATGATTTATACATAAGAAAAAAAAAAGTCATATAAGAACTTGTCTTAGTATATATATTTTCGAAATATCAATTTTTCAATTTATACTTGTTGAACATTAACTATATTAATGGTCAAAGTTATATATCAGAATGTGTGAACTTTATATCGTGTATATTATAAATAAAATTATATCTATGTGTAAATACATTCATCCCTCCTTCCCTGAAAAAAAGTAAAAGCAAGACTAAACAAAGGAAATTAATCATAGTTATGTATAGAACAGGCAATTTGACATGAACATGGAGACTCGAACCAAATGACTCAAACTAAGACCCATTTTAGATACGATACGATGACCCGAGACTGAACTCAAAATAAACCGAACTTAATAAAAATCGATCAAGACCCTATACACGAAATGAACCGAATTGATTTGACACAAATCTCACCATAATTAAACCACTTCGATTTGAGCAGAATAATGACCTATACTCGAAAACATCCAATAGTTTTGGATTCAACTAGTAACTACTATGAACTTTTAAGATACGTTTTAAAAATGCACGATATATATTTTTTATATTAACATAATTGTTTTTAAAGCAAATATAAGATAACTGGATCACCACAAAACCAAAATTCGAATAGAGCCAAAGATATTGAATTCGACCAGATTTTCACTTGATCCAAATAACCTAAAGTTCCAAACCTGATATCCAAACCAACCAGAAAACCAAAGAACCTAATCAAAACCAAAACTCGAATGGATCCGGACTAGCGGTAGACCGACTTGAAGTAAAATAAACCCGAAATGACTAGAATTGAAATGACCCGAATCAAACCCGATCCAACAACATGATTGTCAGGTCTATTAGTTATGTGTCATATGTACATAATCAAAATAAACCAAAAGCAATAATCGGTATGTATTAAAATGCAATAATCCAAAGTCAGATAAAATGATCAAATATGTATCATAAAATTAGAGCTCCAACAATGATTCCTTCGAGAAATAGATAAAGAGAACTTTGTTGTTCCTATGTAAAGTTTCTCACTAGATCACCTTGTCAAAAATATGTTATAATTTTTTTTATTTTCTTGTTGGCTCAGAATTTAGATCACCAGAAAACAACAAATTAACATTAGTAATACAGGAACCAAAAGCAACACAATCAATTCAAATTTGATATTGAATAAACTAGCCACTACAAACATAAATGACTTATAAATGTGCATTATTGCTACATATCTGAATGTAAAATTTCTAAATAACATGCTCAGTGGCGGATCCAGCGTGGGTTCAGTGGGTTCAGTGGGTTCAGTTGAACCCACGTGGATCCGAGACAAAAACAGGGAAATCGGACCAAAAAAAGGATATAATATATGTAAAACAAAGCGCGTTGTATCACTAAAGGTATCATAGCTCAGCGGTAAAGCATTGTGTACTAGTATTTGTCCTTCCGCACAATGGTCGCAGGTTCAAACCTCGGCTAATGCGTTTTGTGATCTCTTTTTCCTTTTTTGGTCCTTTGTCTTCTCTTTTTCCTTTTTTGTTTCTCCCTTTAGGCTTACTGCATTATATCCTTTGTCTTTATTTTCTTTTTTTTTATCCTCCCTGTATTTTTTAAGCTATCTTTTTTTATCTATAAATCTCTTCCTCCCACAAAGTACAAATATAGTAAAAGGTAATGAATTTGGTTAATTTCCATTATCTTTTTGTATACATCATGTTTGTGCTAGCTAGTTGTTAAAGTTTCATATTTTGTTATACATATAAGTGTATATATAGAGTTTTAACTTTTAACACTTAATTGATAAGTTAATTCAATGAAAAAAAAGTCTTAATAGTTAATACTCGATTTGTAGTTTGTATAACTCTGTAGCTTGTTAAAAATTTATAGTCTTTCATTACTACAAGAAAATTAATTACCATATTTTTTTTTGTAATGATGTAATCAAGAATGAAAGTTTCGCTAAGTACAATTGTTGAAAGTTTTTTTTACCTTTAAAAAATTGTAACTCCAAATAAAAAATTTTAATTTAAAATTTATATTAAAATTATTCCGAACCCACGTGGCTCAATTCCTGGATCCGCCACTGATCCAACATAAAATGGAAACAAAAGAATGCATGGAAAACATATATTTATACCTCTGGTATGCTTGTATGCACATGATCTCCCCAGTCAAAGGATGGGCCTTCGAAATCATACGTCCCCAAGAATTTAGAGAGCTTTTTGTCTGGATCTCCAAACAACCGGCGACCTTCGATGAACTTTGCATAAGGATCAATCTGAATAATGTTCCTATCAAATCCATGCCCTTCTTGCTCATTTTGAGGACCATCAATCCGGTAACCGTACAGAACACCGCTTTGCGGCAGAGCCTGTGACATAAAACGATTATTCAGAAAGAAACATTTAAGCACCATATCTTTGATATAAATAATGCACATCCCTATGCAGCAAAAAACATATTGTACATCGGATATTGCTACACCTACTCACTGGGTAGACAACCCACTACTAATAGAGTATTAAAAAAATAATTATTATGTTGAGTTGGATTCTATTACCACAATCCTCAACAAGTCTTTATTAATGGTGGGTAGTCTACCCGGTGGGTACATAAAGTTTTTTCATTGTACATCCTGTAGTTTTGACTTTTGCCTTCTCAAAACTTAGAAGCTGGTTGGAATACACTCGAAAAAGTGGCATACAAGTGGTACACAAATAGTCGTATAAAATATTCCGGTTCGGCAACAAGAGGTACCTCGATGCATATATGCCATATATCTCCAGTTTTGTTCAAACTTGGATCCAGGTTGAATTCCTCCATATCTGCATTTCCTACATCATAATCCTCCCTTCCAATAGATTATAGCCCATGTTAGTAACCATCACAAGATAAAAAATTAGACAAGGGTTTAGCAACTTAAACCCAAAAACCAAAGTAGTTGGAGACTTGGAGAAATGAGATGCGCAATCACCAGCTAGTGGGAGGAATCAATAAGCAAAGAGTTACTGAGCTTGCATGTCGCGAAAAGATTACAAAATTTATTCCATTCTCAACCTCTGAAGCTCCCAACGGAGCATCCTTGCCTGGTAGCATTTTGAATGATTTGCTTATCTCCACCATGCTTAGAGCTTCTTCCTATTGCAGAAATATAGTAGGCATGATGAACACATTTTGGCATCAAAAATTTAAAATTTGTATGTATGAGCTAATTCAGATTGATTTTGTAAAAAGAAGAAGAAAAAAATAAATCTATGGATAGACTTCTTTAACATAAGAATATATGCATGTTGAAATGAAAATTCTTGGATGGTCTGAAAATTTTCAGACCATGGAGAATGTGGGGCCACAGCAATTGTGAGCCACCCACATATACTTTCTTTTACCTTTTCTTTTTTGCTTTGAAATGATTTTAGAAAATACCAAAATCATTTATTCTAATTTTTGAAAATATTATTAATTATTTCGAAAAATAAAAAAATATGAAAAAAATCTGAAAATTCCGAAAAATGATTTTCGGCCAAATTTTTTTTTTTGGGAAATTTGGTTTTTTACCCAGATTTTCTCTCTCCTCTCCCCTACCCCTTCCTCCCTCAAATCTTCCATGGATCTTCGATTCTTCTCGAATTTGCAGTAGATTTGTTACTTGGACCTTCTCTTTCCATGAAATGATAAGAATTCATGAAGAAATCATGAATTTGTGATGGAGAAGTTGTGAAATCGAAGTTTTAATTTCCGATTTTCGGGGGAAAATTTGGGGAAAAATTTTGGGGAATTTTTTTCACTTTCCTCTCTTTCATATTTGCAAATCCATTAAATAGATGAAGAAACATAAAGTTGATGATCGTATATACACCATAAACGCCCGAATATCCATGTAAATTAAGGTTTGAGTTTCAAAATGAAGAAACTCAAAATCAAAATTCTAGGTCATTATGAATTTAACAAAAACATGGTTTGGATTGTTGTAAGATGTTGGGAAACCGCCGATTTGGGATCGATTTGTGCGTTTTTTGAGTATTGATTACCATTGTCAAACTAGATGAAGAATTTCAGAGGAGAGAGAAAAAATCAAAAGGTTGAAGATGAAGTTGGGAGAAGATGACTGAACAGACACTTTAGGTAATTACTAAATAGAGTTCTGGTAATTACCAAAAACATGACAGAAACTAAGAGAAGTCTCAAAACCACCAATTCCAAAGTGTATTGAAAAATAAACAATTGAACTAAATAATACTAAGTAGAAATTAATCAATATTATATAAATGTGTTAATCCAAAAAAGCCAAATTGGAATATAAAGTCTTAACATGTAAGAGATAACAGTGTCTTAATAGGTTTGGTAATAGCCAAAATAATTTTGGTAATAACCAAACCACGTTTGGTAATTACTTAAAATCATATGATCTAGGTTAATTTGGGATTTTTAGTACAAGGAGGGACAATGGGAGCCTAAAACTCAAGTCAATAGGGTTATGGTGAGGTATTGGGCCTAATGGACCCAGGGTCATGATTGTCCAATCCCCATAGGATGGGTTTGATGTGTAATGATAAAGGATTGTGATTGGATACATTTGGTAATACCCAAACCATGTTTGGTAATTATCTAAAAGCATATGATCTGGGGTTAATTTGGGCAATTTAGTACAAGGAGGGACAATGGGGGCCCAAAACTCAGGTCAATAGGGTTGTGTGAGGTATTGGGCTTAATGGACCCAGTGGCATGCTTGTCCAATCCCCATAGGATAGCTTTGATGAGTAATGATAAAGGATTGATATTGGGAGAACATCCTCCACTGAGTGGGTTTGGTATTCACCTGAACATGTTTGGTAGTTACCTTAAAGCATATGATTGGGGGTAAATTGGGCTTTTTAATACAAGGAGGGACAATGGGGGCCCAAAAGTGATGTACATGGGCTTTGGTGAGGTATTGGGCCTAATGGACCCAGGCACATGATTTTCCAATTCCCATAGGATGGATTTAATGAGCAATGGAAATGGATTGTTATTGGATACATTTGGTAATGCCCAAACTATGTTTGGTAATTACCTAAAATCATATGATCTGGGGTTAATTTGGGCTATTTAGTACAAGGAGGGATAATGGGGGCCCAAAACTCAAGTCCATGGGCTTTGGTGAGGTATTGGGCCTAATGGACCCAGGGTTATGATTGTCCAATCCCCATATGATGGGTTTGATGTGTAATGGGAATGGATTGTGATTGGATACGTTTGGTAATGCCCAAATCATGTTTGGTAATTACCTAAAAGCATATGATCTAGGGCTAATTTGGGCTTTTTAGTACAATAAGGGACAATGGGGTCCAAAACTGAAGTCCATGTGCTTTGATAAGGTATTGGGCCTAATGGACCCATGGTTATGATTGTCAAATCCCCATAGGATGGGTTTGATGTGTAATGGGAATGGATTGTGATTGGATAAGTTTGGTAATGCTCAAACAATGTTTGGTAATTACACAAAAGCATATGATATGGGTTAATTTGGGCTTTTTTGTACAAGGAGGGACAATGGAGGCCCAAAACTCAAGTCAATAGGGTTGTGTGAGGAATTGAGCTTAATGGACCCAGTGGCATGCTTGTCCAATCCCCATAGGATAGCATTGATGAGTAATGATAAAGGATTGAGATTGGGAGAACATCCTCCACTTAGTGGTTTGGTAATCACCTGAACATGTTTGGTAGTTACCTTAAAGCATATGATTAGGGTTAATTTGGGGTTTTTAGTACAAGGAGGGACAATAGTGGCCCAAAACTCAAGTCAATAGGGTTGTGTGAGGTATTGAGCCTAATGGAACCAGTGGCATGCTTGTCCAATCCCCATCGGATAGCTTTGATGAGTAATGATAAAGGATTGAAATTGGGAGAACATCCTCTACTTAGTGGGTTTGGTAATCACATGAACATGTTTGGTAGTTACCTTAAAGCATATGATTGGGCATAATTTGGGCTTTTTAGTATAAGGATCGACAATGGGGTCCCAAAAGTTATGTACATGGGCTTTGGTGAGGTATTGGGCCTAATGGACCCAGGGGCATGATTGTCCAATTTCCATAGGATGGATTTGATAAGCAATGGAAATGGATTGTTATTGGATACATTTGGTAATGCCCAAACCATGTTTGGTAATTACCTAAAAGCATATTATCTGGGTTTAATTTGGACTTTTTAGTACAAGGATGGACTAAAACTCAAGTCCATGGGCTTTGGTGAGGTATTGGGCTAATGGACCCAGGGGCATGATTGTGAAAATCCCATAGGATGACTTTGATGAGCAATGGAAATAGATTATGAGTGGATACATTTGATAATGCCCCAACCATGTTTGGTAATTACTTAAAAGCATATCATATGGGGTTAATTTAGGCTTCTTAGTACGAGGAGAGACAATGGGGGCCCAAAACTCAAGTCAATAGGATTGTGATGAGGTATTGGGACTAATGGACCTAGGGTCATGATTGTCCAATCCCCACAGGATGGGTTTGATGTGTAATGATAAAGGATTGTGATTAGATACATTTGGTAATGCCCAAACTATGTTTGGAAATTACCTAAAAGCATATGATTTGGGGTTAATTTGGGCTTTTTAGTACAAGGAGGGACAATGGTGGCCCAAAACTCAAGTCAATAGGGTTGTGTGAGGTATTGAGCCTAATGGAACCAGTGGCATGCTTGTCCAATCCCCATAGGATAGCTTTGATAAGTAATGATAAAGGATTGAGATTGGGAGAACATCCTCCACTTAGTGGGTTTGGTAATCCCCTGAACATGTTTGGTAGTTACCTTAAAGCATATGATTGGGGGTAATTTGGGATTTTTAGTACAAGGAGGGACAATGGGAACCCAAAAGTCATGAACATGGGCTTTGGTGAGGTATTGGGCCTAATGGACCCAGGGGCATGATTGTCCAATTCCCATTGGATGGATTTGATAAGCAATGGAAATGGATTGTTATTGGATACATTTGGTAATGCCCAAACCATGTTTGGTAATTAACTAAAAACGTATTATCTGGGGTTAATTTGGGCTTTTTAGTACAAGCAGGGACTAAAACTCAAGTCCATGGGCTTTGGTGAGGTATTGGGCTAATGGACCCAGGGGCATGATTATGAAAATCCCATAGGTTGGCTTTGATGAGCAATGGAAATAGATTGTGATTGGATACATTTGATAATGCCCAATCCATGTTTAGTAATTACTTAAAAGCATATGATATGGGGTTAATTTAGGCTTTTTAGTACAAGGAAGGACAATTGGGGCCCAAAACTCAAGTCAATAGGGTTGTGATGAGGTATTGGGCCTAATGGACCTAGGGTCATGATTGTCCAATCCCCATAGGATGGGTTTGATGTGTAATGATAAACGATTGTGATTAATTAGATACATTTGGTAATGCCCAAACTATGTTTGGAAATTACCTAAAAGCATATGATTTGGGGTTAATTTGGACTTTTTAGTACAAGGAGGGACAATGGTGGCCCAAAACTCAAGTCAATAGGGTTGTGTGAGGTTTTGAGCCTAATGGAACCAGTGGCATGCTTGTCCAATCCCCATAGGATAGCTTTGAGAAGTAATGATAAAGGATTGAGATTGGGAGAACATCCTCCACTTAGTGGGTTTGGTAATCCCCTGAACATGTTTGGTAGTTACCTTAAAGCATATGATTGGGGGTAATTTGGGATTTTTAGTACAAGGAGGGACAATGGGGACCCAAAAGTCTTGAACATGGGCTTTGGTGAGGTATTGGGCCTAATGGACCCAGGGGCATGATTGTCCAATTCCCATAGGATGGATTTGATAAGCAATGGAAATGGATTGTTATTGGATACATTTGGTAATGCCCAAACCATGTTTGGTAATTAACTAAAAACATATTATCTGGGGTTAATTTGGGCTTTTTAGTACAAGCAGGGACTAAAACTCAAGTCCATGGGCTTTGGTGAGGTATTGGGCTAATGGACCCAGGGGCATGATTATGAAAATCCCATAGGTTGGCTTTGATGAGCAATGGAAATAGATTGTGATTGGATACATTTGATAATGCCCAATCCATGTTTAGTAATTACTTAAAAGCATATGATATGGGGTTAATTTAGGCTTTTTAGTACAAGGAGGGACAATTGGGGCCCAAAACTCAAGTCAATAGGGTTGTGATGAGGTATTGGGCCTAATGGACCTAGGGTCATGATTGTCCAATCCCCATAGGATGGGTTTGATGTGTAATGATAAACGATTGTGATTAATTAGATACATTTGGTAATGCCCAAACTATGTTTGGAAATTACCTAAAAGCATATGATTTGGGGTTAATTTGGGCTTTTTAGTACAAGGAAGGACAATGGTGGCCCAAAACTCAAGTCAATAGGGTTGTGTGAGGTATTGAGCCTAATGGAACCAGTGACATGCTTGTCCCATCCCCATAGGATTGCTTTGATGAGTAATGAGAAAGGATTGAAATTGGGAGAACATCCTCCACTTAGTGGGTTTGGTAATCCCCTGAACATGTTTGGTAGTTACCTTAAAGCATATGATTGGGGGTAATTTGGGCTTTTTAGTACAAGGATGGACAATGGGGGCCCAAAAGTCATGAACATGGGCTTTGGTGAGGTATTGTGCCTAATGGACCCAGGGGCATGATTGTCCAATTCCCATAGGATGGATTTGATAAGCAATGGAAATGGATTGTTATTGGATACATTTGGTAATGCCCAAACTATGTTTGGTAATTACCTAAAAGCATATTATCTGGGGTTAATTTGAGCTTTTTAGTACAAGGAGGGACTAAAACTCAAGTCCATGAGATTTGGTGAGGTATTGGGCTAATTGACCCAGGGGCATGATTGTGAAAATCCCATAGGATGGCTTTGATGAGCAATGGAAATAGATTGTGATTGGATAAATTTGGTAATGCCCAAACCATGTTTGGTAATTACCTAAAAGCATATTATCTGGGGTTAATTTGGGCTTTTTAGTACAAGCACTAGTACAAAAACGTTGATTTGCGTCTCCTGAATTGCGTCGCACAATAGGTAAAACGACGCAGAAGTATTATTTGTGTCGGATGGGCGTTAAACGCGACGCAAATCATGGTTCATCTGCGTCGGACTTGAGGTGCATTCGACGCAGAAGTATCATTTGCGTCGGATGGGAGTTGGACGCGACGCAAATCGTGGCTCATCTGCGTCGGACTTGAGGTGCACTCGACGCAGATGACTGGCCCACTTTCAACTTAACATGCGCGCAACTATTTCCTTCAAATAAAAATAAATAGCACCCAACTCTCAAAACTCCCACTTTCACCCTCTAACCTAAAACTCCCAATCTCCTCTCTCCTCTCTCCTCTCTCCTTTCTAGCACCGCTCCTCCTAAATTCTTTCATTCTTTCTCCCTTCTTCAATCTCTAGTAACAACTCCCAAATCTCCTCTCTCCCTTCATCTGCTGTCTCGGTTATTGCTGTTCCCCTTCAGTCTCTCACTCCTCGTCGCGCTGCCGCGGTTGGTGCTGCCGCGGTTGTTGCTGTTGTCCTGGGCTTCTTCTCCTCGTCGAAAATCAAACGTAATTCAACATATTTGAATCGATTAATTGCTACTTGAAAATTTCAAAATTCGGTGGATTGAAAACCCTAGATCTCTGCCAGATTTCTCCGGTCGATTTCGAAGTTCATTTTTAGGTTTGAATTTAGATTTCTTCGGTGAATTTAGATCCACTGGTTCAAAGATGCCGGTGGCAGATCCACTGGTTTGAATTGCTGTTGTTCTGTTGTTCTGGGCTTCTTGAATTTAGATCTACTTACTTTTCAGTATTCTAGTGGTATGTGTGATATTAGTGGAGAGTTCATGAAAGTGTTCTCCTCATTGTTTATGGACATTGATTGATGCCTGGGTGCTGCTTGGATATGGCACAAGATTAGTGAAAGGAAGATTTGAATTTCATCACTCGAAGTTCATCACTCGAAGTCTTCATCACTCTCCGGCGAAGGAACGAATTGAGGTTATGTATTTAATCGCTTCAGATTTGATTTTTTTGGAATTGATTCCTTTACATGAATTTTTATGGTATTTTTTGTGTTAGATCTATTTTTTTTGGTTCAATTTTTTAATTTTTGTTTCATTTCAGTATTCATGGTTTTATTCTTGTATTTAATTATTGTATTTCGTTCCTTAATTTCGATTCAAATTTGCGTTCTTTATTTCATTCATGTACTTCGTTCATTTATTTTGATTCAGATTTGGGTCTCGTATTCCCGTATTTCATTTCAAAGATAATGAAATAAGTGATATTAATATATGTAAAATTTGGGTGTATTTCATTTCAGTATAATTTTGGGTGTATTTTATTATGGGTATTGGGTGTATTTCATTTTCGGAAAAGGGATTTTTATATTTTTTTTAAAAAAAATTAACAATCTGCGTCGCATGTACAACATACATCCGACGCAGATTCAATTTTTTTTTAATAAAAAATGGTTCATTTGCGTCGCACCTAGTCTAACGTACGACACAAATGGTGCTACTTGTGTTGTGGCTCAAGGGACATCTGCGTCGGACATCTTTTACATCCGACGCAGATGGGTTAATATCTGCGTCGAGTCCTAATCCGACGCAGATGATCTCTCCTTATCTGCGACGATGGCTGTGCCGTCGGACCCATGTCCGACGCAAATGGGCGCCTCGCATCCGACGCAAATCGTCCATTCTGTACTAGTGAAGGAGGGACTAAAACTCAAGTCCATGGGCTTTGGTGAGGTAATGGGCTAATGGACCCAGGGGCATGATTGTGAAAATCCCCTAGGATGGCTTTGATGAGCAATGGAAATAGATTGTGATTGGATACATTTGATAATGCCCAAACCATGTTTGGTAATTACTTAAAACCATATGATATGGGGTTAATTTAGGCCTTTTAGTACAAGGAGGGACAATGGGGGCCCAAAACTCAAGTCAATAGGGTTGTGATGAGGTATTGGGACAAATGGACCCAGGGTCATGATTGTCCAATCCCCATAGGATGGGTTTGATGTGTAATGATAAAGGATTGTGATTAGATACATTTGGTAATGCCCAAACTATGTTTGGAAATTACCTAAAAGCATATGATATGGGGTTAATTTGGGCTTTTTAGTACAAGAAAGGACAATGGTGGCCCAAAACTCAAGTCAATTGGGTTGTGTGAGGTATTGAGCCTAATGGAACCAGTGGGATGTTTGTCCAATCCCCATAGGATAGCTTTCATGAGTAATGATAAAGGATTGAGATTGAGAGAACATCCTCCACTTAGTGGGTTTGGTAATCCCCTGAACATATTTGGTTGTTACCTTAAAGCATATGATTGGGGGTAATTTGGGCTTTTTAGTACAAGGATTGACAATGGGGGCCCAAAAGTCATGTACATGGGCTTTGGTGAGGTATTGGGCCTAATGGACCCAGGGGCATGATTGTCCAATTCCCATAGGATGGATTTGATAAGCAATGGAAATGGATTGTTATTGGATACATTTGGTAATGCCCAAACCATGTTTGGTAATTAACTAAAAACATATTATCTGGGGTTAATTTGGGCTTTTTAGTACAAGCAGGGACTAAAACTCAAGTCCATGGGCTTTGGTGAGGTATTGGGCTAATGGACCCAGGGGCATGATTATGAAAATCCCATAGGTTGGCTTTGATGAGCAATGGAAATAGATTGTGATTGGATACATTTGATAATGCCCAATCCATGTTTAGTGATTACTTAAAAGCATATGATATGGGGTTAATTTAGGCTTTTTAGTACAAGGAGGGACAATTGGGGCCCAAATCTCAAGTCAATAGGGTTGTGATGAGGTATTGGGCCTAATGGACCTAGGGTCATGATTGTCCAATCCCCATAGGATGGGTTTGATGTGTAATGATAAACGATTGTGATTAATTAGATACATTTGGTAATGCCTAAACTATGTTTGGAAATTACCTAAAAGCATATGATTTGGGGTTAATTTGGGCTTTTTAGTACAAGGAAGGACAATGGTGGCCCAAAACTCAAGTCAATAGGGTTGTGTGAGGTATTGAGCCTAATGGAACCAGTGACATGCTTGTCCCATCCCCATAGGATTGCTTTGATGAGTAATGAGAAAGGATTGAAATTGGGAGAACATCCTCCACTTAGTGGGTTTGGTAATCCCCTGAACATGTTTGGTAGTTACCTTAAAGCATATGATTGGGGGTAATTTGGGCTTTTTAGTACAAGGATGGACAATGGGGGCCCAAAAGTCATGAACATGGGCTTTGGTGAGGTATTGTGCCTAATGGACCCAGGGGCATGATTGTCCAATTCCCATAGGATGGATTTGATAAGCAATGGAAATGGATTGTTATTGGATACATTTGGTAATGCTCAAACCATGTTTGGTAATTACCTAAAAGCATATTATCTGGGGTTAATTTGGGATTTTTAGTACAAGAAGGGACTAAAACTCAAGTCCATGGGCTTTGGTGAGGTATTGGGCTAATGGACCCAGGGGCATGATTGTGAAAATCCCATAGGATGGCTTTGATGAGCAAAGGAAATAGATTGTGATTGGATACATTTGATAATGCCCAAACCATGTTTGGTAATTACATAAAAGCATATGATATGGGGATAATTTAGGCTTTTTAGTACAAGGAGGGACAATGGGGGCCCAAAACTCAAGTCAATAGGGTTGTGATGAGGTATTGGGACTAATGGGCCCATGGTCATGATTTTCCAATCCTCATAGGATGGGTTTGATGTGTAATGATAAAGGATTGTGATTAGATACATTTGGTAATGTCCAAACTATGTTTGGTAATTACCTAAAAGCATATGATCTGGGGTTAATTTGGGCTTTTTAGTACAAAGAGGGACAATGGGGGCCCAAAGCTCAAGTCAATAGGGTTGTGTGAGGTATTGAGCCTAATGGAACCAAAGTCATGCTTGTCCAATCCCCATAGGATTGCTTTGATGAGTAATGATAAAGGATTGAGATTGAGAGAACATCCTCCACTTAGTGGGTTTGGTAATCCCTGAACATGTTTGCTAGTTACCTTAAAGCTTATGATTGGGCTTAATTTGGGCTTTTTAGTACAAGGAGGGACAATGGGGGCCCAAAAGTCATGTACATGGGCTTTGGTGAGGTATTTGGCCTAATGGACCCAGGGGCATGATTATCCAATTCCCATAGGATGGATTTGATAAGCAATGGAAATGGATTGTTATTGGATACATTTGGTAATGCCCAAACTATGTTTGGTAATTACCTAAAAGCATATTATCTGGGGTTAATTTGGGCTTTTTAGTACAAGGAGGGACTAAAACTCAAGTCCATGAGATTTGGTGAGGTATTGGGCTAATTGACCCAGGGGCATGATTGTGAAAATCCCATAGGATGGCTTTGATGAGCAATGGAAATAGATTGTGATTGGATACATTTGATAATGCCCAAACCATGTTTGGTAATTACTTAAAAGCATATGATATGGGGTAAATTTTGGCTTTTTAGTACAAGGAGGGACAATAGGGGCCCAAAACTCAAGTCAATAGGGTTGTGATGAGGTATTGGGACTAATTGACCCAGGGTCATGATTTTACAATCCCCATAGGATGGGTTTGATGTGTAATGATAAAGGATTGTGATTAGATACATTTGGTAATATCCAAAATATATTTGGTAATTACCTAAAAGCATATGATCTGGGGTTAATTTGGGATTTTTAGTACAACGAGGAACAATGGGGGCCCAAAACTCAAGTCAATAGGGTTGTGTGAGGTATTGAGCCTAATGGAACCAGTGGCATGCTTGTCCAATCCCCATAGGATAGCTTTGATGAGTAATGATAAAGGATTGAGATTGGGAGAAGATCCTCCACTTAGTGGGTTTGGTAATCCCCTAAACATGTTTGGTACTTACCTTAAAGCATATGATTGGGCTTAATTTGGGCTTTTTAGTACAAGGAGGGATAATGGGGGCCCAAAATCATGTATATGGGCTTTGGTGAGGTATTGAGCCTAATGGACCCAGGGGCATGATTGTCCAATTCCCATAGGATGGATTTGATAAGCAATGAAAATGGATTGTTATTGGATACATTTGGTAATGCCCAAACCATGTTTGGTAATTACCTAAAAGCATATTATCTGGGGTTAATTTGGGCTTTTTAGTACAAGCACTAGTACAAAAACGTTGATTTGCGTCTCCTGAATTGCGTCGCACAATAGGTAAAACGACGCAGAAGTATTATTTGTGTCGGATGGGCGTTAAACGCGACGCAAATCATGGTTCATCTGCGTCGGACTTGAGGTGCATTCGACGCAGAAGTATCATTTGCGTCGGATGGGAGTTGGACGCGACGCAAATCGTGGCTCATCTGCGTCGGACTTGAGGTGCACTCGACGCAGATGACTGGCCCACTTTCAACTTAACATGCGCGCAACTATTTCCTTCAAATAAAAATAAATAGCACCCAACTCTCAAAACTCCCACTTTCACCCTCTAACCTAAAACTCCCAATCTCCTCTCTCCTCTCTCCTCTCTCCTTTCTAGCACCGCTCCTCCTAAATTCTTTCATTCTTTCTCCCTTCTTCAATCTCTAGTAACAACTCCCAAATCTCCTCTCTCCCTTCATCTGCTGTCTCGGTTATTGCTGTTCCCCTTCAGTCTCTCACTCCTCGTCGCGCTGCCGCGGTTGGTGCTGCCGCGGTTGTTGCTGTTGTCCTGGGCTTCTTCTCCTCGTCGAAAATCAAACGTAATTCAACATATTTGAATCGATTAATTGCTACTTGAAATTTTCAAAATTCGGTGGATTGAAAACCCTAGATCTCGCCGATTTCTCCTGGGCCGATTTCGAAGTTCATTTTTAGGTTTGAATTTAGATTTCTTCGGTGAATTTAGATCCACTGGTTCAAAGATGCCGGTGGCAGATCCACTGGTTTGAATTGCTGTTGTTCTGTTGTTCTGGGCTTCTTGAATTTAGATCTACTTACTTTTCAGTATTCTAGTGGTATGTGTGATATTAGTGGAGAGTTCATGAAAGTGTTCTCCTCATTGTTTATGGACATTGATTGATGCCTGGGTGCTGCTTGGATATGGCACAAGATTAGTGAAAGGAAGATTTGAATTTCATCACTCGAAGTTCATCACTCGAAGTCTTCATCACTCTCCGGCGAAGGAACGAATTGAGGTTATGTATTTAATCGCTTCAGATTTGATTTTTTTGGAATTGATTCCTTTACATGAATTTTTATGGTATTTTTTGTGTTAGATCTATTTTTTTTGGTTCAATTTTTTAATTTTTGTTTCATTTCAGTATTCATGGTTTTATTCTTGTATTTAATTATTGTATTTCGTTCCTTAATTTCGATTCAAATTTGCGTTCTTTATTTCATTCTTGTACTTCGTTCATTTATTTTGATTCAGATTTGGGTCCTGTATTCCTGTATTTCATTTCAGCATAATGAAATAAGTGATATTAATATATGTAAAATTTGGGTGTATTTCATTTCAGTATAATTTTGGGTGTATTTTATTATGGGTATTGGGTGTATTTCATTTTCGGAAAAGGGATTTTTATATTTTTTTTAAAAAAAATTAACAATCTGCGTCGCATGTACAACATACATCCGACGCAGATTCAATTTTTTTTTAATAAAAAATGGTTCATTTGCGTCGCACCTAGTCTAACGTACGACACAAATGGTGCTACTTGTGCTGTGGCTCAAGGGACATCTGCGTCGGACATCTTTTACATCCGACGCAGATGGGTTAATATCTGCGTCGAGTCCTAATCCGACGCAGATGATCTCTCCTTATCTGCGACGATGGCTGTGCCGTCGGACCCATTTCCGACGCAAATGGGCGGCTCGCATCCGACGCAAATCGTCCATTCTGTACTAGTGAAGGAGGGACTAAAACTCAAGTCCATGGGCTTTGGTGAGATATTGGGCTAATGGACCCAGGGGCATGATTGTGAAAATCCCCTAGGATGGCTTTGATGAGCAATGGAAATAGATTGTGATTGGATACATTTGATAATGCCCAAACCATGTTTGGTAATTACTTAAAACCATATGATATGGGGTTAATTTAGGCCTTTTAGTACAAGGAGGGACAATGGGGGCCCAAAACTCAAGTCAATAGGGTTGTGATGAGGTATTGGGACAAATGGACCCGTGGTCATGATTGTCCAATCCCCATAGGATGGGTTTGATGTGTAATGATAAAGGATTGTGATTAGATACATTTGGTAATGCCCAAACTATGTTTGGAAATTACCTAAAAGCATATGATATGGGGTTAATTTGGGCTTTTTAGTACAAGAAAGGACAATGGTGGCCCAAAACTCAAGTCAATTGGGTTGTGTGAGGTATTGAGCCTAATGGAACCAGTGGGATGTTTGTCCAATCCCCATAGGATAGCTTTGATGAGTAATGATAAAGGATTGAGATTGAGAGAACATCCTCCACTTAGTGGGTTTGGTAATCCCCTGAACATATTTGGTTGTTACCTTAAAGCATATGATTGGGGGTAATTTGGGCTTTTTAGTACAAGGATTGACAATGGGGGCCCAAAAGTCATGTACATGGGCTTTGGTGAGGTATTGGGCCTAATGGACCCAGGGGCATGATTGTCCAATTCCCATAGGATGGATTTGATAAGCAATGGAAATGGATTGTTATTGGATACATTTGGTAATGCCCAAACCATGTTTGGTAATTAACTAAAAACATATTATCTGGGGTTAATTTGGGCTTTTTAGTACAAGCAGGGACTAAAACTCAAGTCCATGGGCTTTGGTGAGGTATTGGGCTAATGGACCCAGGGGCATGATTATGAAAATCCCATAGGTTGGCTTTGATGAGCAATGGAAATAGATTGTGATTGGATACATTTGATAATGCCCAATCCATGTTTAGTAATTACTTAAAAGCATATGATATGGGGTTAATTTAGGCTTTTTAGTACAAGGAGGGACAATTGGGGCCCAAAACTCAAGTCAATAGGGGTGTGATGAGGTATTGGGCCTAATGGACCTAGGGTCATGATTGTCCAATCCCCATAGGATGGGTTTGATGTGTAATGATAAACGATTGTGATTAATTAGATACATTTGGTAATGCCCAAACTATGTTTGGAAATTACCTAAAAGCATATGATTTGGGGTTAATTTGGGCTTTTTAGTACAAGGAAGGACAATGGTGGCCCAAAACTCAAGTCAATAGGGTTGTGTGAGGTATTGAGCCTAATGGAACCAGTGACATGCTTGTCCCATCCCCATAGGATTGCTTTGATGAGTAATGAGAAAGGATTGAAATTGGGAGAACATCCTCCACTTAGTGGGTTTGGTAATCCCCTGAACATGTTTGGTAGTTACCTTAAAGCATATGATTGGGGGTAATTTGGGCTTTTTAGTACAAGGATGGACAATGGGGGCCCAAAAGTCATGAACATGGGCTTTGGTGAGGTATTGTGCCTAATGGACCCAGGGGCATGATTGTCCAATTCCCATAGGATGGATTTGATAAGCAATGGAAATGGATTGTTATTGGATACATTTGGTAATGCTCAAACCATGTTTGGTAATTACCTAAAAGCATATTATCTGGGGTTAATTTGGGATTTTTAGTACAAGAAGGGACTAAAACTCAAGTCCATGGGCTTTGGTGAGGTATTGGGCTAATGGACCCAGGGGCATGATTGTGAAAATCCCATAGGATGGCTTTGATGAGCAAAGGAAATAGATTGTGATTGGATACATTTGATAATGCCCAAACCATGTTTGGTAATTACATAAAAGCATATGATATGGGGATAATTTAGGCTTTTTAGTACAAGGAGGGACAATGGGGGCCCAAAACTCAAGTCAATAGGGTTGTGATGAGGTATTGGGACTAATGGGCCCATGGTCATGATTTTCCAATCCTCATAGGATGGGTTTGATGTGTAATGATAAAGGATTGTGATTAGATACATTTGGTAATGTCCAAACTATGTTTGGTAATTACCTAAAAGCATATGATCTGGGGTTAATTTGGGCTTTTTAGTACAAAGAGGGACAATGGGGGCCCAAAGCTCAAGTCAATAGGGTTGTGTGAGGTATTGAGCCTAATGGAACCAGTGTCATGCTTGTCCAATCCCCATAGGATTGCTTTGATGAGTAATGATAAAGGATTGAGATTGAGAGAACATCCTCCACTTAGTGGGTTTGGTAATCCCTGAACATGTTTGCTAGTTACCTTAAAGCTTATGATTGGGCTTAATTTGGGCTTTTTAGTACAAGGAGGGACAATGGGGGCCCAAAAGTCATGTACATGGGCTTTGGTGAGGTATTTGGCCTAATGGACCCAGGGGCATGATTATCCAATTCCCATAGGATGGATTTGATAAGCAATGGAAATGGATTGTTATTGGATACATTTGGTAATGCCCAAACTATGTTTGGTAATTACCTAAAAGCATATTATCTGGGGTTAATTTGGGCTTTTTAGTACAAGGAGGGACTAAAACTCAAGTCCATGAGATTTGGTGAGGTATTGGGCTAATTGACCCGGGGCATGATTGTGAAAATCCCATAGGATGGCTTTGATGAGCAATGGAAATAGATTGTGATTGGATACATTTGATAATGCCCAAACCATGTTTGGTAATTACTTAAAAGCATATGATATGGGGTAAATTTTGGCTTTTTAGTACAAGGAGGGACAATAGGGGCCCAAAACTCAAGTCAATAGGGTTGTGATGAGGTATTGGGACTAATTGACCCAGGGTCATGATTTTACAATCCCCATAGGATGGGTTTGATGTGTAATGATAAAGGATTGTGATTAGATACATTTGGTAATATCCAAAATATATTTGGTAATTACCTAAAAGCATATGATCTGGGGTTAATTTGGGATTTTTAGTACAACGAGGAACAATGGGGGCCCAAAACTCAAGTCAATAGGGTTGTGTGAGGTATTGAGCCTAATGGAACCAGTGGCATGCTTGTCCAATCCCCATAGGATAGCTTTGATGAGTAATGATAAAGGATTGAGATTGGGAGAAGATCCTCCACTTAGTGGGTTTGGTAATCCCCTAAACATGTTTGGTACTTACCTTAAAGCATATGATTGGGCTTAATTTGGGCTTTTTAGTACAAGGAGGGATAATGGGGGCCCAAAATCATGTACATGGGCTTTGGTGAGGTATTGAGCCTAATGGACCCAGGGGCATGATTGTCCAATTCCCATAGGATGGATTTGATAAGCAATGAAAATGGATTGTTATTGGATACATTTGGTAATGCCCAAACCATGTTTGGTAATTACCTAAAAGCATATTATCTGGGGTTAATTTGGGCTTTTTAGTACAAGCACTAGTACAAAAACGTTGATTTGCGTCTCCTGAATTGCGTCGCACAATAGGTAAAACGACGCAGAAGTATTATTTGTGTCGGATGGGCGTTAAACGCGACGCAAATCATGGTTCATCTGCGTCGGACTTGAGGTGCATTCGACGCAGAAGTATCATTTGCGTCGGATGGGAGTTGGACGCGACGCAAATCGTGGCTCATCTGCGTCGGACTTGAGGTGCACTCGACGCAGATGACTGGCCCACTTTCAACTTAACATGCGCGCAACTATTTCCTTCAAATAAAAATAAATAGCACCCAACTCTCAAAACTCCCACTTTCACCCTCTAACCTAAAACTCCCAATCTCCTCTCTCTCCTCTCTCCTCTCTCCTTTCTAGCACCGCTCCTCCTAAATTCTTTCATTCTTTCTCCCTTCTTCAATCTCTAGTAACAACTCCCAAATCTCCTCTCTCCCTTCATCTGCTGTCTCGGTTATTGCTGTTCCCCTTCAGTCTCTCACTCCTCGTCGCGGCTACCGGTGCCGCCGCGGTTGTTCTTCCGTTGTCCCGGGGCTTCTTCTCCTCGTCGAAAATCAAACGTAATTCAACATATTTGAATCGATTAATTGCTACTTGAAAATTTCAAAATTCGGTGGATTGAAAACCCTAGATCTCTCGCGATTTCTCCAGCCGATTTCGAAGTTCATTTTTAGGTTTGAATTTAGATTTCTTCGGTGAATTTAGATCCACTGGTTCAAAGATGCCGGTGGCAGATCCACTGGTTTGAATTGCTGTTGTTCTGTTGTTCTGGGCTTCTTGAATTTAGATCTACTTACTTTTCAGTATTCTAGTGGTATGTGTGATATTAGTGGAGAGTTCATGAAAGTGTTCTCCTCATTGTTTATGGACATTGATTGATGCCTGGGTGCTGCATGGATATGGCACAAGATTAGTGAAAGGAAGATTTGAATTTCATCACTCGAAGTTCATCACTCGAAGTCTTCATCACTCTCCGGCGAAGGAACGAATTGAGGTTATGTATTTAATCGCTTCAGATTTGATTTTTTTGGAATTGATTCCTTTACATGAATTTTTATGGTATTTTTTGTGTTAGATCTATTTTTTTTGGTTCAATTTTTTAATTTTTGTTTCATTTCAGTATTCATGGTTTTATTCTTGTATTTAATTATTGTATTTCGTTCCTTAATTTCGATTCAAATTTGCGTTCTTTATTTCATTCTTGTACTTCGTTCATTTATTTTGATTCAGATTTGGGTCCTGTATTCCTGTATTTCATTTCAGCATAATGAAATAAGTGATATTAATATATGTAAAATTTGGGTGTATTTCATTTCAGTATAATTTTGGGTGTATTTTATTATGGGTATTGGGTGTATTTCATTTTCGGAAAAGGGATTTTTATATTTTTTTTAAAAAAAATTAACAATCTGCGTCGCATGTACAACATACATCCGACGCAGATTCAATTTTTTTTTAATAAAAAATGGTTCATTTGCGTCGCACCTAGTCTAACGTACGACACAAATGGTGCTACTTGTGCTGTGGCTCAAGGGACATCTGCGTCGGACATCTTTTACATCCGACGCAGATGGGTTAATATCTGCGTCGAGTCCTAATCCGACGCAGATGATCTCTCCTTATCTGCGACGATGGCTGTGCCGTCGGACCCATTTCCGACGCAAATGGGCGGCTCGCATCCGACGCAAATCGTCCATTCTGTACTAGTGAAGGAGGGACTAAAACTCAAGTCCATGGGCTTTGGTGAGATATTGGGCTAATGGACCCAGGGGCATGATTGTGAAAATCCCCTAGGATGGCTTTGATGAGCAATGGAAATAGATTGTGATTGGATACATTTGATAATGCCCAAACCATGTTTGGTAATTACTTAAAACCATATGATATGGGGTTAATTTAGGCCTTTTAGTACAAGGAGGGACAATGGGGGCCCAAAACTCAAGTCAATAGGGTTGTGATGAGGTATTGGGACAAATGGACCCAGGGTCATGATTGTCCAATCCCCATAGGATGGGTTTGATGTGTAATGATAAAGGATTGTGATTAGATACATTTGGTAATGCCCAAACTATGTTTGGAAATTACCTAAAAGCATATGATATGGGGTTAATTTGGGCTTTTTAGTACAAGAAAGGACAATGGTGGCCCAAAACTCAAGTCAATTGGGTTGTGTGAGGTATTGAGCCTAATGGAACCAGTGGGATGTTTGTCCAATCCCCATAGGATAGCTTTGATGAGTAATGATAAAGGATTGAGATTGAGAGAACATCCTCCACTTAGTGGGTTTGGTAATCCCCTGAACATATTTGGTTGTTACCTTAAAGCATATGATTGGGGGTAATTTGGGCTTTTTAGTACAAGGATTGACAATGGGGGCCCAAAAGTCATGTACATGGGCTTTGGTGAGGTATTGGGCCTAATGGACCCAGGGGCATGATTGTCCAATTCCCATAGGATGGATTTGATAAGCAATGGAAATGGATTGTTATTGGATACATTTGGTAATGCCCAAACCATGTTTGGTAATTAACTAAAAACATATTATCTGGGGTTAATTTGGGCTTTTTAGTACAAGCAGGGACTAAAACTCAAGTCCATGGGCTTTGGTGAGGTATTGGGCTAATGGACCCAGGGGCATGATTATGAAAATCCCATAGGTTGGCTTTGATGAGCAATGGAAATAGATTGTGATTGGATACATTTGATAATGCCCAATCCATGTTTAGTAATTACTTAAAAGCATATGATATGGGGTTAATTTAGGCTTTTTAGTACAAGGAGGGACAATTGGGGCCCAAAACTCAAGTCAATAGGGGTGTGATGAGGTATTGGGCCTAATGGACCTAGGGTCATGATTGTCCAATCCCCATAGGATGGGTTTGATGTGTAATGATAAACGATTGTGATTAATTAGATACATTTGGTAATGCCCAAACTATGTTTGGAAATTACCTAAAAGCATATGATTTGGGGTTAATTTGGGCTTTTTAGTACAAGGAAGGACAATGGTGGCCCAAAACTCAAGTCAATAGGGTTGTGTGAGGTATTGAGCCTAATGGAACCAGTGACATGCTTGTCCCATCCCCATAGGATTGCTTTGATGAGTAATGAGAAAGGATTGAAATTGGGAGAACATCCTCCACTTAGTGGGTTTGGTAATCCCCTGAACATGTTTGGTAGTTACCTTAAAGCATATGATTGGGGGTAATTTGGGCTTTTTAGTACAAGGATGGACAATGGGGGCCCAAAAGTCATGAACATGGGCTTTGGTGAGGTATTGTGCCTAATGGACCCAGGGGCATGATTGTCCAATTCCCATAGGATGGATTTGATAAGCAATGGAAATGGATTGTTATTGGATACATTTGGTAATGCTCAAACCATGTTTGGTAATTACCTAAAAGCATATTATCTGGGGTTAATTTGGGATTTTTAGTACAAGAAGGGACTAAAACTCAAGTCCATGGGCTTTGGTGAGGTATTGGGCTAATGGACCCCGGGGCATGATTGTGAAAATCCCATAGGATGGCTTTGATGAGCAAAGGAAATAGATTGTGATTGGATACATTTGATAATGCCCAAACCATGTTTGGTAATTACATAAAAGCATATGATATGGGGATAATTTAGGCTTTTTAGTACAAGGAGGGACAATGGGGGCCCAAAACTCAAGTCAATAGGGTTGTGATGAGGTATTGGGACTAATGGGCCCATGGTCATGATTTTCCAATCCTCATACGATGGGTTTGATGTGTAATGATAAAGGATTGTGATTAGATACATTTGGTAATGTCCAAACTATGTTTGGTAATTACCTAAAAGCATATGATCTGGGGTTAATTTGGGCTTTTTAGTACAAAGAGGGACAATGGGGGCCCAAAGCTCAAGTCAATAGGGTTGTGTGAGGTATTGAGCCTAATGGAACCAGTGTCATGCTTGTCCAATCCCCATAGGATTGCTTTGATGAGTAATGATAAAGGATTGAGATTGAGAGAACATCCTCCACTTAGTGGGTTTGGTAATCCCTGAACATGTTTGCTAGTTACCTTAAAGCTTATGATTGGGCTTAATTTGGGCTTTTTAGTACAAGGAGGGACAATGGGGGCCCAAAAGTCATGTACATGGGCTTTGGTGAGGTATTTGGCCTAATGGACCCAGGGGCATGATTATCCAATTCCCATAGGATGGATTTGATAAGCAATGGAAATGGATTGTTATTGGATACATTTGGTAATGCCCAAACTATGTTTGGTAATTACCTAAAAGCATATTATCTGGGGTTAATTTGGGCTTTTTAGTACAAGGAGGGACTAAAACTCAAGTCCATGAGATTTGGTGAGGTATTGGGCTAATTGACCCAGGGGCATGATTGTGAAAATCCCATAGGATGGCTTTGATGAGCAATGGAAATAGATTGTGATTGGATACATTTGATAATGCCCAAACCATGTTTGGTAATTACTTAAAAGCATATGATATGGGGTAAATTTTGGCTTTTTAGTACAAGGAGGGACAATAGGGGCCCAAAACTCAAGTCAATAGGGTTGTGATGAGGTATTGGGACTAATTGACCCCGGGGTCATGATTTTACAATCCCCATAGGATGGGTTTGATGTGTAATGATAAAGGATTGTGATTAGATACATTTGGTAATATCCAAAATATATTTGGTAATTACCTAAAAGCATATGATCTGGGGTTAATTTGGGATTTTTAGTACAACGAGGAACAATGGGGGCCCAAAACTCAAGTCAATAGGGTTGTGTGAGGTATTGAGCCTAATGGAACCAGTGGCATGCTTGTCCAATCCCCATAGGATAGCTTTGATGAGTAATGATAAAGGATTGAGATTGGGAGAAGATCCTCCACTTAGTGGGTTTAGTAATCCCCTAAACATGTTTGGTACTTACCTTAAAGCATATGATTGGGCTTAATTTGGGCTTTTTAGTACAAGGAGGGATAATGGGGGCCCAAAATCATGTACATGGGCTTTGGTGAGGTATTGAGCCTAATGGACCCAGGGGCATGATTGTCCAATTCCCATAGGATGGATTTGATAAGCAATGAAAATGGATTGTTATTGGATACATTTGGTAATGCCCAAACCATGTTTGGTAATTACCTAAAAGCATATTATCTGGGGTTAATTTTGGCTTTTTAGTACAAGCACTAGTACAAAAACGTTGATTTGCGTCTCCTGAATTGCGTCGCACAATAGGTAAAACGACGCAGAAGTATTATTTGTGTCGGATGGGCGTTAAACGCGACGCAAATCATGGTTCATCTGCGTCGGACTTGAGGTGCATTCGACGCAGAAGTATCATTTGCGTCGGATGGGAGTTGGACGCGACGCAAATCGTGGCTCATCTGCGTCGGACTTGAGGTGCACTCGACGCAGATGACTGGCCCACTTTCAACTTAACATGCGCGCAACTATTTCCTTCAAATAAAAATAAATAGCACCCAACTCTCAAAACTCCCACTTTCACCCTCTAACCTAAAACTCCCAATCTCCTCTCTCCTCTCTCCTCTCTCCTTTCTAGCACCGCTCCTCCTAAATTCTTTCATTCTTTCTCCCTTCTTCAATCTCTAGTAACAACTCCCAAATCTCCTCTCTCCCTTCATCTGCTGTCTCGGTTATTGCTGTTCCCCTTCAGTCTCTCACTCCTCGTCGCGCTGCCGCGGTTGGTGCTGCCGCGGTTGTTGCTGTTGTCCTGGGCTTCTTCTCCTCGTCGAAAATCAAACGTAATTCAACATATTTGAATCGATTAATTGCTACTTGAAATTTTCAAAATTCGGTGGATTGAAAACCCTAGATCTCTGCCAGATTTCTCCGGTCGATTTCGAAGTTCATTTTTAGGTTTGAATTTAGATTTCTTCGGTGAATTTAGATCCACTGGTTCAAAGATGCCGGTGGCAGATCCACTGGTTTGAATTGTTGTTGTTCTGTTGTTCTGGGCTTCTTGAATTTAGATCTACTTACTTTTCAGTATTCTAGTGGTATGTGTGATATTAGTGGAGAGTTCATGAAAGTGTTCTCCTCATTGTTTATGGACATTGATTGATGCCTGGGTGCTGCTTGGAGATGGCACAAGATTAGTGAAAGGAAGATTTGAATTTCATCACTCGAAGTTCATCACTCGAAGTCTTCATCACTCTCCGGCGAAGGAACGAATTGAGGTTATGTATTTAATCGCTTCAGATTTGATTTTTTTGGAATTGATTCCTTTACATGAATTTTTATGGTATTTTTTGTGTTAGATCTATTTTTTTTGGTTCAATTTTTTAAATTTTTGTTTCATTTCAGTATTCATGGTTTTATTCTTGTATTTAATTATTGTATTTCGTTCCTTAATTTCGATTCAAATTTGCGTTCTTTATTTCATTCTTGTACTTCGTTCATTTATTTTGATTCAGATTTGGGTCCTGTATTCCTGTATTTCATTTCAGCATAATGAAATAAGTGATATTAATATATGTAAAATTTGGGTGTATTTCATTTCAGTATAATTTTGGGTGTATTTTATTATGGGTATTGGGTGTATTTCATTTTCGGAAAAGGGATTTTTATATATTTTTTAAAAAAAATTAACAATCTGCGTCGCATGTACAACATACATCCGACGCAGATTCAATTTTTTTTTAATAAAAAATGGTTCATTTGCGTCGCACCTAGTCTAACGTACGACACAAATGGTGCTACTTGTGCTGTGGCTCAAGGGACATCTGCGTCGGACATCTTTTACATCCGACGCAGATGGGTTAATATCTGCGTCGAGTCCTAATCCGACGCAGATGATCTCTCCTTATCTGCGACGATGGCTGTGCCGTCGGACCCATGTCCGACGCAAATGGGCGCCTCGCATCCGACGCAAATCGTCCATTCTGTACTAGTGAAGGAGGGACTAAAACTCAAGTCCATGGGCTTTGGTGAGGTATTGGGCTAATGGACCCAGGGGCATGATTGTGAAAATCCCCTAGGATGGCTTTGATGAGCAATGGAAATAGATTGTGATTGGATACATTTGATAATGCCCAAACCATGTTTGGTAATTACTTAAAAGCATATGATATGGGGTTAATTTAGGCCTTTTAGTACAAGGAGGGACAATGGGGGCCCAAAACTCAAGTCAATAGGGTTGTGATGAGGTATTGGGACAAATGGACCCAGGGTCATGATTGTCCAATCCCCATAGGATGGGTTTTATGTGTAATGATAAAGGATTGTGATTAGATACATTTGGTAATGCCCAAACTATGTTTGGAAATTACCTAAAAGCATATGATATGGGGTTAATTTGGGCTTTTTAGTACAATAAAGGACAATGGTGGCCCAAAACTCAAGTCAATTGGGTTGTGTGAGGTATTGAGCCTAATGGAACCAGTGGGATGTTTGTCCAATCCCCATAGGATAGCTTTGATGAGTAATGATAAAGGATTGAGATTGAGAGAACATCCTCCACTTAGTGGGTTTGGTAATCCCCTGAACATATTTGGTTGTTACCTTAAAGCATATGATTGGGGGTAATTTGGGCTTTTTAGTACAAGGATTGACAATGGGGGCCCAAAAGTCATGTACATGGGCTTTGGTGAGGTATTGGGCCTAATGGACCCAGGGGCATGATTGTCCAATTCCCATAGGATGGATTTGATAAGCAATGGAAATGGATTGTTATTGGATACATTTGGTAATGCCCAAACCATGTTTGGTAATTACCTAAATGTATATGATATGGGGTTAATTTGGGCTTTTTTGTACAAGGCTGGACAAGGGGGGCCAAAACTCAAGTCAATGGGGATTGGTGAGGTATTGGGCCTAATAGACCCAGTGGCATGATTGTTCAATCCCCATAGGATTGCTTTGACGAGTTATGGGAATGGATTGTGATTGGATATGTTTGGTAATGCCCAAAGCAAAAGAAAAAGGAAAAAATGCAACGTTTTAGCCCGATACAATCTTATCATATAAACCACTTAAAACCTCATGGATTAAGTTATCAATAACCCATATCTTAACCATATAATTCCCTTATAATATATGTTATAGTCACATGATTTGAGGCCATTGCCCAAGACAGTTATTATTTTAGGTAATGTCCTAAAATGATTTAGGTAATGACCTAAAATGTTTGGTAATATCCTAATCTAATTATGTGATTACCTAACATATGTAGTGGTTGTATTAGGTCATGACCAAAATATCTATAGTGATTACCTAAACTTTGCATTCACTTGCACAATAAACAAGTGACATTCCACTACAATGGAGAGGATTCTTTTTAGAGATTGTTCGACCATTTCAATCCGCTGTTCACATAAACATTCTATCGATGAACCTTTTATATCACCAAAGTTATTCAATTCTATCATTTGAAAGTAAAAGAAAAAGGAAAAAAATGCAACTTTTTAGCACGATCCAATCTTGTCATATAAACCACTTAAAACCTCATGGATTAAGTTATCAATAACCCATATCTTAACCATATAATTCACCCATAATATATGTTATAATCACATGATTTGAGGTCATTGCCCAAGACAGTTATAATTTTAGGTAATGCCCTAAAATGGTTTAGGTAATGACCTAAAAGGTTTGGTAATATCCTAATCTAATTATGTGATTACCTAACATATGTAGTGGTTGTATTAGGTCATGATCAAAATATCTATAGTGATTACCAAAACTTTGCATTCACTTGCACAATAAACAAGTGACATTCCACTACAATGGAGAAGATTCTTTTTAAAGATTGTTCGACCATTTCAATCCGTTGTTCATATAAACATTCTATCGATGAACCTTTCATATCACCAAAGTCATTCAATTCAATCATTTTAAAGCAAAAGAAAATGGAAAAAATGCAACGTTTTACCCCGATCCAATCTTATCATATTAACCACATAAAACCTCATGGATTAAGTTATCAATAACCCACATCTTAACCATATAATTCCCCCATCATATATATTATAGTCACATGATTTGAGGCCATTGTCCAAGATAATTATTATTTTAGGTAATGCCCTAAAATGGTTTAGGTAATGACCTAAACGTTTTGGTAATATCCTAATCTAATTAGGTGATTACCTAACATATGCAAAGTGGTCATGTTAGGTCATGACCAAAATATCTATAGTGATTACCTAAACTCTACATTCACTTGCACAAAAAACAAGTGACATTCCACTACAATGGAGAGGATTCTTTTGAGAGATTGTTCGACCATTTCAATCCGCTGTTCACATAAACATTCTATCGATGAACCTTTTATATCACCAAAGTCATTCAATTCTATCATTTAAAAGCAAAAGAAAAAAGAAAAAATGTAACTTTTTAGCCCGATCCAATCTTGTCATATATACCACTTAAAACCTCATGGATTAAGTTATCACTAACCCACATCTTAACCATATAATTCCCTCATTATATATGTTATAGTCACATGATTTGAGGCCATTACCCAAGAAAATAATTATTTTTTTAGGTAATGCCCTAAAATGGTTTAGGTAATGACCTAAAAGGTTTGGTAATATCCTAATCTAATTAGGTGATTACATAACATATATAGTGCTTATGTTAGGTCATGACCAAAATATATTTGGTAATAACGTAAACCCTTCATTAACTTGCACAAAAAACAATTGACATTCCACTACAATGGAGAGGATTCTTTTGAGAGATTGTTCGACCATTTCAATCCGCTGTTCACATAAACATTCGATCGATGAACCTTTCATATCACGAAAGTCATTCAATTCAATCATTTGAAAGCAAAATAAAAAAGAAAAATTGCAACGTTTTAACCCGATGCAATCTTATCATTTAAACCACAAAAAATCTCATGGATTAGGTTATCAATAACCCACATCTTAACCATAAAATTCTCTCATCATATATGTTATAGTCAAATGATTTGAGGCAATTGCCCAAGACAATTATTATTTTAGGTAATGCCCTAAAATGGTTCGTTTCGGTAATGACTTAAACGTTTTGGTAAGATTCTAATCTAATTAGATGGTTACCTAACAAATATAGTGGATATGTTAGGTCATTACCAAAATATTTTGAGTAATTACAGAAATCCTGCAGTAACTTGCATAAAAAGAAAATTGACATTCCACTATAAGGGAGATGATTCTTTTTAGAGATTGTTCGACCATTTCAATCCTGTTTCACATAAACATTCTATCGATGAACCTTTCATATCACCAAAGTCATTTAATTCAATCATTTTAAAGCTAAAGAAAAAGGAAAAAAATGCAACGTTTTAGCCCGATCCAATCTTATCATATAAACCACTTAAAACCTCATGGATTATGTTATCAATAACCCACATCTTAACTATATAATCCCCCCATCATATATGTTATAGTCACATGATTTGAGGCCATTACCCAAGACAATTATTATTTTATGTAATGCCCTAAAATGGTTTAGGTAATGACCTAAAAGGTTTGGTAATATCCTAATCTAATTAGGTGATTACCTAACATATGCAAAGTGGTCATGTTAGGTCATGACCAAAATATCTATAGTGATTACCAAAACTTTGCATTCACTTGCACAAAAAACAAGTGACATTCCACTACAATGGAGATGATTCTTTTTAGAGATTGTTCCACCATTTCAATCCGCTGTTCACATAAACATTCTATCGATGAACCTTTTATATCACCAAAGTCATTCAATTCTATCATTGAAAGCAAAAGAAAAAGGAAAAAAAATGTAACGTTTTAGCCCGATGCAATCTTTTCATATAAACCACTTAAAATCTCATAGATTAGGTTATCAATAACCCACATCTTAACCATACAATTCCCTCATCATATATATGTTATAGTCACATGATTTGAGGTCATTGCCCAAGACAATTATTATTTTAGGTAATGCCCTAAAATTTGTTAGGTAATGACCTAACAGGTTTGGTAATATCCTAATCTAATTAGGTGATTACCTAACATATATAGTGGTTATGTTAGGTCATGACCAAAATATCTTTAGTAATTACCTAAACCCTGCACTAACTTGCACAAAAAACCAGTGACATTCCACTGCAATGGAGGTCCCGAAAATGCTGTAAATTTGTTTCATCTAATTGCTAAACTAAAGTATGATCTTTGCATCAAATATAACCCAATAAAAGTGTGAAGTGCATTGATTTATTGCAATTATCTCACACACCTTAATTTTATTTTTGGTCATGTCCAAAATATGTTTAGTAATTACCAATATTTCTTTATGTTTGGTCATGTCCAAAATATCTTTAGTAATTACCAAATTACTGCAGTAACTTAGACAGAAAACAGCTCAACCTCCCATGGAGGTCGCGAAAAATCTGATTTTTTTTTTTTTGCATCATAGCTAAACTAAAGTATGAACTACTCAAATGTAACCACAGATTGTCGCATAAAAGTGTGATGTGCATTGTTTTTGAGCAATTTAATCACCAATACCGGCATTTTATTTTCCCTAAAACCCTAGATTTTTTTTGGTGAAAATTTTCATAAATTGCAAGTTTAATCTTACTCAAACACACAAATGAAGATAGAAAATCATTAATTCGTTACTATATGCGAAATATTCAAGTCAACTTACATCCATTTCATCTACTGGTGAAGAGTTTAGATCGAAATCCATGGAGGTGGTTCAACAATGGAGGTGAGGGTTTGGGGCGAAATGGGGGTGAAGAATGGGTCGAAATGGAGGAAAAAGATGGAAGATAGGCTCGAAATTGAGGGAGAAGGTGGAAGAATGAGTCGAATTTGGGAGGAATTCGGTTGAGAATGGTGGAAGAGGAAGTGTTCTTGAATTTTTGGTGAAGAACACCAAGAACAAGGAGAAGAGAGAAAATGGGTAAAAAAAAAATTTGCTCAATTTTTTTTTTCCAAACATGAATTACTGTTTGGAAGCTGAAAAAAATTCGGATTTTTTCAAAAAAAAATTTTTAATTATTTTTTCAATTTTCAGAAATTAATTTCATAAATTTTGGTAAATAAACAAAATCAAAAGAAAATAATTTTGGCAATTAAAAGAAAAGGGAAAAGAAAAGCAATGGGGGTCCTACAAATACAAATGTGTGGCTCACATTGTTTTGTCCCCATGGTCTGAAATTAAATCAGACCATCCAAGAAACTTCCTTGCTGAAATCTATGAGGAAACATACATGACCAACCTTGTACTCACTCAAAGGATACAAGTGATTTTTTATGATAATTGTGCCAATTTAACACTACTACAGCTCCGGATGTCTTGGTACTTGGTAATAAACGTCAATACTTCATACTTTTGAAGTGGTTGTTATTCTAAATCTACGATCGCTGCAATCATTCAAAAGGCTCTTATAATCAGTTTTGAAGTGATAGTGGGCCTATGGTAAGTATTGAATAATTGGATGAATAAAATATTGTAAAAATGACTTTATGGTTGATTTATTTTTATTAAGGTAAGATGAAGATCTCTTGTAAGTGGAGGGAATTTGAGGATCCCACATTGTAAGGGGCAAGAATCGAACCTTATGTCACAGAGGTGAATGGAGGACCTCCAACCAATTAAGCCAACCTTGATTTTTATGACTTTATGGTTGATGGTATTGAAAGAAATGATAAAAAGTACTGGAGGATATTGGTAGGAAGTTGTAAGCACTGGGGAAAAATTGATATTTTTGGGATGAAGTCTAATGTGAGGCCGACCATGTAGTCTTCTGAATGCCATGGTCGCACCATTTTATCATATATTTTTTTTAAAAAAAAATTGAGTACTTTTTGGGTAAAAAGAAACAAGAATAAAATAGAAGGCTACAAGGTGCATATTTGTAACGATCAACAATTTAACCTCATCTCTTTAACTCTTAGTTGGATAAAGAAAAAAAAGAAAAGAAACACACTTTCCTAGACTAAAATCCAAACAGCACAACGGCCACTACCCCATGAAATAAAATACCTTAAAAAGTACTAATTTCTTTGTCTCTTTTTAATTGCTACATTTTGTTTTTCACAGTTTTCGAGATACAACTTCAAACCTTAATATCTTGATTTATATATAAGATAAAATTATAAAAAAAATCTATATATTTTGAAAGTACACATTGAGATGAATCAAACAAGATCCCGTATGACTATGTTTCCTTTACGTATATAAAATTAAAGAAGGTCAAAATTGTCATGTGAATAGTGTCCATACATACAATGTAGCAGTTAAAAAAGACGAAGGGAGTACTTCGAGTCTAAGTAGACAGAGAAAATAAAATCAGCTGTAAATTAAATATGTATATAATCGAATAGTTAGTATACTTGATTATTGATGATAGCTAATTCCTCCGTTCTTTTTCTATTGCAACAATTACCAATTTGGGTGGTTTCACACCTATTGCAACAATTCCACATGTGGTAAAAAAAACAACTTTAGTTGATAATAGCGCTTACTTTATCTTACTAAAACCATAATTAATTAATCATTTTGCCTCATAAAGTTGTTTTTTCTTTATTAACGATTTATGTATCTCTCCTAATGTAGTTAATTAAAGGGGTACTTTATGCTAAACTACATTTAACAACCCACCTTTTTTATTTTCTTAAAAATTGTGCCCAAATCCATTGTTGCAATAGAAAAAAACGGAGGAAGTATAATCTAACTATAGGTTGTTTGAACTTTGAAGGGTATCATACTTCATAAATTTGAAAAAGATACAGCCATATGAGATATTACTATTTTCGTTTTAATATGTAACCGGAAAAAAACAACTTTTCGTAATTTTCTAATACCCAATTAAATCCATTTATTTCCAAAATTGGGTATTGGAGACTTGTAGATATTCAGTTGTGTAAGACTAAAAAAAAAGAGTAGAATTACACAAAGATTAAATTTTATTCATTATGAATTTATGATTAGATTCTCTCTTGTATCGATATCAATCTAGTAAAATCCAATAATTTTTATTCACATTCATATACTTACTTATTTTAAATACATTTATGATCAAAATTGGGTATTGGAGACTTTGTATACAAAACAAAAGTTAGAATTCCCATTCAAAAAAAAAACAAAAGTTAGAATTACAGAAGGATTAAGATTTATTGATGATGATTAGATTCTCTCTTGTATTAATATAAAACTAATATACAGTTATATTATGCCCATTCATATATTATTATATTTTACACCTATTTTCCATTAAGTAAAAGAGTACATCAATAATGTCATTTTATGGAGATAATATTATTGTTATTTCGATTCATATCTTAGCTTTCTTATTTAATGGTTTTGAAAAATTAAACAACTCCATGGTTGAATTTGGAGAGCATCTGCCAGCCCTAGATAGTTTCTGAAATCGACCTCATGTGCGTTAGATCAGATTAGAATTTAAAAGTGTATAGTACATTATTGCCACTGGAAATACAAATTGATAAACTCTACAATAGTTTACTATAAGTAGAGCGAAGGTAGAACGTGTTTAGGCCCTGTTCTTTTGAACTTATTTTGGCTGAACTGAACTGAACTTATTTTATTTTTGCTGAACTAAACTTATTTTTACTTATTTTTGCTGAACTGAACTTATTTTTACTTATTTCTACTATGGGGGTAAGTACAGCGATGAAGACGAAGGATACACTCCTACGTCCCAATCGAAGGTTCAGTTCGGTCCCTTCCAACCGTAAGGTGGCGGGCAGTTGATGTGCTTGGTGAAACCCCCCCTCCTTATATTAGGATTGTTTAAATTGCTGTTGGTTTGCTTTTGAGTGTTTCGTTTGTTGTTAAAAACGTTGGTTTGTTTCCTTGTTTTTAATATTTGAATTGCAATGTAAGGATTGTTATATTTGCATTTATGGAAGTTGGCTTGGTTATTCTTGTTTCATTGCCTGTACATAGCTGAAATTCTAAACGCGTTATCGTTTATCAAGGGCGTTTGAGGGACTCGGAGCTGCAAGCTCGCGAGTTTAACGCTAACCAGACTTGGGTACATCTGAACCAACGCAAGTTGGGATGACCCTCGGCTCTGTCTAAAGGGCTATGCAATGAATCATAGAGGAACGCTTTGATGTAAAATGTAGTGCTTGTAGACCTTGTTCAGGGCTCTAACCTAAAGGGACCCCGGAAAGATGGACAAAGTCCATTCTCCCGGCAACTATGTTGTGGGTTACGCCAATCCCTTGGGACGGAGCATGAACACGGAGTCATGTTAGTCAAGCCAAGACATGAAATTCAATGGTCGTTGCCTCGAAATCATAAGTATTGAACTTGTGTGTTAACCACGGCCCAACAAGTACATAAACATGGTCCGCGAAGGTAAGATGGAGAGACTCACGAATGGTGACCCCCACGAGTGTATGAACTCGTAGCTTCGGCGAAATCCGAAACATCTACCAATGGACAGCGGATGTAAAGTGTTTAACCTTGTGTCTTCGACAACGTTCGAAGGATCAATGGTAAATACGCCTACTGTTGGTAGGACTACGGGGACTTGACCTCGATTGTTCGGCGGAAGCCGAAAGATAAGGAATGAAAAGACTTGCCTACTGATTGTAGGCGTGCGAGAGTTTATCTTCGCAGCATCGTCGAGGTTTGAGGAATACCTACTTGCTGCCAACAAAGTGTGAGGGGCTAACCTCACACGGCGAAGTTGGAGCAAGTGTACCCTAACTCGAGCGGGATGCATTGGACTTCGGAATCATAGCGAGATAAACGTTAACATTTGCTCGTATGGACCGAAGCCAACCTTAGCGAAACTTTCATTCCAAGGGATGAGTTTGGGGGAGTACAATCGATGGTCGGAACCGCGTGAGGTCTTCCATGCGTGGGCGTTGTCTCTCCTCGCCAAATCACAGTTCCGGCTTGAACTTATAAATTTGGGAAAACCATAAGAGAGGGTAGTGGATCTGTCGGATACTCTTGGATGAGGAGAGTAGACTGATCTAAGGGGTGGTTGACCTCGGAATATGATGTGTCGGATACAGCAATGACGATTGTTGTCGACATGGGTTGACGGTGGTTAACCTAAGTCTTGAGGAAAGGGCTTGCATGGGGTTCCCGGGCCCATGAGCACTCAAGCACGCGACTGGATGACGGGTGAAGGTCATCATTCGCACCAAAAGAGACCCGTGGTAATGGAGACTTTTGGAAAAGGGGAAGATGCCCCTCCTTCGTAGAAAGGGAGGTACCTCAGATGATTACTTCCATTGATGTGGGAAGTAAGCCATAAATTCCTATGCCGGCTTTGAAGGAAATAATGGCGGAGAGGTTATGAGAAATATCGTTGATCCCTTTGGCTTGTGATTGAGGGCCACGAGGTGGCTAAGATCCATGGCCCGCAAGTGTGCGAAAGCCTTTGATCAGTTGAGGATCATGAAGGGCATGGGATCAAGGGAGCTCGTTGTGAGAAAAAAATGAGTCCGCAAGGAAAGTGACGACTACTTATGGGAATTTGGTGCGAGGAAGGCGTGTACCCTTCCCGACAAATACCTCAGTAGTGAAATCTTACGAGGACGTCAGCCTCCATTTAGTGGGGGTGGTTTGTAACCGTCACTTTTGCCGGCACTTGTTTAAGAGCCGACTACGTCTAGGCGCAATGATAGACGTCGGACAAGGCCATGGCGGTTAAGGTATGTAACTTTCAGGTGTCGCATGCGACTAGGGAGTTATACCTAACCCTTGCGTGTCCAAGTTGGGTGCCCTAAGAGATGGAGCAAGATCCGAGATGGGGCACGTAGCGGAACGTGCGAATAAACCCGAGGATGGTTCCGATGAATCTCGTATAGTGGCACGACCTGCCGGAAATTGAAGAAATAAAAGAAACACTTAGCCGGAAAAATCTGAGGCGGTTTTACGATGAGGACACCGAAGAAATATGGGAAAGGTATTGTGAATGGCAATTCTCCTTCTTCTGTTTCGAAACCGAATTCTCCCTCCATTGATGGGGCGGAACTTCACTCTATCCTCAGCGAGGAAGATGTAGAATATTCCAAAACGATGGAGTACTTGAGCGACTTGGCTGGATCAATCTTTGACGCCGACCAACCGTTGGAAGCCCTGAGTCGACTAAAGACCTTGGTGTATAACAACCAGGGAAACCTTGGTATCTATCAACCCGGTCCATGGAGCGACTGGAATGATGATGTCGCTAATGGTCGTACGTTTGAAATTGATGATAAGTTGTCCGGTCTCCTTAACGGATGGTGCTCAAGAATGGAGGACCTAGCGGATATTGTTGGAACCCCGTTGCCAACACCTCGTCCTACGTCTCCCAAAGTCGGACTTTTAGAGAAGATGCCGGTAGGCGTTGCCTAAGGGGATGGCTCGTTGGAGATGAATTCAAGACATGGGACGAAGTCCAGGAATTGCAGGATGTTGCAACAAGTAAGGGAACAACTACGCCAGTGGAGCCAAAAAAGACCATAGAGGTGGTCGTCATCTCCGATGATGAATCGGAAAGCGGAGATCCTTGGACGAAGTCGGATTCCTCCGCAAACTACTATGGGGGTAAGTACAGTGATGAAGACGAAGGATACACTCCTATGTCCCAATCGAAGGTTCAGTTCGGTCCCTTCCAACCGTAAGGTGGCGGGCAGTTGATGTGCTTGGTGAAACCCCCCTCCTTATATTAGGATTGTTTAAATTGCTGTTGGTTTGCTTTTGAGTGTTTCGTTTGTTGTTAAAAACGTTGGTTTGTTTCCTTGTTTTTAATATTTGAATTGCAATGAAAGGATTTTTATATTTGCATTTATGGAAGTTGGCTTGGTTATTCTTGTTTCATTGCCTGTACATAGCCGAAATTCTAAACGTGTTATCGTTTATCAAGGGCGTTTGAGGGACTCGGAGCTGCAAGCTCGCGAGTTTAACGCTAACCAGACTTGGGTACATCTGAACCAACGCAAGTTGGGATGACCCTCGGCTCTGTCTAAAGGGCTATGCAATGAATCATAGAGGAACCCTTTGATGTAAAATGTAGTGCTTGTAGACCTTGTTCAGGGCTCTATACTAAAGGGACCCCGGAAAGATGGACAAAGTCCATTCTCCCGGTAACTATGTTGTGGGTTACGCCAATCCCTTGGGACGGAGCATGAACACTTTGGTCCGACCTGCTGGAAAATAAGTTCAGTTCGGACCAAATTGTCACAGGATTTTTTTGAAGTACCTCTTTTCCGCACTAGGAGGTTCCTATGATGGCGCCTAGACCCCGTCTAGACCAGCCTTACACACTCACGTACTTTGTATATTGGAATTACGTAAATAAGAACACCCACAATACTACACGAGACAACAAGGGAGAAGGAGAACTTTTATTTCTTGAGAGCAATTTCAATACAAGGCTAAGTGTTTCCCAGAATCCTCTCTCCCCAATGATTACAGCAAGTGTTCTATTTATAATACATCAGAGTGGCTACAGCCCAGCCACATAAGCAGGTAACCACCCACTAACATAGATAACTACCCACTAACTTATCCATGATGTTGTGCTTCCTCAAACGTGGGATAACTTCCCACTAACTTGCTGACTGACTCCTTAATTCAAGGAGAGTGGTGAGGAACGTGGGTGGTTACTCAACCGCCCACTTCTCTCACACACTAAGTATCTGCCGCGAGTAACCGCTCGTCCAGCAGCGTACAAGTGTCCGCTACATTTGTCGCAACTATCCAAGGCCACGACCATAACCGCCCATGGGTAACCGCTCACCAAGTCGGGAGTAACCGTCCGTGACATTAACGCAACCGCTCCTAAGCCAAGCGTAACCGCTTATGGCCTTAGACGCAACTGCTCCCCGTCAGACGAAACTACCCGCCATGTCAGCATAGAGTGGGAGTGTGCTTCTCTCACTCTCTTGACAACCGCTCCTCTTTTTAAGGAGACATGGGGCAACGTGGGTGGTTATCATAACCGCCCACTCACTAGTGGAAAAAACGGTAAATGTCACAAGAAAACCGCGGCGGTCCTTAAGAATACCGCAGCGGTAAATTGTCGTAGAATTTGGGGGGAAAAGGGGGAACATAAACCGCTGCGGTCTATAGAAAACCGCAACGGTTAAAAGAAACTGCTGCGGTTTTCAGTTAACCGTTGCGGTTTTCTGAACCGCAGCGGTTTATTTTGGATTTTTTTTTCCTAAATCCCGCGTGAAATTGGTCGAGTTGATTACAATTTTTGTGCGAACACTCACCTGCACTCCCTCCTTCTTTAGGTTCGAAGTTTGAACTCCCTCCTTCCTTCTCAATTTCCTCCACGCACCACCGCCGCACCTCCACCGCCGCACCTCCACGCTTCATCAACAACAAACCCTAGAAGCTCCCTCCTTTCTTTTCATCAACAACATCAATTCCAAGCGTCCTCCTCTACGACTGCACTGTGCGTCCTCCACCGCCGCACGTCCACCGCCGCACCTCCACCGTGCCCTTAACACCTACATTCCTCCTCCTCTTCTTAGGTACCTAAAATTTCTCAACTTTACTTAATCTCATATTTAAAGCTTTAAGTTTTATAATTAATTGTAGTTTTATGAATAATTGTCAGTGAAATTAGGTTTTATTATAGTTAAAGGTTGTAAATTTGATTGATTTGAGTTTATTTGATTTTATTTAAAGTAGTTAGTTTGATTTTTAGGTGACAAAACTAGGGCTTTGTTGTGGTTGTTGTTGTAGTTGTAGTGGTTGTAGTTGTTGTTGTAGTTGTAGTTGTTGTAGTTGTTGTTGTTGTTGTTGTTGTTGTTGTTGTTGTAGTAGTACTTATTAACTAGTTATTTTTGAACAAACAAAGTATAACGTTGAATATGATTATTGGTTTAGCTATTTAATTAGTTTAGTTTAGCTTAGCTTGGTTTAGTGTTGTTTAATTTGCTAATTTATACTAATCTTAACTTTATACTTTGTTGTTGATTATTGAAGCTAGCTAGTGACTGAGTGTTGAGCTCGATTTCTCTATTGGCAACCTTTACATTGGTATGTTATCACTCATATTTAACTTTCTTTCATAGTAAATTGGTTTATATGTGCAAATGTGTATATATTTATCGTTGAATTGAGATTAGATGTAAAATGTTTTGTTGTTTTTAAAAACCTATGTTTGCATCATCATATCATATGCCTAGATACCCGTTCGAGACTTACTCATTAGGAGTAAGTCTTGAATAGTCCCCGGTTTGGGACTGTTCTTAGATGTTTAATCTCACTTAGGTGGTGAATGTATGTCTTTAGTTCGATTCTAGAGGAAAATCTTGGCTCGTCGTTTCCCTACTTTTGTTCTCTGGGTACATATGTAGATATAAATAAATTTATATCTACATCGTGTACTTGGAGAACTGTAGGGAAATGCTGCCGAATTTTCCGTAGATTCGAACTGAAGGCAATACATTCACTAGTGAGATTAGACATCTAAGGATGGGTTAGGTTGGAGTGATAAGGACCCTTGGAAAGCATGCCTAATTTCATTAAATTTATATCGTGTATAAACTCTAATAATGTAGTGAAATTCGTCATTGACATTGGGTCCTTGTTGCTTGTGTTTAATTAGAGCTAGGTTTGGTTGAAATGAATCGTGCATGGATGTATGGTAGTCGTGACACGTGTGAATTCGTGGATGGGGTCTTTGAATTTTGTGATGCTGCATTAAGTCATCAGGCTGCAAAGGGAACCGAGGGGTTTTATTGTCCTTGTGTTGATTGTGGTAATGTGAGCATCGTTAGTAGCATTGAGTCGCTTAGGGAGCATGTCTTTCGTCGCGGGTTTAGACAAGACTACTATGTATGGGTTTGGCACGGTGAGGAGGGTATGTATGATGGTCGAAATGCCATTGTTAACGATGTGCATGAAGAAGGTGAGTTTGATGTCATTGAGAATGACAACATCGAGGATGAATATGAGGATATTCAAGTAGAAGATGATGATGATGAAGGGGATCATATCGAGGAGATGATGGCGGGGGTAGATCATTGTGGCAAACGGCCTCGTATTTTTGAGTGCATGGACGAGGCATCTCGAAAACCGTTGTATCCCTTTGTACGAGGTACACCAAGGCGACGGCCGTGATAACACTCTTTAATATCAAGACGAAAGCCGGTATAAGTGACTCTTGTTTCACTTCCTTGTTGCAAGCATTTGGTGATATGTTGCCTGGGACAACCATGAACTACCCAAGTCGAACTATTATGCTAAGAAATCGATGTGTCCCTTCGGGTTAGAGTACCAGAGGATACATGCTTGTCCAAACGATTGTGTGCTATATCGAAATGAATATGAAAATATGGATGAGTGTCCTCGATGTGGGAAGTCGCGTTACAGGCGCGCGGGGGTTGGTGATAAGAAAGGTCCTCGCAGAGAAAGGTGATGTGGTATCTTCCGATTATACCACGATTCAAGCGCATGTTTTCAATCAAAAAAGATGCTAAGAACTTGAGGTGGCATTCGAACGAAGGAAAAAGGATGGTTTTCTCAAACATCCTACGATTCTCTCCCGAGTGGAAAGGTATCAACCATTGTCATAAGACCTTCGGTGCCGAGGACGAAAATTTGAGGCTTGGCCTATGCACGGATGGAATGAACCCATTTGGCAATCTTAGTTCTCAACATAGTACGTGGCCGGTTCTTCTAGTTATATACAACTTGCCTCCTTGGTTGTGCATGAAACGCAAATACATCATGTTGTCGATTCTTATTTCAGGGCCGAAACAGCCTGGAAACGAAATAGATGTCTACCTCCAGCCACTTGTTGATGATTTGAGAAAAATGTGGGATGAAGGAGTTTATGTGTATGACGCACATGCTGATGAGGTATTCACATTGCGTGCCATGCTTTTATTCACTCTTAATGACTATCCTGCTTATGGGAACTTATACGGGTACAAGAACAAAGGGAAGAAAGCATGCCCGATTTGCCTGGACGACACAGCATCTAAATACATTACTAATTGTCACAAAGATGTTTATATGCGCACCCGAAGGTTCCTTCGACGCGACCATCCTTATCGTAATAAGAAGAAGGCATTTGATGGAACAGTAGAGGAAGGGGTTGCCCGTAGACCATTGACTGGTATTGAGGTTTATGATCAAGTCAAGGGTATTGAAACGATATTCGGCAAAGGAGCGAGTGTTGGTGATAAGGGACTTTGGAAAAAGGAGTCTATTCTGTGGAAACTTCCATATTGGAGAGATCTAGAGGTTAGACATTGTCTCGACGTCATGCACATAGAGAAAAATGTATGTGACGCCATTCTGGGGACACTTATGAATATTCCACATAAGACAAAGGATAGCAAAGGGGTGCGACTGTATCTGGAAAGTGAGGGACTTCGACCAGAACTATGGGCTCAAAAGAGGGACACTAATAAAAGAAAGAAAGAAGAGAAAGTGTCTGGAAAAGGAAAAGGAAAGGGAAAAGAAAAGAAACAGGAAGAAGGGTCGCCTGCAGGAATTGAAAGAAAAGGAAAGAAAACGGTGAAGGATGATGATAGGAACTATTTACCTCCGGCTTGCTACACTCTATCTAGAGCTGAGAAGCGTCTTTTTTGCGAGTGTTTGTACAATATTAATGTTCCATCAGGGTACTCATCGAACATGAAAAAATTTGTTACCTTAGACGGTGAGTTGAAATTATCGAGCATGAAGTCTCATGATTGTCATGTAATGATGCAAGTATTCTTACCGATTGCAATTCGAGGGATATTGCCGAAACATGTGAGACATACCATAACAGAGCTGTGTTCTTTTTTCAATACTATATGTAGCAAAACGTTACAACCCTTGAAGCTTGATGCTCTGCAGGCTAGCGTGATACAGACTTTGTGCAAGTTTGAGATGTACTTCCCACCTGCTTTCTTCGACATTATGGTCCATTTGGTTGTACATCTAGTTCGAGAAATTAAGCTATGTGGTCCGGTGTTTTTGAGGTGGTGCAATGATACGCTCAAGTTATACGATGTTCTTGTGGTATTTTAGGTGCACATTGCTAAGGGATTTGTTCGTAATTGTTAAGGTTTGCATATAAATCATCCTTAGCGGAAGTTCGGAGTTTTGCGATATAAGTTGTGTTAATGTCATGGATTCCGAGCTTCCAAGGTGAAATGCATGTGAGCCGAGCAAGCCAAGCATCATCGCAAGCCAAGCATCACCGCAACCCAAGCATCACCGCAAGCTACGCTCCACCGCAAGCCTAAGCGAGCCCGGCGTCATCACCAACCAAGCATCGCAAGCCTCGCCCCTCCAGCGGCTCGGCGGCCCAAGCAGCCTCGCCCAGCAGAAGACCATCGCACTACCGCAAGCTTCGGCTCGCAGTGCCCAGCGCTCGCACAATGGCCCGGCGCGCGCAGACACAAAGACGTGCGCCCGGCCACGGCGCTCGCGACTCGCGAGCTTACTCGCACCTCGCGAGCAGCATGCGCTCGCGACTCGCGAGGAATGTCGCGACTCGCGACCCTTGTCCAGGCCATTTTGTGCGGTTTGGCAGTGCGATCTTCGCGACTCGCGATCAGTGGCGCGACTCGCGACTGTTAAGTCGGCTTGGGGCCACGATTTTGTGCGGGGTTTTAAAGCTCCTAAAACCTAACTTTTGAGGGGAGACGAAGAGGAGGACGAAGAGGAGAGCTGAAATGTAGACCTTGGAGTGGCAAGCTTGAGGGGAGAGAGAGGATACTCCTCTCCTCATCCTTCCTTCTTCATGATTCTCTTTTCATCTTTCCTTCTTCATTTCTCTTTGTTCTTCATTTCTTAGTTTTTGTTCTTCATTTCCTAGTTTTAGTTTTCATTTCTGAGTTTAGTTTTTAGGGATTTCAATTATGGATTTGGTTTTTGCTATCGGATTGTAGCTTGAACTGTTCTTGGATCAATTAACATGAAGCTTCAACCGTTATTGTGAGATCTTTCTTCTCTTTCTCTTTTCCTTGATTATGATTCAATTTCTATGCTTGCTTTCTATGATTTTTGCATGATTATGCTAGGAACGTTACTAGTTTGATTGTGTAATTAATCTAATGCTAGATTTAAGAATAGAATCGGATTGTTTTGTTCTTTTATCATTTGGTAGCAAACTAGGGAGTAACTCAGATGCAGATCTTCTCGGTTATTTCTTAGGGAAATTGAATAAACTGTTGAATGTTTATCGCGTGTATGACATTAGCAGGTCTATTGGTTCTCTGTGTTTATTGCTGCTATTGGATTGAACTTAGACGCAGATCGGACTAGGTTATCCTTTAGTTAGGGTTTTATAGTCACGCTGATCGTGCTATTCAACTAAGAATAAGGAGAACGCGAGATTAATTCTCAACAATAGATAATTATGGAAATAATTAGAGTGGAGGTTCAAGGATCGATAATGAATTGAAGTGGATGTTAATCGGATTCAAGATCTTCCCATATTGATTTCTCATTTTGTTTATATGCTAGTTAGTCTTAGTTTGTTCGTATAATCTACTTGAAACCCCCCTTTGTAATTATTATTAGGTTTCTCGGCCCTTAGCTTAATCTAGGTTTCGAATCACGCTGAATATAAACTCGTCCCTGTTTCCCTGTGGATACGACCCCTACTTCCACTATACTACCTTAGTGTAGAAGAGAGTAGGAGAAATTTTATCTTTGGACCGGGTGCGGTGCAACAACGACACATCCGCGCCCGCCCATGCTATCCCTTTGAGAGACATATGGGCTCTTTGAAAGATAAAGTAAGGAATCCAGCGCAACCAGAAGGAAGTATAATTCAGGGGATTGTGAGTGAAGAGGTCGGTAATTTTGTGGCTGAGTTCTTAACTAATGTTGATCCTATTGGACTTCCTACATCTCGACACGAGGGCAGACTCGCGGGTAAAGGTTCACTTGGCTCGAAAATGATAGTACCTTCTGTTGAAAGCCGCATACAAGCACACTTATTTGTATTGCAGCATATGGTACAGGTGCATCCGTACTTGGATGAGCATTTGGAGGAGTTGCGTGACCAGAATCCAGGTAAAGGGACTAGAGCATTGATGCAGTTGCATAATAATACTTTTATTAATTGGTTCCATAACCGAATAATGCGTGAAGTAGATTCCAATGTTTCTGAAACTCTGAAGTGGCTAGCATTTGGTCCTCGAGAAGCTGTGCACTCCTATGAGGGTTATGATGTTAACGGATATACGTATTGGACAGATCGTCAAGATCAAAAGTCGAGATCTCTCCAGAATAGTGGTGTTTCAGTAGAGGCATCATCTACACAGTATGCAAGTGCCAAAGACAAGTCTCCAATTGATGCTAGATTGTTATACTATGGACGAGTTCAAGATATATGGGAGCTTGACTACTCTGGTCTCACGGTCTGCTTATTTCGATGCAAGTGGGTTGAGTATAACCGGCGTTACATAAGGAAAGATGACCCTTGTGGATTTACTCTTGTAGACTTGGGTCGGTTGCGTGATAGTGAAGAGCCATTCGTGCTTGCATCACAAGTTAAGCAAGTATTCTACGTAACTGACCCTTCTGATAACAAGTGGTCAATTGTTGTTCCGGGAAAAAGAAGTATACTCGGAGTTGGTGATGTTGAGGATGAGGATGAGTATGATGCATTTGAAGACACCCCGCCTTTCACCACTCCCAACTCCGATGTCACTGATGCGGAGTTAGCGACAAGTTACATGCGTGCAGATCACGGGGAAGGGATAATGGTTGATACTTCAAATGAAGGTGGCAAAAGTAAACAATAGGCTCGACTTCTTTGGTTCCAATTCCGGCTTTCGGCTTTGCGATGTCATTTTACTTTATTTTTCACTTTTAGCTGCATGTAGTGTCATGTATAGTTCTTATTATTGTATATATATGTATTACAATCAACTAAACTCGCTTCACATGTATTGAAACCCATTTTGGGTAAGTGAATGTCATTTCGGGCCAATTTCAGCTTTTCAACCTCAATTAACTTAATTTCTCGCTTTTAGCCGCATGTTAGGTCATGTATAGTTCTTATTAGTATATATATATGTATTACAATCAACTAAACTCGCTTCACATGTATTGAAACCCATTTTGGGTAAGTGAATGTCATTTCGGGCCAATTTCGGCTTTTCAACCTCAATTAACTTAATTTCTCGCTTTTAGCCGCATGTTAGGTCATGTATAGTTCTTATTAGTATATATATATGTATTAAAATCAACTAAACTCGCTTCACATGTATTGAAACCCATTTTGGGTAAGTAAATGTCATTTCGGGCCAATTTCGGCTTTTCAACCTCAATTAACTTAATTTCTCGCTTTTAGCCGCATGTTAGGTCATGTATAGTTCTTATTAGTATATATATATGTATTACAATCAACTAAACTCGCTTCACATGTATTGAAACCCATTTTGGGTAAGTGAATGTCATTTCGGGCCAATTTCGGCTTTTCAACCTCAATTAACTTAATTTCTCGCTTTTAGCCGCATGTTAGGTCATGTATAGTTCTTATTAGTATATATATATATGTATTACAATCAACTAAACTCGCGTCACATGTATTGAAACCCATTTTGGGTAAGTGAATGTCATTTCGGGCCTATTAGAGTCACTTAAAGTCGGGTCACATGATTTGAAAACCGAATGGGTAGATGAATGTCGTTAAGGGTGTAATTATGGACTCGTTTTGGGGGGGGGAGGGACCGTGCAAGGGGTGCTTGTGCAAGCGGGGTGGGACAAGTGAAGGGGGGCAATGAAGGAGGGGCATGTGAAGGGGGTGGGACGATTCGGGGGTGCAGCGGTTCGAGGGGGAGTGTGCGGGCGGGGGGAGGGAGTGTACGGGGGCGTGCGAGGGGGGGGACAATCAATGGGGGGAGTGAAGGGGGCCGTGTAGGGGGGCAAGAAGGGGGGGTGTGCAAGGGGGGGGACAGTGCGGGGGGGAGGGTGCAATGAGGGTGGGGGCTGTGCAGGGGGGCGATGAAGGGGGCCGTGGCGGGGGCAATGAAGGGGGCCAGTGAAGGAGGTGGCCGTGCAGGGGGCAAGTGAAGGGCGTGCGGGGGGGCGAGGAAGGGGGCCGTGAAGGGGGCAAGGAAGGGGGCCGTGAAGGGAGGGCAGGGGAGGGGGGCCGTGCAGGGGGCCGTGAAGGGGTCAGTGGGGGGGCAGTGAAGGAGGTTCTCAGTACCAAAACTCCAAGTAAAGTTGCAACAAAGAAGCGGAAAGGAAGGGGTGCGACCAAGGGATTGAATTATAACACCCCTATGACCCTCGAGTATGATGATATGGGTCAACCTTGTGGTCAATGGCGTAAAAAGTATGGGCAGCATTTAGGGTTATGTGTGCGCAAAACTGGGGTGGAAAGATGTGCCCGATGCAATGAAGAAATCATTATGGGAAGACACTTGTGTAAGTTTATTTTGTAACTGAATTACTTTTATTTTTTGCATTTAGGGGCATGTTAGGTCATATATAGTCCCAATAGGTACATATATAACTATAAGAGTCAATTAAACTCCACTTATATGCTTTGAAACACATTTTGGGTAAATGAAGGCCATTTCGGGCCGATTTTGGCCTTCACTCTCCAATTCACTTAGTTTTTTGCATTTAGCCGCATGTTAGGTCATATATAGTCCTAATAGGTACATATATAACTATAAGAGTCAATTAAACTCCACTTATATGCTTTGAAACACATTTTGGGTAAATGAAGGCCATTTCGGGCCGATTTTGGCCTTCACACTCCAATTCACTTAGTTTTTTGCATTTAGCCGCATGTTAGGTCATATATAGTCCTAATAGGTACATATATAACTATAAGAGTCAATTAAACTCCACTTATATGCTTTGAAACACATTTTGGGTAAATGAAGGCCATTTCGTGCCGATTTTGGCCTTTACACTCCAATTCACTTAGTTTTTTTCATTTAGCCGCATGTTAGGTCATATATAGTCCTAATAGGTACATATATAACTATAAGAGTCAATTAAACTCCACTTATATGCTTTGAAACACATTTTGGGTAAATGAAGGCCATTTCGGGCCGATTTTGGCCTTTACACTCCAATTCACTTAGTTTTTTTCATTTAGCCGCATGTTAGGTCATATATAGTCCTAATAGGTACATATATAACTATAAGAGTCAATCAAACTCCACTTATATGCTTTGAAACACATTTTCGGTAACTTTTTGTTTGTTTCTTGTTTTTATAGAATACGTTCCATATTACTCATAATGAGGAAAAAAGGCGGCGTTTCTATCCGCGGTGGCCGAAAGATTTAGAGCTTTCAAAAGCAAACTAGTGAGTGGGTGGATCACGAAACGGAGAAAGAGGACTATAAAGAGGAGGAAAATTCAAAAATCAAAGCAAAATGAGGGTGAGACGGACAAGGAGGCCGAAAAAGAAACGAAAAAGGAAGGGGGAGAGCGGGAAGATACATTTCAACCGGATTCTTTGCCTCATCGGATTTGGGGACTTATAAAACCGAGAAGATTGGGAGGCATTTGTTGCCCAAAATACTACGCGGAGATGGTGGTAAGTATTGCACTTTAAACTATATATATTCGACTTTGCATGTTCACTTTCAATACAATTACATGTGTTTTCTAATTGCCCATGTGAATTTATAGGCTAAGCGTGAGAAACATTCACTCGGTGCAAGACGAGGAAGCACTACCATCATATGGGTTCCCATACTTATGCGAGCGCGAGAAAGTTGTGGATTGACGAGAAATTTTACCCTTCTACCGATACAACCACAACACCGTCTTCTAGCTCTAAGGCCGCGCCGTTTGTCAAAGTTGATCGTGTCGGCGATTGGTGGTGCTCCTTGCATAGGCGTGATATCAACAATCAAATGACCATTTCGAGATCCGGGAACCTTGAAGATAGCCAATGCCGTTGTAAGTACATGCACTACCAATCACCCACCCCCCGCACACTCCCCACCCCCCACACTGCCCCCCCCACACGCCCACACCCCTAACAGTCCCCCCCCCCCTGCACACTCCCCCCACGCCCGCACACTCCCCCACCACTGCCCACACTGCCCCCCCTCTGCACACTTCCACCCCACTACACACCGGCTCGCACACCGCCCCCCCACCCCGCACACTCCCCCACCCCACCGCACACTCCCCGCACACTGCCCCCACTCCTCGTACACCGCCCCCATCCCCGCACACTCCCACCCCACCGCACACTCCCCACACTCCCCGCACACCGCCCACCCCCCGCACACCGCCCCCCACTCCCCGCACACATCCCCCCCCCGCACACATCCCCCACTCCCCTGCTCCCCGCCGCACACTCCCACCCCACCGCACACTCCCCACACTCCCCGCACACCGCCCCCACCCCCGCACACCGCCCCCACCCCCGCACACCGCCCCCACCTCCCCGCACACATCCCCCACCCCCGCACACATCCCCCACTCCCCTGCTCCCCGCTACACACTCCCACCCTATTGCACACTCCCCACACTCCCCGCACACCGCCCCCCACCCCCGCACACCGCCCCCACTCCCCGCACACATCCCCCACCCCCGTACACATCCCCCACTCCCCTGCTCCCCGCCGCACACTCCCACCCCACCGCACACTCCCCACACTCCCCGCACACCGCCCCCACCCCGCACACCGCCCCCACCCCCCGCACACCGCCCCCACTCCCCGCACACATCCCCCCACCCCCGCACACATCCCCCACTCCCCGCTCCCCGCCGCACACCCCCCCCCCCATGCACACCGCACACTGCCCCCACCCCCCGCTTCCGCCCCCACACAAGTCTTTGCCCCACCCCCCTGCCGCCGCGTTATGATGTTGATTTTTTTTTTTTAAACTTACCGTTGTTAATTTCTCTATAGATGGGGCTCAAGCAAAAAGAGGTTAGCGGCGAGTTCACCCCCCAAGGCAACAAAGATGCCCTTTATGAGACTTTGGGAAAGGACCATAGTGGACTTTTGAAGGGTTTAGGTGGTATTCGTCTAGGTGTGACAAAAGCGTATCCTAAAGATTACTTTGTGGGTACAAAATCACGCTCTCAACCACATGATATGGAAGCTATGACACAAGCTATTCGGGAGAAGCTTACCGATGAAATTACGGAGAAAGTCACGGAGAAAGTCACGGAGAAACTCACGGAGAGTTTCAACTCGGTCCTCTCACAGTTTGGTTTACCGGCGATACATCAACCTAAACTGGATCGTCTTTTGGAGGACAAAGCTAGCCATCCTAACACACAAAAATCCCCACCATCTATACTTGAGTTAGAGGTAACTATTATCCTTATAATTTTTAAAACTAAGTAACATGTTTTATTATGTAATTGCATGTTCGTAACCTCAATTTCATTTACTTTTTGAAGGAAGAAACGCCTTGCCAGCTTTTACTAGATGTAAAAGATGAGGGTTTGATTGTGGTGGCTGTAGGAAATGCACAACCACGAAGTGAACGAGCAATAGTCCATCATGAGCCTGTTGACAATGAGCACTTGGCGGTTAGTGTAGTGACCATTACTCCTGGTTACGAAGACTTTGCTCTTCCGCTGCCTAAACCGTCAATTGATATAAATGTCTTGACCGACGCTCGTGGTGGTTATGTGTTGTGGCCATCGGCATGGGTGAGGTTTTCAGACGAGGTAAATTGAAGCAACTTAAATCCATATTCATAATGATTTGTTTTCATACCTACCTACTAACTAAGTTGAATGTTTTTACCGTTGAATTATTAGGTTTTGGAGAGAATAAACAAGCCCAAGGAAAGCAAGGCGGACTCACCTCCTCTAGAGAAGGCGAAGAAGGGTTCAGAGAAGAAGGGTTCAAGCGGGCTAAAGAAGGCCATTTCGGGCAAAGGAATGCAAGATTCAAGTCACCAAGAAAAACCAACTACATATACTTGGATCGAGAAACCAAAGATCGAGTGTCTCACTAAGGCATGCATATGGCTACATGCAAATGCGCGTGATATGTCGGATGATGCACCTCTCGAGGTGAATTTGGGTACCACGCAATTAAACTACTTTGAGGATACATCGACATGGATGTCTAAGGGTGATTTGAAAGAGTTCCTTTGCGGAGAGATGCTGAATGTTTCCTTGATTCAAGTCTTCATGAGGTAAAACATTTGTACTTTTGAAGTAAATAAAAATGATTTGTAATATACAATAATATATTTATGTTACGAAGTTGGTTGTGCTTTAAAGATTACTCCAAGATGATTGTGGACGCAAGAGCATACAAGAGCAATTTGGGTGGTTATGTCCAAATTTCACCCGAGCCGACAATTGTTTGCAAAACACAAATGAGGTCAAGGATTATATTTGGCTATGTATCAAAACATCTCTACTTGCACAACATAAGTTCATACTTGCCCCTTGTTTTGAAGAGTATAGTTCTTAACCTTGCATCTATTTTTACCACTTTAATTATCATTATATATACAATAGAAGTACTCACATGATTGCTTCCTAACTTTTTTGGCATTTTAGTCTTCATTGGTCGCTCGTTGTGATTTGTCCTTCAAACAACACAGTATATCATTTTGATTCTATAGCTCAAGATCCACCACGACACTTATTCCTCAAATCATGCATAAATAGGTATATTTGTTATTTAAAATGCTAATAAGCATTACACTTTTTACTAATTCCATTCTTTGGCCACTTCTCACATGAAATTAACTTAACTACAGTTCATTGAAGAAATTTAAGAGCACGGGAAAAATACCTGAATGGAAAGCAATGAAGGTAATACATATTAGTTAAGCTACGTACTTCTTTCTTTTAGCAAAAAAACAACCATGTATGTTAATTACATGATTTTTTATGTAATTCTATGATTAGTGTGCTCAGCAACCGGGGGGAACCGAGTGTGGCTACTATGTGTTGAGGTTCATGTTCGATATAGCCTCAAGTTTCAAGGAAGTCGGGGATATTGAGAAGGTATATATATATATACAAATAAAGCTAATATACGTAGCTTAATTTAAAGTCGATTTTGGCCTCTTAAGCTCAATGCACTTAGTTTTGTTTTCTTTCCGCCTTTAGCCGCATGTTAAGTCATATATAGTTCCAATAGGTACATATATAACTATAAGAGTCAATTAAAGTTCACTCATATGCTTTGAAACCCATTTTGGATAAATGAAGGCCATTTCGAGTCGATTTTGGAATTCGAAGCTCATTTCACTTAGTTTCCCGCATTTAGCCACATGATAGGTCATATATAGTTCCAATAGGTACATATATAACTACAAGAGTCAATTAAAGTTCACTCATATGCTTTGAAACCCATTTTGGGTAAATGAAGGCCATTTCGGGCCGATTTTGGAATTCGATGCTCATTTCACTTAGTTTCCCGCATTTAGCCACATGTTAGGTCATATATAGTTCCAATAGGTACATATATAACTATAAGAGTCAATTAAAGTTCACTCATATGCTTTGAAACCCATTTTGGGTAAATGAAGGTCGTTTCGGGCCGATTTTAGCCTTCGAAGCTCATTTCACTTAGTTTCCTGCATTTAGCCACATGTTAGGTCATATATAGTTCCAATAGGTACATATATAACTATAAGAGTCAATTATAGTTCACTCATATGCTTTGAAACCCATTTTGGGTAAATGAAGGCCGTTTCGGGACGATTTTGGCCTTCGAAGCTCATTTCACTTAGTTTCCGGCATTTAGCCACATGTTAGGTCATATATAGTCCCAATAGGTACATATATAACAATAAGAGTCAATTATAGTTCACTCATATGCTTTTAAACCCATTTTGGGTAAATGAAGGTCGTTTCGGGCCGATTTTAGCCTTCGAAGCTCACTTCACTTAGTTTCCCGCATTTAGTCGCATGTTAGGTCATATATAGTTCCAATATGTACATATATAACTATAAGAGTCAATTAAAGTTCACTCATATGCTTTGAAACCCATTTTGGGTAAATGAAGGCCATTTCGGACCGATTGTGGAATTCGAAGGTCATTTGACTTAGTTTCCCGCATTTAGCCACATGTTAGGTCATATATAGTTCCAATAGTTACATATATAACTATAAGAGTCAATTATAGTTCACTCATATGCTTTGAAACCCATTTTGGGTAAATGAAGGCCGTTTCGGGCCGATTTTGGCCTTCGAAGCTCATTTCACTTAGTTTCCGGCATTTAGCCACATGTTAGGTCATATATAGTTCCAATAGGTACATATATAACTATAAGAGTCAATTATAGTTCACTCATATGCTTTGAAACCCATTTTGGCTAAATGAAGGCCGTTTCGGGCCGATTTTGGCCTTCGAAGCTCATTTCACTTAGTTTCCGGCATTTAGCCACATGTTAGGTCATTTATAGTTCCAATAGGTACATATATAACTATAAGAGTCAATTATAGTTCACTCATATGCTTTGAAACCCATTTTGGGTAAATGAAGGCCGTTTCGGGCCGATTTTAGCCTTCGAAGCTCACTTCACTTAGTTTCCCGCATTTAGCCACATGTTAGGTCATATATAGTTCCAATAGGTACATATATAACTATAAGAGTCAATTATCTAAGGTCTTACTCAAACTAAAACTGATATTATGTGTGTTTCCTTATGTTTAAGGTATTCAACCAAAGGGAGAGTTCTTTCACCACAACCGAGATAAACGAGGTTCGGGATTTGCAAGCACACTACCTTACCGAAGTTTGCATGTGAAGATGATGCCGCGACTTTGAGTTTATTTGTTCTTATTGTTCTACTTGCTAGTTATTTAGGTACAACAATATAATTGATGTTTATTTTGGATTTTAGTACTTAATACAACTTCATTTGTAGTACATTCTCCAAATTTTATATTTATATATATTAATTTGACTTGTATACGATGCGCTTGTGGGATTTGTGTCAACTATAGCAAGTTAGATATAATAAAATATTATATATATACAAATATAATATATATATATATATATATACAAATATAATATATATATATATATATACAAATATAATATATATATATATATATATATATATACAAATATAATATATATATATATATATATACAAATATAATATATATATATATATATATATACAAATATAATATATAACATTAACTGATGCGGTTTACTAAGAAAACCGCATAAGTTAATGTTCCAATGCATACAAAGAGGTTGGCGGCAAAGAACAAACCGCTGCGGTTCCAAGGCAAAACCGCAGCGGTTTTTCCCATTAACCGCTGCGGTTTTGCCTAGGAACCGCAGCGGTTTGTTCTTTGCCGCTGTTGTTCACAACCGCATCAGTTTCTTTATGAAAACTGCTGCTAGTCCAACCATTACGGGCCAAAACCGCAGCGGCAAGCCGGTTTTGACCGCAGCGGTTGGACTTTATTCCACTAGTGACTACTCATCGAACTTCCCTTAACCGCCCCTTAAAATAAGGAGTAACCGCCCTTATTTCAAGGAACTAACTACCAACACTAGGCATACGTTGGTAACTGCCGCCAAGTCACTCAACAGCCTATTTTTATAACCGCTGGGCGGTTATCCACACATGGTAACCGCCTCTAATCATCCTTTGCTCACTCGTAACCTTGGTAACTGTCGCCACACTACCAAGCCACGCCCTTTGACAACTGACGGGCGGTTACCATCGCATGATAACTGCTCCCCCACGATCCCACGCTAGCCGTAGCCTTGGTAACCGCTCACCAAGTCACCAAGCTACTCAATCAACCACTGTTGGACGGTTACCAACGCATGGTAACCGTCTCCCATGATTCCACGACGTGGATATCTGTGTAACTGCCACGCTAGGGACCCCTTGACGCTGGTTTAACGGATGAAACCATCAACACCGTGCGTCGTGTCACTATAAGAGATTCATCGTAACCATCCTCGGGTTTACTCGCACGTTCCGCTACGTGCCCCCATCTCGGATCTTGCTTCATATCTTAGGGCACCCAACTTGGACACGCAAGGGTTAGGTATAACTCCCTAGTCGCATGCGACACCTGAAAGTTACATACCTTAACCGCCATGGCCTTGTCCGACGTCTATCATTGCGCCTAGACGTAGTCGGCTCTTAAACAAGTGCCGACAAAAGTGACGGTTACAAACCTCCCCCACTAAATGGAGGCTGACGTCCTCGTCAGATTTCACTACTGAGGTATTTGTCGGGAAGGGTCCACGCCTTCTTCGCACCAAATTCCCATAAGTAGTCGTCACTTTCCTTGCGGACTCGTTTTTTTCTCACAACGAGCTCCCTTGATCCCATGCCCTTCATGATCCTCAACTGATCAAAGGCTTTCGCACACTTACGGGACATGGATCATAGCCACCTCGTGGCCCTCAATCACAAGCCAAAGAGATCAACGATATTTCTCATAACCTCTCCGCCATTATTTCCTTCAAAGCCGGCATAGGAATTTATGGCTTACATCCCACATCAATGGAAGTAATCATCCGAGGTACCTCCCTTTCGACGGAGGAGGGGCATCTTCCCCTTTTCCAAAAGTCTCCCTTACCACGGGTCTCTTTTGGTGCGAATGATGACCTTCACCCGTCATCCAGTCGCGTACTTGAGTGCTCATGGGCCCGGGAACCCCATGCAAGCCCTTTCCTCAAGACTTAGGTTAACCACCGTCAACCCATGTCGACAACAATCGTCATTGCTGTATCCGATACATCATATTCCGAGGTCAACCACCCATTAGATCAAACTACTCTCCTCACCCAAGAGTATCCGACAGATCCATTACCCTCTCTTAGGGTTTTCCCAAATTTACAAGTTCAAGCCGGAACTGTGATTTGGCGAGGAGAGACAACGCCCACGCATGGAAGACCTCACGCGGTTCCGACCATCGATTATATTCCCCCAAACTCATCCCTTGGAATCAAAGTTTCGCTAAGGTTGGCTTCGGTCCATACGAGCAAACGTTAACGTTTACCTCGCTATGATTCCGAAGTCCAATGCATCCCGCTCGAGTTAGGGTACACTTGCTCCAACTTCGCCGTGTGAGGTTAGCCCCTCACACTTTGTTGGCAGCAAGTAGGTATTCCACAAACCTCGACGATGCTGTGAAGATAAACTCTCGCACGCCTACAATCAGTAGGCAAGTCTTTTCATTCCTTATCTTTCGGCTTCCGCCGAACAATCGAGGTCAAGTCCCCGTAGTCCTACCAACAGTAGGCGTATTTACCATTGATCCTTCGAACGTCGTCGAAGACACAAGGTTAAAAACTTTACTTCCGCTCTCCATTGGTAGATGTTTCGGATTTCGCCGAAGCTACGAGTTCATACACTCGTGGGGGTCACCATTCGTGAGTCCCTCCATCTTACCTTCGCGGACCATGTTTATGTACTTGTTGGGCAGTGGTTAACACACAAGTTCAATTCTTATGATTTCGAGGCAACGACCATTGAATTTCATATCTTGGCTTGACTAACATGACTCCGTGTTCATGCTCCGTCCCAAGGGCTTGGCGTAACCCACAACATAGTTGCCGGGAGAATGGACTTTGTCTATCTTTCCGAGGTCCCTTTAGGTTAGAGCCCTGAACAAGGTCTACAAGCACTACATTTAACATCAAACCGTTCCTCTATGATTCATTGCATAGCCCTTTAGACAGAGCCGAGGGTCATCCCAACTTGCGTTGGTTCAGATGTACCCAAGTCTGGTTAGCGTTAAACTCGCGAGCTTGCAGCTCCGAGTCCCTCAAACGCCCTTGATAAACGACAACGCGTTTAGAATTTCGGCTATGTACAGGCAATGAAACAAGAATAACCAAGCCAACTTCCATAAATGCACATATAACAATCCTTTCATTGCAATTCAAATATTAAAAACAAGGAAACAAACCAACGTTTTTAACAAAAAACGAAACACTCAAAAGCAAACCAACAGCAATTTAAACAATCCTAATATAAGGAGGGGGGGGGTTTCACCAAGCACATCAACTGCCCGCCAGCTTACGGTTGGAAGGGACCGAACTGAACCTTCGATTGGGATGTAGGAGTGTATCCTTCGTCTTCATCGCTGTACTTACCCCCATAGTAGTTTGCGGAGGAATCCGACTTCGTCCAAGGATCTCCGCTTTTCGATTCATCATCGGAGATGACGACCACCTCTGTGGTCTTTTTCGGCTCCACTGGCGCAGTTGTTCCCTTACTTGTTGCAACATCCTGCAATTCCGGGACTTCGTCCCATGTCTTGAATTCATCTCCAACGAGCCATCCCCCTAGGCAACGCCTAACCGGCATCTTCTCTAAAAGTCCGACTTTAGGAGACGTAGGACGAGGTGTTGCCAACGGGGTTCCAACAATATCCGCTAGGTCCTCCATTCTTGAGCACCATCCGTTAAGGAGACCGGACAGCTTATCATCAATTACAAACGTACGACCATTAGCGACATCATCATTCCAGTCGCTCCATGCACCGGGTTGATAGATACTAAGGGTTCCCTGGTTGTTATACACCAAGGTCTTTTGTCGACTCAGGGCTTCCAACGGTTGGTCCGCGTCAAAGATTGATCCAGCCAAGTCGCTCAAGTACTCCATCGTTTTGGAATATTCTACATCTTCCTCGCTGAGGATAGAGTGAAGTTCCACCCCATCAATGGAGGGAGAATTCGGTTTCGAAACAGAAGAACGAGAATTGCCATTCACAATACCTTTCCCATATTTCTTCGGTGTCCTCATCGTAAAACCGCCTCAGATTTTTCCGGCTAAGTGTTTCTTTTACCTCTTCAATTTCCGGCAGGTTGTGCCACTATACGAGATTCATCGGAACCATCCTCGGCTTTACTCGCACGTTCCGCTACGTGCCCCCATCTCGGATCTTGCTCCATCTCTTAGGGCACCCAACTTGGACACGCAAGGGTTAGGTATAACTCCCTAGTCGCATGCGACACCTGAAAGTTACATACCATAACCGCCATGGCCTTGTCCGACATCTATCATTGCGCCTAGACGTAGTCGGCTCTTAAACAAGTGCCGACAAAAGTGACGGTTACAAACCTCCCCCGCTAAATGGAGGCTGACGTCCTCGTCAGATTTCACTACTGAGGTATTTGTCGGGAAGGGTCCACGCCTTCCTCGCACCAAATTCCCATAAGTAGTAGTCGTCACATTCCTTGCGGACTCGTTTTTTTCTCACAACGAGCTCCCTTGATCCCATGCCCTTCATGATCCTCAACTGATCAAAGGCTTTCGCACACTTGCGGGCCATGGATCTTAGCCACCTCGTGGCCCTCAATCACAAGCCAAAGGAATCAACGATATTTCTCATAACCTCTCCGCCATTATTTCCTTCAAAGCTGGCATAGGAATTTATGGCTTACTTCCCACATCAATGGAAGTAATCATCCGAGGTACCTCCCTTTCTACAGAGGAGGGGCATCTTCCCCTTTTCCAAAAGTCTCCCTTAGCACGGGTCTTTTTTGGTGCGAATGATGAACTTCACCCGTCATCCAGTCACGTGCTTGAGTGCTCATGGGCCCGGGAACCCCATGCAAGCCCTTTCCTCAAGACTTAGGTTAACCACCGTCAACCCATGTCGACAACAATCGTCATTGCTGTATCCGACACATCATATTCCGAGGTCAACCACCCCTTAGATCAGTCTACTCTCCTCACCCAAGAGTATCCGACATATCCATTACCCTCTCTTAGGGGTTTTCCCAAATTTACAAGTTCAAGCCGGAACTGTGCTTTGGCGAGGAGAGACAACGCCCACGCATGGAAGACCTCACGCGGTTCCGACCATCGATTGTACTCCCCCAAACTCATCCCTTGGAATGAAAGTTTCGCTAAGGTTGGCTTCGGTCCATACGAGTAAACGTTAACGTTTATCTCGCTATGATTCCGAAGTCCAATGCATCCCGCTCGAGTTAGGGTACACTTGCTCCAACTTCGCCGTGTGAGGTAAGCCCCTCACACTTTGTTGGCAGCAAGTAGGTATTCCTCAAACCTCAACGATGCTGCGAAGATAAACTCTCGCACGCCTACAATCAGTAGGCAAGTCTTTTCATTCCTTATCTTTCGGCTTCCGCCGAACAATCGAGGTCAAGTCCCCGTAGTCCTACCAACAGTAGGCGTATTTACCTTTGATCCTTCGAACGTCGTCGAAGACACAAGGTTAAACACTTTACATCCGCTCTCCATTGGTAGATGTTTCGGATTTCGCCGAAGCTACGAGTTCATACACTCGTGGGGGGCACCATTCGTGAGTCCCTCCATCTTACCTTCGCGGACCATGTTTATGTACTTGTTGGGCCGTGGTTAACACACAAGTTCAATACTTATGATTTCGAGGCAACGACCGTTGAATTTCATGTCTTGGCTTGACTAACATGACTCCGTGTTCATGCTCCGTCCCAAGGGATTGGCGTAACCCACAACATAGTTGTCGGGAGAATGGACTTTGTCCATCTTTCCGGGGTCCCTTTAGGTTAGAGCCCTGAACAAGGTCTACAAGCACTACATTTTACATCAAAGCGTTCCTTTATGATTCATTGCATAGCCCTTTAGACAGAGCCGAGGGTCATCCCAACTTGCGTTGGTTCAGATGTACCAAAGTCTGGTAAGCGTTAAACTCACGAGCTTGCAGCTCCGAGTCCCTCAAACGCCCTTAATAAACGATAACGCGTTTAGAATTTCGGCTATGTACAGGCAATGAAACAAGAATAACCAAGCCAACTTCCATAAATGCAAATATAACAATCCTTACATTGCAATTCAAATATTAAAAACAAGGAAACAAACCAACGTTTTTAACAACAAACGAAACACTCAAAAGCAAACCAAGAGCAATTTAAACAATCCTAATATAAGGAGGGGGGGTTTCACCACGCACATCAACAGCCCGCCACCTTACGGTTGGAAGGGACCGAACTGAACCTTCGATTGGGACGTAGGAGTGTATCTGATACGCTCAAGTTATACGGTGTTTATATTATATTTTGGGTGCTTTTTGCTAAGGGTCTTGATCATAATTGTTAACGTTTGCGTTTTATTTAGCTCTTAGCGGAAGTTCGGAATTTTGTATATTAATTATAGTTAAAGTTGTAAGTTCCGAGCTCCTAGAAGCATTAGTCTTTGGAACGACTCAACATCGTTATACTTGCCAAGCGTCGCCACATGTTCCAATCAAGCATCGCCGCAAGCCGTAGCCGAGCATAGCACCAAGCCTACCGAGCAGCCAGCATCATCGCCCATCACCGCAAGCTCAGCACTACCGCAAGCCTGCCCAGCAGCCTCGCCCAAGCAGCACCGCAAGCTCGGCATCATCGCCCAGCTCTCGCGTGCGCGCTCGAAGCAGTACCTGCCCAGCACAGCAGCTCGCACCTCGCGAGCTAGGTCGCACCTCGTGACCTGCTTGCTCGCACCTCGTGAGTTCTTTCGCACCTCGCGACCTCTTGGCCTGCCCAGCTCTTCAGCTCGTGTTGGAGGCAGTAACTCATCGCACGGTGCGACCTATACCGCACCTCACGACCCCTAGGTCGGTGTAATTGTCGGCTGATTTTTATGCTTTAGTATAAATACCAAACTTGTTTTTGGACCTAAGGGGGCAGCAGCCTCAAGGAGAGGGAGTCTCCAAAACTCCACTCCTCTCTTATTATCTTCTCTTTTTAGTTTTCATTTTCTAGTTTAGTTTTAGGAGATTTCAATTATGGGATTGGCTTATGCTATGCCGATTGTAGCTTGAACTGTTCTTGAACGAGATTAACATGAAGTTTCAAGCATTATTGTGAGATCTTTCCTCTCTATTTAGTTTCTTTGATTATGGTTTAATTTCTATGATTGTTTTCTATGGTTTTTGCATAATTATGCTAGGAACGTTACTAGTTTGATTGTGTAATTAATCTAATGCTAGATTTAAGAATAGAATCGGATTGTTTTATTCTTTTATCAATTGGTAGCAAACTAGGGAGTAACTTAGATGCAGATCGTCTTGGTTATTTCTTAGGGAAATTGAATCAACTGTTGAATGTTTATCGCGTGTATGACATTAGCAGGTCTATTGGTTCTCTGTGTTTATTGCTGCTATTGGATTGAACTTAGACTCTGATCGGACTAGGTTATCCTTTAGTTAGGGTTTTATAGTCACACTGATCGTGCTATTCAACTAAGAATAAGGAGAATGCGAGATTAATTCTCAACATTAGATAATCATGGAAATAATTAGAGTTGAGGTTCAAGGATCGATAATGAATTGAAGTGGATGTTAATCGGATTCAAGATCTTTCCATATTGATTTCTCATTTTATTTAATTATGCTAGTTAATTTTAGTTTGTTTATAATCTACTTGAAACCCCCCTTGTTATTTGGTTTCTCAGCCCTTAGCTTAATCTAGGTATTGGATCCCGCTAAATATTGAACTCGTCCCTGTTTCCCTGTGGATACGACCCCTACTTCCATTATACTTGCTTAGTGTAAAAGAGAGTAGGAGAAATTTTATCTTTGGTTGGGTGGCGTACACGACAAACGCCGCCCACCAAATTTTGGCGCCGTTGCCGTAGAAACGGTGTTACTTGTTTTTTCTATTTAGCGTGATTTTTGGATGGTATTGCTTGTGCTCGTTGTTTTTGGTTGGCCACTCATATAAAGAATTCCCTTTTGGTTTTAGTTTCTAGTTTTCATCTTCCATTGAGCTCTATGTATTTCGCTTTTGTATTTTGGACAAGAAGCATGGAACTTGTTGCTTAAACTCTCTTGGGAATGGTTGATTGAAGCTTTTGACGGTTTATTGTAAGATTTACTCTTTCTCATACTCTATATCTTGGTTATTGTCTAGCTTTAAACATTTATATTAATGGTCATGACTTGGATTAGCTAGGAGTACTACTAGTTGATGTTTGTTGTTGACTTAATGCTAGTTTTTGGATATAATCTGATGTTATATGCTCAACCATGTTGTAGTAAGCTAGGTATTAACGATGCATTGCAAGAGTTCTTCTCAATCAATTTTGCAGGTATTTGAAGTGGAGATTGACATGGAACCACCATTGTCACACATGGAGCACAACCCAATGATTAAGCTTAAGGTACTAAGTCGAGCTAACGACTTTAAACAACAGCGCTTCTCGGGAGGCAACCCGAGACCCCTTTTATTTTCTTTCTTTTCCTTTATTTCTCATCAAATTTCCACCACCACAATAAATTTTCTTTCACTCATTAACCACCCACTCAAAGAGAACCACAACAAATATTAATCCACTTTGAGCCCAAGTCCACAAAAGAAAACCCGTTGGGAAGAGTTCAACCGCTAGGAGTTGGCGAAATTTGAACGGTGAGATTGTTGTATCTTTTCGATCTCTTAAGCTAGGTGCAAATCTCAAGAATTTCAAATTTTGAATTTGTCATTTGTTTGAGTGATTCGAGGGAGAGGGTTGTGAGTTGAGTTATGAGATTTGAGTTGGTGTTGTTTAGAAATTTGAGTTTGACGGATTGTTTGTCATGAGTCTTGAGTTTTCGATCTTCGATTTACCCGATTTTCAAATTTCCCCCCTTTTTTCAGTTTATTTTTTCTTTTAATTGTCGACACATTGAGGACAATGTGTAGTTTAAGTAGGGGGGAGGGTATTCTCATTCTCATGTATCTATGTTGTATATATTACTTTTAATTTGAAATGAAAAATGAAAAAAAATTAATTATAAAAAAAAAGTGATGAAGTGAATCCCGCTGAGTTGAAAACCCGCAAGGGCGGGCGACTCGGGCAAAAATTGGGGGCTCGGATAGGTCGAAAATCCGAAAGGGCGGCCTATGCAAAAAAGAGCTAGTTGAGCGGGTGAGTTTTGTGAGCCGGAAATAGAAGAGAGAAAAGAAAAAAAAATGTGAGAAGCTAGGATGAAAACCCGAAAGGGCTCCTAGGCAAAATGAGAGATTAAGAGAGAATTATATACTTTGGAAACTCATTTGCCGGAGTTGGTGTCATAAGGCGGAAGGTGTCTTCGGGTTGGGTTAGTGAATTCATCCTTTGTTTTGTGAAGATCTATTTATAGTTGGCTTTCACATTCTTTTGATGATTTTTGGTGAATTGGAGATCAATATTGAAGTTAAGTCTGAGTCCTTAGCAAATAGGGATTTGAACTTGCATTGGTTGATTGATTGTTTTTGGGAGTAAGCATGGAATTTATCCCTTTTTGTCTTTGTTCCATGTCTTGCTTATCTAGGTTGGTTGTACTAGTAGTAGTAGTTTTAGATTATCTTTTGAGGTTTTAGGAGAGCTGTCATTTTGATTGTGGCATTGGAGTGAGTTCAACTCCTTTGATATCCTTCAGGATTTGAGCTCACATTTTGGTTGTCGTTTGGTGATTATTGTTGTCGTGTCTGTATTTCTGATAGTAGCTTGAAGCTAAGTGTGGGGGAATCATCATCCCTTACGTTTAGGTTTTGAGCGGATGTTGTTAAGATGTGATGATGATGATGTAGTTGATGGGGAGTGTAGGTTGGTGTCGATAGCTTGGGTGATGATTTATTTGGTGATTCTCATTTTTGAGTTTACTCGAGGTCGAGTAAAGTTCAAGTGTGGGAATATTTGATACGCTCAAGTTATACGGTGTTTATATTATATTTTGGGTGCTTTTTGCTAAGGGTCTTGATCATAATTGTTAACGTTTGCGTTTTATTTAGCTCTTAGCGGAAGTTCGGAATTTTGTATATTAATTATAGTTAAAGTTGTAAGTTCCGAGCTCCTAGAAGCATTAGTGTTTGGAACGACTCAACATCGTTATACTTGCCAAGCGTCGCCACATGTTCCAATCAAGCATCGCCGCAAGCCGTAGCCGAGCATAGCACCAAGCCTACCGAGCATCCAGCATCATCGCCCATCACCGCAAGCTCAGCACTACCGCAAGCTCGCCCCGGCAGCCTCGCCCAGCAAAGACCGCAAGCTCGGCATCATCGCCCAGCTCTCGCGTGCGCGCTCGAAGCAGCACCTGCCACGCACAGCAGCTCGCACCTCGCGAGCTAGGTCGCACCTCGCGACCTGCTTGCTCGCACCTCGCGAGTTCCTTCGCACCTCGCGACCTCTTGGCCTGCCCAGCTCTTCAGCTCGTGTTGGAGGCAGTAACTCATCACTCGGTGCGACCTATACCGCACCTCACGACCCCTAGGTCGGTGTAATTGTCGGCTGATTTTTATGCTTTAGTATAAATACCAAACTTGTTTTTGGACCTAAGGGGGCAGCAGCCTCAAGGAGAGGGAGTCTCCAAAATTCCACTCCTCTCTTATTATCTTCTCTTTTTAGTTTTCATTTTCTAGTTTAGTTTTAGGAGATTTCAATTATGGGATTGGCTTATGCTATGCCGATTGTAGCTTGAACTGTTCTTGAACGAGATTAACATGAAGTTTCAAGCATTATTGTGAGATCTTTCCTCTCTATTTAGTTTCTTTGATTATGGTTTAATTTCTATGATTGTTTTCTATGGTTTTTGCATAATTATGCTAGGAACGTTACTAGTTTGATTGTGTAATTAATCTAATGCTAGAATTAAGAATAGAATCGGATTGTTTTATTCTTTTATCAATTGGTAGCAAACTAGGGAGTAACTTAGATGCAGATCGTCTTGGTTATTTCTTAGGGAAATTGAATCAACTGTTGAATGTTTATCGCGTGTATGACATTAGCAGGTCTATTGTTTCTCTGTGTTTATTGCTGCTATTGGATTGAACTTAGACACTGATCGGACTAGGTTATCCTTTAGTTAGGGTTTTATAGTCACGCTGATCGTGCTATTCAACTAAGAATAAGGAGAATGCGAGATTAATTCTCAACATTAGATAATCATGGAAATAATTAGAGTTGAGGTTCAAGGATCGATAATGAATTGAAGTGGATGTTAATCGGATTCAAGATCTTTCCATATTGATTTCTCATTTTATTTAATTATGCTAGTTAATTTTAGTTTGTTTATAATCTACTTGAAACCCCCCTTGTTATTAGGTTTCTCGGCCCTTAGCTTAATCTAGGTATTGGATTCCGCTAAATATTAAACTCGTCCCTGTTTCCCAGTGGATACGACCCCTACTTCCATTATACTTGCTTAGTGTAAAAGAGAGTAGGAGAAATTTTATCTTTGGTTGGGTGGCGTACACGACAAACGCCACCCACCAGTATCCCTCGTCTTCATCGCTGTACTTACCCCCATAGTAGTTTGCGGAAGAATCCGACTTCGTCCAAGGATCTCCGCTTTCCGATTCATCATCGGAGATGACGACCACCTCTATGGTCTTTTTCGGCTCCACTGGCGTAGTTGTTCCCTTACTTGTTGCAACATCCTGCAATTCCGGGACTTCGTCCCATGTCTTGAATTCATCTCCAACGAGCAATCCTTCTAGGCAACGCCTAACGGGCATCTTCTCTAAAAGTCCAACTTTGGGAGACGTAGGACGAGGTGTTGGCAACGGGGTTGCAACAATATCCGCTAGGTCCTCCATTCTTGAGCACCATCCTTTAAGGAGACCGGACAGCTTATCATCAATTTCGAACGTTCGACCATTAGCGACATCATCATTCCAGTCGCTCCATGGACCGGGTTGATAGATACCAAGGCTTCCCTGGTTGTTATACACCAAGGTCTTTAGTCGACTCAGGGCTTCCAATGGTTGGTTGGCGTCAAAGATTGATCCAGCCAAGTCGCTCAAGTACTCCATCGTTTTGGAATATTCTACATCTTCCTCGCTGAGGATAGAGTGAAGTTCCGCCCCATCAATGGAGGGAGAATTCGGTTTCGAAACAGAAGAAGGAGAATTGCCATTCACAATACCTTTCCCATATTTCTTCGGTGTCCTCATCGTAAAACCGCCTTAGATTTTTCCGGCTAAGTGTTTCTTTTATTTCTTCAATTTCCGGCTGGTCGTGCCACTATACGAGATTCATTGCAACCATCCATGGGTTTACTCGCACGTTCCGCTACGTGCCGCCATCTCGGATCTTGCTCCATCTCTTAGGGCACCCAACTTGGACACGCAAGGGTTAAGTATAACTCCCTAGTCGCATGCGACACCTGAAAGTTACATACCTTAACCGCCATGGCCTTGTCCGACGTCTATCATTGCGCCTAGACGTAGTCGACTTTTAAACAAGTGCCGGCAAAAGTGACGGTTACAAACCTCCCCCACTAAATGGAGGCTGACGTCCTCGTCAGATTTCACTACTGAGGTATTTGTCGTGAAGGGTCCACGCCTTCCTCGCACCAAATTCCCATAAGTAGTCGTCGTCACTTTCCTTGCGGACTCGTTTTTTTCTCACAACGAGCTCCCTTGATCCCATGCCCTTCATGATCCTCAACTGATCAAAGGCTTTCGCACACTTGCGGGCCATGGATCTTAGCCACCTCGTGGCCCTCAATCACAAGCCAAAGGGATCAACGATATTTCTCATAACCTCTCCGCCATTATTTCCTTCAAAGCTGGCATAGGAATTTATGGCTTACTTCCCACATCAATGGAAGTAATCATCCGAGGTACCTCCCTTTCTACGGAGGAGGGGCATCTTCCCCTTTTCCAAAAGTCTCCCTTAACACGGGTCTCTTTTGGTGCGAATGATGACCTTCACCTGTCATCCAGTCGCGTGCTATAGTGCTTATGGGCCCGGGAACCCCATGCAAGCCCTTTCCTCAAGACTTAGGTTAACCACCGTCAACCCATGTCGACAACAATCGTCATTGCTGTATCCGACACATCATATTCCGAGGTCAACCACCCCTTAGATTAGTCTACTCTCCTCACCCAAGAGTATCCGACAGATCCATTACTCTCTCTTAGGTTTTTCCCAAATTTACAAGTTCAAGCCGGAACTGTGATTTGGCGAGGAGGGACAACGCCCACGCATGGAAGACCTCACACGGTTTCGACCATCGATTGTACTCCCCCAAACTCATCATTTGGAATGAAAGTTTCGCTAAGGTTGGCTTCGGTCCATACGAGTAAACGTTAACGTTTATCTCGCTATGATTCCGAAGTCCAATGCATCCCGCTCGAGTTAGGGTACGCTTGCTCCAACTTCGCCGTGTGAGGTTAGCCCCTCACACTTTGTTGGCAGCAAGTAGGTATTCCTCAAACCTCGACGATGCTGCGAAGATAAACTCTCGCACGCCTACAATCAGTAGGCAAGTCTTTTCATTCCTTAACTTTCGGCTTCCGCCGAACAATCGAGGTCAAGTCCCCGTAGTCCTACCAACAGTAGGCGTATTTACCTTTGATCCTTCGAACGTCGTCGAAGACACAAGGTTAAACACTTTACATCCGCTCTCCATTGGTAGATGTTTCGGATTTCGCCGAAGCTACGAGTTCATACACTCGTGGGGGTCACCATTCGTGAGTCCCTCCATCTTACCTTCGCAGACCATGTTTATGTACTTGTTGGGCCGTGGTTAACACACAAGTTCAATACTTATGATTTCGCGGCAACGACCATTGAATTTCATGTCTTGGCTTGACTAACTTGACTCCGTGTTCATGCTCCGTCCCAAGGGATTGGCGTAACCCACAACATAGTTGCCGGGAGAATGGACTTTGTCCATCTTTCCGGGGTCCCTTTAGGTTAGGGCCCTGAACAAGGTCTACAAGCACTACATTTTACATCAAAGCGTTCCTCTATGATTCATTGCATAGCCCTTTAGACAGAGCCGAGGGTCATCCCAACTTGCGTTGGTTCAGATGTACCCAAGTCTGGTTAGCGTTAAACTCGCGAGCTTGCAGCTCCGAGTCCCTCAAACGCCCTTGATAAACGATAATGCGTTTAGAATTTCGGCTATGTACAGGCAATGAAACAAGAATAACCAAGCCAACTTCCATAAATGCAAATATAACAATCCTTTCATTGCAATTCAAATATTAAAAACAAGGAAACAAACCAACGTTTTTAACAACAAACGAAACACTCAAAAGCAAACCAACAGCAATTTAAACAATCCTAATATAAGGAGGGGGGGTTTCACCAAGCACATCAACTGCCCGCCACCTTACGGTTGGAAAGGACCGAACTGAACCTTCGATTGGGACGTAGGAGTGAATCCCTCGTCTTCATCGCTGTACTTGCCCCCATAGTAGTTTGCGGAGGAATCCGACTTCTTCCAAGGATCTCCGCTTTCCGATTCATCATCGGAGATGACGACCACCTCTATGGTCTTTTTCGGCTCCACTGGCGTAGTTGTTCCCTTACTTGTTGCAACATCCTGCAATACCGGGACTTCGTCCCATGTCTTGAATTCATCTCCAACGAGCCATCCTCCTAGGCAACGCCTAACGGGCATCTTCTCTAAAAGTCCAACTTTGGGAGACGTAGGACGAGGTGTTGGCAACGGGGTTCCAACAATATCCGCTAGGTCCTCCATTCTTGAGCACCATCCGTTAAGGAGACCGGACATCTTATCATGAATTTCGAACGTACGACCATTAGCGACATCATCATTCCAATCGCTCCATGGACCGGGTTGATAGATACCAAGGCTTCCCTAGTTGTTATACACCAAGGTCTTTAGTCGACTCAGGGCTTCCAACGGTTGGTTGGCGCCAAAGATTGATCCAGCCAAGTCGCTCAAGTCCTCCATCGTTTTGGAATATTCTACATCTTCCTCGCTGAGGATAGAGTGAAGTTCCGCCCCATCAATGGAGGGAGAATTCGGTTTCGAAACAGAAGAAGGAGAATTGCCATTCACAATACCTTTCCCATATTTCTTCGGTGTCCTCATCGTAAAACCGCCTCAGATTTTCCTGCAGGTCGGACCAAATTGTCACAGGATTTTTTTCAATTTCCCCCTTTTCGTACTTAGGAGATTCCCGTGATGGCGCCTAGACAACGTCTAGACCAGCCCACGCACACGCTTATATTATTTATCTCGAATAATGCAAGTAAGATCAAGAACGCACAATGCACACAATAGTACTTTATATTACTTTAGAACAATCTCGCATATAAGGCTATAATGCCCAACTCCAATGCCCCAAAATGACTAAGGCAATTCTCTATTTATAGTACAACATAAATGGCTACAGCCCAGCCACATAAGCAGATAACTTCCCACTACTTGGTAACCACCCACTATCTTTGTAACTTCCCCTTAAATCTAGGAGAGTGCCTCTCTCACACTCCTAGTAACCGCTCCTTATTTTTAGGAGATCATGGGGCAGCAATGGTGGTTACTAAATAACCACCCACTACTCCAAATAACTTCCCATAACCGCCCCTTAATTTAAGGGATAACCGCCCCTTAAATTAAGGAGTAACCGCCAACATTACTCAAGCCTTGTAACCGCCATTACCCACGCTTGTAGTAACTTCCAGTCGGTTACCAAGCATGGTAACCGCTGCCCATGATCCCACCACGTGGCAACCATGCAGCCCCAGCACCACCAACTGCCACGCCACCTCACCGGACCCGTCAGGACCAACTTTGGACTTGCTAGCCGGGGGTGCATTACCTTCCGAAGCCTTAGAATAAGGCGGTAACAAACCTCCCCCACCAAAAGAGCCTGACGTCCTCGGCAGGCCATTGAAATACGAGTCGATAACATCTTGGTTCTCCCAAAGTGTTTCGGCTCGCTCCCAAGTGGCATCCGATTCCGATTTTCCTTTCCAAAGGACGAGGTACTCACGACGAAAGTTCTTCTTTCCTTGGCCTATGGCTCTATGGTCCACTATCTTCTCGATAGCCTGACCAATCTCTTTGTTCACCGTAGGAGGAGCCCTCTTGACCAAGGGGTGTACGTTCAACAAGTCGGGATTAAAGGGATTCAAGTAACTCACATGGAAGGTGGGGTGAACCTTAATCCGCTCCGGTAACTCCAAGCGATAGGCTACATTGCCTATCTTGGTCATCACTCTGAACGGTCCATCATACGGAGGAATCAATCCTCGATGGTGGTTCTTTCCACATATTTTCTTCCATGGTTGTGGACATAGCTTAAGCATCACCCGATCTCCCACTTTAAACTCAAGTGGTCGACGTCCATTATCCGCTTGTTTCTTCATACGGCGCTGAGCCTTCGCGAGACTATCCTTAGCCTCATCCATCATCTCCTGTCTGTTGCGAGCAAAATGATACGCGGCAGGACACTTCCCACCCGTCTTTTGCTTCACCAATTCCGCAGGAGTTAATGGTTACCATCCCATGGCCAACTCAAACGGACTAAATCCTGTCGCACTACTCTGATGTAAGTTGTAACAAAATTGGGCTGTCTCAAGTAGCATTGTCCAATTTCGTTGCGATGTACTCACGTAGTGCCTTAGGTATTCCTCGAGCAAGGCGTTAATACGCTCCGTCTGCCCATCCGTTTGAGGGTGGTTCGCCGTTGAAAACTTCAACTGTGAACCCATTTGGTTAAACAACTGTAACCAGAAATGCCCCGTAAATCGAGTGTCGCGATCACTGATTATATCCTGGGGAAGGCCAAAATACTTGACCACGTTCCTAAAGACCAGCTCCGCGGCTCTCTCAGCCGTGCATGCATCCGGAGCAGCACAAAATACCGCGTATTTTGTCGATCGAATTTGGTCCGAAAAGGGGGAAATTGAAAAAAATCCTGTGACAATTCGGGAGTAACCGTCCGTGACATTGACGCAACCGCTCCTAAGCCAAGCGTAACCGCTTATGGCCTTAGACGCAACTGCTCCCCGTCAGACGAAACTACCCGCCATGTCAGCATAGAGTGGGAGTGTGCTTCTCTCACACTCTTGACAACCGCTCCTCTTTTTAAGGAGACATGGGGCAACGTGGGTGGTTATCATAACCGCCCACTACTCATGGAACTTCCCTTAACCGCCCCTTAAAATAAGGAGTAACCGCCTTTATTTCAAGGAACTAACTACCAACACTAGGCATACGTTGGTAACTGCCGCCAAGTCACTCAACAGCCTATTTTTATGACCGCTGGGCGGTTACCCACACATGGTAACCGCCTCTAATCATCCTTTGCTCACACGTAACCTTGGTAACTGTCGCCACGCTACCAAGCCACGCCCTTTGACAACTGACTAGCGGTTACCATCGCATGATAACTGCTCCCCCACGATCCCACACTAGCCGTAGCCTTGGTAACCGCTCACCAAGTCACCAAACTACTCAATCAACCACTGTTGGGCGGTTACCAATGCATGGTAACCGTCTCCCATGATTTCACGACGTGGATATCTGTGTAACTGCCACGCTAGGGACCCCTTGACGCTGGTTTAACGGATGAAACCATCAACACCGTGCGTCGTGCCACTATACGAGATTCATCGGAACCATCCTCGGGTTTACTCGCACGTTCCGCTACGTGCCCTCATCTTGGATCTTGCTCCATCTCTTAGGGCACCCAATTTGGACACGCAAGGGTTAGGTATAACTCCCTAGTCGCATGCGACACCTGAAAGTTACATACCTTAACCGTCATGGCCTTGTCCGACGTCTATCATTGCGCCTAGACGTAGTCGGCTCTTAAACAAGTGCCGACAAAAGTGACGGTTACAAACCTCCCCCACTAAATGGAGGCTAACGTCCTCGTCAAATTTCACTACTGAGGTATTTGTCGGGAAGGGTCCACGCCTTCCTCGCACCAAATTCCCATAAGTATTCGTCACTTTCCTTGCGGACTCGTTTTTTTCTCACAACGAGCTCCCTTGATCCCATGCCCTTCATGATCCTCAACTGATCAAAGGCTTTCGCACACTTGCGGGCCATGGATCTTAGCCACCTCGTGGCCCTCAATCACAAGCCAAAGGGGTCAACGATATTTCTCATAACCTCTCCGCCATTATTTCCTTCAAAGCCGGCATAGGAATTTATGGCTTACTTCCCACATCAATGGAAGTAATCATCCGAGGTACCTCCCTTTCTACGGAGGAGGGGCATCTTCCCCTTTTCCAAAAGTCTCCCTTACCACGGGTCTCTTTTGGTGCGAATGATGACCTTCACCCGTCATCCAGTCGCGTGCTTGAGTGCTCATGGGCCCGGGAACCCCATGCAAGCCCTTTCCTCAAGACTTAGGTTAACCACCGTCAACCCATGTCGACAACAATCGTCATTGCTGTATCCGACACATCATATTCCGAGGTCAACCACCCCTTAGATCAGTCTACTCTCCTCACCCAAGAGTATCCGACAGATCCATTACCCTCTCTTAGGGTTTTCCCAAATTTACAAGTTCAAGCCGGAACTTGTGTGTTAACCACGGCCCAACAAGTACATAAACAGTTCCATGCGTGGGCGTTGTCTCTCCTCGCCAAATCACAGTTCCGGCTTGAACTTGTAAATTTGGGAAAACCCTAAGAGAGGGTAATGGATCTGTCGGATACTCTTGGGTGAGGAGAGTAGACTGATCTAAGGGGTGGTTGACCTCGGAATATGATGTGTCGGATACAGCAATGACGATTGTTGTCGACATGGGTTGACGGTGGTTAACCTAAGTCCTGAGGAAAGGCCTTGCATGGGGTTCCCGGGCCCATGAGCACTCAAGCACGCGACTGGATGACGGGTGAAGGTCATCATTCTCACCAAAAGAGACCCGTGGTAAGGGAGACTTTTGGAAAAGGGGAAGATGCCCCTCCTCCGTAGAAAGGGAGGTACCTCGGATGATTACTTCCATTGATGTGGGAAGTAAGCCATAAATTCCTATGCCGGCTTTGAAGGAAATAATGGCGGAGAGGTTATGAGAAATATCGTTGACCCCTTTGGCTTGTGATTGAGGGCCACGAGGTGGCTAAGATCCATGGCCCGCAAGTGTGCGAAAGCCTTTGATCAGTTGAGGATCATGAAGGGCATGGGATCAAGGGAGCTCGTTGTGAGAAAAAAACGAGTCCGCAAGGAAAGTGACGAATACTTATGGGAATTTGGTGCGAGGAAGGCGTGGACCCTTCCCGACAAATACCTCAGTAGTGAAATCTGACGAGGACGTCAACCTCCATTTAGTGGGGGAGGTTTGTAACCGTCACTTTTGTCGGCACTTGTTTAAGAGCCGACTACGTCTAGGCGCAATGATAGACGTCGGACAAGGCCATGGCGGTTAAGGTATGTAACTTTCAGGTGTCGCATGCGACTAGGGAGTTATACCTAACCCTTGCGTGTCCAAGTTGGGTGCCCTAAGAGATGGAGCAAGATCCGAGATGGGGGCACGTAGCGGAACGTGCGAGTAAACCCGAGGATGGTTCCGATGAATCTCGTATAGTGGCACGATGCATGGTGTTGACGGTTTCATCCGTTAAACCAGCGTCAAAGAGTCCCTAGCGTGGCAGTTACACAGATATCCACGTCGTGGAATCATGGGAGACGGTTACCATGCGTTGGTAACCGCCCAACAGTGGTTGATTGAGTAGCTTGGTGACTTGGTGAGCGGTTACCAAGGCTATGGCTAGCGTGGGATCGTGGGGCAAAGAAGCTTATCATGCGATGGTAACCGCCCGTCGCTTGTCAAAGGGTGTGGCATGGTAGCGTGGCGACAGTTACCAAGGTTACGAGTGAGCAAAGGATGATTATAGGCGGTTACCATGTGTGGGTAACCGCCCAGCGGTTATAAAAATAGGCTGTTGAGTGACTTGGCGGCAGTTACCAACGTATGCCTAGTGTTGGTAGTTAGTTCCTTGAAATAAGGGCGGTTACTCCTTATTTTAAGGGGCGGTTAAGGGAAGTTCCATGAGTAGTGGGCGGTTATGATAACCACCCACGTTGCCCCATGTCTCCTTAAAAAGAGGAGCGGTTGTCAAGAGTGTGAGAGAAGCACACTCCCACTCTATGCTGACATGGCGGGTAGTTTCGTCTGACGGGGAGCAGTTGCGTCTAAGGCCATAAGCGGTTACGCTTGGATTAGGAGCGGTTGCGTCAATGTCACGGACGGTTACTCCCGACTTGGTGAGTGGTTACCCATGGGCGGTTATGGTCGTGGCCTTGGACAGTTGCGACAAATGTAGCGGACACTTGTACGCTGATGGACGAGCGGTTACTCGCGGCGGTTACTTAGTGTGTGAGAGAAGTGGGCGGTTGAGTAACCACCCACGTTCCTCACCACTCTCCTTGAATTAAGGAGTCATTCAGCAAGTTAGTGGGAAGTTATCCTACGTTTGAGGAAGCACAACATCATGGATAAGTTAGTGGGTAGTTATCTATGTTAGTGGGTGGTTACCTGCTTATGTGGCTGGGCTGTAGCCACTCTGATGTATTATAAATAGAGCACTTGCTGTAATCATTTGGGAGAGAGGATTCTGGGAAACACTTAGCCTTGTATTTAAATTGCTCTCAAGAAATAAAAGTTCTCCTTCTCCCTTGTTGTCTCGTGTAGTATTATGGGTGTTCTAATTTACGTAATTCCAATATACAAAGTACGTGAGTGTGGAAGGCTGGTCTAGACGGGGTTTAGGCGCCATCATAGGAACCTCCTAGTGCGGAAAAGAGGTACTTCAAAAAAAATCCTGGGAGAATTTGGTCCGACCTGCCGAAATTCTTCCTTAACGCTCAGAGCCTCTCAGGGACTGGTAGGGGTTGAAGCAAACCGGCTTCTTTCTTTCGTTCCAACTTATCCTGTTGGAAACGAGACATGATTTGACATATGCCTCAACTATCTTTTGTCGGCACTTGTTTAAGAGCCGACTACGTCTAGGCGCAATGATAGACGTCGGACAAGGCCATGGCGGTTAAGGTATGTAACTTTCAGGTGTCGCATGCGACTAGGGAGTTATACCTAACCCTTGCGTGTCCAAGTTGGGTGCCCTAAGAGATGGAGCAAGATCCGAGATGGGGGCACGTAGCGGAACGTGCGAGTAAACCCGAGGATGGTTCCGATGAATCTCGTATAGTGGCACGACGCACAGTGTTGATGGTTTCATCCGTTAAACCAGTGTCAAGGGGTCCCTAGCGTGGCAGTTACACAGATATCCACGTCGTGGAATCATGGGAGACGGTTACCATGCGTTGGTAACCGCCCAACAGTGGTTGATTGAGTAGCTTGGTGACTTGGTGAGCGGTTACCAAGACTACGGCTAGCGTGGGATCGTGGGGGAGCAGTTATCATGCGATGGTAACCGCCCGTCAGTTGTCAAAGGGCGTGGCTTGGTAGTGTGGCGACAGTTACCAAGGTTACGAGTGAGCAAAGGATGATTAGAGGCGGTTACCATGTGTGGGTAACCGCCCAGCGGTTATAAAAATAGGTTGTTGGTGACTTGGCGGCAGTTACCAACGTATGCCTAGTGTTGGTAGTTAGTTCCTTGAAATAAGGGCGGTTACTCCTTATTTTAAGGGGCGGTTAAGGAAAGTTCCATGAGTAGTGGGCGGTTATGATAACCACCCACGTTGCCCCATGTCTCCTTAAAAAGAGGAGCGGTTGTCAAGAGTGTGAGAGAAGCACACTCCCACTCTATGCTGACATGGCGGGTAGTTTCGTCTGACGGGGAGCAGTTGCATGCACGGCTGAGAGAGCCGCGGAGATGTTCTTTAGGAACGTGGTCAAGTATTTTGGCCTTCCCCAGGATATAATCAGTGATCGCGACACTCGATTTACGGGGCATTTCTGGTTACAGTTGTTTAACCAAATGGGTTCGCAGTTGAAGTTTTCAACGGCGAACCACCCTCAAACGGATGGGCAGACGGAGCGTATTAACGCCTTGCTCGAGGGATACCTAAGGCACTACGTGAGTACATCGCAACGAAATTGGACGATGCTACTTGAGACAGCCCAATTTTGTTACAACGTACATCAGAGTAGTGCGACAGGATTCAGTCCGTTTAGTTGGCCATGGGATGGCAACCATTAACTCCTGCGGAATTGGTGAAGCAAAAGACGGGTGGGAAGTGTCCTGCCGCGTATCATTTTGCTCGCAACAGACAGGAGATGATGGATGAGGCTAAGGATAGTCTCGCGAAGGCTCAGCGCCGTATGAAGAAACTAGCGGATAAAGGACGTCGACCACTTGAGTTTAAAGTGGGAGATCGGGTGATGCTTAAGCTAACTCCACAACTATGGAAGAAAATATGTGGAAAGAACCGCCATCGAGGATTGATTCCTCCGTATGATGGACCGTTCAGAGTGATGACCAAGGTAGGCAATGTAGCCTATCGCTTGGAGTTACCGGAGCGGATTAAGGTTCACCCCACCTTCCATGTGAGTTACTTGAAGCCCTTTAATCCCGACTTGTTGAACGTACACCCCTTGGTCAAGAGGGCTCCTCCTACGGTGAACAAGGAGATTGGTCAGGCTATCGAGAAGATAGTGGACCATAGAGCCATAGGCCAAGGAAAGAAAAACTTTCGTCGTGAGTACCTCGTCCTTTGGAAAGGAAAATCGGAATCGGATGCCCACTTGGGAGCGAGCCGAAACACTTTGGGAGAACCAAGATGTTATCGACTCGTATTTCAATGGCCTGCCGAGGACGTCAGGCTCTTTTGGTGGGGGAGGTTTGTTACCGCCTTATTCTAAGGCCTCGGAAGGTAACGCACCCCCGGCTAGCAAGTCCAAAGTTGGTCCTGACGGGTCCGGTGAGGTGGCGCGGCAGTTGGTGGTGCTAGCGCTGCCCAGCAGGCCGACGAAATAAGGTCCCTTGCCAAGGGGCTGCATGGTTGCCACGTGGTGGGATCATGGGCAGCGGTTACCATGCTTGGTAACCGACTGGAAGTTACTACAAGCGTGGGTAATGGCGGTTACAAGGCTTGAGTAATGCTGGCGGTTACTCCTTAATTTAAGAGGCGGTTATCCCTTAAATTAAGGGGCGGTTATGGAAAGTTATTTGGAGTAGTGGGTGGTTATTTAGTAACCACCATTCCTGCCCCATTATCTCCTAAAAATAAGGAGCGGTTACTAGGAGTGTGAGAGAGGCACTCTCATAGATTTAAGGGGAAGTTACAAAGATAGTGGGTGGTTACCAAGTAGTGGGTAGTTATCTGCTTATGTGGCTGGGCTGTAGCCATTTATCTTGTACTATAAATTGAGAATTGCTTAGTCATTTTGGGGCATTGGAGTTGGGCATTATAGCCTTGTATGCGAGATTGTTCTAAAGTAATAAAAAGTACTATTGTGTGCATTGTGCGTTCTTGATCTTACTTGCATTATTCGAGATAAATAATATAAGCGTGTGCGTGGGCTGGTCTAGACGTGGTCTAGGCGCCATCACGGGAACCTTCAAAGTACGAAAAGGGGATTGAAAAAAATCCTTTGGTCCAACCTGCCCAGACAACAAGGGAGAAGGAGAACTTTTATTTCTTGAGAGCAATTTCAATACAAGGCTAAGTGTTTCCCAGAATCCTCTTTCCCCAATGATAGACGTCGGACAAGGCCATGGCGGTTAAGGTATGTAACTTTCAGGTGTCGCATGCGACTAGGGAGTTATACCTAACCCTTGCGTGTCCAAGTTGGGTGCCCTAAGAGATGGAGCAAGGTTCGAGATGGGGGCACGTAGCGGAACGTGCGAGTAAACCCGAGGATGGTTCCGATGAATCTCGTATAGTGGCACGACGCACGGTGTTGATGGTTTCATCCGTTAAACCAGCGTCAAGGGGTCCCTAGCGTGGCAGTTACACAGATATCCACGTCGTGCAATCATGAGAGACGGTTACCATACGTTGGTAACCGCCCAACAGTGGTTGATTGAGTAGCTTGGTGACTTGGCGAGCGGTTACCAAGACTACGGCTAGCGTGGGATCGTGGGGGAGCAGTTATCATGCGATGGTAACCGCCCGTCAGTTGTCAAAGGGCGTGGCTTGGTAGCCTGGCGACAGTTACCAAGGTTACGAGTGAGCAAAGGATGATTAGTGGCGGTTACCATGTGTGTGTAACCGCCCAGCTGTTATAAAAATAGGTTGTTGAGTGACTTGGCGGCAGGTACCAACGTATGCCTAGTGTTGGTAGTTAGTTCCTTGAAATAAGGGCGGTTACTCCTTATTTTAAGGGGCGGTTAAGGGAAGTTCCATGAGTAGTGGGCGGTTATGAGCACCACCCACGTTGCCCCATGTCTCCTTAAAAAGAGGAGCGGTTGTCAAGAGTGTGAGAGAAGCACACTCCCGCTCACCAAGTCGGGAGTAACCGTCCGTGACATTGACGCAACCGCTCCTAAGCCAAGCGTAACCGCTTATGGCCTTAGACGCAACTGCTCCCCGTCAGACGAAACTACCCGCCATGTCAGCATAGAGTGGGAGTGTGCTTCTCTCACACTCTTGACAACCGCTCCTCTTTTTAAGGAGACATGGGGCAACGTGGGTGGTTATCATAACCGCCCACTACTAATGGAACTTCCCTTAACCGCCCCTTAAAATAAGGAGTAACCGCCCTTATTTCAAGGAACTAACTACCAACACTAGGGCATACGTTGGTAACTGCCGCCAAGTCACTCAACAGCCTATTTTTATAACCGCTGGGCGGTTATGGTCGTGGCCTTGGACAGTTGCGACAAATGTAGCGGACACTTGTGCGCTGCTGGACGAGCGGTTACTTAGTGTGTGAGAGAAGTGGGCGGTTGAGTAACCACCCATGTTCCTCACCACTCTCCTTGAATTAAGGAGTCAGTCAGCAAGTTAGTGGGAAGTTATCCCACGTTTGAGGAAGCACAGCATCATGGATAAGTTAGTGGGTAGTTATCTATGTTAGTGGGTGGTTACCTGCTTATGTGGCTGGGCTGTAGCCACTCTGATGTATTATAAATAGAGCACTTGCTGTAATCATTGGGGAGAGAGGATTCTAGGAAACACTTAGCCTTGTATTGAAATTGCTCTCAAGAAATAAAAGTTCTCCTTCTCCCTTGTTGTCTCGTGTAGTATTGTGGGTGTTCTTATTTACGTAATTCCAATATACAAAGTACGTAGGAACCTCCTAGTGCGGAAAAGAGGTACTTCAAAAAAAAATCCTCCGGCAGGTCGGACCAAATTGTCACAGGATTTTTTTCAATTTCCCCCTTTTCGTACTTAGGAGGTTCCCGTGATGGCGCCTAGACCACGTCTAGACCAGCCCACGCACACGCTTATATTATTGGGATATTATCTCAGATGACCCTGACATATAGGCCTTTTTCCCAAATAACCTCGACATTTTTGCCCCTATCGCAGATAACCCTAAACTTGTATTTTGTCATTAAACATGACGGAATGACTAACGGTGTTAACTATTTGATATTTACAATTAAAAACCTATTTTTTAAAAGAAAAAAAAGGCAATTGTTCTTCATCCTCTCTCCTTAGCTTATTCTTCACCCTCTGCCATATCTTCAACCTCTCTCTCTCTACCTCCTCAATCTCCATTGTTACTCCACTTGCTTCTCCATTCATTCTCTCTCCACCACCCCCTGATTTTCTCTCTCTCCTCCACCACCCTTTAGTTTTCTCTCCTCCACCACCCTTTAGTTTTCTCTCCTCCACCTCCACCACCAACTCCTGATTCTCACTCTCTCCACTATTAGTTATTTTATATGATTATTGAACAATTTTTTTGTCTCGTAGCTAGATATAGTTTTCTTTTGGTATTATTGCTATTGGGGTCCTCAAGATTTTGGGTCACTGTTTGAAATTTGTTGGTTAGTGTTTTGGGTATGTTTTGATTTATAGTGTTTTCTTATTGTTATGATGTCGTTGGCAACTTTATGCTGAAATTTTTTTGGGTTTTGGTTATATTGTTGATTGGTTTAATATTTGTAGAATGAAGTAGTTTCACCTGTGAGTATGAGTAATAGGCAAGAACTGATTTTGGGAAAATTAGGAGATTAATGGCTAGGTGTGGAAATGGGTATCATGTACGGAGAGAGAAGTATGGCCTAAAACACACCCCTGTAAACCTACCCCATACCACCACCATTCTCGTGATACATCGACTACCTTTGGCCACCCACAACCAGCAACCACCACACAACCACCACGACTACCCCAACCACCACCCAAATCAGATAGAAAGCAAAACCTAACCTCTACAAATCCACCCAACAGTCTTGTAAAACCCACACAATAAACCACCACCACTCCACAGACTAGCCACGATAAGAAATCTAGAGAGACGAAAGCATCAGTTCAAAGAGAAAGGGAAAAAACACCCCGCCGGCGCTGGGGAATGAGAGCCACCGCCGGAGAATATTGGACGGAAGCCACCAAGGATGTTGTAAAATTTTCGAAGAAGGAATTCAAGTTATTGGTTTGGAAAAAATAAATCAAGGAAGACATGTTAAGGGGATTGAGTTTAAGTTTTGTGAGAGAGGAGAGAGAATATGAACAAGGTTATAATTATGGAGGATTAACAATGGTTGATTTCATGGTTTTTGGGTTTAAATGGTTGATAAGTTGATAAGTTGTTGTTGGTGGCGAGAAGGTTGAGTTGAACTTTATCTGGATCTGGAGAGAGAGAGGGAGATGAAGACATGATTGATGAAGAACAAAAGAAAGAGGATGAAGAACATAAATGTTTTTGTTCGATTTTTCATTATAAATGTCAAAATAGTTAACACTGTTAGATATTCCGTTAAGTTTAATGACAAAATACAAGTTTAGGGTTATCTGGGGAAAAAAATATATGTCAGGGTTATTTGGGAAAAAGGCATATATGTCAGGGTTATCTGAGATAATATCCCTATATTATTTATCTCGAATAATGCAAGTAAGATCAAGAACGCACAATGCACACAATAGTACTTTTTATTACTTTAGAACAATCTCGCATACAAGGCTATAATGCCCAACTCCAATGCCCCAAAATGACTAAGGCAATTCTCTATTTATAGTACAACATAAATGGCTACAGCCCAACCACATAAGCAGACAACTTTTCACTACTTGGTAACCACCCACTATCTTTGTAACTTCCCCTTAAATCTAGGAGAGTGCCTCTCTCACACTCCTAGTAACCGCTCCTTATTTTTAGGAGATCATGGGGCAGCAATGGTGCTTACTAAATAACCACCCACTACTCCAAATAACTTCCCATAACCACCCCTTAATATAAGGGATCACCGCCCCTTAAATTAAGGAGTAACCGCCAGCATTACTCAAGACTTGTAACCGCCATTACCCACGCTTGTACTAACTTCCAGTCGGTTACCAAGCATGGTAACCGCTGCCCATGACCCCACCACGTGGCAACCATGCAGCCCCTTGGCAAGGGACCTTATTTCGTCGGCCTGCTGGGCAGCCCCAGCACTACCAACTGCCGCGCTACCTCACCGGACCCGTCAGGACCAACTTTGGACTTGCTAGTCGGGGGTGCGTTACCTTCCGAGGCCTTAGAATAAGGCGGTAACAAACCTCCCCCACCAAAAGAGCCTGACGTCCTCGGCAGGCCATTGAAATACGAGTCGATAACATCTTGGTTCTCCCAAAGTGTTTCGGCTCGCTCCCAAGTGGCATCTGATTCCGATTTTCCTTTCCAAAGGACGAGGTACTTACGACGAAAGTTCTTCTTTCCTTGGCCTATGGCTCTATGGTCCACTATCTTCTCGATAGCCTGACCAATCTCCTTGTTCACCGTAGGAGGAGCCCTCTTGACCAAGGGGTGTACGTTCAACAAGTCGGGATTAAAGGGCTTCAAGTAACTCACATGGAAGGTGGGGTGAACCTTAATCCGCTCCGGTAACTCCAAGCGATAGGCTACATTGCCTACCTTGGTCATCACTCTGAACGGTCCATCATACGGAGGAATCTATCCTCGATGGCGGTTCTTTCCACATATTTTCTTCCATAGTTGTAGAGTTAGCTTAAGCATTACCCGATCTCCCACTTTAAACTCAAGTGGTCGACGTCCTTTATCCGCTTGTTTCTTCATACGGGCGCTGAGCCTTCGCGAGACTATCCTGAGCCTCATCCATCATCTCCTGTCTGTTGCGAGCAAAATGATACGCGGCAGGACACTTCCCACCCGTCTTTTGCTTCACCAATTCCGCAGGAGTTAATGGTTGCCATCCCATGGCCAACTCAAACGGACTGAATCATGTCGCACTACTCTGATGTACGTTGTAACAAAATTGGGCTGTCTCAAGTAGCATCGTCCAATTTCGTTGCGATGTACTCACGTAGTGCCTTAGGTATTCCTCGAGCAAGGCGTTAATACGCTCCGTCTGCCCATCCGTTTGAGGGTGGTTCGCCGTTGAAAACTTCAACTGCGAACCCATTTGGTTAAACAACTGTAACCAGAAATGCCCCGTAAATCGAGTGTCGCGATCACTGATTATATCCTGGGGAAGGCCAAAATACTTGACCACGTTCCTAAAGAACAGCTCCGCGGCTCTCTCAGCCGTGCATGCATCCGGAGCAGCACAAAATACCGCGTATTTTGTCAACCGATCGATCCACCACCACTAGGATCGATTGTAGCCCATCATCCTTGGGCAACCCCAATATAAAGTCCATAGAGTTCGACTGCCACGACCTCTCAGGGACTGGTAAGGGTTGAAGCAAACCGGCTTCTTTCTTTCGTTCCAACTTATCCTGTTGGCAAACGAGACATGATTTCACATATGCCTCAACATCCTGACTCATTTTTGGCCAAAAATAGTCACGGGAAAGCAATGCTAGCGTTCTTTCCCTTCCTGGATGTCCCGCCCACTTGGCGTCATGCACCTCGTGCATCAACTCATATCAAAGCATACCAGCGGGAATGTATAGCCTACTGCCCTTGGCATAAACTAAACCATTCTCCACCCAGAATCGCCTCGTGATTCCGGCTTCGATCTTTTCCTTGAGTTTCTCATAAGGCTTGTCGCCTACAACGGAAGCCCTCACTTTCTCCATGAAGTCTGCTTCTACCGTTGTCAAAGCGGTGACCAACTCATGGCACCTACGACTAAGAGCATCGGGGACCGCATTATGCCGACCGGGCTTATGCTCCCACTCAAAGTCATATTCTCCCAAAAACTCCTGCCATCTGGCTTGTTTTGTGGAGAGTTTCGGTTGCGTCTTGAAGTAGGTGTTAGCGACATTATCCGTCTTAACAACAAACTTTGGCCCGAAAAGATACACTCTCCACACCCTAAGACAATGCATCACAACAAGCATTTCTTTTTCATGGGTGGTGTATCTCTGCTCGGCGCCCTTGACCTTACGGCTCTCAAACGCAACGGGGTGTCCCTCTTGGATCAAAACCCCACCAATTGCACGGTCCGAGGCATCAGTGTGCACCTCAAAAGGCCTATCAAAAACGGGCAACTTCAAGACAGGTTCGCTAGCGATTGTCTGCTTGATGTCCCTAAACGCAGCACCGCACTCATCCGTCCAGTCCCACCCTTGCTCTTTCTTGAGCAGGTCGGTCAGCGGAGCGACCTTCTTAGCATAGCCAACAATGAACTTACGATAGTAGTTCGCTAAGCCTAAGAATGATCTTAAGTCGGGCACGTTTTTAAGGGGCAACCAGTCATGGATGGCTTTCACTTTACGTTCATCCATCCTAACTTGTCCCTTAGCGATCTTATGACCTAAGAACATGATTTCCTTTTGGGCAAATTCACACTTTTCCTTTTTGACGAAGAGTTTATACTCTCTAAGTCGACGGAACACCAATTGCAAATGGTTAAGATGCTCATCAAGAGTTTTGCTATAAATCACAATGTCATCAAGATACACAACAACAAACTGATCTAGAAATTCATAAAGAACATCATTCATGAGATTACAAAAGGTGGTCGGAGCATTAGTAAGCCCAAACGGCATAACTAGAAACTCAAATGAACCATAACGAGTAACACACGTCGTCTTGGCTTCATCCCCTTTTGCAATCCTCACTTGCCAGTATCCTGAATGCAAATCCAACTTGGTAAACCATGTAGCTTGTGCCAACCGATCAAACAAGTCATCAGCCCTTGGGATCGGGTACTTATTCTTGATCGTCACCTTATTCAGCGCCTTGAAATCAATACACATTCGTAAAGATCCGTCAGATTTCCTCTGAAATAAAACGGGGGCACCAAAGGGAGATTTAGAGGGTTGAATGAAACCTGCCTTAAGAAGGTCGTTCAACTGAGTCCTCAATTCCGCAAGCTCTCCCGGACTCATCTGGTAAGGAGCACTAGCCGGGGCCTGTGCGCCTGGCTCTAGATCGATCTTGTGATCAATAGCGCACCTTGGTGGGAGATATTTCGGAAGTTCTGGTGGCATCACGTCCTTGAACTCCGCAAGGACTCCAGCAACTTCGTCAGGCACCTCGACATAATTGTCCGGGGTGATCTCCACCAGCGCGGCAAGGAACGTAGGCTCGCCCTTGGCGACCTTGCTCCTCACCTGCAAGGCGGAACAGAACTCCAAGTTCTTTCCAAGGTCGTGAGCCACATGATTCTTGGAGGAAGGAACAGCAACGCCCTTGATAAAACAAGGGTTTCCTTCATCCCCAATCAATATCCCACCCAAGTGGGGCATCACCGAAACCTTTGCCTTGCGAATGAACTCATTCCCCAGGATGAGTTCGAAATCATCAAGTGTGACAGCCAGCAAGTCACACTTTCCTTCCCAATTGCCTACTTGCATATCGGCACCGTGCACACTCCCCTTTGCCACACGGGCCTCGGAGTTCACAGCTTTCATCCGATTAGCACAGCTAGTCAATGGAAGGTCGAACTTTTGAGCCGTCTCAGCACTCACAAAGTTGTGGGTGGCTCCTGTATCAATCATTGCCTTGATAGGGTGCCCATTGACGCGCACATCCACATATAGGAGGCCCCCATATGGATCAGAGGATGTCGCCCTAGCGGCATTCAACAAGCGTAATGGATTGACGCAGATTGGAGTCTCATCCTCCGAATCCTCCACAGGTTCCTCGGCCATCAAGGCTCCCAACTTTCCCTTCTTGGGACAGTTTCGGGAGTAGTGCGGTCCACCGCACTCATAACACCCGCCATTTCTTGGCTTAACACCTGCATCATCATTAGACGAAACAGCTTTATCTTTACCCTTGAACTTTTTGTTCTTACCTTGGTTCTTACCCTTGTCTTTGCCTTTTCCGGAGTTTTCCCAATGCTTACGCTTGCTATTCGATCCCGAAGAGGCAACGATGTTGGTAGTACCTGGCTTAAAATCAACAAGAGCGTCAGCAGCGGCAAAGGCCGCGGATAAAGTCTTAATGTTTTGCGTTCGCAATTCAGTTTGCGCCCAAGTCTTTAAACCAGAAATGAAATTAAACAGCTTATCTTCCTCCGACATGTCCTTGATGTCGAGCATCAACGAACTAAACTCCTTCACATAGTCGCGGACGGAACCAGATTGTTGAAGCCCCTTCAATGCCTCACGAGCATGCCACGAGGCGTTGTTGGGAAGAAATTGGACCTTGATTTCCTTCTTCATCACTTCCCAATCCACAATAGGATCCCTTCCAGCCACGCTATCAAGTTCCACACGAGACCGCCACCACAGCTTGGCGTCTCCCGATTGATACATAGCCGCAACCGAGACCTTGTCACGATCGCCGACGTGAGCAACTTTAAAGTATTGCTTAATATCCCACAAGAAGTTTTCGAGATCCTTGGCACTTCGATCTCCCGAAAAAGCTTTCGGATTTGGAATCTTGAGTTTGAAAGATTCGCCTCTCCTCTTCCGAAGTTTCTCAAGTTCCCTTCGAAAATCTTCCACCTCATTACGAGGGGGAGGAGGGGCCGGAGGCGGAGGAGGTCCATCCCTCCGATTTTCAGTAATGGCATCAATTTTGCCTAACATGACAGTTTGCATTTGACGAGTAGCCTCCAACGACTTCTCGATTAATTCCATACGATCTTTCATCATGGGGAATTCAGCATTCATTTCTCCCATGCGACGCTTCACGTGTTTCCAGTTTGGCGTCCTTGGAGAATTTTCTCCTTCACCACCAGGAGACCTTGGGGGTGTTCTTAGCGGAGAGCGATCAGTTCCAACATGACTCGCTTCAGCAGCGTCCCTACTCTAAGTCGTGTTCTTCGCAATGACATCAACGGCTTCGGCCGCTTTACTTGCTTTACTCTTAGCCATCACAGTTGGCTTTTGTTTTTACTTATTTTTTGCTGAACTGAACTTATTTTTGCTAAATAATAATAATAAATAATAAATAATAATAAAAAATAATAATAATAATAATAATAATAATAATAATAATAAATGATAAATGATAAATAATAAATAATAAATAATAAATAATAAATAATAAATAATAAATAATAAATAATAAATAATAAATAATAAATAATAAATAATAAATAATAAATAATAAATAATAAATAATAAATAATAAATAATAAATAATAAATAATAAATAATAAATAATAAATAATAAATAATAAATAATAAATAATAAATAATAAATAATAAATAAATAATAATAATAATAATAAATAATAATAATAAATAATAATAATAATAATAATAATAATAAATAATAATATATAATAAATTATTAATAAATAATAAATTATTAATAAATAATAATAATAATAATAATTAATAATAAAAATAATAAATAATAATAATAAATAATAAATAATAAATAATAATAAATAATAATAATAATAATAATAAATAATAAATAAATAATAATAATAATAAATAATAAATAAATAATAATAAATAATAAATAAATAATAATAATAATAAAGAATAATAATAAATAATAGATAATAATAATTAATAATATAATAATAAATTATAATAATAATAATAAATAATAACTAATAATAATAAATAAATAATAATAATAATAAATAATAATAATAATAATAATAATAATAATAATAAATAATAAATAATAAATAATAAATAATAATAATAAATAATAATAATAATAATAATAATAATAATAATAATAAATAATAAATAATAAATAATAAATAATAAATAATAAATAATAAATAATAAATAATAAATAATAAATAATAAATAATAAATAATAAATAATAAATAATAAATAATAAATAATAATAAATAATAATAATAATAAAAAATAAAAAATAAATAATAAATAATAAAAATATTAAAATAAAAAAAATAAAAGTAAATAAAAAATAAAATTAAATAAAAACATAAAAAAAAAATAAAAAAATTACAAATTGTCATTATTATAATTATAATATTAATAATAATAACAATATAAATAGTAATATTGAAAACAAAAATAATAATTACAACATTAGATAAGACTGAACTTATTTTTGCTGAACTGAACTTATTTTTGCTGAACTGAACTTATTTTTACTTATTTTTGCTGAACTGAACTTATTTTTACTTATTTTTGCTGAACTGAACTTATTTTTGCTGAACTGAACTTATTTTTACTTATTTTTGCTGAAAATAAGTCCAAAAGAACAGGACCTTAGTCGCCGAGGTACGAGGAAAGAAACAGGAGACAAAAATCAACCATGATCTTTTTATACTGAACAAAAGCTACAAAAATGATATAGTACTCCTGTTTGATCAAACAATTATTATGAATCTGTTCAATCAATAATTGGAATAATACACGTCAAAAAAAAAATGGAACAATAAGTCAATGGAAACACATATTAACATTTATTGTCATACGACATGTTTTTGGTACTGATTTAGAGTATTTTCCAACAAAATAGCTATTGCAATAACTATTATCTCTTGTACAAGTTATTAGCAATTTCACAAGCGGTAAGATGTTAAAGGAGTTTTGTGAAAATAACTATTGGACTATTATATATAATAAAATATTGGATGTATTACTTCAAAAGTTACTTTAGCCTCTGAAAGCTAGTTTATTTACTTAAACAAAACACTATCTTAATCACTACAAGGTACCTAAAAACACTGAGTTATATATTTAAACAAAACACTATCGTAACCTTAACGACATTATTAGTATATTTTGACTCCGTCCAAACTACAAACATTATCTAAAAAGCTGTTGTTAAATAGGGTAAAAAAGTCTCGGTTGATCTCTCCAGTAAACGGAATTACATTTGTCCAGTGGCATTTTCCGAATAAACAAAAATAATATATGATCACATGACCAAAATATACGATCACACTTCCAAAGTTTCAAGTATTTTTATTTCAACAAAAGGAAAATCAATAAAGTATAAACTGTAGACTTTGGTCATGCGAGTTTATATATTTTTTGAATCTATTATGAAAATGTCATCGGATATCCTTCCCACGTTTATCCGTGTGATCAATTAGACTGTCCTTGTATACTTGTACTTCAAAATTGCCTATCTATAATGAGTGGGTTTCCTCGAAGTAACAAAGTTCTTCTAAACCTTGTATATCTAGACATTATAAATGCCGTAGACAACGGGAAAGAAGGTGCTACGCTACGACCACCTATTTAAAAAAAAAAACTGAAACTTCCGATGTCATCGCAGGAAAGCGACGATTGCCTGAAGGAAGCAGCTGTAACAGGAAATGTAGCATTCCTGACAAACAGTGTTCAAGACAAGAAACCCAACACCTATTACCTGACTGCGTTTCCAAAGAACCCGCCTAACGAAATTCGTTATGGGAACATCTTCCACTTAGCAGCGTTCGAAAACCGAGAAGAGTTTATCAAAGTAGCAATTAAGTTACTACCTCCCGATGTTGTACAAGATCTCATCTCGAAACAACGGGATGAAGACATGTACAACCCTCTTCATGTAGCAGCCAACATTGGGAATCTTAAGATTGTAAAACTCTTCCTATATGTCTTCCGACCTTTGTTACTCTCTCCGTCTCTTAAAGAACGACCTTGGTTACAGATTACCACTAGCGAGGAAAATACCCCTTGCCATGTCGCTCTTTTGGCTGGTAAAGAGGATTGTGCGTTGGAAATATTGAGAATGGATCATAAGTCGCTTTGCAACAAGCTGAATAAAGAGAAATCCTCTGTGCTTTATGAAGCTGTAACTAGAGGGTTTAGGAAATTTGCTCTCGAGATCTTGAGATCCCAACATACTTTCAACTGTAGCGGCTTCGATGGATTAACCACCTTGCATTGTGTGGCATATTGCTCAGGTACGTATGTATTACTATTTACTAGAACCATTGATAAGATTTAGAATAAAGGTGAAACAGCTTGTCCTATATTATCACCATAATCAAGCATATTTGTACAAGCTACGCAAAAGATTGCGAATAAGATTAGGAAACTAACAACGAATCATAAAATCACTTAACAAGTTGACATAATATTGTCTTAGAATATCAATAGTAAGTATATTTTTTCTAATTGTACCTTTGTTTCGTAATACATGCAACTAACATTGCAAAATTGGGCCTTGAAACCAAACGATGACGTAAAACCCGAAAAGAACCGAGCACGAAATCATCGATACCATGCTGGTCAAATCCGACCCAACCCAATTTGACACGTTACGTTGAGTCACCGGAACTTTTATAAAAAAAATTAAAATGCCCCAACTAATTAAGAATAAGAAAATCCTATGCTCGTTTTTCCCATTTGAGCATTGATAAGAGGAATGATTGAACAACTAGACTTTTAAATTATGTTAATTATTTTATCCATTAGCCTTGGCTATCACAAGCTCCTAAAATTGTGTGCAAAGTAACTTGGTTGCAATTATTACACGTAAATATGCGATTCGTAGTCCTTGATAGGGGTGTAAGTTATTTAGTTAAAAACCGAAAACTGAACCAAACCAAATTAATAATTTGGTTTGGTTTTTTTCAAAATTCGGTTTGGTTTGAACTGAAAAATTTTCATTTTTTTGGTTTTTGGTTTTGTTCGGTTTTTATTTTGAAAAACCGAAAAAAACCAAACCAAACCGAACTTTGCCTATCCTATATGGGTTTTGTTTTTATAAAAAGATAAGGGGAGTTTTAGTCAACCCATCCCAATATTTCCCTTCCACTCCCATTTTATCAGCTCGTAACAATTAAGAAAACCCTAGTTTCCTCCCTCTCTCTCCTCAACCCCCATACTCTCCTCCCCAACTGCATCTCTCTCCTAATCTCCTCACATCCCGTCTCTCTCTCTCCTCCATTTCTCTCTCCCAGCTCATTTCTCTCTCTTAACTCCATTTATGGATCTCAAAATCTTTATGGTGGAATTCGAATTGGGAGCTCGAAATGGACAAAGAAAGGGGGTATAACGAACGTTTTCTAGAGGAATAAGATGAATGTTTTCGAGAAGAAGAACCGAAGAACATCTTGTATTTTCTTTATCTTTTTTCATTATTTTCGTTAATTTTTATCAATTATCTTTAGTTCTAGTACTTCAATTTTAAGTTTTAGTTGTGATTTGAAGTAACTCTTCTATGTTTAATGATTTGGAACTTTAAATTTTCGTAGTATTTGTAAGATTTGAAAAACAATTTTTTGCATCATTAAAGAATTTTGGTTTTTTCGGTTCGGTTTGTTTATGGTTTTGTAATTTCGGTTTGGTTTGGTTTGGGATGAATTATTTTGGTTTGGATTTGGACTTGAAATGTGAAAACCAAATTTATTTCAGTTTGGTTTAGTTTTACCCCAAAACCGAACCAAAAACCGAACTTACACCCCTAGTCCTTGATCATGGTTAATAAAAGGGGTAGTTCATTCATGGTACACCCGGGTGTACCATCAGCATGATACACCCAGGGGCTATTCTATAATATATTCTCCAAATGATTAAACTTCAACTGTACTCATTGCTAATCACTTCTTTCTCTTTGATACTCATTTTCTTTCTTCATTAATGTGTGTACCAAGTTATTCAAAATAAGATCCAGATTTGAATTTAGTTAGATTTCTCTCTCTTTCATGGTTTCTTTTACCTCCAAATTTCTCTATCCTCCATTGTTTGTCACCTCCAAATTTCTCTCCTACATTATTTCTCTCTCTCTCCTACAAATATGCAACCTTTGTTGAAGTTAATTAATGGCAAAAACAAATATTAGAGTTTCAATTTTCATCAATGGCGGAATTAGTTTCAAATTTGAGAACCAACATTAGAGTTTCAAAAATTCTTCAATTGCAGAATTGATGGTCGATATATGCAAAACATGATTTGAGTTTCAACATTAGTTTTAAATTTCTCTGTCGTTCTCTCTCCTTAATTGTTTCTCTTATCTCAAAACTTCTCTCTTCTCGTGGCCAATCAAAATAATAAATTGTAAAATATGATTTGAGAAAATTGAGCTATGGCAAGGATGAAACAAATATTGAAGTTCTGAAGTCGATCAATGGTGGACTTAGTTTCAGATATGAGAATCAATATTGAAGTTTCAAAATAAGCAAACACTTATAGTTAATGAGGGAAAACGTTTGCTTATTTGGGTAAAAGTGTGTGCTCATTTTCTCAAATGAGGACAAGTGTGTGTTCATATGAGAAAATGAGCAGAAAGGTTTGCTCATTTGAGGAAAATGAGCAGAAGTGATTAACAATGAGTAGAATTTTGCACATTTGGAGAATTTTAAATGCACAATGAGTAAAAAAATAGTCTTGGTGTATGGTACACGGTGTATGATAAAAGTTGTAAAAGGAAGATATTAAAGTACGCAAAAATGATGATAATTTTTGCTGGATGGATATCAGATTGAGGTTATCTGAATAAGACCAACAAGTAATCGAAACGTATCTAAAGGCTATACGAATACACCATATTTGAAGACGAAAACATTTGAAAAGAAAGACATTTATCAAATTTGGGAATAATTACAAGAGGCTAATTGATACAAATGTTATGTCATGTACGTTAATCATGTTATTTTGCTCACACATGGATTTAGGTAATATGAATAGGGATTAGAGGATCCGAAATCTGGTCCAAAATTTTAGTAGATTGGGTGTGTGCATACTTGCAGTTAAAGGAGTGTCTTGACCAACTTTCTACACACTGCATATTATCATATAAGGTGATTGCTGAGTATACCTCATTAGTAACTCAGTAGTTTTGAGTGTAATATTTTTATCCAACTCTCACTCACATGTAATTGTTTCTCCTTGTATTGATCCTAGGTAGATTTTACATGTTAGTTTGTCCTTTGTAGAGTTGTTCCTAGGTTTGGAAAGTGAGATCTTGTATAGGAACGACACCGTAGCTGCCGTAGATTGTAACAAACAGACAAAAAATTATTGCTGAAGAAAATATAAAGAAACTGGTGGATAATTTGCAATACCATAACCAAACTTAAGTCTTTTGATTTTCTATATGGTATCAGAGCACATCTGAAAGATCCCGAGAAAAATAAAGAAGTTGCAAAAATTAAAATTTGAGAAGTTAAAAAGCTCATTCAAAGAAAAATCTTAAGAAAGATTAAACCTTTGAAACATAATGGCAAAATCTAGCACAAACAGCAACCACAACTGTTACAAAAAAACCCTCTGTTTATTGTTGTAAATGAGAATGCAGTAAGTCCTTTAGGAGGGATCATGTTTGAAGGAAACAACTTCTTGAACTAGCTAGAACAGCATTATGATTGCTCTTAGAGCAAAGAACCAACTGGTTTTTTTTTCTTTTGGAAGGAAATGGGAGGAGAAAGAAAACGGGGTAGGTTGGAAGGTTTTGGGTGGATAATAATATGAATGGTGGGACATATGAGGTAGAAAAGTGTATAAAGTTGATATGGCATAGTACATCTTTTCTTTTTAGTTGCAACAAATGTTTTTTTGCACAAATATTAAGGAAAGAGGAGAGAGTAAAATTTACCCCAATTGCCCATGCTTTTTGTATGTGGGATAGGTAAAGTGAGGATAAAATGGTAAAATTGTCCCAAAACCTTTACCAAAAAAGGAAATGTTGCATCAAAATAAATGCACCTAAAAATGGAAATTGTTGCAACTAAAAAACAGAGGAAGTATTATCATATAAGGATAAAGTGAAAATGTAACAATCAAAAGGAAAGTGTAACAATTAAAAACAACGGAGGTAGTATCTAAAAACAAAATTTACTACTTTGAAGTTTTCAAGTCTCATGCCAAACTTTGTTTGATTACAGAAGGAGAAGATATATGTAGGCTATTGCTTCAAAAAGTGCCAGAGCTAATCGAACAAAAATCATATAGAGGATGGTCAATACTCCATTCCTGGGCAGATAATGGTGAATTTTGGCCTTATGATTGCCTTCTACAGAGCAAGGATCGTATCTCAAGTGTAAGGACAGATCTTGCCAGCTTAATCTCACACTTTGACGAATTCGGTTCCAACCCTCTACATATTGTAGCTGCACAAGATACCTCTGGTGAAGAAGAAGTTGTCAAAATAGCAGAACTCCTTATAAAGACTTACAAAAACGAAGCAGATTCAAAAGCAAAAGAGTCGAAGACGATCTTAGACGATCAGCCGTTTCCATGGTTAGCACATAACAATGAGGGAGCTACACCTCTGGAGTTGGCCATAAACCATGGAAAGCAATAGTTGGCAAAATGTATATTGTCTTTGGATAACCATGCACTTGTAGAGTGTCACCAAAATGCTCTACTGTTTGCTATTGACAAGGGATGTGATGAAGCCGCGGAAACAATATTGGAGATAGTGGATAAGCAAGGTTGGACGCAAGTTCTTAATAATGATAAGCAGATGAATGTCTTGCATCTTGCACCAAAATGCGAAAGTGAGTTAACACACACTCTCTCTTCTATATGTAAATATGTTACTATATGTGCATTCCTGTTACTTGCAATCTTCTTAACAAATTTTATAACAAATTCCATGAAATCAAGGATGCACCCCGTTGAGCATATAAGAAAAAAGGAAAGGAAAATATGGCGGTTGAACAAACAAAACAACTTGACGCATATGATTCAAATACTGCATACTAACGGTCCGTTTGGTTAGTGGTAATGAAATTTAGAGCAAATTTGCAAAGAAGTTTTCTTGTCAATGACCATAGGAATGAAACTTTATCACAAAACATGTGTTTCCCTTTATAAATTTTCATTACCACCCAATACCACCTTCCCAAGTGGTAATGGATAGTAATGAGATTTTAGGAAGAAAATGGATATCTTGGGATGAAGTAGCATTACCATAGGTAATGACATTGGATTTCTAGTATAAATTTACACTATAATGCATTATCATTCCCACCATTTATGTCCTCTTACCAAACGGGCCGTAAGAGTTATAAATTGCTTGCCATAGATTGTTAATTATCCTACTGGCTTGTAAAAACTTTCCTTTCATCTCAGATGACCTGTCTCCCTCATTTTCGTAGGACCCAAAAATCCAATCTTCATGGGCTAAAAGGAAACCCAAAACATTACTTGCCATGATTAAACTCAAAAACACTCACAATTTTTATATTTTAAATTTTCTCACCTAAATTATTATTTTAAGAAAAAAAAAGGTTTTGGGGCTTTCTTTCACTCCTTTTTCCCCAATGCTCTGGAGACCATATTAGGGATCTAACATGAAGCTCTTGATACTATGTTGAGCTCATAAGAAAAAGAAAAAAGCAGAGAAATATTTGGCAGTAGAAGAAACAAAAACAAATGATGCATTTGATTCAAGTACTGCATAAAACGAGCTCCAATAAGAAAATATATATATAGCAAAAACTATATAAGCACCAAAAGCTAAGAGATAGGGAGTAGGAGCTAGAAACATTATCCCATGATTTAGTCCAAGTCACTGACCATTAAAGAACCCACTAATTTAATTTAAGAATCCTAAGCTATCCAGTTTTCCAATTTCTAGGAACTAACTCACGACTTTAAAGCAATAATTTCAACACATCCTTCTGTAAAGAACTTTTTGTTAGATAAAACCTATGAAAATAGCTATTTTGTTGGGAAAACCCAAGTAGAAACTTTTTTGTTTAAAAAAAGACCTATTATATTACTTATATTTGTTACTTCAGACCATCTCAACATTTACCGGCCTTTTTCCCCCTCCTTTTTTCATTAAATGGGATCGAACAACATATTTTGACTTTTTCCCCCTCCCTTTCTCATTTAATGGAAAAAAAATCAAGGCAGAAAGATAGATTTATTAGCTAGGAAATTTTGAGATGGTGTGAACTGTGAAGTAACAAACGGAAGTATTATAATAGGTTTTTTTAAACAAAAAAATAATAATTTTAGGTCTTTCCCAACAAATAGCTATTTTGATTGGTCTTTTTGACAAACTCTATCCAATGGTCAATAGCAGATATCAAGGCTCTTGCTACTACGACAAACTGGCGCCATATCACTAAAGTGGCTCGGCAACAAGTCCGCCAGGCTCATGACTAGGAATGGCAATTGGCCATCCTCCGCACCCGCACCCGCACCCGCACCCGCACCCGCATAAAATTCTCATCTCCATCCCCGCCCACTACCCATTGCGGGGGAAAATTCCAAACCCATCCCCGCCCCACCAGGTACGTATTTAAACTCATTCCCGCCCCACCACCCACATGGGTACCCGCGGCGTACCCACTTCATCCCCGCCCACCACCCGCATGGGTACCCAAACCCGCTTCGTACCCGCGTCATACCGCATATTTATATTTTGCAAGATAAAATTATTAATAATTTAAGTATATAAAAAGAATTTTAATAATAAATATGCGGGGCGGGCGGGGGTGAGACGGGGCGGGCGGGGATGGGGCTGATATAGCATAAAATCCACACCTGCTCCACCACCGCATTGCGGGTACGATTTTAATCCCCATCCCCGCCAAATCTAGACCCAAGTGGGGTGGGGATGGGGCAGGTCTCCTACTTGACCCCCCGCTGCAATCCCTACTCATGACCTAGCCAAACTTATCCGTGTTAATCGTATTCCTAGTATTAGTATGTAATTTTCTTTTTGTTCATTCACTCGATGTCAAAAAATAAAAAAAATATATATATAAAAAGGCAAAATTGGCCTCAACACCCTGAACTATAGCGCGGGTGCACCAAACAGCTCCAACTACGGCTTATAGCCAGAACACCCAAAGTACAGATCTGGGTGTAGTCTGTACCATAAATGAGGTCGGTGCCCAGAATTCTCACCGGATTCTCTCCCCTTTCTTATTTTCTTTTTTAACCCTAATTTTTTTACTTAAACAAAGAAAAAGGCGTGTGCCTTCATTTTCTCCTTCCTCAACTGAACAAAAAGACTTTCATCCCCAAATTCCCTCTTACTTCCCCAAATTCTCTCTTTCTTCCCAAATGAACCCTAAATTCTGAAAGAGTGAAATCCGCATAACAACAATGAGCTCAGCTTCATCTTCAAGTTTCAAGAAGAATTCAAATACCAGTTTTGGTAATAGTATGGTTTACTGTCGACATCGATTGCCTGCAGTAGTCCAAACTACTTGGAAGTTCAACCACAATCAAGGAAAACGCTTCTATGGCTGCCTAATATCTAGCAATCGACTTATAGCCATTCAGAATTCCGATCACCGACCTCATTTATGGTATGGACTGCACCCAGGTCCGTACTTTGGGTGTTCTGGCTATAAGTCATAGTTGGGACTGTTTGGTGCACCCGCGCTATAGTTGAGGGTGTTGATGCTAATTTTGCCTAAAAAAAACAAGATGCACATACATGGTTGATGGTTCGCATTATTCTTATTTGAAGAGGCCTCTCCCTTCTCCCTTCTTATTTGATTATGTATACAAATATATTCCACTCCTTTTGACAATATTACTTGGTTTGAATATGGAAAAAGATTTATGCAAACAGTAGCTTAAGAGACATCCAAATTTACTAGAAGGACTTGACAAAGACGGGAGGACGGTGTTGCAATGTTGGGTAAAACTATCCGAAGTATGGCCATTTGAGTACCTTCTTAAGAGTACTACTGGAGAAGTTGATAGCAAGACAAGAAGGCAGTTCGTCCAACAACTCATTTATGCTACGGATTATGACCTAAACACAGCCTTTCATGTCGCCGCGATTAGCAGTACCACTGCCAGCCAGGAAGCAATGGAAAAAATTGTGAAGCTTCTTATCGAAGCTTACAAAGATTGCACTACTAGTTGGCGTAAGTTTCCACCGGAATGGTTGCCATGGTTGAGAAGGAATAAAGCCGGTGAAGAACCATTGCACTTGGCCATACGCAACCAATGTGAAAAACTTGCATTAACTTTCATTTCACCAGTTAACTATGAAGCTGGTCCTATTGAGAATGTACTAGATTTTTACGATCCGGCGCACAAGACTCTATTTCTTGCTATAGAGAACAAATGTTATCCAGTAGCAAAAGACATATTGAACAGATTAGATGAGCAAAAATGGGACAAATATCTTGTGGATTCTGCAGATAAGCGGAGTGTCTTGCATCTTGCTCCAGAATGCTCAGGTGAGTGTGATATATGGTGTACTGTATTTTCCTTTGTTTACGGCTTTTTTTTTATAAGGTAAGATGAAGTCCATTGCAAGTAGGGGAGAAATTTGGGATCCCTCCTTGCATGGGGTGAGACTCGATCTAGGGTCGGAGGTGATGTCAATACCACTAGGCTATCACCTGCTGCTCATTGTTTACGATTATATTGTAGCTTATTCCAATGCTTTAGATGCAGCTACAGACAAAGAATTTGGGATATGGCTAGTTGAAAAACTACCCAACTACTTCACAAAACCAGACAAGAACAAAAACACACCTCTTGATAAAGCGGCTGATTGTGGTAGCGAATGGATTATACAAACAATGTTGAACAAGAGTAGTTCAGCGTTCGAGAAACAACCCTTTGCTTGGATTAAAGCATGTGAGAGAGGTCATATCTCAGTTATTCGTGCCTTCGTCGAACATAATCAGGAAGGATTTAAGGATCTTTGCATCAAATATAAGGATACTCCTATGCACCATAAAAGACATGACCTAGCGTTAACAAAGTACGAAGAGCTTCTCAATCTCCCACGCATGAAGGATCTAATCAACATTCAAGATTTAAATAAGGCAACACCTCTGCATAAAGCAATACAAAATCAAGACAAATGCTTGGCTGAAACTTTACTCAATATGGATAAGCTAATGTATAACATCAAAGATCATGAAAAGAAAACAGCCATCGATTTGCTGGCAAAAGAATACGACGACAAGAGTGATTGGGTATGCTTTCTTTCTCAAACTGCTTTCGAACTAAAATTTGTTACTATATTTATTCTTGTCTTGAACTACTCATTGTTTATAATCCCCTATCGAGGAAGTGCTAGCCTCTATATGAAGTATATCCGAACTAGGATCTATATGAGGGACTATTAATAAACCCCCCCAAAAAAAAAAAAACAGTTGGTACTCAAGATCTTTTCGAGTAGTACTGATCATGTTAGTATTATTCTACAGCTTATCAATTGAAAAAGTAAAGGGTACCAATTTGTCTGATAAATCCCAAATTGGCATGTACTAGACTTATGACATGTATCATCCACGCATTAAAATTTTATTATAATACCCCTTTAACATAAGTGTTATATACATGAAAAAAAAAGCTAAATACAGCAAAAAAGAGTAAAAGACTAACCTACCCCTCATGGGAGGGTCATGATCATACTAAACATGATAAGAAGGGTCATTTATGACAAATGACCGCCCTGCAGATGGGTCATCTATGATAAATGACCCCTCATAAGGGGGGTCATCTATGACAAATGACCCGTCATTTATGATAAATGACCCCCTCGTAAGGGAATCATGTAGGCAAAATGACCCCCCTAATTCGAAAAAGAAAAAAAATGACCTCCTACTATACTTTGAATAGTCTGACAATAAATTTGAAATTACACAATTGAGTACTCACCAAACTGCTGTTCTTATATTTATTGTAATCCGGAAAAGAAAAAAAAGATGACTGCCTAATATTGTAATACGCTATGATCTGTTGATGATCTTAAGTACTAGTGTTATACTATAATGGGTAGTTAGGTACAACAAATAAATAACAAGTTATAAAAGCTTCTCATTTTTTTTTCAAGAAAAAGAATTTTCAGCTTGAAAATTGAAATATGCATATTCAATTCAAAAAATATGTACATTCGTCTTTCTCATCTTAAATAACTTTTTATTGGCGTTTATGAATGGATGAATGTACATATTTTTTGAATTGAATATGCATATTTCAATTTTCAAGCTGAAAATTCTTTTTCTTGAAAAAAAAAAGATACACATTCTATTAAGAAATGCACAGTTTAAAAACATGCACATTTACTTAAAAGAATATGCAAAAGAAAAAAAATTATTATCCTTCTCACTGTAAGAATCTTTTCATTTGACCATATGAATTTATGTCTGTTTAGTTATACATTCTACTCTAATTTTTAATATAAGTATTAAAAAATAATTTGCATGGGTTAAAATTCAATTTTGATATGAGGCATAACCAAACACCCAAAATACTTAAACATTTATGGTTATCATTTCCTCCTACTTATTCAATGTCCTTTACATTCCATGAGTTAGAGCCAAACATGCCTTCATAAAAACTACAACATAAGAAATTAAGAACCCGTTTTATTGTAAATCATTACAGGAGGAGATGTGCCAAAGAATAGGATTCGATCCATCGATAAAAACAACATACTTCCAACGTAAGACAAATTTGTTAGACGTACGAACTTCACTGTTCGTGGTCGCGGCTCTACTTGCAACCATTACATTCACTGCTGGATATTAGCATAAATATATGTATATATATTTAGTGTATTTGTATACATAATTAGAGTCTTGTAATTATGGAAAGTAGGTTACATTGTACACATATATATATTGTCATTAATGAGCATAGCCTCCCTAGGGGAGAATTCATATATATACATTCTTCAATACTTTATCTCTTCAACCTCCGGATTCAAGTTGGTATATGGACACCGGGGCCACTTCTCATCTTATGAACCAAACAGGTATGAACTCTTCTATTGTCAATTGGCGTAATTTTCATTCACATATTTTGGTTGGCGATGGTTCTAAAATACCAGTCAGGGGCTCGGGAACCACTTTTCTGTCTCCCTCTTCCCCTTCCCTCACTCTTAAAAATGTTCTCTATGCTCCTAATATCATTAAAAATCTCGTCTCTGTCCGTCAATTCACATCTGATAATTCTGTCTCTGTTGAATTTGATCCTTTTGGTTTTTCTGTGAAGGACCTACTGACGGGGCAAGTATTGAAGAGGTGCAATAGTGTGGGCAACCTCTATCCTGTGTCATCTACTCTACCTTCATCATCTTCTTCTGCTTTAGCTGCTATTTCTTCTGACGTTTGGCACAATTGTTTGGGTCATCCTGGAGATCAAGTTCTTAGTTATCTTAGAAATAATGATGTCATTTCTTGTAATAAAAAGACTCTCTCTGTTTGTCATGGATGCCAATTAGGCAAACATTGTCGTCTTCCTTTTACTATTTATTTGACTACGACTTATGCTCCTTTTGATATTATTCACACCGATTTGTATACTTATCCTCTTAGTAGTCCTACTGGTTTTCGTTATTATTTACTGCTTCTTGATGATTATTCTCATTATTTGTGGGTTTATCCTCTCAAACATAAATCGGATGTGTTTCCAACTTTTGTGCGCTTCCATGCTTATGTCAAAACCCAATTTGGCATGTCTATTAAAGCTTTACAATGTGATAATGGTCGTGAATATGATAATGCCCCTTTCACTTTGTTTTCGCTTACCCATGGCATGATTTGGCGTCATTCTTGTCCTAATACGTCTCCTCAAAATGGTAAAGCGGAACGTATGATTCGAACGATTAATAACATTTGTCGTTCTCTCCTATTTCATGCTTCCCTTCCTCCTAAGTTTTGGGTTGAATCCTTGCATAGGGCGGTTTATTTGCTTAATATTCGCCCCACCCCACTTCTTCAAAATCTTACTCCAATACACATTTTATATAACAAAGCCCCCTCCTATGATCATCTTCGCACTTTTGGGTGTCTTTGTTACCCAAATCTCTCCTCTACTTCTCCTCACAAAATGAGTCCCCGTTCTGCTCCGTGTATTTTTCTGGGTTACCCTCAATCTCATCGCGGTTATAGGTGTCTCAATCTTATAAGGAACAAGGTTGTCATTTCCCGTCATGTCATTTTTGATGAACTTCAATTTCCTTCCTCGGCACATTACACTCCCACTGCAGCTGATTTTGAATTTCTAGTGTCGGATTTTGAGTCCAATACTCCTCCTATGATTCAGCCCACTCCCACTTCCCCTCCTCAGTCCGCTGCTTCTTCTCTCCATGGGCCCGTGTTTTTTGGCCCATCTGACCTCCCCTCTTCTTCCCAGCGTGTGGATCAGCGTGTGGGGACTTCTGGGCCACTGGAGACTCGTGGGCCTGAGGAATCCGCCACACATCTCCAGCGGCTGTCCCACGCTTCCCACTCCCCCCTTTTCAATGCTGGCCCAGGCCCAGCTTCTTTTACCCAATCTTCTCCAACTCAGCGTCCCATCCCCAGCGCCCCTGTTTCCACTCTTGAGCCCACTAGTGCTGCTCCTGGCCCAATGTACTCACTCCCTTCCTCTCAATCTACCCCAGCAGTCCATCCTATGCAGACTCGCTCCCAATCCGGCATTTTTAAGCCAAATTCCAAGTATGCTAGTCTTGCTCTAGTTACATCTTCCACACCTACAATTTCTCCTCTTCCTCGGTCTCCTTTAAGTGCTCTCAAAGACCCTAACTGGTACAATGCCATGTGTGATGAATATAATGCTATGATTGACACTCATACTTGGGATTTGGTCCCGCGTCCTTCTGATGCAAATGTTGTTCGGTGTTTGTGGGTTTTTGCTCACAAAGAGCGGTCAGATGGTACTTTTGAACGTCACAAAGCTCGTTTGGTGGCTAATGGTAAGAGTCAGGAGGTTGGGGTGGATTGTGGTGAGACTTTTAGTCCCGTGGTGCGGCCCACCACCATTCGAACGGTTTTGAGTTTGGCAGTTTCTCGCCAGTGGTCTATTCATCAGCTTGACGTAAAGAATGCTTTCCTTCATGTCCATCTTCAGGAAACTGTTTACATGCATCAACCACCTGGGTTTGTTAATCCTGCCAAGCCTAAACATGTGTGTCTTCTTCGCAAGTCTCTCTATGGCCTGAAGCAAGCTCCCCGGGCTTGGTATCAGCGGTTTGCGACTTATATTCTTTCTTTGGGTTTTGTCAACAGCAAGAGTGATGCTTCTTTGTTTATTTTTCGACAAGGCTCAGACACAGCTTATCTTCTCTTATATGTGGATGATATTATTCTTGCCTGTTTGTCTGATGCTCTCAGAACCCGTATCATTGCTCTCCTCAGCTCCGAGTTTGCTATGAAGGATCTTGGTCCTTTATCTTATTTTCTTGGTATTGCAGTCACTCGTACCAAGGATAGCATGTTTCTTTGTCAGAGGAAATATGCGCAGGAGGTTCTTGCTCGAGCTGATATGACTTCTTGTAAGTCAGCTGCTACTCCCGTGGATACTAAGTCTAAACTTAGTGCTGCTGGTGGGAAACCCCTTACTGATCCCACTCTTTATCGTTAACTTGCTGGGGCTCTGCAGTATCTTACTTTCACTCGTCCCGATATCACCTATGCCGTTCAGCAGGTGTGTCTCTTTATGCATGCTCCTCGAGAGTCTCATTTCCATGCTCTTAAGCGTGTTCTTCGTTATCTTAAAGGGACACTTGATTATGGTATGCATTTCTCCTCCACCCCCGCCTCTGGTCTCGTCTCTTATACTGATGCTGATTGGGGTGGGTGTCCTGATACTCGCCGTTCTACATCAGGGTATTGTGTTTTTTTTGGTGACAATCTCATTTCCAGCATGGCTCCCGACTCGCGGCCGGAGCCTATTCCTGACCGTGATGATGTGTTACACTCCGGGATTTGGTTGCCACCAGACTACAGCAGCGGCCCAAAGTCGGTACGAATTTGTTCGTCATGTCGAGAGCATGCCATCACTAAAGATTATTGCGGGTTTGGGGAAGAACTATATGGCTTCCCAGCTGAGTACAAGTTGGTGGTCCCGGATGAAGGAGCCAATGTAACTGAGTGTCCGGCAGGGCACATTACTGTTTATGCCCATCACTTTGAGTTTGGGCTGCGTTTCCCTTTAGACTTGACTTTAGTGAAGATACTGAAGGCCTTTAACATTTGTCTAGCCCAATTAACACCCTTGGCTATTAGGAATATCATAGCTTACATTTGGGTGTGCCGCTATTTGGGGTTCCCTGAGACATTAAACCTTTTCCGCCGGCTCCATTGGCTGCGAAGGAATGGGTCAACTGAGAAAGGATGGTGGTCTTTAATGTCGGCCAAGAACAAACTCACTGTACATCCCAAACTGACCGGGTTGAAGGGATGGCAGCCAGCCTTCTACTGGGTAAAGGTCCCAGATAATTTTCCTCTCCGTCGTCGTTTCACCAAATCGGTTACTCGAATGGAGGATGTACCCTCCTACGGTTTGTCTACGGCCGAGAAAAAAGCCTTTGACTATTTCGAGTCCGAGCTTGCCTTCGTGACTGTTGATGGTGAAAGGGTGGAGGAAAGGATCCCTCTCACATGGCTTCCCAATGCCAAATATATACTCGGGAATGAACCTCTATCGGCCTTATTTCTCTGCCGGACCCACCCAGAAGGTGTGCATTTCGACTCATGGTCCGGCCTTATTGGCTTTGTTTTGCTGATTAACCATTGTACTTACCTTTGCCGGTTTGTTTTGCAAGTCCTGTCAGCCTAGATCTTGAAGAGTAGGGATTGGACGAAAACTTAAAGCCGATGTCTAAGGCTCCTGAAGATCCCGTTTTCGACTACGACACCATTAACGGCCTCACGGGAGGTCTCCGAGGTGCTGATCGCGGCCGTGGTGGTCGCAATTCAGGCCGGGCCAGCGTTCGTCGTGCCGGGCGTACTCCCGGCCGAAATGCTGGACGTGGGGACCAGGAATCTCCTCGTCCCATCGTTCACGTTCCTGTCCGCCGTGGCGGAGGTGGCGTGACTGTGGGTCAGAGGCGGCCCCGTGAGCATTCTGATGCTGACAGTCCCTGCAAGAGGCAGACCTTGGATGTTGCCGCTGCTTCTGAAACTCAACAACTGGAGGTTGCCATTAATGTCCCGGACAATAGTCCTATCCGGGAATCAACGACCACAAGGGTTTCTCCACTGAATGCTGCCATCGACAACATTGGGACGGCTTTGGGGTCTGGCTCTTCCATGCGCCAGAAGATCTATGACATCCTCAGCTCCCCCAGCTTTTTGACAAACCTTGGGCCGGGAATCTTTTCTCGGATCCATGAGTGGATAGAGCACAAAGAGGTGATGCTGAGCAATGCTGTGAAGGCTGCCTTCTCTCGTCCGCCCTCTGTCCCGGGGAAAATCTATCAACCCAATTGGGACGTGAGGGAGGATGAGTCCCTCTATGCCGATATCCCGGCCAATGGTGGTACCCTAGGTTACCGTCTGCTTAAGGGACTTCAACTGCCGATTGATTGTCCGTCAGACAAGTTGGTGGCTCCAGCGGCTCAGCTTGCCCATGATATGGCAGTGGTAAATTCTTTAAATTTTTTTTTTTATTATTTTTAATATTTGTACTTTTTGATGCAGACCAACAATTCCGCCATTGAGCTGATTGAGCAGTACCTCCACTATCAGGCTTTGTCCGATAGCCAAGAGAAATCTCTAGGTGATCTTCGTACAGAGTTTGATGCCGTCAAATGTCGCGCCGACAATCTTCAACAGGATTTGGATGCTGAGAAGGCTGCGAGGGATGTGGTGGATGTGGAACTGACCGAGTTGAGGACTAAAGCTGGCAAACTGGAGGAGTCCGAGAAGAAGGTGGCCGCTTTAGAGAAGGCCTTGGAGTCCGCCAAAAGCGAAGAGGCTGCTGCAATTGAAACAGCCAAGTCTGATGCCAGCCAAAAAGTCGTGGCGGATTTCAAGAGATCTGAGGAGTTCATAGGCTATCTGGGGGAGAGATACGATGGCGGATGGGTGGGCGCGAAGAGGTGCGTTTGCCACACCCATCCTTCCTTCGACTGGGAGCAGATTGAGGTTGCTTTCTCAGAAGGCGTTCATACGCGTCGCCTTGAAGGCGAACCCTTTATCTGCGAGGAAGACGTGATTGCCAACGTTCTTCCTGTCGTCCCGGACGAGGAAGTGGCTCTTCCCTGATGTCTTTGGCGGTCATCTCCAGGGTCTTCTGTTGCCTCTAATAGCTATTAATTTTCTTGTATTTTTAACATTATTATCCAACTTTGAATTCGGCCCATGATGGCATGTAAATTGAATATGCTTTTAATTACAATTACTGGTATCAGTCTTTGATGCCTTTTTGATGGCTGCCTTCATTTTTGCTTGTAGTTGGCCGCCATGCCAGTAATTAGTAATGAAGCTTTGTTTTTACATAAATTCTTGTTTCTCGTTCTGCTTTTGTTTTCAACTTGGACAATTTATTGGCGACATGATGTCCGTTATGAAAAAACCAATCGAACGTATCTTGTGCCTGTTATTTGTCTTAGTAGGGTCTATTATATAGCCGTTTTTACACGGTCTATTACCCGACCCTTGGTGCCTGTCATATGGTCATTTCTACATTTGATCTGTTATACGGTCTATTTGTACTTGACCTGTTATATGGTCGTTTTTGTACTTGACCTGTTATGTGGTCTTTTTGTACTTGACCTGTTATGTGGTCGTTTTTGTAATTGACCTGTTATGTGGTCTTTTTTGTACTTGACCTGTTATGTGGTCGTTTTTGTACATCACGAGCGTACAATTTAGTTTTGTTGTACATATTTAAACATGATAAGAGATAATTAATCGGAATGCTAACGATAATTTATATTATTCAAGTATGAAAAGAGTGGCACTGGGCCCATTACACAAGATGTCTAAACATAATACTTCTTTAGTACGCTAGCATTCCAGCAATTTTTAAGTTCGATGTCGTCCATTGTTTTCAAAGTAAAGGATCCGGGACCAATTTCTTTTGCTATCTGATATGGCCCTTCCCAGTTGGCTGTTAACTTTCCCTCTGTATGAGCCTTTCCAGTGGCGGCCGTCCTTCACAATACCAGATCGCCCAGCGCTAGCGGCCTCTCCAGAACTCTCTTGTTATAAGCCTTGCTGATAAGATCCTTGTATGCTGCGGCTTTCAGTTCTGCTACCAATCTTACTTCTGGTAGGAAATCTAGATTTTCTCTCAAAGCTTCATCATTGCTTTCTAGATCTTTGTGCTTGATCCGATAGGTTGGTAGACCAACCTCTACTGGTAAGACTGCTTCCGTCCCGAAAGCTAATCTAAATGTACTCTCTCCAGTTGCTTTCTTTTCGGTTGTTCTATTGGCCCATAATACTGCTGGAACCATGTCGGTCCAAGCTCCCTTGAACTCGTCCAACTTCTTCTTGAGGGCCTCTAGAATCTGTTTGTTTGCAGCCTCAGCTTGCCCGTTACTTTGTGGGTGACACACAGCTGAAAACGCAAACTTAACCCTGAACTCGGACAAGAAGCTTTTGACTGGTCGACAATCAAATTGCGCTCCGTGATCAAAGACTATTGCAGCCGGTATGCCAAACCTTGTCATTATATTTTGCCAAATGAACTTCTTGACTTGGTTGGATTTTATCTTTGCTGTCGGCTCTGCCTCGATCCATTTTGTGAAATAGTCGATACCAACAATCAGAAATTTCCGACCTCCGGTAGCCGTTGTGAACGGTCCAAGGATATCCAGACCCCATTGTGCAAATGGTATCGGACTGAGTATGGGTTGAAGGTCATTCGCGGGCCTATTGATGATGGTGGCAAACTTTTGGCATTTATCACATTTCTTGACATAGCCCTGTGCGTCCGCCAACATACTCGGCCAGTAATACCGAGCCCTCAAAGCTTTCAGTGCCAATGCTTTTCCTCCAATGTGGTTCCCACAAATTCCTTCATGGATTTCTTCTAATATCTTGCCGGACTCCCATGTTGTTGCACATTTTAGCAGCGGTAGGCTAAAGGATTTCTTATACAGCTCATTCTAATAGACGATGTACCAACTAGCTTGCCGCTTCAATTTCCTGGCTGCCATGGCATCTGAAGGGAGTGAGCCCGTAAGCTTATACGCCACTAACTCGCTAAACCATTCACCTTGTTGATTGATGGTATTCACAGTCACAATTTTCTCGGTGATGCTTTTTTCTTTCAAAATTTCCACCATAACGGACCTTTCTATGTTTAAAGAATCAGAGCTTGCTAATTTGGAGAGTGCATCCGCCTTGGTATTGTCGGTCCTAGGGATGGCTTGAACTTCAAAGTGAATCAACTAGGCTATTAGTTCTTTGGCCTTCTCAACATATTTCTGCATGTTTGCTTCTCGGACCTCAAACTCTCCTTTCAGCTGACCATTGATGAGTTGTGAATCTGTTTTCAATGATACACTCTTAGCCCCAGCGGCTATACACATTCTTAACCCATCAATCGCGGCCTCATATTCTGCCTCGTTGTTTGATGCTGGAAAGGAGAACTTGATGGCGTATTCAAAGACGTTTCCTTCCCGACTGGTCATCACAATGCCAGCCCCTGATCCGCTCACGGCTGATGAACCATCCACCTCCAACATCCATGCTTCATTTTCACCTTGCTCTTCTTCGTAAGATGCCTCTACGATAAAGTCCGCCAATGCTTGGGCTTTTATCGCGGTTCTCGGTTTGTACTGGATGTCGTACTCGGACAACTCGACTGCCCATTTCAAAAGGTGCCCTGAACAATCCATCTTCTGCAATGCTTTCTCCAGTGGTTGATTTGTTAAGACATGAATGGGATGACAATCAAAATACGGCCAAAGCTTTCGGGCGGCAATTATCACTGCTAATGCCATCTTCTCGACCAGTTGATAGCGGCTTTCAGGACCGTTTAAGATGTGGCTGACAAAATAAATCGGTCGCTGCCTTTTTTCCTTCTCGACCAACAATACAGCCGCGACGGTTTTCGGCGAGGTCGAGATATACAGTTGTAGCGTATCCCCCATCTCTGGTCGAGTAATGGTAGGCAAAGTTTTCAGATGCTCCTTGACGGCGATGAAAGCTTAACTTTGCTCCTCTCCCCATTCGAACTTTTTGTTTCCTATCAATAACGCGAAGAAGGGAAGGGCTTTATCGGCCGACTTTGAGATAAAACGAGTTAACGCTGCCATCCTTCCAGTTAACCTCTGAATATCTTTGACACTCTTTGGTTCTGGCAAGTCCATGATAGCACGTACCATGTCTGGGTTGGCATCGATCCCTCTCTTGCTGACCATGAACCCCAGGAATTTTCCAGCTCTCACCCCAAATACGCATTTCTTTGGGTTGAGCTTCATCTTATACCTTCTCAGAGTGTCGAAAGTTTCTTTTAAATCCTCGATGTGTTCGCGGTCTGTTTTGCTCTTGACGATTGAATCGTCCACATAGACTTCGATGTTTCTTCCCTTCTGGTCCACAAACACTTTATCGACCAATTTCTGGTACGTGGCTCCAGCATTTCTGAGGCCGAAAGGCATTGCTTTATAGTTGAAGACTCCACAATCTGTGATAAAAGCGGCTTTCTTCCTATCAACTTCAAGAAGGCTGATTTGGTGATACCCTGAAAACGAGTCCATAAAGCTTAATAGTGCATGGCCGCTAGTAGAATCTACCAGCTGATCTATCCTTGGCAAGGGATATAAGTCTTTCGGACACGCTCTATTGAGATCTGTGAAATCAACACACATCCGCCATTGGCCATTTGATTTTTTCTCCATAACAACGTTTGCTAACCACTCTGGGTAATCACAAACTTCAATAAAGTCAGCCGCCAACAATTTATTGACTTCTTCTTTGACGGCCTTGTTCTTTTCCGTTGAAAAGTTTCTTTTCTTCTACTTGACAGGTCGAACCGAACTGTCGACATTCAGACGATGGACCATCACGGCCGGGTCTATTCCCGGCATCTCATCCACCGAGAACGCGAATACATCGGCGTTTTCTCGTAGGAGAGTCACCAGGTTGATCTTGACCTCTGGGTCCATATCCGTTCCGACAGCCACGGTCCTTTCTGGATCATCCGCCAACATTTCTTGCTTGGACTCTCCATCAGGTTTAGGTCTTGGCAAGTCCTCTGGCCGAGCTTCTAGCTCCTCCATGGTTACGTCCATAGCATTTTCATTCTTCTTCTCAGACTGCTCTTCTGCCAAGGCCTTCTTCTTAGCTCTTTTTTCCTTCCTTGTTGGTGGACTTAATTCTTCGACACTTCTTGCCGGCTGTTTCAAGGCCGTTAAATAGCATGACTTTGCTGTCTCCTAATTCCCTCTTATCTTCGCTGTCGTACCCGAGTTAGATACATACAGCATGGTCAAATGATAAGTGGATACCACTCCCTGAACATCATGGATTAGTGGTCTTCCAATTATTGCATTATATGCTCCTGGAACATCTACTACTAGGAATTCAGCCATCACATCTCTGGCTTCGTTGTTCTCGCCAACTCTGACCGGTAGCCTTATAATTCCTTCTGGTATTACGGACACTCCAATGAATCCTATTACTGGGTACCGGACTGGTTGTAAATGCTCTCGGCCAATCATTAGCTTCTCAAAAGTTGATAGGAATAAAATGTTAGCAGAACTTCCTCCATCTACTAAAATTGGGTGAATCAGGCAGTTTGCGACTTTCAAAGTAACCACCAGTGGATCATCATGAGGGTATACCACATGCTTTGCATCTTCTAACGAGAATGACATGGCTAGCATGGCTGGTGGCTTTCTCCACTGGCAACTCTCATTAAAGTTTACCTGATGCCGGAATTCCTTTAGACTAGCTTTCGCCCCGCTGACACTTCCGCCATGGATTGGACCGCCACTAATCACATGTATTTCACCTATCCGAGATTGAACATTCTGATCTCTAGGTTTCACCAAATTCCCCTCATTGGTCTGTGCTTTATATTGAGTGAAGTACCCTTTGCGGATAAGTTCTTCCAGATTGTCCTTCAGGTGCCGGCAGTCTTCAGTTACATGGCCGTGATCTCCGTGAAAATTACACCACTTAGTCTTATCACGGTTCTTGTGAAACATCTTTCTGGGTCTCTGCCATTTATCACTTTCTTTGTTCATGGTGAATATTTGTGCCCGGGAAGAAGTGAGCTGGGTGTACGCGTCAAATCTATCGTTGCGCTCGCTTTTTTCCCGGCCATCTCGTTCTCGTTCATTTCCTTTTTTGACCATATTAGATTCTTTCCTTTCATCACGGCCACGATCAGCATCGCCACCCTTATCCTTCCGTGATTTATCCTCTTTCTTCTTGTCGGACTCACGATTTTGGCTGCTAGCTGCCTTTTCAAATTCTTCTCCTCTTATGAAATCATTTTCTTTGCCAAGCACTGTCCCTAATGATGTGAAAGTCTTTCGGCCAAGATAGCTTCTGAATGCAGATCCTTCTCTCAGTCCAGTCATCAGCGCTAGGACTGCCACATCCTGTTGTAGCCTAGGAATTGATACGGCCTCAACATTGAAACGTCCAATATAGTCCCGGAGAGATTCTATCTCTCCTTGTTTTATTGACAACAATTCGCCAGTAGTGCGCTCGCGGCGCCTATTGCTCACGAAATGAGTACTGAACATAGACGAAAATTGAGAAAAACTGGATACATTACCGGGTTTGAGACTTTTGAACCAAGTCTGAGCGATGCTAGTGAGAGTGGACGGGAATACTTTGCACCAAATTGCATCCACTTGCGTGTACAAGTACATGTGTCCTTTATAGGCCGCGATATGGTCGTCTGGGTCTGAGCTACCATCGTACTTGCGTGATGGCATTTTGATTCTCGGCATCGGGTGATTTAAAATCTCTAGCATGAATGGAGAGAGTTTGGGCTTGATCAACAGGTGTCCGCCAACTGAATAATTACTAGCACCATTGGTGCTGTACTCTCGGTATGAGCGACTTTGATTCTCATCCTCTGAATAATCAAGCTCTTCAGTTCCCATCAACGTCTCTTCGTATTCAGAATCCTCCAGTTGTCTTTCCAACTGTCGACCCTCTTGAGTGAAGGAACGCATTCTCCTCAATGGCGTACCATCAGTATTACTACCCATTAATGGTGGCAACCGTTTGCGAGGATTTCTAGCATTGGGGGTTGGAGTATTACCATCAGGTTGAGGTGTGCCTGCTAGCATCTGGATGAAGGATGCTACCGTCTTCAACTGCTCCGGAGAAAATTGACTCAGCTGGGCCAGATTGATTGGAACTCCATTTGGGTTTACCTGAGATACATTATTCTCAAGAGTTTGCTGCTCATTGTTTCTCTCGGACACCCTTAGATTGAACTGAGGTGCACCCAATGGTCCGGTATTAGCTGGCTGAGTAGATCCCTGCCCGATCTCAAACCCTGGTGGACCACGACTTGCGTTGCTTGTCTTATCCATGACTGCTTCACAAAGATGGGAGGCCCCTCCTTCTAGCGCTAAGTTGTTTCGGTAGGGAAACAGTGACGGACACAAAGATGTCCGTTAGTATTTGAGTGGGCGTCCGGGACTGGAAGTCTGCCAGGAAAACAAACGTGAACTACCCTCGGGGGGATGCGAGGAAATCCCCTCCGACGCTCAAGTCAGTAAGTGTCCGATAAGGATTTTAGAGAGAGAGAAAGAGAGGTAGAGAGAGAGAGTAATGCTTTGAATGTGAGAGAATGTACCTGCAGAATAGTACCATTTGGCTATTTATAGTAGTACTATTCATCTGACAGGATGCGTAATCCTTCGACACGTGTATGACTATGATGAGTCTGACTGGATGGAAGATTCCCTTATTTGTGCCCCTTCATTGACCGCGAGCGCCATCTCGACCTTGATGTTAGGGGTGGCTTGGATTCACTCGGTGACGTCGCGTCCTAGGTTGCTCATGTCGGCCACAAGAGATGTGTCCGACACCAAACTTGGGAGTACCCATACACTAGCCTTTTACTCAACTCTATTGGCGTTTATGAATGGAGTTTACATCGTGATATCTCCAATGTCTTTGTGGGCGGCCATCGTTATTATTGTTATGTGCTCTCTCATTGGAGTATCGGCATATCCAACTCTCTTGTATAAAGTCCTATATATTCGTTCTAAAAATAAAAAGCAGAATCAGGTGGATCGAATGGAACGACTCGAACAGGTAAATCTTCTTAATGAAAATCTTTATACCTTCACAAATTCTTGGGTGTAACCATTGCAACATAATTTATGGTGTAAAAATCCACCAATAACCGCTTCTTCTTAAGCAAAACTCAAATGACATGAAATAAATGATAAAATAACATGAGATTCATGTCATTATTTGCGTAGTTCATGTCATTCTTGTTGAAGTCTATATCATTATGCATGTTACGAATAAGTTATGGTTGTAACATGTTATACCCAAGACACACCCTTCTATCTTTATTTGTCGTCCGAAGTTTCATTTTATACTTTGAGGTTGAGTAACCTACACTTTATTTACCGCTATTATTAATTATTGAGTTTGAATTGGTTACAAATGATGCAAAACTTGTGATTTTCAGGGAATGGATTTTCTATGTTGCGAAGGGAATATCAGTTAGAAATCTGAGTGATGCGATCAATCAAATTCTTTGCAGGCAACGGTTTAGGGCCTCATGCCGCTTGTGGCCTATAGCATTCTACTGTATTGGAATTGAATTGAACCTATTGAAAATCACTATAGTTGTAAAGAAAATACCTATTTTTTTGGATTGAATTTAATTCTTTGATATGAAGTCAGACCACTTCTACGGTTCTACCATAGAAGTCAATACTAGTTAATGTTAAGTGCTCGTTTGGTATACATGGGAATTTAATTCCTGTAGGAAGTTTCATTTCCTAGGAAATTACTTTCCTTATGTAATTCCTAGGAAATGGCCTAAATTGGTTTGGTTGACATCAAGGAATTTGCAATTCATATGGGAATCTGATTGACCAAGGGGGGAGTGGGTAATTAAATTCCCACATTGTGTGGGAATTTCAATTTCCCAAGGAATTTCCATTGCACCCATTTCTCAACTTCCTGTCAACCAAACAACTTTCCAAATGAGAAAATCATGGGAATTTTCATTGCCTACATAAATTCCTGTCAACCAAACGAGCACTAAATATATTTCAAGTTGCATCAAGTAAAATTCTACTATTACAATACTATGATTACTGATCAATTCTAAGCTTTTGCAAACCCTTTTTCACATCGTGCTTTAATTATGATGGGGTATATGATCGACAAATCCATCGTGGTCTTAAATAACTACTTTATTTGATTAATTTGATTGTAAATCAAGCATTGACATCTGATGTCACACTACACAAATTCCTATCAACACATCTAGGGGTGTTAACGAGCCGAACCGAGACCGAACATGTCCAGGCTCGGCTCGGCTCGAGAATGATCGAGGATCGGCTCGGCTCGAGCTCGAAGCTCGTCGAGCCTCCAATATTTGGGCTCGGCTCGAGCTCGAGAGGACAAAGTCCAAGTTCGGCTCGAGGCTCGGCTCGAAACTTGGCTCGAAAAAGTTGGGCTTAGGCCCAACCGAGTAGGCCCAAGTCAATATCTAAAGCTTCACTTAGGCGGTAGGCCCAACCGTATAGGTCAAGTATGCCCAAGAAAGTAGGTGAGCTTGTTCACTCACCCACCATATGCTTTTATAACTTGGTTTCCCTCTTAGCATTGCTAAGATTTCAATGTGGGACTCCATGGTTTGTTGAAGAAAAACAAACTCATCCTACCCATGCTTTTATAACTTGGTTTCCCTCTTAGCATGGCTAAGTTTTCAATGTGGGACTCCATGTTTTGTTTAACTCATCCTACCCATGTTTTTATAACTTGGTTTCCCTCTTAGCATTGCTAAAATTTCAATGTGGGACTCCAACTTTTGTTTAAGAAAAAAACTTACTCTACATATTCTTTTATAACTTGGTTTCCCTCTTAACTTCACTAGAGTTTCAATGTGGGACTTCATGTTTTAAAAACTTCCAACCTTGTAACAACAAGACTCTAAGTTCATTTAAATAATCAATTATTAAATAGTTTAATTATTAAATAATCAAATATTTTAATATATACTTCATTCCTTTTGTGAAGAAAATGGAGTATAAAGTTTGTTTTCCAACCAAGGAGGTACGAAATCAAACTCTAAGTTGAGGTAAGGAGTAGTAGCTATTTATAAAGAAAATAAGATTGGTGCTTGTTTTCTTAACCAATGTGGGACTTTAGTGCCTAGTGGAGTACTATTTAAGGTCCAAGTTGGATTACATATTAAAATATAAATAGTAATGTAAATTTTATCGAACGTGTTTGCGAGCTTTCGAGCCGAACTCTATTAGGCTCAGGCTCGGCTCGTTAAGGTCTCGAGCCGATCCCGAACTCGAATCGAGCCCATCCGAGCCGAGCTTTGACCGAGCTTTGACCGAGCCGAATTCGAATAGTTTGCGAGCCGTCCTGGCTCGTTAGCACCTCTAAACACATCTATATGTAACATAGATCGAAGACCCAAAAATAAAAAGTCCATAAACTCTCATAAGGAGAGAGATAAAACTCAAAATATGGGTACATGAAATTCAATGTATGAGCAGGAAAACTCCCTATTAGAGAGAGAGGCTAAAATAGGAAAATGTTTGCTTGACCCTAAGGGTTGGTAACCCTCGTGAGAGAGATAGAGAGAAAGTGATATTAAATTCAATATTTTTGGAGAGAGAAATGTCCCTACCATTATTGCATTTATTATACTTTCTCTCTATCTCTCTCATGAGGGTTGCCAACCCTAAGGGTCATCCCATCATTGTCCAATAAAATATTATTGTAAGCGAGAATCTAAAATATGAGGCTTGATCGTATGCTTGCGGATGAAGGGTGGTGTAATCTCTTTCCTTCTGAGGAAATTATTCATTTTCCAAGGTACCACTTTGATCATGCTCCTTTGTTACTGAAGACGGGAATAAATGATTCTGATAAATGGGGAAATAAATTGTCTGTTTAAGTATGAAGCTATGTGGCTTTCAAAGGAGGATTGTGGGAAAGTGGTGGAGGAGGCTTGGCGTGATGGTGCTGGGGATGGAATTTGGAGTAGGCTCGAGCATGTGTCGGGCAAGCTGTCGACGTGGCCTTTAGCTACATTCGACCACCTGAAAAAGCACAAGAAGGAGGCGTTGATCCCTTCTCAATAATCTCCAACAACACCCCTTGGAAGCAGCTACCTTAGAGCAATGTAACTCTTTTTCTATGGAGTTGTATGAAATTCATAAGCTTGAAGAATCCTATTGGCATGCAAGAGCTCGGGTAAATGAACTGCGTGATGGGGGATAAAAACACAAATTATTTCCATCACAAGGCTAGTCATGAAGAAAAGAAACACTATCAAAGGGCTCTCCAATGCACATGGGGTGTGGAAGGAGGATAAAGAGGAGATTGGTGTGTTAGTGGAGGAGTACTTGCGAGTCTCTTTGCTACTGCAAACCTTGACAATTTTGATGATGCTCTTACAGGCTTGCCATGTTGCGTTTCGTCAGATATGAATGCAGCCCTTTGTGACAGCCCTAAGGGTGAAGAAGTTCGAGATGCTTTGTTTGCCATGCACCCCAACAAAGCGCCTGGTATTTATGGACTTCATGCACTTTTTTACCAATAATTCAGGCATGTTGTAGGCGTGTTTTTATTTCGCCTACGCGGTGTGAGCACGTATTAGATTTGACTACCCCACTGTTATGGTTTTATTGAAAATTGTTTTGTATTGAAAGAAGTCACCAATAATTCTTTTTAGGAAGAATCATAAACCTAATTGGATATAGAAAAATCATAGGGACAAATTATCCAATGTAGATTTCCCCGTCCTGACTCCATATATGGTCAAAATGAACCAAAGATTGAGTTCGGGGGTGAGGGTACGAATATAGTCATAATGAACCACATTCGCCCAAAGTTGGCCTCTACTAAATATCGATTCATTACAGATTTTATGCCAAAGAATAATCATATAATATTTTAAAGCACCCTAAAAATATTTAGTCTAAGTTGGTTCAGGAAACACATAAAAAGACTATTTTTAGTGACATGTTATTGGGCAATCAATATTACAGGGAACCTAACAGGTTGTCCAAATTAATCTGATTAATGTTAGAACAGTTCTTTAGGTCTTGTTTAGCAATAATAACATGTGGGTGATAAAAATCATGCAGGACAATCAGGTAGGCATATAATAATGTATGAAAATAAATATAAAATAATAATATAAAATATTACAGGGAGTTAGTAAAATATACAATACTTACAGACGCATAAATTTGTTAACAATCTACATCATGAATAGAATGTTAGTAACTTCAATAAAAATAATAATAATAATAATATGATGGTGTTAGGCAAGTGTTAGGAAAACTCAGTGACGATGTGGGATTATGATGGTGTTAGGCGTAGGTGTAGTGTGGTGATGAATGATGATGAATATTTTTTGTGAAGGTAGATCAGGTGGTGTAGATATTTGTGATGACCAGTATTAGTTTTAGGCGGTGGAGGGAGTTGTAGGGTGATGATGATTAAAGGCTGATTGATGATGAATTTATTAGTTATGTAGAAGTTTCATAATTTGCCGAGTGATTATGGCGAGGAGATGTATTGTTTTTTGGTGTGCCGTGAGGATTGAGAGTAAAGCCGTGAAAAATGAGAGAGGGGTCGGGAGATTATATAGTGTAGGTAGGTAGTTGAGATGCAATAGGTTTTTAAAAGATAATAGAGTTCTAAAAGATTTTTATTATAAAAGAGTTAGATAAAAGATATTTAAAAACAGTTTGGGAAAAAGATGATTTTTTATAAAAAGATATTTTTATTAATAAAACTAATCAATAAAATTAATTAATTCTATTAATTAAATTGGGCTATAAAAGGGGTTTCATAAAATTGGGCTTTCATAAAAACTATTTTTAAAAGATTTTCAAAGATGGGCCTTTAAAAGGTTATTTAAAAACGTTTTAGAAAATGGGCTTAGTAAAAAGGGTTAGAAAATGGTCTTGGACTTAAAGCATTTTATTTTAGACTCGTTCTTTATTCTTTCCTCGATCCAGACCAATTGGAGCAGGGTATTGGTCATCATAGGGTACTAAATGGGGAGACACGATTATGTGTCTACAGAAGCCCCCACTTTGACTGAGGTTCAGGAAACCGAAAGTCAAAATATACGGTGTCGGGACGGAGAACGATTCTAAACGCTCTGCAGTTTAGAACTGATCTATATACGTCGGTCTCTGCAAAACAAAGTTAGTATGCAGGACAATAACTACAAGCAATCTGATTACCTGTAGAAAAAGATGTTAGCAGATAGGTGCAAACAACTCAGACAAAGCACATAATGATGCAAAAATGCAAACTTAGACTCTCAAAGGATGCATGAGACGCTATGCAAGGATTAAGGTTATGCAAAAAGCTAAGAAAGATGACACGTCATGCAAGGTCAGGGTTATGCAAGACTAAGATGTATGTAGTGCAATGCAAGGTTAGGGTTTTGCAAGGCAGCAATGCAAGGTCAGGATTTTGCAAGGCTAGAAGATGTGGATATGTAGAATGATAGGATGATCAGAAATAGATAGAATGATTTTCGAAAATCGTTTTTAGTAAATAAACGGGGTTCGTAAACGAGGTCCGTGGATTACAACTCTTCGATAGTTTGATTTGAATTGGAGGAACCACCACACGTAGGAAGCCCCCACTTCGGGTGAGCTTGCCTTAATTATTGAAATGTAGTTGATCTGATATTGAAAGTTTTCACTTGGGATTCTTCTTTGGTATAGGCAAAGTCAAATATCGCCAGAAACCATGGAATTGTCGGAGAGTCCTTCGGGGAAAAGGAGAGCTTGGATTGAAAATAAAAAGGTTTAAATTTGTGACTCAAATGAATGTAGGTGGGAAAAGGCTTTAACGAGGCTAGGTGCAGACTCGAGTCTATGTCGGGATCTAGAAAGAGACTATGTTCCTAAATTCTAGAAAGTCAAATCATTAGACCATGACTAATTTTATTTTATTGAAGCGGTCGGACCTCGAGATGAGGATTCCTACGTATCCTTGCGGAATCAGACCATTCGTAGTTCCAGATCTGATTATTTTATTATATATATATTTATTTTTTTTGTGCCCTAACTTTTGCCTAGGCCGCCCTTTCGGGTTTTCAACCTAGCGGGCTTGGACATACCTTGGAGAAGGAGTTAGGATTGATGAAAGGATTATGAATTTGGATTATATGGATTAAAGGTTTGGTGAATCGAAGGGATTTGAATAAGGGGTAGAACTTGTGTGCAAGCCCCCTAACTTGACTTTTTATTTGCCTTTGGCTCTTTCTTTTTTCTTTTTATCCTGTGCATTTTTGCTTTTTTCATTTTTTTTGCACTTTGAATTTTTTCACTATTTTATTTTGCCTGGCATTGATTTTTTTGTAGTGAAGCTTGCACACAAGTTTGGTTTAGGGTACTGGAAGGCTTGAAGGATGTTTGTGGAGCTTTGATGTTGAAGGGATTGTTTGATTTATGAAGATGATGGTTTAAAGGATTTTCGATTGGATTGCATGGATGGCTTATGGAAGGTAATAGAAGGGAAGGGGGAATAACTCATGATCCACAGTATGTCCTCTTTTTTTTATTTCAGATCTTTTTCATTATTGTTAGTCAAGTTCATTATGTGATTTGAGTTTCATCATTGAATTAGAAGTATAAATAAAATGATGGAAGGCCAATGAAAATGAAAATGCAATTATTTTATTGATTGAAAATGAATAAAATAAGGCTTATTAGAAGAAAAAATCTATATGACATAGACTCGACTAGAAAGGAAATGAAAGAGCTAGGGGAGGGACTCTCCGACTCAACCTAGAAAACTAGCGTTAAATGACTAAGCCCCGGCGTTGTTCAGGTGCTGCCCAAAGGGGTTGCTGCTATTGCTGACTTTTGTCGCAGGCGGAATTGGTAATCTACCATCTTCAACCATATCCTGCAAATGATGCTTCAAAGTCCAGCATTGCGATGTCAGATGCCCATTCCCTTGATGATACTTGCAGTAGGAATTGGGGTTCCACCTATTGGATCTCTTCTCCAGAGGAGGGTCCGGAGTAGGGCCAAGAGACTGAAGTGCTCCTTTTGCATAAAGCCTAGTGAAGGCTTCTTCTAGAGACATGCCCAAAGGAGTGAATGTCCTTTGAGGTCCTTGATAACCTTTCTTGTAAGTAGATATGGCATTGACCTCATTGCTTTTGGAGCTAGAAGGGCCATTGTTACTCTTCTTGAAAGAGTTATTATTGTTGTTGTTGTTGGAACCCTTATTATTATTGGCCTGTACCTCCTCTTCAATCAACAGGCCTACCTTATAGAGCTTTGTGAAAGACTCTATAGGTTGGAACTTGATATGATCCCCATATTTGGGCTGCAGGTTACGGATCACCAACCAGACTTGATCCTCTTGGGATGGCCTGTTAGTCATTTGTGCAGCCTTTTCACTCCACCTGTTAAGGAAGGTGACAAAGTCTTCGTTGGAATTCTGCTTAGTTAATTCCAACTCACGAAGGCCGATGGGAAGCTGAGTATTGTAGATGTATTGCTTGTGACTCTTCTCTGATGTAGTCCCAGTCGTTCAGATTAGCTTTGTTCAATGATCTGAACCACTTGGATGGATGTTCATCAAAGGTTAAAGGAAAGACATAAGCAAACAGGTCCTTGCTCATGCCCTTGAGAGCCATCGAGATGGAGAAAGCTCTCAAGTGGTCATCTGGGTCTTCGACCCCCTTGAATTTTGGGAGGTCACCCAATGTTACCTTTTTAGGGAGTTTTTCCCTCAGTTCAAGATCAATTATGTCATGGCCATGAGCCTGACCCTCAAGCGCAGGAATTGACTGGATCAATTGCTCGAGTTTTTCAAACCTCAAATCTGTGTTCGTCTTGCTTGGTGATGGAGTGTCGCCTTGCTCGTCCTCTTCAATTAGTTTCTCCCTCAGTGCTTTAATTTCTTTGTCTTGGTCCTCAAGACGTGAATTCATCAGTTGAAGTTGGGACATAATGGCACTGAGTTGTTCATTAGGGTCCCCCATTTCAGATGATGCTTCAAAAGAGTCAGATGATTCATCTGAAAATGTGATGATGTGTTTGACGAGTCTAGGAGTAGGTCGACCTTATTGCCTCTCTGTCGGACGTTCCCAAGTTATAATCTCACGACCTGCCCTGAACAGAAATCGAATGGACCTCGTAAATTTTTAGAAATGATGCTTTCGAAATGAGAAATGGAAATGAGGGAGGGAGAAATGAAAATGAAGATGAAAGTGGAAATGGGGATGAAAAATGGAAGGTGAAATGGAAACGAGAATGATCAGAGATGAGTATGGTTATGATTATGATGGTGATATGGGCCTAACTATATGCATATGCAGATGTGAATTGGACTGGACTGGACTATGCAAGCAAAATGGACTGAATGGCTAGGCTTTTATGCTAGTTTCACTAGACTTAATGGATTGCCTTTATGGAATTATGGGTGATTGGCTTCGTCAGACTCGATGATTTTGGGCCATTATGGACTTAGGGTAGACTAGCTTCGCTAGACTCAAGGATTTGGACTGCTATAGATGTAAGGTAAGAGTAGCTTCGCTAAACTCGAAGGGTGCCTTTAAGGTCTTAGGGGTGACTAACTTTACTAAATCAATGGGTGCCGTTATGGTCTTACGGGTGACTAGCTCAGCTAGGTCAAAGGGGTGCCGTTATGGACTTATAGGATGCTATTATGGACTTAAAGGGATGACTAGCTTTGCTAGGTCAAGGGGATGCCGTTATGGTCTTAGAGGGATGGCTAGCTTAGCTAGGTCAAAGGGGTGTCGTTATGGTCTTAGAGGGATGACTAGCATAGCTAGGTCAAAGGGGTGTCGTTATGGTCTTAGAGGGATGACTAGCTTAGCTAGGTCAAAGGGGTGCCGTTATGGTCTTAGAGGGATGACTAGCTTAGCTAGGTCAATGGAATGCCGTTATGGTCTTAGAGGGATGACTAGCTTAGCTAGGTCAAAGGGATTTGGACTTCGTCCTATATGGATTTAGAATTGGACTGGATTGACTTTGAAAATGAGTCGGGCCTTATGTGGACCTAATTCTGGACTTAGTCCTATATGTTTGAAGTTAGACTTGAAAATGCACATGGGCTTGACATTGGATTGGAATAGAATTGGATTAGACTTGGACTGGGATTGACATAGACTAGGGTTCATATAAAGATGCAAATGGGCCTAGATTTTGACAGGAGCTAGACTTATATGGGCCTAAGATGGACTCTAACGCTAGCGTGCCTAATATGAATGTATGGACTCGAATTAGATGGACCCTATATGAATGCGAAATGGACTCTAATGCATATGGGCCTAGAATGAATGCAAGTTGAATTGAATTGAATTTGGATTGATTGGGTTGAATTGGATTGGATTGAAGGTGTTAAGACTGGGCTTAGAATTTTCGAAATTCATTTTTGAAAGGAACCCCTTGTTTTATCTTTTGTTAGGAAAAGATGATGGATTAATTTTGAAAAATATTTTTTTGAAATGTCGTGGTATTATGATGATTAGTAAATGTTTTTGAAAAAAAGGTAGAATAGAAGAGGGTGTAGGATTGATCTTGAAAAATGTAAGTGTTTGAAGTTGATGAATATGGAAAGGTAAGATTATTGACTGGGATAGCAGGGATGAAATGGAGAGTATGGATGCAATGAGACTCCTAAATGCCTATGAACTCTAGTTATGTATGAAGTGTATGAACGATGGATTATGCAATGTAGAGGGACTCCAGTATGAATGATGTCCTAACTGATATGAAATTCTAATGACTTTAGAATCCTAAACTTGACAGACTTCTAATGACTTTAGAATTTTGGATTTGATGAACTTTCAAGGATGCTAGACTCTTAATATGCACGAGACTCCAGTGGACCTGAACTCCTAAAGTGAATGAAACTCTAGTGGACCTAGATTCCTAAAATGGACGAAGTTCTAATGGATTTAGACTCCTAAGATGGACATAATTCTCATGGGTTTAGACTCCTAAGATGGATGAGACTCAAGCGAATCAAGACTCTAACATGGATAGAGTTAGATGGGGTTAAGAACTCTAAGTGGAGTGAAACTGGATGAACCTAGACATATGAGCTAGATGGATTTCTAATGGAGTTAGAATTCCTAGGTGGACGAGACTTTTACAACAAGATGGACACTAAAAGGAAAGAAATCCTAATTGATGCACATATGAAAAGATGGATAATATACATGAAGAGATAGGATATAGCTAGGATGAATTTTCGAAAAAAGATAGGTGATAGAAAAAAGATGGAGATATTTTTTTTGAAAAAAAAAGGCGGAGATAGAATTTTTGAAATAGATAGGAGATTAGAGATTGAAAATCTTCTTTGTTTTTTTTTTGACTTGGAACAATGGTCAAAGGATCAATAAGCATGGGACGAATAGGATGTGTGCCACGCAATTGATGTGCGCGGCATGCAGGCTATGCGTCTGGCGCATGAACAGTGCGCCAGGCGCAAATTAATGCGTTTGGCGCACTGCTCTGCGGCATGCGTATTGGTAATTTGACGAGAGTTCGGACGAAAATGACGATCTATTTTAGACGCGATTTTAGGAACGACGCATAATAATGACAATTTGACAGGATAATCACAGGCAAGAATTGCAATCACAGGCAAATGTCATATAACATGGATGCAACAGTTCCAACCTAAAGTCCAGTTCTACATTCAACTTTAGGTCAGGTTTAGGTTAAGGCTGAAAAGGGTTCATGACTAAGAGATTGATCCCACGCTTCGTACCCCTGCTTAAAGGGGTGGCCACGTGTAAGACGCACTCCAGTCTCAAGTCAGGAACAAGAGAACAATGTCATGGTTGGGTAGGTTTGCTTATGACTAAGATCCAACACTATCGCTCAGGAAGTTTTTGGAAGGACAAAGCGCAAACCCCCCGGGGGTGACCTCACACATAGAACATGTGCTAATGATGCAAGGTAGATTGTCCTTATGGTGGCTGAACAATAGTCATGCATATGCAAAACTGTATATTATTCAAAGGCATAAAAATAAGAATGAATCGTATTTTTCAAGTTTCACCCACTCATTTAAAAAAAATTAATTTTTTAAAAATCCTCCATAGTGGAGTCGCCAAATTGTAGGCGTGTTTTTATTTCGCCTACGCGGTGTGAGCGCGTATTAGATTTGTCTACCCCACTGTTATGGTTTTATTAAAAATTGTTTTGTATTGAAAGAAGTCGCCAACAATTCTTTTTAGGAAGAATCATAAACCTAATTGGATATAGAAAAATCATAGGGACAAATTATCCAATGTAGATTTCCACGTCCTGACTCCATATATGGTCAAAATGAACCAAAGATTGAGTTCGGGGGTGAGGGTACGAATATAGTCATAATGAACCACATTCGCCCAAAGTTGGCCTCTACTAAATATCGATTCATTACAGATTTTATGCCAAAGAATAATCATATAATATTTTAAAGCACCCTACAAATATTTAGTCTAAGTTGGTTCAGGAAACACATAAAAAGACTATCTTTAGTGACATGTTATTGGGCAATCAATATTACAGGGAACCTAACAGGTTGTCCAAATTAATCTGATTAATGTTAGAACAGTTCTTTAGGTCTTGTTTAGCAATAATAACATGTGGGTGATAAAAATCATGCAGGACAATCATAATAATATGTATAGGACAATCAGGCAGGCATATAATAATGTATGAAAATATATAAAAAATAAGAAAATAAAATATTGCAGGGAGTTAGTAAAATATACAATACTTACCGTCGCATAAATTTGTTAACAATCTACATCATGAATAGAAGGTTAGTAACTTCAATAAAAATAATAATAATAAAAAATAAAGGTGGTTAATTTAGTTGACCCTCAGAAATTATACCACCGTCTGGGGTCGTTGATTTGTACGGATCTTGGAAAATTGAATGTCGAACTGAGTCTTTAAAAAAGATTGTTTTGGGTTTCGAATTATTTGTGTCTGATTAATCGAAGCATGCGTGCTGTAGTGTTTTTGTATTAGGCAAGTGTTTGGAAAACTCGGTAATGATGTGGGATTATGATGGTGTTAGGCGTAGGTGTAGTGTGGTGATGAATGATGATGAATATTTTTTGTGAAGGTAGATCAGGTGGTGTAGATATTTATGATGACAAGTATTAGTTTTAGGCGGTGGAGGGAGTTGTAGGGTGATGATGATTAAAGGCTGATTGATGATGAATTTGAGATGATGATCAGGATGAATTTGTTAGTTATGTAGAAGTTTCATAATTTGCCGAATGATTATGGTGAGGAGATGTATTGTTTTTTTGGTGTGCCGTGAGGATTGAGAGTAAAGCCGTGAAAAATGAGAGAGGGGTCGGGAGATTATATAGTGTAGGTAGGTAGTTGAGATGCAATAGGTTTTTAAAAGATAATAGAGTTCTAAAAGATTTTTATTATAAAAGATTTTATAAAAGAGTTAGATAAAAGATATTTAAAAACAATTTGGGAAAAAGATGATTTTTTATAAAAAGATATTTTTATTAATAAAACTAATCAATAAAATTAATTAATTCTATTAATTAAATTGGGCTAGAAAAGGGGTTTCATAAAATTGGGCTTTCATAAAAACTATTTTTAAAAGATTTTCAAAGATGGGCCTTTAAAAGGTTATTTAAAAACGTTTTAGAAAATGGGCTTAGTAAAAAGGGTTAGAAAATGGTCTTGGACTTAAAGCATTTTATTTTAGACTCGTTCTTTATTCTTTCCTCGATCCGGACCAATTGGAGCAGGGTATTGGTCATCATAGTTGACTAAATGGGGAGACACGATTATGTGTCTACACATGTACTTGGGAAAGATGTTATTAATTTTGTGCAAGACTAGTGGCGGGGTAGAGTTGATTTAGGTGTGCTAAATAAAACATGTGTTGTTCTTATTCCTAAATGTGTTGCCCCATAAACAATGATGGATTTGCGGCCAATAATTCTATGCAATGTGCTATATTAAATCCTCTCAAAAGCTCTTGCTAATAAACTCAAAGTTGTTCTACCATCGAATATATCCCCTAATGAAAGTGATTTTGTCCCTAAGCGCTTGATTACGGATAATGCTTTGGTGGCTTTTGAGATTTTTCATGCGATGAAAAGGAAAGATGCTAACAGAGAGGGTCTTTGTGCGTTGAAACGTGACATGGGCAAAGCATGACAGGACAGAATGGTGTGTTTTAGAGAGGGTAATGAAGAAAATAGGTTTTTGTGATGATTGGATTGTGAAGATAATGGCTTGTGTGACAAATGTGTCTTTCACTTTTAAGATAAATGGGGATGTGCATGGGTCTCTTTCTCCATCTCGGGGCCTTCGCCAGGGGGACCCTATTTCTCCCTACTTATTCTTATTGTGTGCTGATGCTTTTTCTACTCTTATCTCAAAGGCTATTAATGAGAATAAGATTCATGGTGCTAAAATCTCTAGAGGGGCCCGATGGTGTCTCATCTTTTCTTTGCAGTTGATAGCATCTTGTTCTTGAAAGCTTCCGTACAAGAATGCTCTTTGGTGGCTGATATTATCAAGTAATACGAGAGAGCATCGGGTCAGAAAGTTAATCTAAGCAAAATGGAAGTGGTTTTTGGTAAGAGTGTGAATCACGGTCGCCGTGATGAGATTACGCAGATTCTTGGTGTTAAAGAGGTGGATAGACATGAGAAGTATTTGGGGCTACCTACTGTCATTGGCAGATCGAAAATTGCATCAAAGATAGAATTTGGAAAAAGCTTTAAGGGTGGAAAGATAAGTTACTGTCACTCCCCGAGAAGGAGATATTGATAAAATCTTTTGCCCAAGCCATTCCTACAAACATAATGAGTGTGTTTTGCCTCCCAACATGCCTTATTGATGAAATTCATTCTTTTCTTACTCGATTTTGGTGGGGTGCAAAGGGTAGAGTAGAAACTCATTGGCATAGTTGGTCTTCTCTTTGTCTTCTAAAGTCTATGGGGGGACTCGGCTTTAGAGATTTTCATTGCTTCAATCAGGTGCTTCTTGCAAAACAAGCATGGAGATTTTGTCAAGGTGAGTCATCTTCCTCCATACTATTCTACAAGCTTGATATTATAAATACTCGGGATTTCTAAAGGCTTTGAGGGGTTATAATCTTAGTTTCACATGCCGTAGCATTTGGGGATCAAAATCATTACTTCTTGAGGGGCTCAAATGGTGTGTTGGTGATTGAACGAATATTCGGGTTTGGGATGATGCGTGAATTATTAGTGAAGGCTCTCATGTTGTTCCTACTTTGAGAGATAACAGTGACCCTGATTTACGTGTTTGTGACTTGATTAACTTTAATGGTGGGGGTGGAATGTTGAAGTGGTTAAACAAGTCTTTTGTGAAGAAGATTGGGATAAGATTCTCAACATCCCTCTCTCCAGATTTTGGCCGAGTGATGCACGTTATTGGTGGCCAGCTCGCAATGGTCTTTTCTCGGTCCGATTGTGTTATTGGCTGGCTCGACTTGGGCATCTTCGCACTTAAGCTCTTCAGTTTGGGGAGAGAGAAACATAACTATGGAAAGGGGTGCGGGGCTTAGATGGACCACCGAAGTTGAGTCACTTTGTTTGGCGTGCGTGCAAGGGAAGTCTGGCTGTAAAATAACGTCTTGCTTCACGTCATATTGCTCAATCTAGCCTGTGCACAGTGTGTAGTGGGGCAGATGAATCCATTCTTCATTCGCTATTTGATTGTCGTTATGCACAACGGATATGGAGCTCGAGTGCCTTTGAGCTGTTGTTGGCGGATGCACCATCATCTTCATGCACCATCACCATCATCTATCTAGAGTGTCCCGGGAGGATTTAAGGATTATATATGCGCTAGCTTAGGCTGCTTTGTATTATCAAACTAATTCATCTTTGAGCAGGAAGAATCGGATGTTATAAGGGTGGCTAGCAGCTTCGTGAAATTAGTTGCTGACTACCGAGAATACGCGGGCAAGGTGTTCGCACCTTCACACCCAGCGTGTTTATCACTGTCAAGTTGGAGCCCTCCTATGAAGGGGTGGGTAAAAATAAAATTTGATCTGATGCACACATAAGCCAAGATGGGGAAGTGGGTTTAGGGGTGGTGTGTAGAGATCATCATAGTCAAATTTTAGCTATGAGAGTGCAGCGAATTGGGGAAAAGTGGAATGTCAGTTTGGCGGAGGCGATGGCAGCATGATATGCTCTTGATGTGGCGTGTAGACTGGGGTATGGCTTGGTCTCTCTCGAAGGGAATGCTTTGATGGTGATAAATGTTGTGGAGAATAGAACGATTGGTGCTACTCCCTTGTTTCGTATTCTATCTGATATTGTTAGTTTAGCTAATTTTTTGGAGTTTTTTTTCTATTTCTCATGTTAAACGAGCGGGCAATGTTGTGGCCCATTTGTTAGTTCGTTGGGATTGCCCATGTGGGGACGAAACTGTATGGTTAAACTCTTTCCCCCAAAGTATCACTACCTTTGGGCGCTTGATTTAATATAATTTCCCTTTTGGTTTTTCCCTAAAAAAAAATCAAGTAATATAAAAAGAAAAAAAGTTTATAATCTTCCAGAAAGGGTGGCGATAGCCCCTAAATTGAAAATGAAAATAGGATATTAAGAGAAAAGAAAGTTAATAAGAGAAAAGAAAAGTGAAGAGGGAAAGGAAGTAGGAAGCCGCCCTATATGCCTTCATTGTAAAGAAAGTAGAAAGTTTACAAGTTAATTTTTTTGTAAGTGCAAGTATATTCTTTTAAGATGTACAAATGAATCTTAACTTCTTAACTTGAGCATAAGGGAAAAATGAAGTATTGGCTAAGATTGTCTCAATCAAGTGAATAAATTAGACGGCCGGGTGACTTCACCTCGATCAGCTCTCCTACAAACGACGACATCAATACCTGTTTCTTCCTCCTCTCTCCTCCCACCATGACGTTCACCACGTTGTTGCAAGCTGATTTTAGATCCATAATACAATTTCAACTACAATTTCCAACCTTAAACACGAAGAAGTAAATCAAGGTTAATTTTCAAAATTCTTAGTGGTGGTGGTGCTTCTTGGTGGTCCACGAAGAGGATAGAGAAGGACATCAAGGGAGTGCAATGAGGTAGCGAGAGGAAAGAGGGATGTGGGAGCGATGGTATGTTGTTGCAACGACGTAGCGAGAGAAAAGAGGAAGAAGTGGATGAGGATGATTGTGGTTAGGGGTGTTAACGAGTCGAACCGAGACCGAACATGTCCAGGCTCGGCTCGGCTCGAGAGTGGTTGAGGTTCGGCTCGGCTCGAGCTCGAAGCTCGTCGAGCTTTATAATTTGGGCTCAGCTCGAGCTCGAAAGGATTAAATTAAATAAAAAAGAAGTTCAGCATAACCTTACAATTATCAGGCTTTTGATAAAAATAAAGCCCAACAAAATTGTGCTAAACTCATAACTAGTATGGATGTCAAAGCCGCTAAATAGACTCGACCGACCTTCCATATGTTTTGACTCTTTCCATATGCATTTTATTACAACAAGTTCACCTCTTCTCTTGTTTCCTTTTCGATGTGGGATTAGTATCTGCACAATACAATTCCACATAGGCGCATGCAGTGGCGGATGCAGGATTTTACGGATGGTGGATCACCAACACAGTTTTAAAATGTGTTTTCAATTGCGGTTGCAGAAATGGTAGTGGAGTTGGAATGGATGAGTTGATCGCTAAACTCATAACTAGTATGGATGTCAAAGCTGCTAAATAGACTCGGCCGACCTTCCATATGTTTTGACTCTTTCCATATGCATTTTATTACCTTCCATATCATTTGGTTTTTGACCCATTAAAGACAAAAATCGACTTTTATAAATAAATGAGCATCAAGTGAAAAATACATCGACTTTCATTTGTTTATACTTTGTATTTGGTTTGGTAATAAGGAATATATCATATATCTATATGTTACATTATAAATGTATTCAAAAATAAAATAAAATAGGGTCGTTCCTGAGAATAATTGGGCCCGGAGCAAATTTTAAAAATGGCTGTAGAAATTTTCAACTTAAAATTCTAAATCTAATAAAATATAGCTTGAAATGGATAATAAATCTAATAAATTTTTCAACTTAAAATTCTAAATCTAATAAAAATGAGTCATGCCTATACCACGTACTAGTACAACAGTACAAGTACCAAGAGTCAAGACATTACCTATTTATCTTCTTTCATAAAGGTTGAACCAAATATTTCATTTAATGGGCCCTACCCCACTTCCCACCTTTATCTTGACCAGCTTTTCTCTCTCTCTCTCCTCATATTCTCTTCCTCTCTGGTTCTACAAAAAAAAACAGAGCACCATTTCTTCTTCTTCTTGTCTTCGAGTCTTCAACTATGGCGTTTTGAACCTGCTTCTTTCCTCTTCTTCCTATCTTTCGACATATGAGGAGCCATGATATTCAGTCAATTTTCAAAAAAAAAAATTTAAACTTCACTTTTTTCTCCGATAATGGTGGGTCACGTGACCTACCATGACTAACAATGGCTCCGCCACTGGGCGCATGGGCATAGCAAAAACGCAGGAGTGTAGGACTGTAGGAACAATGTGCTGCAAGTTTTATTTGTCATACCTAATGTTGCTGCCATAGTATCATGTCTTGTAATTTCTTCAAATATTTATAAACATATACAATTCATAAAAGTGATTAAATTAGTTAAGTGAAGGCAAATTTTGTATAAACAAATGGAGAACTTTATAAATAGTCCAATAATTTAAAATAAGACAAATTCAATACAAATAAGAAGTATATTTTATAAAAAAAATAAGATTGTTGTTTACATTTTATATCGATGTGGGACATTAATATTTTACATAAACATCATCTAAAATGGTTTCAAGCTTGTTCACGAACTTTCGAGCCGAACTTAAGGAGGTCCAAGCTTGGCTCGTTTAGGTCTCGAGTCGAACCCTCTCGAGCCGAGCTTTGACCGAATTTTGACCGAGCCGAGCTCGAATAATTTGCTAGCCACCCTGGCTCATTAACACCCTAGTTGTGGCGTATCTAATTTTAGGAACTTTGATGATGATTGATATACAAAATTGCCCTGATCCCTACTTTGAGCTTATTTTTTCATTCATGTTTCCTTAAAATGATTGACCAACAATACAAATCTTAATTCAGGACTACACAAACAATCATCTACTTGGTATTCATAGCTTCTAATCACAAATCCGGTCTTAGCACAAATCACAGGAGTAATAAATAATACTGTATAGGTATTGTGATTTTTTCTTTTTCTTTTTCTTTTCCCCCCCTTTTTCTCCAACTTTGGTAAAACAACCAGGACCAAAAAGGAAAAATAAACAAAGAAAAAAAAGACCCGCATGACAAAACCATCTAGATTCTCTCAGCTCATCTTCTCCTCATGGTATGGGTAAGAGAGTCTCTTTTCAGTGAAGATCCGAGGAAATGCATTCGAGCAAACACGGGAAGTTCTCAGATAATCATGGACAAGGTATGCTGAAGCAGGTTTTACCTCTTGACCTGTAATGTTTCACAGAACTGAGTCTGTTTAATGCGATGATCACCTAGTTCTTGAGCTTCCAAGTGTGAGTTCAAGGTCATCAGGTACACATTCTTCATGAATTATTTCTCCTTCCCACGCCTTAACTAGGCCTCCCATCATTCCATTTCCAAAGGCAAACTCGGCTGCAATTCCGTCTGCCATATGAACATCTGCTGTACGAGCAGGTCCAGCAGCAACAATGGGAGAACATGTCCCGCTCTGCCCTGGAGTCCACATCCTTGAACCCCCGCCTGCCATCACCTCCTCTCTAGAGGCAAATGGGTTGGATGATACAAGACTAAATGTAGGAGACGCGGGCGCACCCTGTGTGATTTGGATATTTGCAAGCCATCCAGGTTCAGGAAGGGTTTGGCGGCCAGGACTCTGTGGTGTGGAAGAAGGCAGAGAGTAGTTCAGCGGGTTGGCCCATGGTGGGGCGACGTTATTATCATCCCAGTCATTTTTGTTTCGAGGAGTTCTGCAGGTTGGTGAGTTCAGTAGAGGTGTCACAGGAGCACTAATTGAACCTCCAGGCATATAAATATAAGGAAGTTTGGGAGAAGCGGATGAGGAGCCGGAGGAAGACAGATTTTTTAGCCATGGGATTAAGGAATTAGGATCAGTAGTGCCATTAGCACTAGGAGCAAAGTATGAATGAGCGGGACTCGGGAAAGACGAGGAAGCGGGACTAGGATTGTAGGATGCACCAGCTCGAGGACTGACTGGGTATGACGAGCATGGGCTTACTGATGCTGAGCCACCAATGATATCCATGGGCTCCATTGGTTTGCATCCCTGCAAATATTTACTTCTTTTAGCAAGAAACATCAAGAGAACTTAAAAGGAACCAGTATTTTCTAACAGCTCTGACATTGCACTAGTCCAAAAGACCATAATCCAGAATACAAATTTAAATTTGGCTGGGTATCACTCACATCAGAGAACGTATACAGTTATATGATTCATGATCATCTAGTGGATTATAAAGGAAACACAGCTGGTGACTAAAATGAATGAAAGAAAGGAGCAAAAATACACAACTCTATGCAGGACTAATTTTTTTTTTTTTTTTAATAAGGTAGCGAAACCCTTGATAAGTTGGGGGGAATAAAGGGGATCCCAACTTGCCAAGGGTGAGAATCGATCCCGGACCTCCTGGAACCGGGAGGGAAGCTCTAACTACTAGGCTATCCCTCACTCTCTTATGCAGGACTAATAGTGAATAGTGATAGCTAAGTGACACCTAAAACAAAATCTAGATAAGCATATTCAACTGGCTATATGAATAAGGTTATTTTGGGCTAAATTTTAGTTAGCTAAATTTCTGTCTCATGAGTCTCTAGTAGGGACATTTTTGTAACTGTACTCCGTGAAGCGCCCATACATTTCCTATCTCATGTTTAGCCAAATAGAATTTTTCATATTTAAACAATCTAGGCAGCTTCAAAGTTCTCTTAGTCAAGCTTACTGGGCAAACTTTACTAAGAATGCTACAGGCTACCCGTCTAATCATACAACACAACTGAATTATATTACTACGAGTCAACGCAAATACTATGACTCATTGTAGTTTCCTAGGTAGAAAACCCATTCTGAGATTAGGTGCAATTGTGCATGCAGCAGAGATCGGAATACGTATTAACACACATAGCCAGGGTTGACACACAAATTCAAATGCATCACACTGAGATCAACTGTTTAGGATAGACTGTGAACATTCACTATGCAAGGTAATCAATTAGGTCAGGTTTTATTGTATATCTTACATGATTATTAGAGGGTAAAGTTATTCATATGGAAAAGAAATTGTGTTTAATCCTTTTGACATATCTTTTTCTTTAAAAAAAATTCACAAAAAAAGGTGTAGCACGCAAATTATGACCAAATATTGACCATGAGCTCTTGTCTCTTAACCTCTAAACATCATACTCCCATGCATAGGACCCATGTAGGTCTTAACACTCAAGTTGTCTCCTCTAAAGTCCAAAACTCCAAATTGGATGTTCAGTCCCACCACCCTCATTTTCCACCGTGTTCCTAGAGCTTAGCCACGCATACCATCTGGATGCCCTTACCATATCATGTATTTTTCTAACAATCTTTTGTATATTTCATTATTTAACTTCAACATAAGATTGGATTTTGACCAAGTCTCCACTTCATCATCCTTTTCAAAAGTATACCAATCAACCTAGTCAATATATCTACCTTAGTACTCCCTACATTTCAAACGAAATCTAACCTTCCCTGTTGTTAAATTTACTTAAAACTGACTAGGTTTGAAGCCTGTGCGTTGCACGGGTTGTTGTTTATTTTATTTTATTCTAATTTTTTTGTTAATATTATTGTTGATTTTGTGTTGCTGTGAAATAAGATTTTTCAACACCATTGTATTTACATACTTCCTCCGTTCTTTTTCTATCACAACAACTACCGCTTTAGGTAGTTTCATCTTTTGGAACTATTCCACTTTTGGTAAAAAAAAAAGTAACTACAGTTGACAATATTACCTTTACTTTATGTTAATAAAACCATCATTAATTACCCAAATTGCTTTATAAAGTTGTGTTTAATTTATTAAGGATTTATTTATCCCCTACTCTAGTTAACTAAAGAGGTACCTCTATGCTAAACTAATAATTTTTTATTTCCTTAAAAACCATGCCAAAACCAATTGTTGAAGTAGAAAAAAAAACGGAGAAAGTATTTGTCATTATACTGTGATTTCTAGATTTGTTATTGTGATATATAAATTTTATAATTTTTAATATTCAATTGAATACTATAGTTAAGTCTATTATTAAATGGTATCTCAATAACAGGTATGACTGCTAATACAGTTTTAACATGAATAATATCCGAATGATACTTTAAGAAAGTAGAGGGTAATAACTTAATAGATGCAGGACAAAAAGAATAGAGAAAAACATGAGTGTCAGCCACAATTTCAACTTTTAATATAGCACATAAACACTAACGCATATAGAATGGATGATGGAAAAGCCAAAATGAAGATTATAATGATAGTATCATGAAGAAAATTAATTAAATATAAAATTAACCTCTATTAATAATCGAAAAATACAATTTAAGAGAAAAAAAATACATCTTCATTAATCATGACCATATCAAGACTTATCAAATTTCCCCCTTTTTTATGATCCGTGACCTCAAATAGTCTAGAAATGCGAACCTTGATTTCCAAATAGTTTTAGTAGAATTAAGTTAATGAAGAAAAGAATAAGATATGACATATAGATATATGGAAAAAAAAAATTATGTATACAATAGATATTATAAGAATAAAATAATTAGTCAATTGCATAATACCTCTGCAATCTCGATGACAAACTTTCATTTGATTCTTCATGTAATGCCATCATGGAATGCTATCGGTTCAAAACTATAGATATGAATATTTTATCTTCATATCAATTAATTTTAAAAAGTATGATTTTAAAAGACAAAATTACTATTGTCACATATTATATGCTATTTTTATAGTTATTTTTTTAATTATTTAAAATAAAGAATAAATAATACGTTATTGTTCATCTAAATTAATATATTTTCATAAGTTGTAAAACTATATTGTATATGGATCTTATTTCGAAGCATATTTCGAGCACTCTTCGACGGTAAAAAAAATTATACTATTGCGAATTATTTAGCAAAAGTTATATTTAATTTACATAGTATAATAATTTAGGTTGTTTATTTAAAATTAGACTGTAATCTTCACTCATCCAGAACACCTTATATGTACTTATATCAATGTTGAACACCATTTTCTTAAAAAAATTAAAAGTCAATAAGAATGACATGGCATGCTTAGGTGGAGCTCTTTATAATATTCTAAGGTTGTTTTATTTAAATCAAACTCTAATTTTGACATAATTCCAAACTCTAATATATATATGTACTTTATCGCTATAGATTTTAGTTTTTGTTGTAACAAAGTTTCCTTAATAAATTTTGTTGCAATACTATATTGTTTTGGTTTAATTGAGTAAGGTTGAGGTTTTGAAAGATAATATGTTTAATCCTGTAAATTGGACCTATAATCAAATGTTATAATCACATGTAATACACTATACTTAATACTTATAGCTATTATTATATTTATCTAAAAAAAGACTAAATAATGTCTTACAATTCATCTAATTTAATATATTTTCATGAGTTATAAAACTATATTGTAAATAGATCCTATTTTGAAGCATATTTCAAGCACTCTCCACTGATAAAAAAATTATTATGTTTTGAATTAGGTAGCAAAAGTTAAATTCAATTTACATAATATAATAATTTAGGTTGTTTATTCAAACGCAACTCTAATTTCCCCCTATCCAAAACTCTTTTATGTATTTAAATATATGTAGAATTCTATTTTTTTTAAATATTTAAAATAAAAACTAATGACATGGCAATCCTAAGTGGCACTCTCTATTTCATAAATTATAGAACTATATTGTAAATGGATCTTATTTCGAACCATATTTCGAGCATTATCTAATGGTATAAAAATTATAATATTCTGGATTAGGTAGCAAAAGTTATACACAATTTACATAATATAATAATTTAGGTTGTTCATTCAAAACGAAATTCTAAATTCTGCTTATCAAAGACTCCTTATATGTATTTAAATCTATGTAGAACTCTATTTTTAGAAAAAAAAAATTGATGACATGACAATCCTACTTGGCGCTCTATATTTCATAAGTTGTAGAACTATATTGTAAATGGATCTTATTTCGAAGCATATTCTGAATGCTCTCCAATGGTACAAAAATTATAATATTCCAAATTATGTAGCAAAAGTTATACACAATTTTCATAATATAATAATTTAAGTTGTTGATTCAAATCCAAACTCTAATTTTCGCTTATCCAAATCTCCTTTTATGTATTTAAATCATGTAGAACTCTATTTTTTTTAAAAATAAAAATATAAATTGATGACGTGGCAATCCTACGTGGCGCGCTCTATGAGCTCGAAATCTTGAGGAGCTCCCTATGCTCCCGAAAAGTTCCTCCTTTATATATATATATTGATTTGAATTTACAATTTGATATATAATACTTCTAACTTTTTACCATGTTCCCAAAATAATCACTCTAAAAAAAACCGAACTCTTAATGGTGGTTTGGTATACAGTAAATTACGTAGGCAATGGAAATTCGCATGATTTTCTAATTTGGCTAGTTGTTTGGTTGACAGAAAGTGAGGAAAATAGGGGAAATGAAAAATCATGGGAATTTGAAATTCCCACAAAATGTAGGAATAGGAATTTATTTATCTACCCTCTCCTTGGTAACTCACAATTTCTACATAAATTTGCACCAAAAAAAAACAATTTCTACATAAATTCCTACAGATTACAACTTATTTTATGACTACCAAACAACTTAAACTAATTCCTAGGAATTCCATACGGAATTAAATTACCACAAATTGTAAATTACTATTTACTATGGGAAAATAATTCCCAATGCAACCAAAAAAGCACTTACTTTTCCGAATTACAATGCATTAAAAATGGATTAGCCAAAACAATATAAAGAAGAGTTCAGATTATTTTAAGTGATCTTCCAAAACTTAGGATTAGAAAACCCATGAAAAAAAAAAGAATCCTGTATAATTGGATGTGACATACCACGTTGAATCAATTAATTCAAGCTAACACCCAGACGCCAAAAAGTCAAATTCAACACATACAAAACACTTCCCATTTTAAGCGTAACAAACACGGCAAATTCGGTCCAGCTTATACTAATTGGCACACGGTTTCACAGATTAGTAACTAAACATAACCCCAAAAACCAACCAATAAAAATAATCTAAAAAGCAGCCGTTTTGGCCCCCTCCTTGACCAAAATGAACAAAAAGAGAGAAAAAAATACAAGTAAAAATGTGGGCCCCATATCCCACAGGTGTGTCATCACGAGTCACGTTCCCTGTTGGCCCCACCATCCCCAACTCCCCTCTTTCTCTCTCCTCCACGCATGCTCATGCTCGTGTTTCTAAAGTATTTATCCCCGGGAATCTCGGTTAATTATCAAAAATTTACCTGCAATGCAATTAATTGTCTATACTACCCCTGCTTATAGTAGGGAAGTCCTATTCTTTTGAACTTATTTTTAATTCAGTTCAATACTCTTTGTATTTCAGTTTTTCTCAATTTTGTTAAGTTTAAATTCTCTCAGTCCAAAAGAACTAAACCTGATTATTCTTTGCCTCATTTGCTCTTTTACCCCTCTCAAAAACACACGTTTGACTACTAATATGTTCGACAAAATTATAAAAGGTTGGTATTTAGAAATTATGTCGTGTTAAAAATCTCACAAAGATGGTACGCTACAATGTTTTTTTTTCTTATATATAGATGTGAATTTATGATTTAAGGGTTTGTTCTCTCCAATTTTTTATAAGATATTTTGACTGTTTCAAACATAATGAGTTAAGATAAGTTCACATAATTTCATATAGGTTTATATAAGACGAGTTTTTTCAAATAAAATAAGATTTATCATACAATTTAACCCACAAAGAGATTAAAATAAATTTTACTCAAGGAATAAAATTAAGTTCAAACAAGATATATTTGGATAAAATAGATTAAGATACCATTCAAATAATATACTTTTAGGCAAAATGAATTAATGTGAACAAAAGACCAAAGGCACATTATCCCTCGACTTATTAAAATAAATTTCAACAAAAATAAATTAAATTTAGTAAAAAATCAGTTCCATAAAATAAATTAAGTCTAGAGATATAAGTTCAGCAGGATAAGTTCAATAAAGCTTAGTGTAATTTAGGGAGAACATACCATAAGTTAAAAAAGTTTGACTTCAAGAATGCAAACGTGCAAATAATAAGAGATAGAGAGAATACTAACTATAGCTCTGTTCTTTTTAACTAATCTGATATTAAACCTTATTTTATTAGTATCTTAAACCTTATTTTTGTTGAACCGAACTTATGGAAATTTATTGCACGTTTTTAGTAAATTGAATAGAACCTGGCTAATCTGTAGTAATTCTTTTAGGGGCAATCTGGGAATTTCACCATTGGGCTAATAAGGAAATTTGGAATCCCAAGAAAGAAATGAAGACACAAAGACAAAGTTTACCCAAGAGCAAAATAATCAGTTGGGGATTCGGTTTCCACCTTTATTTTCGTCAGCAATGGCGGAAATAAAGTTAATGTGACAATTCAACCCCTAGAAAAACATAAATAATTCCTCTCAGAAATAAGGAAGATACTCAAGGTAATTTAGGTAAAAAGTGAAGGGCAATCAAGTCACACTATGTAAAAATAATCTCTCTCTTTTTCAATTTGTTGCAAAAAAAATACTCTCTGAAATTCAGATCCAATTGCTGCGTAATGCGAGCACAGAAGAGCAGAGCAGAGTCTTCGAGAATCCAGACCAAGGATCTACCGTACACCATTCGCATATTTTCTCCCTTATCTCATCAAATCTTCTCCAAAATTCCATCAAAAATCAATCTTACACCAAAAACTAAAAACAAAAAAGAAATGCAATTTTAACGCAATTTTCATATGTATTTTGAGTTCTAGTGAATTAAGAAGTTTTGTCATTCATATTATAGTTATTTGTTTGGTTGACATAAAAAAACTCGGCGGGTAGGAAACTCTAGAGTTGTTTGTTTTCTTAAAATAAAAATAAGGTCGGATAGTCATTCCAACAACTTCTGGGGTCGAAGGTGATGCCAACATCATTAAACTATCACATGCTGCTAATTTCCTATAAGTTTCTACCCCCACACATTTAACCAAATGAAACGACCACTCATAATCTATAAACTCTAAAGTCGATGAATGAAGTTTACTTTTTACACTTCCGATGAATTAGAATTTCTTGACATTATAAGTCCCTGTGCATTCATACTTTCGACATTCAACCAAACGACCACTTAAAATAAAATAAAAGCAAAGAAAGGGCGAAAGAATAAATGGTTCACCTGACGGTAAGTGGTGCCATCTTCTTCGACAACCCAACCAGCTTCTCTAGCAAGAGCTTTAAGAACCTCATTATTATCACAATGTTTAGGAAGTTTATAATTGCCGTACATACGAAGACCAGTGTAGATCTTAGCAGCAATAGCACGACGTCGTCTTTCACGCTTTTTGTTGTTTTCTCTTTCCCTCCACGTCGGCATCCTAGTTCCGGTCATTTTTCCGGTCACCGGTAATCCACCCTTATGTTGCCGCAATACCACGTGGTTTTATTTAGTTTTAGAGAGAGAAAGGGTTGAACGAGGAGAGAGAAAGTAGAGGAGTTGTGGTTTGTTTGTTTATTTGTTTGGGTGTGTGTGTTTTGTGGGAGGAGAGAGAATTGAGGTATAAAAAAATGAGGGAGGTTGGTGTTAGAAAAATGGGCATGGAGTTGAGGGGTAATTACGGAGATTGCCATTAAAAGGAAGGGGGGAGTATTATCCCGGAATTAGGGGGGGAGGGGTCGTCTTGCACGTGGTGAGGTTTTGGTGTTTTTTTCAACAACAATAACAAGGTGGTGGTCTGGTGGGGTTTTAGGAAAGTGATTAAGTCTGGGGCCCAATCACCGTTATTTGGTTGTTTAAGTGCTATGCGATGTCGTTTTGGTTTATGGTGAAATTGACTGTACTTGGTTAAGTACTTAAGTTGATCAACTCAAAATATCTGGTCTAGACTAACTGATTTATACTACTCTCAGTCTCACTCTCCATTTGATCAACTCAAAATATCTTCATTTTTTTCCTTGTTGTGGTAGATAAGGTTGGTTTTTGAGTTTTGGACGTGGAGTTAATATATGGTAAATATAGTAATTCTGAGATTTGTTTTTAGTATGGGACAATATTTTAGAGGTATTCCAATATCAAAATAAGGGTAAACAAAACGGGGTGGTCGGTGGAGGGAGCATTAGATGAGAAATAAGACGGTACCCAAAACTCAAGCTAAATTTGTTTTGATTGAGAAATTAATATGACAATAAAAGATGTACTTATGTAAAAAGTGTACAAATTTAAAATTATCAATTCTCAAAATAAATGAAAAAGAAAAGAACGACATAGGCCCTGTTGTTTTGAACTTATTTTGACTGAAATTAAATTAAATTAAATTAAATGAACTGAAATAAAAATAATTGAACTGAAATTAAATTAAATTAACTTAAAATAAAATTATATTTAACTGAACTGAAATTAAATTAAATTAACTGAATTAAAATTAAAATTATTATTATTATTATTTATTTATTAAAATAATAATAATTATTATTATTATTTCTTATTTATTTTTAATGATTTATTATTTAGTTATTTATTATTTATTATTTATTATTTATTTATTCATTATTTTTATTATTATTATTATTTTTTATTTTTTATTATTATTTTTTATTTATTATTATTATTTTTTATTATTTATTGTTTATTATTATTATTATTATTATTATTATTATTATTATTATTATTATTACTTATTATTACTTATTTATTATTTATTATTAACTATTATTATTATTATTATTATTTATTATTTATTTATTATTATTATTATTATTAATTATTATTATTAATACTATTTATTATTATTTTTCATTTTTTATTTTTTTATTAATTATTATTTATGATTTATTATATAATATTTATGATTTACTTATTATTTATTATATAATATTTATTATTTATTTAATATTTATTATTATTATTTATTATTATTATTATTAATTATTATTATTATTATTTATTATTATAATTATTATTTATTTTTTATTTTATTTATTATTATTTATTATTTATTATAATTATTATTATTATTTATTTATTTATTATAATTATTATAATTTATTATTATTATTATTATTTATTATTTATTATTTATTATTTATTATTTATTATTATTATTATTATTTATTATTTATAATTTATTATTTATTATTTATTATTTATTATTTATTATTTATTATTTATTATTTATTATTTATTATTTATTATTTATTATTTACTTTTTATTATTTCTTATTTATTATTTATTATTTATTATTTACTTTTTAGTTTTTATTTTTTATTTTTTATTTTTTTTATTTTTTTTATTTTTTTTTTATTATTATTATTATTATATTATTATTATTATTATTATATTATTATTATTATTATTATATTATTATTATTATTATTATATTATTATTATTATTATTATTATTATTATTATTATTATTATTATTATTATTATTATTATTATTATTAAGTTGAACTTAACTGAACTTAAATTAAATTAAATTAACTGAAATTAAATTAAATTAACAGAAATTAAATTAACTGAACTGAAATTAAATTAACTGAACTGAAATTAACAGAAAATAAGTCCAAAAGAATAGGGCCATAATAGCATGCTTGAAACAACAAGGAGGGAGGGTAGGTGGAAGATAAGTAATGCAAGGGCATTTCATCCCTTAATTCTAGAGGTGATCATGGATCCGGCCAGGTATTAGCCGGGCCGGGCCAAAAGTTTCTGCCCAAATCCTGCTATTTCGGGCTAAAAAGAGCGGGTTTTTCAGGATAAAATCGAACCGGGTCGAAATTTAAACTAAAAAGTCATTTTTGGCTTGCCCAAAGCCCATCCCAAAGCCAAAAAATTATGCCCAAGCCCGACAAAAATTCGGAACGGGCTAATTTGATCAGCTCTACATATCGTTGCAACACACTACACATGAGTGACCAGTTGACCCACCCAACTATTATGTTGAGCAATAAAACATTTTTGTAGAATTGTAGCTATGACAATGGGATGTGACATGACCCCAATAGGTCCCCCTTGGTATGCACAATATCGGGTAACCCAGATTTTTGTCCGTATTTGTAGGCGTGATTTTATTTCGCCTACGCGGTGTGAGCACGTATTTGACTACCTCATTGTAAAGGTTTTAATTGAAAACGTTTTTGAAGTCGCCAACAAATCTTTAAAGGAAGACTCGTAAACCTAATTGGATATTGGGAAACCGTAGTGACAAATTAGGGACTAATCCAATGTAGATTTCCCCGTCATGACTCCATTAATGGTCAATGAACCATAGATTGAGTTCGGGGGTGAGGTACGAACACGGTCATAAAGTACCACGTTCGCCCATTGCTAGCCTCTACTAAATATCGATTCATGTCAAATTTTATGCAAAAGAATAACCAGATAATATTTTCATACACCCTAAAAATAAATTAGTCTAGGTTGATTTATAAAACACATAAAAGATTATTTTTTAGTGATATGTTATTAAGCAATCAAAATGACAAGGAACCTAACAGGTTGTCCAAATTATCTGATTAATATTACAACAGTTCTTTAGTTCTTGATTAGCAATAATAACATGTGGGAGATAAAAAAGGCAAGCAGGAAAATCATAATAATATACAAGAAAATAAATAAAAGGGAGAAAAAGGTTAGAATATACAGGAGAACGTTTTTATATTAAAGATCTACATCATGGAGAGAAATAGTTAGTAACTTCAATAAAAATAATGAATTTACTCAAGGACCCTCAGGAGTATACCGTGGCTTAGGTCTGAGAGAATAACGACCTTCGGGAAGAGCAATCGTGAAGTCTGAAAATATGAACGTGTATGTATGTATGTGTTTATGTGTTTTTTTGTTTGTGTTTCAAAGTATGAGAGTTTAGAGAGAATTTCGTAAGTATTCATCAAAGTATATTCGTAAGGTGTAAAGTTCTAAAAGTGTCCCCTTGATTCGAAAAACCGTAGCTTATTTATAGGAAAACGTTGAAAAAAGATTAAAAAAAAAAGCTAATTGCTCGTCACGCAGTGAGTGCGCCAGGCGCATGTCTCTGTGTGACGCACAGAGCCACGTGTCAGGCGCAGATTGGTGCGCCTGACGCGGCTTGACCTGTGCGCTTGGCAGATATGGTGCGTTTTTGAAGATTTTCTTTTATCCTTTAAATCCGAAAATCAATTTTACGGGATAAAATCCGATTTTAATTATAAAAATATCTTTGAAAATATTAATTTTCTAAAAATAAAAATAATTAAATGGGCTTTTCGAAGGATTGGGCTCAAAATATTATTTTCGGGCTCAAAATACAATTAATTATTAGGAAAAATTAATTGGGCTTTAAAATAGGATTTTGGATCTTTATAATAAACTTTAACACTTTTAAAATAACTTTGGGCCTGGCTTTTCGGACTGCTCTCCCCTTGAATCGGACCAATGAAGACTGCAGTATGTTTCATCATTTGATCCTTAAATGGAGAGACACGATTATGTGTCTACAGAAGCCCCCACTTTGACTAAGGTTCAGGAAACTGATAGTCAAAGTATACGGTGTCGGGACGGGGAACGATTCTAAACGCTCTGCAATCCAGAACTGATCTATAATTGCCGGTCTCTGCAAAACAAAGTTAGTATGCAAGACAATAACTACAAGCAATCTGATTACCTACTGGATAATATGTTAGCAGATAGGTGCAAAGAACTCACATAATAATGCACATAATGATGTAATAATGCAAACTTAGACTTTGTAATGATGCATGAGACGCTATGTAAGGATCAGGGTTATGCAAGCTAAGGAAGATGAAACGTCATGCAAGGTTAGAGTTATGCAAGGCTAAGAAAGATGAAATGTTATGTAAGGTCAGGGCTATGCGAGATTAGGAGATATGAAATACAATGCATGGTCAGGATTTTGCAAGGTCAGGAGATCTGGAATGATTAAAAAGAAATAGATTGATTTCCGAAAACTGTTTTGGCAGTGAATCAGAGTCCATAAATGAGATCCGCAGATTACAACTTTTCGGGAGTTTGATTTGTAGGAACCACCACATATATAGGAAGCCCCCACTTTGGGTAAGCTTGATTTGAATTAGGCATTTTGAGCCTAGATTGAAATATAATTAATTTGTATTGAGCATTCAGAGTTCTTCACTGGGGATTCTTCTTTAGGGAGTTAATACACGCAAAGTCAAATATCCTAGAGATCATGGAATTGTCGGAGAGTCCTTCAGGGAAAAAGAGAGCTTGGATTGAAAAACAAAAAGGTTTAATTTATGAGTCATATATATATGTGGGAAAAGGCTTTGACGTGGTTAGGTTCAGACTCGAGTCTATTCGGGATCTAGAAATAGTATGCTTCTGAATTCTAGAAAATCAAATCATTAGACCTTGGTTAATTTTATTTTATTGAAGCGGTCGGACCTCGAGATAAGGATTCCTACGTATCCTTGCGGAATCAGACCATTCGTAGTTCTGGATCTGATTAATTTTTATTTGTTGTGCCCTAATTTTTGCCTAGGCCGTCCTTTTAGGTTTTTAACCTAGCGGGTTTGGACATACCTTGAAAAAGGAGTTAGGGTTGATGAAAGGTTAAAAGGCTCAAGGTTTGTGGTTTGATGAAGATTCAGTTGGTTGGGCTAAGGTAAGGATCATGGATTCGGATTATATGGATTAAGGTTTTGATGGATTGAAAGGATTTGAATGAGGGATAGAACTTCTGCGCAAGCCCCCTAGCTTGACTTTTTATTTCTTTGCCTTTGGCTTTTTCTTTTTTGCATTTTTTTTCTTTTTGTCCAGTGCATTTTTTTTTGCTTTTGCTTTTTTTGCAACTTTGAATTTTTTCACTTTTTTATTTTATTTTGCCTGGCATTGAATTTAATTATTTTTTGTAATGAGGCTTACACACAAGTTTTTTTTTAGTTTTGGGTATTGGAAGGCTTTGAAGGTTATTTGAGGAGCTTTGATTTAAAATGATTATTTGGCTAATGGAGATGATGGTTTAATGGATTTTATTTTGGATTGCATGGAGGTGGATGGTTTATTGAAGGAAGAAGGGGATAACTCCTAATCCAAAGTATGTCCATTTCTTTTGTATTTTTTTTGTTTTATTTTTCTCTTTATTAATCAAGGTCATTAGGTGATCATTGAATTAGAAGCATATATAAAAAGATGGAAGGCCAATGAAAATGAAAATAAAAATGCAATCAATTTATTAATTAGAAATAAAATGAAACAAGGCTTATTAGATACAAAGTCCTGAATGACATAGACTCGACAAGAAAGGAAATAAAGGAGCCAGGGGAGTGACTCTCCGACTCAACCGAGAAAACTAGCGTTAAATGACTAGTCCCCGGTATCATTTAAGCACTGCCCAATGGGTTGTTATTGAAGCTGACTTTTGCTGCAGGCGGAACTGGTAGTCTACCATCTTCAACCATCTCCTGTAGGGCGTGCTTCAAAGTCCAGCAGTGTGATGTCGCATGCCCGTTTCCTTGGTGGTACTTACAGTAGGCATTAGGATTCTACTTACTGGATCTATTCTCAGGAGCAGGGTCTGGAGTAGGGCCGAGAGACTGAAGTGCTCCTTTTGCATGAAACCTAGTGAAGGCTTCTTCTAGAGATATGCCTAAAGGAGTGAATGTTTTTTGAGACTTTTGATAACCTCTCTTTTCAGTAGTTAGGGCATTGACGTCATTGCCTCTGGAGCTAGAAGGGTTGTTATTCTTCTTGAAAGAGTTGTTATTATTACCACTCCTATTCTTAGAGGCTTGCACCTCTTCCTCAATCAGTAGACCAACTTTGTATAGCATCGTGAAAGACTCTATAGGTTGGAATTCAATATGTTCTCCGTACTTACACTGCAGGTTACGGATCACCATTCGGACTTGGTCCTCTTCATATGGCATGTTAGTCATTTGTGCGGCCTTTTCCCCTAAGGAAGGTGATAAAATCTTCGTTAGAACTCTGTTTAGTTAATTCCAACTCACGAAGACCAATAGGAAGCTGAGTGTTGTATATGTACTGTTTGCGGAACTCTTCTTTGATGTAGTCCCAGTCATTCAGCTTTGTTTTGTTCAGTGATCTGAACCACTTGGATGGATGTGCATCCAAGGTCAAGGAAAAGACATTTGAAAACAGGTCCAAGCTCATGCTTTTGAGAGCCATAGAAATGTAGAAGGCTCTCAAGTGATCGTATGGGTCTTCGTCCCCCTTGAATTTTGGGAGGTCACCCAATGCTACCTTTTTGGGAAGCTTTACCCTTAGTTCAGGATCAATGATGTCATGGTCATGAGCTTGACCCTCGAGTGCAGGAATTGACTAGATCAATTGCTCGAGTTTTTCGAACCTCAAATTCGTCTTGGACATGATAGGAGGTGGCGGTGGTGGAGTGTTATCATGTTCTTCTTCCTCAGTTATCAACTTTTCTCTCAGCGCCTTGATCTCTTTGTCTTGTCCCTTAAGACGAGAGTTCATCAGTTGGAGCTGAGCCATGATTGCATTGAATTTTTCAGAAGTTTCTAACATTTCACATGATGATTCAGAAGTTTCGGAAGATTCTTCTAAAAAAGTGAGAACTCGTTTGACAAGTCTGGGAGTAGGTTGACCTTGTTTCCTCTCTGTCGGACGTTCCCAAGTTATAATCTCACGACCAGTCCTGAACAGAAATCGAATAGACCTCGTAAATTTTAAGAAATGAATTTTGAAATGAGAAATGGAAATGAGGAATGGAGAAACGAGAAATGAGAAATGGAAAATGAAAATTTAAAATGGGAAATGAAAATGAGAAATGATTTTGAAATGGAGGATTAGAAACGGTTATGGACTTTAAACTAGTATGGGCTTAACCATGATGCTGACATGGGTATGCATATGTAGATATGGACTGGACTGGACTGGATTGGACTAGGCAAGCAGACTGGACTAGACTTTAAACTTACAGGTGAGCAAGCAGACTAGACTCAAAAGGATTGCCTATGTGGACTTAGGGAATGCTAGCTTCGCTAGACTTAGGGGTTGCCGTTATGGTCTTAAGGGATGAGTAGCCTCGCTAAACTCAAAGGGTGTCTTTATGGTCTTAGGGATGACTAGCTTCGCCAGGTCAAAGGGTGTCATACATTATGGTCTTAAGAATAACTAGCTTCGCTAGGTCAAAAGGTGCCGATATGGTCTTAAGGATGATTAGCTTCGCTAGGTCAAAGGGTGTCGTTATGGTCTTAAAGGTGAGTAGCTTCGCTAAACTCAGACGGTGCCTTTATGGCCTTGGGGATGACTAGCTTCTTCGCTAGGGTGCCATTTATGGTCTTAAAGGGTGAGTAGATTTGCTAAACTCAGAGGGTCCCTTTATGGTCTTGGGGATGACTAGCTTCGCTAGGGTGCCATTATGGTCTTAAAGGGTGAGTAGTTTCGCTAAACTCTTGATTTGCCTATGTGGTCTTTAAGAAGTGCTAGCTTCGCTAGGCTTAGAGGTTTTGGGTTTTAGAATTAGGACTTCGTCCTATATGGGTTTGGAATTGGATTTGATTAGACTTAGGGTATGAGTTGGGCCTTATATGAACCTAACTTGGGACTTAATCCTATGTTGGTTTGAAGTCAGGCTTAGAAATGCACATGGGCTTGACATTGGAAAAGGACCAACATTGGACTTAGATTGAAATGGACTGGGATTATACTTGGACTGGGCTAAACATAGACTAGGGTTCACATAAGGATGCAAATGGGCCTAGATTTTGACATGAACTAGACTAATATGGACCTAAGATGGACTCTAATGCTAGTAGGCCTATATGAATGCAAGGCCACAAATTTAGATAGGCCTAGGATGAATGCAAAATGGACTCTAATGCAAATGGGCCTAAAATGAATGTGAGGGCTCAAAACTTAGATAGGCCTAGGATGAATTCAAATGAATTAGGATTGGTTTTATTGGATTGGATTAGAGGTATTTGGATCGGCTTAGAATTTTTGAAATTCGTTTTTGAAAAGGACCCCTTGTTTTTTATCTTTTATTGGGAAAAGATAATGGATTAAATTTGAAAAGATTTTTTTTAATATGTATGGTGATGATGATTAGTAAATATTTTCGAAAATGGTAGAATAGAAGAGGGTGTATGATTGATTTTGAAAAATAGAGTATATGTTTTTTTTAAAAGGATGGAATATGATAGCATAGATTATAGGTAAGTTTTGGGAGAAGGTAGACATGCATGACGACTCTAACTCTATCATGATAACTTTTGTAGATACATTGTTTAGAATAGCCTCGACTTTGCACGAAAAGATCGATTTGTATGTTCGAATTAGGTCAGATTCGTTTTAGGCAAACAAATTCATTTAGGACGATCATAACTCTATGCGAATGCAGACGGAAAGAACACATGATCGACTACCACAATGACTAAATCGACAAAGACATGATATGCGCAAGCTGCGTGCCATGCAACAAGGTGCGCGCTGCGCGGAGCCTGTGCGTCAGGCGCAAGTGCCGTGCGCCACACGCAATTTAATGCGTTTGTTGACTGCTTTTTAGGACTTGAACGATAATCGAATTGGCAATAGCATGTTTCGAAAAACCGTAGCTTATTTATAGGATAACATAGAAAAAAGATAAAAAAAAAAAAAAGTAAATTGCACGTCACGCAGGGAGTGCGCCAGGTGCACGTCTCTGTGTGACGCACAAAGCCACAGTCAGGCGCAGATTGGTGCGCCTGACACGGCTTGACCTGTGCGCTTGGCACACGTGGTACGCCAGGCGCACTGCCTTGCGTGTGACACGTTTTAACAGCTTTTTTATAAAACGCGTTTTTGAAGATTTTCTTTTATCCTTTAAATCCGAAAATCAATTTTACGGGATTAAATCCGATTTTAATTATAAAGATTTCTTTGAAAATATTTATTTTCTGAAAATAAAAATAATTAATTATCATGAATAACTAAATGGGCTTTTTGAAGGATTGGGCTAAAAATATTGTTTTTGGGCTCAAAATACAATTAATTATTAGGAATAATTAATTGGGCTTTAAAATAGGATTTTGGATCTTTACAATAAACTTTAACACTTTAAAATAACTTTGGGCCCGACTTTTCGGACTTCTCTCCCCTTGGATCGGACCAATTAATACTGCGGTATATTTCATCATTTGATCATTAAATGGGGAGAAACGATTATGTGTCTACAGTATTTCATGAGTGGTTTGCCTAAATAAACCTAATGTCTTAGTTTTCGTCGAGAATAATATGGGTCATGAGGATGTTGCATTCTGAACGAGTTGTTATGTTGCCTAGGTCTAGTACCCATGTTGGTGTTGATACTCAAGGTTTTAGTGGAGGTATTTGTGTCTACTAAAACTCGGATTATGTGACTATTAAACCCATCCATCAGCATAATTAGTATATGAATATAATCCTTACGAGAACAGACGAACTACCTTGGTATTTTCCAAGGGCTTCTCAAGAGGTAGTTCTTCAAAAGCTAGACAAAGTGCTAGATTGGATAAGGCTCTTTGCAATAAGGAGTGAAGTCTCCGCTTTTGAAAAGAAAGAATGAAGCATCTTCCAACTAACACTTTGCAATTAAGCCAATGCCCAATATTTGTGGCTTTAGATGGATTCGTTCCGTCATTAATCTCAATCAAACTTTCGATTTAGGCAGCATGGTGTACGCATGAAACGTTTTGATTTTGTGCTATGTACTGGGATAAAATGCTCTATTAGTCATTTTCCTATAAATCTACTTTGAGGAACTCCAAACAAGTAACAAAATATTTTAAAGAAAAACGCTCTTGGATGGCTTGTATTTTTTGGTATTCAAAAATCATTGGTAGAGAAGAGTGTTTTAGGTTTGATGAAAGAGTGTTATTCAACTAAATTAGCAACACTTGGATTTAATAGGTGTTAGGGATGACACTACTTGAGTTAGTAGTGGTGGTTCTTATAAATATTTTATGTAATTAATTTCATAGAATCAAATTTTATGGTTTTGATCTGTCATTCATTGATAATGATTGATAAAAGATAATTCAAAACGGTTATTTGATATAAAACTAAGATCTGGTAAAAGACACCAGCCGTGTACTGGATTCATCGGCCATGCTGGCCGCGTATGCATGCTTGAAGCGCGTGTGGGCTATGCCAGGCACATGTTACTTTTTTCTTCACGGCGATTGTTTTCGAAATCCTAACTTGTGCTTTTCCTATAAATAGTCGTGTATTTTTCTTGTATTTTAAAACAAATTTTCACCTATTATTCAACATACTTAAAACACTCAAAAACTCTCAAGAAGTCCTGAAACATGTTGAGTACTCTAGGTTTTGAATGATGACAAATAGCTGCAGGGAACAGTTGTTATTACAGGTGCTTCTAGGCTGTTAGGAAACAACTGAGTATCCAACTGTTCCTGACTGTATAATGAAATAGTCGAAAAAATATTTTCTATGCCATGATGTGTTTTTGTGTAACAAACAGGTTATTCCAAGACTTGAAGCTAAGAAGCCATCTCGAAGTTGTTCGAGGAAAAGACAAAGTTCTTCATTGTTGAGTCATGGGAAGCTTCAAGGATTGAAGTGCGTTAAGATAGTTTATGATTCTTTAATTGATTCATCTAAGGTCTTCATGTAGTATTTGCAAATGATATTTCTAGTGGAATTGTTTGTTTTGTTCTTGTTAGAGGTGTGTGTGGATAAAACAGTGAGTAACAGGATATTAGATCTTCCAAGCACGTATTAGATACGCTTTCCTATAAATTATTTACCGACTCACTAGGAACATCAGAGTATCACGGTAATACTTATGAGATACGAACACTAGTAGAAAAATGCAAATTTGCGTCAGTCTATGTGCGTCGCACGCTAGAAACACTGACGCAAATAGCCTATTTGCGTCGCACATTAAAGAACATGCGACGCACAAAATGACAGCAGATGGCTGTTAGGGTCATTTGCGTCGCACGGGGTTGAGAACGCGACGCAGATGACGAATATGATTTGCATCAAATACAGCTATTGTGCGACGCAGATGGTTGGATCCCATAATTTGCGTCGCATGATTGGGGGATGCGACGCAAATCATTTGATGACTTGGATGCCATTAAATCATGTGCGTCGGATGGCCATGACACGCAACGCAGATGGCCATGACTTTTTAAAACCTCATTTCCCCAAACCCTAACTTCATTCCCACCTGAACATTTCCAATCGCCGCTCTCCCACCTCATTGTCTCTCACTCACTCAAACAACAATCAAACAAAGGAAAAATTCATCATCAAATGAAACCCTCATCACTCAAAACATCATAACCACAAAATATCTTCAAAAATTAACAAAAACCCGAATCGAAAAACACCACAAAACCCTCAAAAAACACAAATTCTGGCAAATTAAAACAACAAATTCATCTGCGATTTCCTCTTTTTTTTGGCCATTTTCTCTCTCCTCTGAATTTCGAATCTACTGGTGGTATGGTTTAGTGATCATGTAAATACAAAATTCAACCAAATTCATCCAAACATTTCAACAATTGAACAATACGCATAAGAGAAATCAATCGAACAACAACTGCGATCTCCGCATCTTCATGCGTTCGCGGTGTTCATGTATTTCTCTCGGGGTATTTTCTCTCTCCTCTCGAATTTCGAATGCGGTGGAGGAAGAGCAAGCTTTCGATTTTCAGGCAACTACGATCTACCAATTCCGACGATTTTCAGGTATTTTTAATTCACATTTTATTCTGAATTTCTTTGTTTTGCCATATTTATGTTTATTTTTGAAACAAAAAAAAATTTGAACCTATCAAAAAAAATGAAATTTCTTGTATTTTTTCAGTTTTTTAACTCATTTAAAATGAATTTTATTGATTTGCAGATCTGGTGGAGGAAGAGCAAGCTTTCTATTTCGATCTAACAAGATTTAGGATGTAGAGTATTGTTGATTTTCGTTGTTTAAGTTTGTTTAATTCCATTTTATTTTGTACGATTTGTTAAGTTTATCATTTTAGATTTTCATTCATGTTTTCTGATTACAGAACTATTGTAGAGAATAAAGAACCATGTTTTAATAATTTGCGATTTGCATATGTGCAGAAATATTGAGTTTCGTATGTGCATAACTATTTCGTGCTTAATGTTCTTTGGGTTGGTTTGGTTTTTTTTTAATGTATAATCTGCCATTTGCGTCGGATGTGGGTTAAAATCCGACGCAAATTCCTTTTTTTTTAATAAAAAATGCTTGATCTGCGTCACACTTAGTCCAACGTGCGACACAAATGGTAGGCTTGCCTTACTATGTTGGCGTCATGTGCGTCGCGCCTCGACCCCTGTCCGACGCAAATAGCTCCTCAACTGCGTCGGACTCTTATCCGACGCAGATCATGTCTCCGTCATTTGCGACGAGACCTGTGCCGTCGGACCGATGTCCGACGCAAATAGTGGTCCCAGGTCCGACGCAAATTGACTATTTTGTACTAGTGGAAGAAGAAACATTGAATCTTGGTTGTTAACAAGAAACAATCCCAACAAGAGTTTGTAGTTTGATTTTGTTTAGAGAAAATACAAGAGAATTTCATTCTCTAAGCAAGTACCATGTAATGATTTCACACTTTAAGCAAGCATGAATAAGTTCTCTCTAACCCATTCCACATGTGATATGTCCCTATATATACTAGGGAAGACTTACAGAAGAAAAGACGCAACCATATACGAAAAGACACGCACCATTTCATGAAAGAAATGCCTCGTCAGGAAAACTGACGAATAGGAGCCAGCGCTCCTATCTGGAGCGGGCGCTCCAGGCAGGAGCCGGCGCTACTCAACCCTGTCAAGAATTTGGTTCTAATTCCAAATCCCTGCCAACTTTGAGCGTGCGCTCTTCTGGAGAGCGAGCACTCTACTGACTTGCCTTCTCGTTTTTTCTTCTTTCTCATCACATAACATCAACGGACACATTTAAACTATAAATGTTCCAACAGTTCTTAAGTGTGAAAGAGTAGGGTTTTGAATATGGAACCAGTTGGTTACATATTCAGAACATTATTGAGTAAGGTAACAGGTCTAGGTACCAGTTACTTTACCATTGATTGAGCTGGCTGTTTTAGAAAAGATTTTGGGAAAAATATTCTCTCAAATACTTTCCATAAGAAATGTTTGCCAGCATTTAGAATCATTATTCAGTATTTACTTACCTTAAAGCGTGTGTATATCTTCGATAATATGTAATAGCCCTGGATTAAGCTACTTGATTAAAAAAGTTAATTGTATTTTATTAGCTTAATTAAGTTACTAATAATTTATCTTGAACCATTTTGAGGTATATCGAGTTTTATCTCTGGAGTGAATTTGAGTAATTGTTATGAAATAAATTTATTTTTTCCTAAGCTATATGGTAAATATATTTTTGGGACCATTAAATAAATTATTTATTTAAAAATGTTGTTTTTCCTAAGTATGGATTTATGGAACAAACTCAAATGTCAAACTAGTTAAAAAAAATTTTTTGAGGGGAAAAGCAAGCTAGATTTAATCATAGACAAATTGTCCATAAGTACATAGGGCGCCACCTCCGGGGGAGAGTGGTTTTCCCAAATTGATCGTCTACTCGTTATTATTATTATTATTATTATTCTCATTGTCATCATAGCTATTTACAAACTTATATATCAATCATAATGCTTATAATAATAAATCATTTATATAAAGCTTGTAATTGATCGTCTACTCGTTATTATTGTCGTTGGTTATAATATATAATATTAGAACATATGAATAGTCGTTCTACTCCTTTACTCATTAGAGTGGTTTTACGCAATTGATTAGTCGAAATAAGAGTTGACTAAGAGAATACACTAAACATCACGGTAAACAATATAGTGTTTTTATTAGTTATTCATTATCATCCATATATTTATCGCACACACACATATATATGTATATATATGTCAATCTTAATACTTTTAATAATATGATTCGTTTACAAAATCCATGACAAAATCAAAATGACCCGGCCGGGAGTTCATCGAAGTTGAATTGACGTTCATTAGCGAATGGACCCGATGCTTCACAATGATCGAACTAAGGTCATTAGTAATTCAACCCGAGTACACTTGACTATACCCAAGCGTACATGAAACCCAAATACGACTTGCGCAAACTCGATTTGAAAAATGTCCACGGTCGATCATACTCGGGAATGGATCGACTTGTAAATGAAACGCTCAGACCTGCCGGCACCCGGCAATCCCTGATTCAAATGTGATCGACCCAATTGAACAAAACCTGACCAATCACGACCTGGGGCACTGACTGTCAGAATCCTGACCTGTCCGGGTCTAACCTGGTTCGCCGTGGATATACCCAGAACCTGTTTGAGAACCTGTTTTGACACTACTAATTTCCACTTAGAAACCAAAATAATTTCATGTTAAAACTTTGTGAAACCAACACTCCTAACTGTACGAGTACGTGTTCGCACAACAATGAAATGGGCCATTAAAACTTTCATAATTTTCCAACGGTGAACATAACCAATGTTGCTAAGGAACAAACCATCACCAACAGTCGGTAATTGAGAAATCCATGGAACAACACCATCCTTTTAATTAATCAAGCATTAATAATTCTTAATTAATTAAAAGACAATAGTATTATCTAATACATAACATGTAATCTTACTATAAATCATACAACAAAGTTAAGGAACATAGTAGAAACTTACAACACAATCCAAAATTGGGTTTTGAGAAACCCATCATTCCCGACTTCTTGTCTTGTAATATTCTTCTTCTCTTTCCATTTAACAATGGCATTCCAATTTCATAAAATTAGAAACATCTCACCCAAGGAAGATCCAATTAACCAAGGATTAAAAAAAATTTCTCTTGCAAATAATAACTGTAATCACGCATGCATGGTTTGGTATGTTTTATCAATGCAAAACCTTCAAAAAGCATGTCATTAATTTATGACAAAGAAGCATCAACAGCCACTTGACAAACAATCACAACCATGATCTTACAAAGCATGGTCAACCATCATGAACATGAAAGAACATGATCATAACAATAATTAACACTATAATTAATTACTCACACAAAACTTGACGAAAACATGTTAATACTAAAATCAAATACTTATAACAATGTTCCAAATTCTTACACCAAGATGGGCTCTAGAGAGAGAAAGTCTCCCCTGTCTCTAGTCTTTGAATAACCTCTCTTACTGTACCTTTGAGCCCCAGCTCTCGCTGAAGCCATGGCAAAGGGCTCAAAGAAAAGTAATGGAGGAAAGAAGAACCATCAAGTTTCCAAGAAGGGCAAACCCAAGCAAGCGAACCATCCACAATCGGAGGACGCCAAAAAACATAAAAATATTGATGAGATTCAGGGGATTTCGGCAGTAAGTTGGACTTCAGAAGAGGGTTGTGATGAAGATGACTCGAATGGATCGCTGGAGATGGCACTATCTCAACACGACCAAACGAATTTTGAGGCGGCGCGATCCCGTATGGAGCAGTGGGCTGCTTCGATGCGAACTCCTATGAGACAGACTGGCTCAGGTATGGTGCATCCTTCCCCTCATCCTATGCAACAACTAGCTAGCCATACAAATATCTCTTCTTCATGGAGTAGATCCTTGTTTGGCCACCTTTGTGAGGAAGGAATGGTTTTAAAGAATGTTGAGAAAGATAAGGGAAATGAAACTGAGGAGGATGATGGAACTATTAGCATCTCAATGGATGAAATTAAACCTGAAATTGACTATTGGAATTCAGCTATAGTTTGTTATATTTTAGGTATTAAACCACCATTCAGAATTGTGGATGGTTTCATTAGAAGGGTGTGGGGAAAGTTTGGAGTTCAAAAGGTTGCAATGATGACAAATGGGGTGTTTGTGGTTCGATTTAGAACTAATGAAGAGAAAGATAAGGCTATGACAGCAGGGCCTATAATGTATGATGGGAAACCTGTTATTATGAAGCAATGGGAACCTGATTTGAATCTAAGGGAGGAGGATGTGAAACAGGTTCCAACATGGATCAAGTTTCCTCACCTTCCTTTGAAGTACTGGGGGCAGCAAACTCTCTATAAGCTTGCCAGCAAAGTTGGGAAGCCTCTTAGGACTGATAGGGCTATAGCACAGAAGGATATATTAGAGTATGCGTGTGTTCTTGTGGAAGTTAAGTTGGACCAGGAATTCCCAAAGGAAATTGACTTTGTGAATGAAAGAGGCATAGTGACAATTCAGCCTGTGATGTATGAATGTAAACCCACTATTTGCCTTGACTGTAAAGGTATTGGTCATATAGTTGAGGAATGTAGGCAAAAACGGTATGAAGTAGCTCAAAGGAAAATTCAACCAAAGAAGGTATGGGTAGCTAAGCCTCAGAAGAAACCCAATGCAGGGACTTATGTGCAAGCAGTTCAGATGCAACAGTAAGTTAGCAAGGGAGTTCCCACAATGCCTTCCAGTGAGGAGGGGATGCAACAGGGAAAAAATGCAGAGGAACAGGAGCAGCCTACCATAGCAACTTCAACAAGCATTGAGACAATAACTGATGAAATGGGTGAGTTACCTGGTAAAACACATGTGGAGGAGGAGTTCAGTCTTCCCCATGGATAGGGTAGGCTTCTGGAATACAAGAGGCCTCAACAGTCCTCAGAAACACTTTGACATTAAAAGGTTTCTGCATAATAATAACATAGGGCTGTGTGGCCTTCTTGAAACTAGGGTGAAGGCTTGTAACTTCCCCAAAGTTTACAGAAGTGTTTGTGACTCTTGGAGTGTTGTTTCTAACTATCAATATCATAAAGGAGGCAGGATTTGGGTTATTTGGATTCCTAGCAAGTTTGATGTGAACATTATGGAGTGTAATGCTCAATACATACATTGTGAGGTTTGTTGTGTAGCTTTAAGGGTAAAGTTTTATATGACTTTTGTATATGGGTTCAATGATGCTAGTGAGAGAGCTAAGTTGTGGTAAGGGCTAAGGGGAGTGAGTCATAGGTTACAAGGGCCTTGGCTTATTGGGGGAGACTTTAATAATGTTATGCATTTGAATGAAAGACTAGGGTCATCTGTGACCTTGAGTGAAGTTATCGATTTTAGGAATTGTGCTAGGGACAGTGGGCTGCATGATCATGCCACAGGAGGTCCTTTTTTCACTTGGAGTAATAAGCAGGAAGGGGAGGACAGGGTTTTCTCTAAAATAGATAGAGTGCTGGCAAATGATGAGTGGGATGAGGTTTTTGGGAATGCAATTGCTATTTTTTTACCAGAGAGTATTTCTGATCATAGCGCTTGTGTCATCCAGTTAGACCAAACTAATGTGAAGAAACCTAAAGCTTTCAGGTTTCTCAACATGTGGTCTAAGGATGATGAATTCATGTCTATTGTGCAAGATAGCTGGCAGGAGAGAATCAGAGGTGTGCCTATGTTCCAGGTTGTGACAAAATTGAAGAGAATAAAAAGGGGGTTGAGAGAGCTGAATAAAAGAAAATTTGCAAATGTAGAAAACATGGCTGATGAAGCTATGCTACAACTGGTGCATATTCAGACCCAAATTCATACTGATCCCCACAATGTGACATTGCATAATCAGGAGGCTGCTGCAAGGAAGAAGTACCAGGAGTGGAATGCTGCTAGACTAAGCTACTTGAGACAGAAAGTGAAGCAAGATTGGATTAGTGGAGGTGATATGAATACTAAGTACTTTCATGCCTACTTGAAGAAAAGAAGAATTCAAAACCAGGTCTGCAGAATTAAAGACATGACGGGGGTATGGAAGGAGGAGAGGAATGACATTGAGGAGGCCTTCATTAAGCACTATAAACAGTTGCTGGGCACTACCGTCACTCCAGCTGCTCATGTCAGTAAAACCATTCTGAAAGAGGGCAATGTTGTTAGTGCAACTTAGCAGCAGATGTTAGATGCAAGCTTCACAGCTGTTGAGGTGAAAGATGCACTGTGGGACATTGATGACAATAAGTCACCAGGGTCAGATGGATACAACAGTCATTTCTTCAAGAAAGCCTGGCACTACATAGGGGATGATGTAAGTCATGCAGTTTTAAATTTTTTTCAGTCTGGAAAACTTTTAAAACAACTTAATGCGTCTATTTTATGCCTTATCCCTAAAGTTGAGCAACCTAGTGATGTTTCACAATTTCGGCCTGTAGAGTGTTGTAATGTGCTATACAAGATCATTTCAAAAATGATAAGTAATAGACTGAAACTTGTCGTGCCTTGCATTGTTGATGAAGTTCAGAGTGCTTTTGTCGAGAATAGAAAGATCATGCACAATATTCTCATCTGTCATGATATGTTGAAGCATTATAAAAGGAAGTCCCAACCTGCTAGGTGTACTTTAAAAGTTGACTTAAGAAAAGCTTATGACTCTGTAAGCTGGGATTTTATCAAAGATCTCCTGGAGGGTTTGCAGTTCCCAAGTAAGTTCATAGGTTGGATTATGGAATGCATAACTAGTCCTAGCTTCTCTTTGAGCATTAATGGTGATATGTGTGGGTTCTTTCAAGGGAAAAGAGGTCTGAGGCAGGGAGACCCCATCTCTCCCTTGATTTTTGTCATTGCTATGGATTACTTCTCAAGACTAATGAAGAGAATGTGTAAAAAAGAGCAGTTTCAGTTTCATTACCATTGCAAACAACTGAGTCTGACCCATTTAATTTTTGCGGATGACTTAATGTTATTTTGCAAAGGGGATGTACAGTCTGTTATCTTGCTTGTGAGGACCCTTAAAGCTTTTGCTCTAGCTTCAGGGCTCACTGCAAGTCCTGAGAAATCAGCCATCTACTATGGCAATGTCCCTGAAGAAGTTCAACAAAGAATTACTCAGATTACTAAGATTACTAAAGGGTCTTTTCCTTTTAGGTATCTTGGTGTTCCGATTACCTCTAGGAAGATTGGTAAAGCAGATTGTGATATTTTAATTGATAAAATCCTGAAGAGGGTGTTGTGTTGGAGCTCTAGGCACCTGTCTTATGCAGCAAGATCAGTTCTTATTAATTCAGTGTTAATGAATATACATACCTATTGGGCACAGGTATTCATCCTGCCTGAGAGTGTGCTTCAAAGAATTGTGTAGATTTGTAGAGCTTTTCTTTGGGATGGCAAAATAGTGCTGAGTAGAGTTCCCCCTGTGGCTTGGGACCTGATTTGCAGGCCTAAAACTTGTGGAGGACTTGGAATAAGAGATTGTCATTCTTGGAATACTGCAGTAATTGGCAAATATGTATGGCAAGTTGCACAAAAGGAGGACTCACTGTGGATTAAATGGATCCATTGTGTATACATTAAGGAGGAGAGCTGGTGGGCTTATGAGCCCCCCGCAAATGCTAGCTGGGTTTGGAAGACTATATGTAAAGTGAAGAACACTTTCAAGGATGCATACCAAAGGAATCAATGGTTGGATGGCACAAAACACTATAGCATGAAGGAGGGTTATAAATGGATCCCAAGGACAACAAACTAAGATTGCTTGGAACCATTGGGTTTGGAACAAATTCAACCTCCCCAAACATTCGTTTATAGCATGGATGATTATGCTTGGCAAACTGAAAACAAAAGACAGACTGTTGATTGCTGGTGTTAGCCAGGATGCTGAGTGCATCTTATGTGGTACTGATGATGAATCATGTGTGCATCTATTTTTTAAATGCCCTGTTAGCAGGAGAATTTGCCAAGGGGTAATGCAATGGATAGGCATTAAAATGGCTGTGCAGGAGAATTTATATACTTCCTGCAGGAAATGGGGCAGGAAACTCAGGAAAAAGAAAAGACAACAGGTGTGTTATGGCATATTGGCTGCACTGGTCTACCACATCTGGAGGAGCATAAATCATACCTACTGGCATGGAGCAGTGAGGAGAATTGATCTTATTATTAAAGATATTCAGATTGATGTAGGTAGTAGAATGATGAGTTGTATTGACACAAAATGGTCTGCAGAAGATAGGAACTGGATCCATCGATTCTCTTGTAAATTTCTTCTTGTAAATTTGGTTTGATGCTTTTCTTTTTGGTTGTGTTTCTGGTAACTAGTGTGCTGTACTAGATTACCTGAGGCTGTAATTTTTTGGTGGCTCTGGTCACGTTTTTTGGTATATATTACTCTTACATTTAAAAAAAAAACTTATAACAATGTTCTTCTCCATTTTAGTATTAACAAAAAAGAAAATCAAGTTTTGATTTAATAAATAAAACAAGAAACGTCTTACTTGAAGTTCCTTCAACCATGTAGTGAAGATTTGAGAAATCCATCGTTCACGACCTCTTGTCTTGTGACATTCTTCTTCTCTTTCCATTGAACAATGACATTCCAATTGCAGAAAATTAGAAACATCTCTCCCAAGGAAGATCCAATTACCCAAGGATTAAATAACTTATAGATTGTTAGAGGTATGTGTGGATAAAACAGTGAGTAACAGGATATTAGATCTTCCAAGCACGTATGAAATACGCTTAGCTTTCCTATAAATTATTTACCGACCCACTAGGAACAACAGAGTATCACGGTAATACTTATGAGATACGAAGAAGAAACATTGAATCTTGGTTGTTAACAGGAAACAATCCCAACAAGAGTTTGTAGTTTGATTTTGTTTAGAGAAAATACAAGAGAATTTCATTCTCTAAGCAAGTACCATGGAATGATTTCACACTTTAAGCAAGCATGAATAAGTTCTCTCTAACCCATTCCACATGTGATATGTCCCTATATATACTAGGGAAGACTTACAGAAGAAAAGACGCAACCATATACGAAAAGACACACACCATTTCATGAAAGAAATGCCTCGTCAGGAAAACTGACGAATAGGAGCCAGCGCTCCTATCTGGAGCGGGCGCTCCAGGCAGGAGCCGGCGCTCCTCAACCCTGTCAAGAATTTGGTTCTAATTCCAAATCCCTGCCAACTTTGAGCGTGCGCTCTTCTGGAGAGTGAGCACTCTACTGACTTGCCTTCTCGTTTTTTCCTTTTTTCTCATCACATAACATCAACGGACACATTTAAACTATAAATGTTCCAGCAATCCTCCTCCATTTATAGTATAAATGCTTTGAATACGTACACTTGCAAACTAAACTAAATCAGCTAAACTTATGCATAAATGAAAATGTCTTAAAGATTGAATTTCCACTTAGTACAACACACTTTACAAACTTTCGATTGAAATGATTGACTAAGCATTGAATCACTCACACTCAACCATATGAAAATTTGAAGATGCTATACACACAAGCTTACACAAACAACATTGTAACCTTTGACTCCATTAAAGGCCTTGAGTCCATATCCACATTCATGAGTGTTCCTAGTTAAGCCCCAAACTAGGTGAAGCGGCCAAACTTCTTACTCATATAGGTAAACCTTCAATAACATGCTCTCATAACCGAGCAACTAACCAAATATTTATTAAGAAATTAATCAACCTCCAACATTATGAAAAAACAAGCACTAACCTTGGGATGTAATAAAAATATTATAGTGCTCCAAATTACAAATAAAGTGGGATCCTCATTGAATTCAAGATCTTGCGTTGTACAAGACGTGAATTGAGTTTTCTTCATTTGCAATTTACTTAATTAAGGCTTAAAACACATCCCTACTTTTATATAACATAACTTGACAACAACTTTGGCCAAATTCATCAAGTTAACAAAACATATAAAAGTTCATTAACACGACTCCATGTTTATAAAATCACAAACACCACATAGTCGCAATCCAATGTGTTGTGACTTGCCATTATAAACATTATAACATTCAAATATCAATTATGAACAAATAACATGTTAATACTAAAACAACCAAATAAATTAATATTCTTCCCCATTTTAGTATTAACAAAATAAACTTCTTATCTATTTAAACCAAGACTATGTATATGAAAACAACCACGTAAGCACACTTCTTGGATCACAAGGAATTAACCTCCTCCAAGAAGAAATATCATCTTCTTGTAAGAAATAAATCCCTAAACCAAGACTTAACTCATGCTAAATTATTCTTCTCAAACCGAAGAACATATTTATTTTTCACATAACTCCGTCTATTAAATAGATTAGATCAAAAACAATAAACCATTATCTTCCAAGACATTTAATAATTTCAATTAAAACAAAATCGGTAAAAATCATATGTATTCAACACCAAATTTAGACAAAATTTCATTTCCCCCAAATTTAATACATAACCAATTTATACAACCGATTTCCTCAAAATCATGAACTTCATGATCTCAAAAATTGAAATAATTAATTACCATGTCTTTCGTTATACTTTACTCAAGTATAACACATGTCACATTAAAAAGTGAAAAAACTATGAAATAATGACATTCCATAAAACGTAGTCAATTTCTAGTAAAAATTTTTAACATGTTAATACTAAAATAAACAATAAATTAATATATTCCCCATTTTAGTATTAACAAAACATATAAATACTTATACTAGTGATTACCACAAAATCATTGAAATAAATCAATACTTTGGTTTTTCCAACTTGTAAATTATAAACATCACCCAACTTATATAAAATTGAGAAGTAAATTTAATAATCATTTTAACCACATGTCTAAAATATAAATATTCTAAAGAACATAGGATCACATTTATAACATTTAGACAACACATGGTTAAAATAAAATTAAACACATAGTCCATACAAGGATGGCCAACTACCAAAAAACATGTTTATAATTTCCACAAGTTCATGTTCATGTCAACAATTATATACTCAACAAATTATAATAAACACATTTACTTTAGTAAAATAAACATTATAACTTGTCCATGAATATATAATAAAAAACATAACTAGTGATAGTAACCCACTAACTATAACATGATCAATAGATAAACTTAATGATCATCATAGTAATACTCCAACCAAAATCATGAAAAATAACATGTTAATACTAAAACTAAACAAATAAATTAAAATTCTTCCCCATTTTAGTATTAACAAAATAAAAAATTTTAGATTTTGGATGAAATTAATATAAAGTGATATTTTAAAAAAAAAATTCCACGGCCATGCCACAAGAGGCCATAACCGTTTACCAAATCTTTCTAACCACATGAAATGTGCATTGCACCAATATGTAAAGTACATGAAAGTCAAAATCAACACTGAGCATTAACAAGAAATTCATGGAAACATGAAAAGATAACATAAATTTATCATTTCCACTAGTGATGTCTGAAACAGATCTGACCGCTGGGTCAACCTGATACTGACCTGACTTGAACCTGGTTCGACCTGTAAAGGTCAGTCTCCATACCTGAACGAAACCTGACCTGGGATTACCCAGACCTGACCGGCACCCGGCAAGATTATATTCTGACCTGACCACACATACCTGCATTCAAACCCAAACCTGACAGTATCTTAACCAAATATTAACCCAAAACCCGATTAGTCCCAGTAAATACCATATTTTTTGATAACATGATATTTCAAAATATTACACATGATACATTTATAAAAATCTAAATAATAATTGATATATTATGAAAGGGAGGAAAGTGAATTTCTTTCACTCTTGTATTAACATGTTAACATAAATCTATTAGACTTATCACTATTAAAATCAAACCAAAATAATTACTTAAATTAAACAAAAACCTTACTTAAATTAACCAGCAAATATCACTTTAATTAACTAACTAAATATCAAATTAAAATCAAAATTACAGAAAAATAATAACAAAAATTTATAACTCAAATCAAGAAAAATTAATTTCTTGTTCTCAATTATTCCGAAAAAATGTCAAGAACAGGAAAGATCAACCTTGTATCTTCTTCCATAGAACTCTAATTTCGTCCCCTGCTGATATTATATTAGCTTTTATCACTCTATGAAATATGCTAACATGATCGACAAAACAAAAAAGATCGCCTTAGACTCCACTCTACTCAAAACTTAAGAAAAATAGAACTAAATGTGGGAGGCATCCACAAATTGACCTCTTTTCTTGAAATTCTTCTATTCTTTTTGCTTTTCGTTTTTTTTCACTTTTTTTTTCATTTTTCACGCCTTTTTTGACTGTTTTTGGCTTTTTCTTTTTCCCTTATTACGGAAATTTTTGATATACAAGAGGTAACTACTCACTAAAGAGAAACATAAGAACTTGTGGCTTTTTGTGCCACTTATTATAAACGAAAAGAAGTAAAAATTAAGTTTCTTGTAGAGCTTTGTTTGGGGACATGGTGAGCATATCTAGGGACACAAGGGACCGCAAATTTGAAGCTAAAATTATCCAAGCATGAGCAACATAGTCAAGATTCAATACTAGACATCCAATTGAGCATTCATTAGTTTTATTTTGGTAGATTCTAGTGCAATCAAGATTAATCACCTCCTAAAACACCACAACCCAAACTCACGCTCTTCCAAAAGGAGCCTCTAAACATGTACTCAAAATCAAAGCAAGGAATCCACATATATCATCAACTAGCATCTTCCTTGGGCATGAAGTGCTTTGTACTTTTCTTTATTCCTCAATTTTTTCAGATTTTCATTTTTTTTCAATTTTTTTTAATTTTTATTTGTAAAGAGAAACTCAAAACATGGAAGAAAAGGAAGAAAAATAAATGGAAAATATTTTTAGATTTTAAAATTTTGTAAATAGAGAAAAGTAAACAATAAAGTATGTACACTTCCCCCAAGCTAGCGAATAGCTACTCCCCCAAGCTAGAATAAAGCATTGTCCTCAATGCTTGAACAAGACGATCAAAGGGAGGGAGGGAGGGAGGGAGGGAGGGGGGGGGGAGAAACATCCAAACCAACAAGCATATGTTCCACAAATCATAAAACATCGGAAAAATAGAAAAGGAAGGAAGCTACCGAATAGTAGGTGGGTGTAATACCCGTAAATTACCCAATTTCTCCACTTATAATCAACTTTCCACGTGCTATTGAGAATGGGTGTTATTCCAATTATGTACCTAAATAAATCAAGGATAAAAAATAAAAATAAGAAAGACTAAAAGAAAGAAAATGAAAGCAATAAATCACGGGTTACTTCCCGAGAAAGGCTTTATAAGGTCCTAAGCTTGACCTTTCTAGTAAATAACAATTCAATGATCGCAAGAGTTTGTCATATGCACTAGCACACATTTCAATTATTATTAAATATGCAATGATAAAATGCAAAATATGCATAAAGTGCAATGCAACTCCATGCAAATAAGGAGAGGAATGCCAAAAAGAAGAAGAATTAAAAGGAAAAACAAAGAAGTAAGAAAGAGAAGAATCAAAATAAGAAGAAAAATAAAAATAAAATGGCAAACTCTCCTCAACAAAATCTTTTTTGGTGGCAAGATCACTCTTCTCTTCAACAATAAACGAATCGGGTACTTGAAGGTCAAAAGATGCAAGAAACACATCAAGAGGTGGAGTTTTAAGAGATGAAAATGGATATGAGATGGGAGTAGAGGGAATAAGGTCGATTCTTCTTGTAAATGGAATATGAGGGGAATGGATAGAAACAAGGCTTTCACTAACCACTTCACTCACATCACAAGAATTAAGAGGAAAGACTTTTTCCACAAATGAGTTATCCTCAACAACATTTTCATTATCCATCAAAACTCTAAAATCATCACTAATCACCAAATGAGGTATCTTACTTTTAAAATGACCAAGATCTTCACTCAGGCTAGAATGGGTAGGAGAGGATGGGTGCTCTAAAGCACAAGGAGGGGGAGTAAGGTCCAATTCACTGAAGGTGAATACATGAGACTCAAAGAGGGAATGAATAGACTCATAAACATCCTCAATTTCAGCAATATCCTCAATAATAGGTCTTTTCTCCTCAAGAGCATACTCCTCATCATCACTACTCCAAAAACCATCATCAAGATCTAGGCTACTCTTTCCCAATTGATTTTCATTTTCAACATCCCTCGAATCATCATCATCATCATCATTAATAATCTCATCATGGTCCTTACAAGATCCATTTTGCTCTTGATTTGCAAAATTAGGCTCCAACCTAGACTCCAACAATTGAGAAACTTAGGTATCTAGCATTTTGAGAGTTTCCATATTATGATTCATGAGCTCCATAACATCTTTTTGTTGTGCCATATAATCAACCATCATGGTCTCCAAATTAGACTCCAACAATTCGGATTTTGAAGAATTTTGAAAATCATTTTGGGGAGAGGGATCACAATCAAACATATGAGAATCAATATCGGGAACATGAGGCACTTGATTGAAATCCATGCACAAATTCGATGAATATTGAGAAATAGCATGAATATCATCAACATTAGAGTGCACATCATTGTTATAAGCATAAGAGGGAAGGGGCTTAAAATCATGTATGATAGGGTCACTAGTGGGAACATTTGACTCATCAAAGAAATTCATGTAAATATTAGATGAATTATGAGAATTTGCACAATCAAAATCATAAGTATCCCTAGCTAACCACATATAAAAATCCCAAGCTTCATCTAAAGATATAGCTCGAAATTCACCATTAAACATATTTTCAACCACACCTCTAGTATGCTCATTTAAACCCCAATAAATAATCTCACAAGCCTCCCAAAGACCATAACCATAGTACTTTACAAATTTCTCAAGTCTATCAAAGTAAACCCAAAAGGACTCATTCTCATATTGAGGAAAAGAGATATTTGCCATTTTTTTGAGATTTTTTTTAAAAAAGGAAAATAAAAGAAAGTCAAATCAAATAAACCAATAAAAAGAGAAATATTCACAAAAGGCATAGACTCATCTAATCAACACAAATCAATATTCACAAAAGTCCCCGGCAACGACGCCATTTTGACATAGGGAATTTTGGTCGTTGGACAAAACACCTAAGGTCAAACTACCTAACTAGTCCACTAACCTAGGTAAAGTGGCAAGCAAGGGTCATTCTTCCACAAGGACTAAGGTATATCGAAATGTGCTAACTAAACAATAAGCTAGGTCGAAGAAGGAGTCGGAAATTGTCAATAACGTAACCAACTAAGAACTACGAAAATAACTAAATATCAAAGATAACTAAAGTTAGGAGATGGGATTAAACACCAACTAATCATAAAATATGCATAAGAATATCAAACATAGAGATAATGCATGAACACTACTTGAATTAGCTATTGACCCAACATACAACTCTCATCCTACTCTCATAGGCGGAGAAATTCTCAAAGACATCAAATAAGGACTCTCATCCATTACTAATATATCCCGAGGTTCAAAGTAATATAGAAATCAATAGGCCACACTCTCATGCCAACCTAAATCAATTTACTCCAATCTAATACAACATTTAAGTGATCAAAGAGAATGCAACATAGATTAGAAAAGCTAAACAAGCAATAATTTAATCACGCAAATCTCCAAATCCAATATCAAATGCCCAATTCAATCATGGTTGAGTTTTCACCCAAACCCTAACTCACTAACTACTCCATAAACATAAAAATGAGAAATTTAGAGAAATTACCAACTAATAACATGATACTAAACATTAATCTAACATTAAACTAAACAAAATAAACCACAAATAATTAAACTAGGCAATTAACAATTAATCTAAGAAAAACAATTAATATAAAGTAATAAAGGAAGAGAGAGAGAGTAGGAAATGCTCATTGATAAATTGTTGAATCTTTAATACTCCCTCCGTAACACATTACTTGCAACAATTGGACTAGGGGGATTTCCTAGGCAAAATTTGATAAGTATGGGTAAAGGGGATTAATTATGAAAAAGTAGGAGAGAGAAATCACATGGGTTGAGGAAAGAAAAAGTAGGAGAGAGAAATCACATGGGTTAAGGAGATTAATTATGAAAAAGTAGGAGAGATAAATCACATGGGTTGGACATTTTACATGCTAAATTTTGCCATATATGGAAAGTTTCAAATTGTTGCAAGTAATATGTTACACCCATTTTTGGCAAATGTTGCAAGTAATGTGTTACGGAGGGAGTACAAGTTGTCACCCTTGAATCTCCAAATCTTCAATCCCTCTTTGAGTTTTCACCATTTTTTCCCTCAACTAATCTATGGAGGCTAATCCTCCTTAAAACCCTAAAAAAATATCTAAACTAAAAGTGGTGAATAAAAGAAAACTTGGCTAATACTTTCTGGTTAACAAAATGAGGGTTAAAAAATATTTATACTACTCCTAAAATTAAAGAGAAAATAAGAAAAAAAGGGAAAGAAAATAAAAAGGGAGAAGTAAAAGAAAAGGAGTAAAAGGAGGAAGAAATAAAATGGAAAAGAAAAAGATAAAAAATGGGAAACACGTGAAGTACAGCAAGGGAGAAAAGAAAGGAAGAAAAAAAGGAAAAAGAAAGTTGAAAATAGAAAATCAAAACCAACTAAAACCATCAGACCCATTTTCTTCTTCATTACTTCGTTTTCTCTGCCCAGTTCCCACCCTTCTTCGCTGCATAATCATCATCATCAACGGTCCATCATCATCATCATTAACGGGAATAAATCACGGCCATTGATTTTCGATATCAATTTGATTCTCTTTGCTTAATCTCTGTCGTTAACTCATGGCGTACGAAGCAATCTTGGGATGCCAGGTAAGACCACATCACGTGCTGTTAGTAAATGGGTGAGATTGATGAGCGCCCGCTCCATGGTTGCCAGTGGCGGAGCCAGAATTTCAAAATCGGGGGGTCACAAAAAATTCACTACTATAAAATTCGCTCGAGTTTCATTCTAATAACTAATTCAACAACCTACAACTTCCATATTGCATGACCCATCAAAACTCCAGCTATTTCATCAAACTAATTCAACAAATTCAACTTCTTTTCTATTGTACTACCCTCATCACACCCGCATCCATCTATCCTCTTCCCAACAAAATTTATGGGAAAAAGGGACAAAATTTAGCAAAATTTAAAACCCCAAAAAGAAGAAAAACCCCACATTAACTCAATCATGAAAAAAAAAATTAGATCAGTGACAGTGAGAACCCATATTTGCAATTCAACTCCAAACCCAAAATAACCAAAAACCCATGTAATTAAGAACAAAAACACTGACATTGTCAAAAAAAAAAAAACTGTAAAGATCACAACTTTCAGTCAATTTTCAAATAAAATCAGAAACAATTGACAGTAAATAGACATAAACAATAAAGGGTATGCTCAAAAATAGAAAAAAAATACATAAATAAAATCAATTACCTCTATTTTCAGGGGGCATCTTGATCTTGTAAGTAAAGAGAATTAATTAGCGCGAACATCAGATCTCCCACCGAATTTTCTGAACCTGAAAAAAATAAAATTCGACCCAGAAAAACCCTATTAAGATTGCCAGGATTTCAAACAGTGAACTCGTGAAGCGTGAACTGTCGACTGGGCTGCATGATACGCCCAAGTTACACGTTGTATTTACGTCATTTTGGGTGCACTTTGCTAAGGAGTTCGTTTATACTTGTTAATATGTTTGCATATATACTATCCTTAGCGGAAGTTCGGAGTTTTGTGAGTTAAAATGGTGTTAACGTCTTATGTTCCGAGCTTTTATGGTAAAATGGGTTTGAGCGATATACTTGGAAGTGTTCGAGAGGCTCAACAACATTGTACCATTGCATCTCACCAACAACAACCAAGTTCCACCGCAAGCCTAAGCAAGCTCAGCAGCACCGCAAGCTCGGTAGCAGCTCATCGCCCAACAGCTCATCGCCCAGCAGCATCGTCGCCCAGCTCTCGCGCATGCTCGCAGCAAGCAGGACAAAGGCTGGTCGCACCACGCGAGCATGCTCGCACCTCGCGACCCAAGCCAGCCCAGCGCGCGCTTGAAGCAGCGCTCATCGCCCAGCTCGAAGCCCAGCCGCTCGCGACTCGCGAGAATCCTCGCACCTCGCGAGCACCCAGCCTTCGCGACTCGCGAGGCCTGTCGCGACTCGCGACCCTTGCCCGTCCAATTTGTGCGCGGAAGACAGAGTACTCTTCGCGACTCGCGATAAATCTCGCACCTCGCGACCCCCTAGGTCGGTGTAATTGTCGGCTGATTTTTGAGCTTTAGTATAAATACTAAACTCTATTTTTGGACCTAGGGGGCAGCAGCCACAAGGAGAGGGAGTCTCCAAAACTCCACTCCTCTCTTGTTGTTTTCTCTTTTTAGTTTTTATTTTCTAATTTAGTTTTTAGAGATTTCAATTATGGAATTGGCTTATGCTATGCCGATTGTAGCTTGAACTGTTCTTGAACGAGATTAATATGAAGCTTCAAGCATTATTGTGAGATCTTTCCTCTCTATTTAGTTTCTTTGATTATGGTTTAATTTCTATGATTGTGTTCTATGATTTTTGCATGATTATGCTAGGAACGTTACTAGTTTGATTGTGTAATTAATCTAATGCTAGATTTAAGAATAGAATCGGATTGTTTTATTCTTTTATCAATTTGTAGTAAACTAGGGAGTAACTTAGATGCTGATCGTCTTGGTTATTTCTTGGGGAAATTGAATCAACTGTTGAATGTTTATCGCGTGTATGACATTAGCAGGTCTATTGGTTCTCTGTGTTTATTGCTGCTATTGGATTGAACTTAGACGCTGATCGGACTAGGTTATCCTTTAGTTAGGGTTTTATAGTCACGCTGATCGTGCTATTCAACTAAGAATAAGGAGAATGCGAGATTAATTCTCGACAATAGATAATCATGGAAATAATTAGAGTTGAGGTTCAATGATCGATAATGAAATTGAAGTGGATGTTAATCGGATTCAAGATCTTTCCATATTGATTTCTCATTTTATTAATTTGCTAGTTAATTTTAGTTTGTTTATAACTCTTTTGAAACCCCCCTTGTTATTAGGTTACTCGACCCTTAGAGTCATCTAGGTACTAATTCACGCTAAATATCAAACTTGTCCCTGTTTCCCTGTGGATACGAACCTTACTTCCCTTCTACATTTAATTGTAAAAGAGAGTAGGAGAAATTTATCTTTGGTTAGGTGCACACGACAAATACGCACCCACCAAATTTTGGCGCCGTTGCCGGGGAAACGGTGTTACTTGTTTGTATTTAGCGTGATTTTTGAATGGTATTGCTTGTGCTCTTTGTTTTTGGTTGGCCACTCATATAAAGAATTCCCTTTTTGTTTTAGTTTCTAGTTTTCATCTTCCATTGAGCTCTATATATTTCACTTTTGTATTTTGGACAAGAAGCATGGAACTTGTTGCTTAAACTCTCTTGGGAATGGTTGATTGAAGCTTTTGACGGTTTATTGTAAGATTTACTCTATATCTTGGTTATTGTCTAGCTTTAAATATTTATATTAATGGTCATGACTTGGATTAGCTAGGAGTACTACTAGTTGATGTTTGTTGTTGACTTAATGCTAGGTTTTGGATATAATCTGATGTTATATGCTCAACCATGTTGTAGTAAGCTAGGTATTAACGATGCATTGCAAGAGTCCTTCTCAATCAATTTTGCAGGTACTTGAAGTGGAGATTGACATGGAACCACCATTGTCACACATGGAACACAAGCCCAATGATTAAGCTTAAGGTACTAAGTCGAGCTCACGACTTTAAACAACAGCGCTTCTCGGGAGGCAACCCGAGACCCCTCTTATTTTCTTTCTTTTCCTTTATTTCTCATCAAATTTCCACCACCACAACAAATTTTATTTCACCCACCGTCCACCCACTAAAAAGATCCACAACCAATCTTAATTCACTTGTAACCAAAATCCACAAAAGAAAATCCGTTGGGAGGACTTCAATAGCTAGGAGTTGGTAACACTAGAGGATTGAGATTGTTAATGTATCTTTTCGATCTCTTAAGCTAGGTGCAAATCTCAAAAATTTAAAAATTTGAATTTGTCATTTGTTTGAGTGATTCGAGGGAGAGGGTTGTGAGTTGAGTTATGAGATTTGAGTTGGTGTTGTTAAGAAATTTGAGTTTGACGGATTGCTTTTCATGAGTTTTGAGCATTCCTCTTTAATAACGCTGAACATTGCGTGACTTGCTGATTTAAATTTTATTTTTTTTAACGAAAAATCCTTAATTTTTTTTTTAATTCCCGGGGTCACGTGACCCCACGTGACCCAAACTAGCTCCGCCACTGGTGGTCGCTCCATGGTCGCTCATACTTCCTGCCTAGCATTCTGTTTTGTGGGAAATTCAAACGGAGCGCCCGCTCCGTTTAACAGAGGAGCGCCCGCTCCCTTTTGGCTTGGACAGATTGCAAGGGCTGTGGTGGAGATGGTGTTTGATGTGGTGGTGGGAGATGATGATGTTGAGGTGGTTAAGGAATGGTGAAGTTGATGTTTGACTGATGGTGTTGTCGGTTGTGGGATTGAATGAGTGTGGTGGAGGATAGGTGTGAGGTGTGGTGTAGGATAAGCTCTATATTATAACACTCAATCAAGCCACCACTCTTACTTTGAAATTCGAACACGTAGCTCCAAAATGCTTACTTACATAGAAAACCAAACACGAGGGGAGAAACTTGACATATAAAATAAAAATAATAAAAAAATAAAATAAGAGTAACTAAAAGGAAATAAAAATAGGAAATTAAATGTGAACACTAAACTAATTCATCTATAAGAGCAACTCCAATGGTGAGCTACAACACCTTGTAGCTTGACTTGCCACATCAGCTTTTAAAGTAACCTTGCTTGCTAGCTACAATGTCTTCCAATGGTAAGCTACATCACTTTTTAGCTTGTCATTTAAAAAAAAATTATAAATAAATAAAAGTTTCCACATGGCATATTATAATTGGATGTGTTACCCTCTTATTTTTTCAAGCTACCCTGCTTGTTTGGGCTACACTTGCTTGCAAGCAGGTTTGTTTTTTCTCTCTCCAGTGGTTAAGCTACAGGCTACAGCTACATATTTAGCTAAAATTGCAAGCATACCCTTATATGAAACCATTGGAGATGCTCTAAAGTTACTAAAATAAAATAAATAAATAAATTATGAAATTAAGAGCTAAAAACAAGTAAATAACTCTAGCTAAATAATTAAGCTACAAAATATAAAAAGAAGAAATAAAAGCAAAAATAGATGAAATAAATGAAAATAAACTATAAAAACAATCTAAAAACTACTCCTATAAGTAACATAAATGTCACTTATCAACTATAGACTCCATCCATTGAATCCACTAAACCAAAACCGAAAGTTAAACTGATGCAAAAACATCTCCTTAGCTATAATTTTTGAAAGGTTATTGCATCAGCGAGCCACAAGAAAAAATGAAGCTGAGAAACCACATTTGAGTCAAGAGCAATGACATAATGGAGTCACAAGGTGCAATCTGCACACAGCACACAAACAATCATGATGCTGAACTCAACTACATACACTAAAAGTGTATTTTTAAAGAAAACAAAAAGTCTCCACTACAACAGATGATTTAATTTAGTACAGGAACTTGTTGAAGTAATTCATTCAACATACAGATTGAGATTTAGTTACAAAAAAAAAAAAATTAAAGAACACCAAACTAACAAACTAAAACTATCCGTAAAAAAAAGTTGAAATTGAGAAATTAAAAACAGAGATAAGTTTGAAAACGGCAGGTATGAGGCGGAGAGGTTGAAGGAGGCGACAAGGTGTCTGAGTCTTCAACGAGCGACGAGCAACGAGCGACCAGCGCCGAGCGAGGATGAGCGTCTTCGACGAGCGACGGAGTGTGAAGGGGTGGTGCAGTCTTCGACGAGCGACTGAGTGGGGTGGTTGAGAGTGTGGCAAGAGAGGAGTGAGTGGTTGACTTGAGGGGATGGTAGGCTGAGGAGAGAGAATGAGAGAAGGATGAGGAGGTGGGCGGATCCCGGATGAGAGGGATGGGGATTAGGGTTTTAGAGAGGATAGATAGAAGAGAGACTAGGGAAATGGATATGGGTTTGAGAGATTGATGGTTAGATTTTAATCTTTCTCAAATCAAAGGGTTCTAATTCATGATCCATGATATTATTTTTTAGCCAATATGAAAAAAGAATGACCTAGCACATGGATTGATGACCTAGCACATGATTGACAATCTTATATTCTTATAATCTTACTATAAGTCTTCACTTGGTTTAGAAACTTACTAACTTTAATAAGTAGTCAATTATTTTATTATAATTTGAAATTTTTGTTATTTTTTTTGAAATTATTATGATTTGTATTTAAGTATAACTATCATTTATTAATTAGCATAATATAACCATTATTATTATTATTATTATTATTATTATTATTATTATTATTATTATTATTTAATTAGAATTATGAATTGAGTTTCTAAATTTTAATTAGACTCCTTACTTATAGCGTTACTTATACAACTATCATCTGTCTATTAATCAATTAAGTAATAGTATAATTATATTTATTTAAGTGAACTTATATGTGGTGTTACATTGACTTAGATTATCGACTTACATTCATTGATCTCGTTCGATAACAACTTGTTTCAATCCAAATGCATATTTTTAGTTTCAAAATCCATTTAACATGAAGACTATTAGCAAAAATAGTGTACTATTATATTGAATTAGCTAAAATAGTGTACTATTATTTTAAATTACCTTATAATCTATATTGATGTATTCATTAATCTTATCTAGTAACAACTTCTTCAATTATCTAGGAACAAGTTAGTGAGTTACTGATTTGGTATAAATCTAAGTGAATAACAGACTAAATGCTAAGTTAACATATGATTGTTAACAAGTTACTATATAGTAAGTACGGTTTTTTCACCATATACCCCCGACAAATTAAAAAATTCACCATATACCCTCAATGTTCCAAAAATTCACCATATACCCTTGAGTTTTCGAAAACGTTCATGAAATGCCCTTTTTCTAACTTCCGTTAACTCTCCGTTAGCTTTATTTACGATTTTGCCATTACTAACCCTAAACCCTAATTCTAATCTAACCCTAACCCTTACCCTTACCCTAATCCTAAACCTAAACCCTTACCCTTACACTAAACCCTAACCCACCCGGCCCACCACCCTCCACCCCCAACCCCAACCCCCCACCCCCTCCCCTCCCCTCCACCGCCGCATCCCCTCTCCCTTCCACCGCCGCATCCCCCTCCCTCCCTCTCCCCTCCCGCCGCGACCCCCTCCCCCACTCTCTCCCGCAGCCCACGAACCCGCGTAGCCCAAAAATTCAAAGCCCCCCCCCTCTCCTCATTCCCTCCACCGCCGCATCCCCCTGCCCCCTCCCCTCCACCGCAAAGACGGCGCAGCCATCGGCTTCCCCACCCCTCGCAGCCGCGCGCCCCACCCTATACCCACCCTCGAATGATTTCGTCTTCCTCTTCGCTCCTTCGATCCGGGTTGCTCGGATCCGGGTTGAATTTTCACCGCCAAGGGAAGAGAGAGAAGCGGTGCATCGGCATCTCATTTCCAAAAATTCTAGTGGGAAGGGGGGTGGGGTGGGGAAATCGACGGGGAGAGGGGAGGGGGTGGGGTTAGGGGAATTCGACGGGGAGAGGGGAAGGGTGGGGGTTAGGGGAATTCGACGGGGAGGGGGGGGGGGTGGGGTAATCGACGGAGAGGGGGGGTGGGGAATCGACGGGGAGGGGAAGGGAGTGGGGGAATCGACGGGGAGGGGGAGGGGGTGGGGGGCCGGCCCGGTGGAGTAGAGGGGGAGGGGGTGGGGGGCTGGGGGGTGGAGGGAGGGGGGAGGGGGTGGGGGTTGGGGTTGGGTGGTGGAGGGGTCAAGGTTAGATTAGGGTTTAGATTAGGGTTAGGGTAAGGGTTAGGGTTAGATTAGGGTTAGGGTTAGATTAGAATTAGGGTTAGGGCTTAATGATGGCAAAATCGTAAATAAACCTAACGGTGAGTTAACGGAAGTTAGAAAAAGGGCATTTGGTGAACGTTTTCAAAAACTCAAGGGTATATGGTGAATTTTTGAAACATTGAGGGTATATGGTGAATTTTTTAATTTGTCGGGAGTATATGGTGAAAAAACCGTAGTAAGTACTTGTAAACTTATTGACTTATGGTTGTTATGTTTACTATCATTTATATAAATTGTTGTTATGTTTATTGCTATTATTGTACAATATAAGAACTCTCGTTATAATCACTTAAGCCTCAAATGAACCGTTGTTGTAAACATATGATTGTCATTTGTTATAGGCAAAATTGGCCTCAACACCCTGAACTATAGCTCGGGTGCACCCAACACCACCAACTACGACTAGTAGCCTAAACACCACCAACTATGGGGTGGGGTGCATTCCGTACCATAAATGAGGCCGGAAGCCTAAAATGTTGCCGATAAAATGTTGCCGATGACGGTGGGTTTTTATGGTACAGACTGCACCCCACCAACCGAGGTCGGAAGCCTAAAATGTTGCCGATGACAGTGGGTTTTTATGGTACAGACTGCACCCCACCCCGTAGTTAGTGGTACAGACTGCACCCCACCCCGTAGTTGGTGGTGTTTAGGCTACTAGTCGTAGTTGGTGGTGTTGGGTGCACCCAAGCTATAGTATAGGGTGTTGAGGCCAATTTTGCCTTTGTTATATAATATTATAATATCAAGAGTCGTTGTACTAATTTATAATCAATATAGTATTAGAATGGTTTTACAATTATTTTAATATCAATATAATGTACAGTATTACTAAAATTATTAAACATATTGATAAAATAGTTTGTTTATACTTTATCATATATAGTCACAACATAATACATATATACCGCATTATGTTTGTTATTGTTATTGCTATTATTAGCATTGTTGCTACTATTACTATTAGTATTTATATTGTTATTGTTATTGTTAGTATTCATGTTCTTATTTGTATTACTATTGCTATTGTTAGCATTGTTACTATTACTGCTATTATTTGTAATTATTATCATCATCATCGTTTTATGTTTATTATTATTATTATTATTATTCTCATTGTTATCATAGCTATTTACAAACTTATATATCAACCATAATGCTTATAATAATAAATCATTTATATAAATCTTGTAATTGATCGTCTACTCGTTATTATTGTCGTCGGTTATAATATATAATATTAGAACATATGAATAGTCGTTCTACTCCTTTACTCATTAGAGTGGTTTTACGCAATTGATTAGTCGAAATAAGAGTTGACTAAGAGAATACACTAAACATCACGGTAAATAATATAGTGTTTTTATTAGTTATTCATTATCATCCATATATTTATCGCACACACACATATATATGTATATATATATATGTCAATCTTAATACTTTTAATAATATGATTCGTTTACAAAATCCATAACAAAATCAAAATGACCCGGCCGGGAGTTCACCGAAGTTGAATTGACGTTCATTAGCGAATGGACCCAATGCTTCACAATGATCGAACTAAGGTCATTAGTAATTCAAACCGAGTGCACTTGACTATAGCCAAGCGTACATGAAACCCAAATACGACTTGCGCAAACTTGATTTGAAAAATATCCACGGGCGATCATACTCGGGAATGGATCGACTTGTAAATGAAACGCTAAGACCTGTTCGGCACCCGGCAATCCCATGATTCAAATGTGATCGACCCAGTTGAACAAAACCTGACCAATCACGACCTGGGGTACTGATTGTCAGAATCCTAACCTGTCCGGGTCTGACCTGGTTCGCCGTGGGTATACCCATAACCTGTTTGAGAACCTGTTTTGACACCACTAATTTCCACTTAGAAACCAAAATAAATTCATGTTAAAACTTTGTGAAACCAACACTCCTAATTGTACGAGTACGTGTTCGCACAACAATGAAATGGGCCATTAAAACATTCATAATTTACCAACGGTGAACATAACCAATGTTGCTAAGGAACAAACCATCACCAAAAGTCGGTAATTGAACAACACCATCCTTTTAATTAATCAAGCATTAACCATTCTTAATTAATTAAAAGACAATAGTATTATCTAATACTATAACATGTAATCTTACTATAAATCATACAACAAAGTTAAGGAACATAGTAGAAACTTATAACACAACCCAAAATAGAGTTTTGAGAAATCCATCATTCCCGACTTCTTGTCTTGTAATATTCTTCTTCTCTTTCCATTTAACAATGACATTCCAATTTCAGAAAATTAGAAACATCTCACCCAAGGAAGATCCAATTACCCAAGGATTAAAAAAAATTTCTCTTGCAAATAATAACTGTAATCACGCATGCATGGTTTGGTATATTTTATCAATGCAAAACCTTCAAAATACATGTCATAAATTTATGACAAAGAGGCATCAACAGCCACTTGGCAAACAATCACAACCATGATCTTACAAAGCATGGTCAACCATCATGAACATGAAAGAACATGATCATAACAATAATTAAAACTATAATTAATTGCTCACACAAAACTTGACGAAAAACATGTTAATACTAAAATCAAATACATATAATAATGTTCTTCTCCATTTTAGTATTAATAAAAAAGAAAATCAAGTTTTGATTTAATAAAAAAACAAGAAACGTCTTACTTGAAGTTCCTTCAACCATGCAGTGAAGATTTGAGAAATTTATCGTTCACGGCCTCTTGTCTTGTGACATTCTTCTTCTCTTTCCATTGAACAATGGCATTCCAATTGCAGAAAATTAGAAACATCTGTCCCAAGGAAGATCCAATTACCCAAGGATTAAATAACTTATTGATTGTTAGAGGTATGTGTGGATAAAACAGTGAGTAACAGGATATTAGATCTTCCAAGCAAGTATTAGATACGCTTAGCTTTCCTATAAATTATTTACCGACCCACTAGAAACAACAGAGTATCACGGTAATACTTATGAGATACGAAGAAGAAACATTGAATCTTGGTTGTTAACAATAAACAATCCCAACAAGAGTTTGTAGTTTGATTTTGTTTAGAGAAAATACAAGAGAATTTCATTCTCTAAGCAAGTACCATGGAATGATTTCACACTTTAAGCAAGCATGAATAAGTTCTCTCTAACCCATTCCACATGTGATATGTCCCTATATATACTAGGGAAGACTTACAGAAGAAAAGACGCAACCATATACGAAAAGACACACACCATTTCATGAAAGAAATGCCTCGTCAGGAAAACTGACGAATAGGAGCCAGCGCTCCTATCTGGAGCGGGCGCTCCAGGCAGGAGCCGACGCTCCTCAACCCTGTCAAGAATTTGGTTCTGATTCCAAATCCCTGCCAACTTTGAGCGTGCGCTCTTCTGGAGAGCGAGCACTCTACTGACTTGCCTTCTCGTTTTTTCCTTTTTTCTCATCACATAACATCAACGGACACATTTAAACTATAAATGTTCCAACAGTTCTTAAGTGTGAAAGAGTAGGGTTTTGAACATGGAACCAGTTGGTTACATATTCAGAATATTACTGAGTAAGGTAACAGGTCTAGGTACCAGTTACTTTACCATTGATTGAGCTGACTGTTTTAGAAAAGATTTTTGGAAAAATATTTTCTCAAATACTTTCCATAAGAAATGTTTGCCAGCATTTAGAATCATTATTCAGTATTTACTTACCTTAAAGCGTGTGTATATCTTCGATAATATGTAATAGCCCTGGATTAAGCTACTTGATTAAAAAAGTTAATCGTATTTTATTAGCTTAATTAAGTTACTAATAATTTATCTTGAACCATTTTGAGGTATATCGAGTTTTATCTCTGGAGTGAATTTGAGTAATTGTTATGAAATAAATTTATTTTTTCCTAAGCTATATGGTAAATATATTTTTAAGAGCATTAAATAAATTATTTATTTAAAAATGTTGTTTTTCCTAAGTATGGATTTATGGTACAAACTCAAATGTTAAACTAGTTAATTTTTTTTTTGAGGGGAAAAGCAAGCTAGATTAAATCATAGACAAATTGTCCATAAGTACATAGGGCGCCACCTCCGGGGGAGAGTGGTTTTCCCAAATTTGTTCAACTCCAAAAGGAACTAGCTTTGCTAAATGGTGAGCCACAAAGTTACCATCACGTTTGACATGTGACCATAAAAGAGAAGAAAAAGAGGAACTAGAAGCTAATATGTCATAGAAAATAATGTCAAGATCCGAGAGATAGAGAGTACTCTTTGAAAGACGCTTGATCACAACTTGGCAATCCGACTCAAGTATCACCTCCTCAAAACCAAAGCGTTTACCAAGCCTAAGCGCCATTTGAATTGTCTTAGCTTCCGCTACTTCCGGGCTCCAGTGAGCTTTGACTCGTCGAGTAGCAGCGAAAATAACACGCCCCTCCGAGTCTCGACCCACAACACCAAGACCAATCCAACCAGCTACAGCAAGGGATGCATCAACGTTCAGCTTCAAAATACTACGAGGGAGGACCTGCTAGGTCTTCGAACTTGTCTCACAAGGTGTCGGCTTTGTGCAGTAAATACGAGCCGAATACTTGACATACTCTTCGATCAAATGACGGACACGGCTGGTGAGAACCTGGTTAGGCGTGCGCTTCCCTTGGAAAACCCACATATTACGCTCCATCCACAAACACCAAGCCAGAACAACGCCACATGAGAGCTTAGCATCATCAATTGTCCACCAGCTTTCAACCAAATCGCATAGGGGCAGATTCGATGAATTAATACAAAGAGCATCACAATCAAGGTCCTCCCATAACTCGGTCACTCGAGGGCAAGTAAATAAGGCATGGCTTGTGGTTTCAATCTCCCCACAACCCCACGGGCACATATCATCATCAATAAGGTGCCTATGCTTGAGAAGAGAACGGGTAGGCAAAGAATTGGTGCAACACCTCCAAAGAAAATGTTTGACCTTTGGGCTAGCATTCAAACCCCAAATATTCACCCAAGCTTGGTGGAAAGCATCAAGATTCCCTCCTTTGCCCAACATATACGCTGTTTTCACAGAATAACGCCCATCTTTTGTAAGAGCCCAAGTTAATTCATCTTGAATCTTCAATGAGCTCAAAGGAATTGCAAGAATGCATTTATAGTCACGCTCATTGAAATTTTGTTCAATAAAACTCGTATTCCACTCCATGACACTATCATCAATTAAATCACTCACCTTGACAATGTCATTAAGCGGGGTGCTCAAAACAAATCTACCATCATCATCTGCAATCCACGGATCTCTCCATACATCAATCTTTTTTCCATTCCCAACACACCACAAACAACCCTCCTTAATCAAAGCCTTCGAGCTCCAAATACTTTTCCACGAGTAACTACAAGAGTAACCAAGAGGGGCATCAAGAAAATCACTCTGAGGATAATACATGGCTTTCATGACCCGACCAAACAAGGAGTGAGGAGCACGCACAAGCCTCCAGGCTTGCTGACCGAGCATGGCATCGTTGAAAACGCTAAGATCTCGGAACCCCATGCTACCAAAACATTTCAGAGTGCACAAAGAATCCCAGCTTTTCCAGTGAATCTTCCTATGATCAGTAGAGCTACCCCACCAAAATCGCGCCATGGCAGAATGAATCTTCTGAATAATCATAGATAGGATTTTATAGACCCCCATAAGGTATGTAGGCATGGCCTGAATAACAGATTTGAGGAGAATTTCCTTCCCTGCTCTAGACAAAAGCTTCTCTTTCCAACCTTGGAGTTTCTTCCAAATTCTATCAAGTAGAGAATCAAAAATAACTTTTTTTGATCTACCACCCACAGAGGGGATACCAAGGTACTTCTCATGTTTTTCAACCTGTCGCATCTTAAGAATTCCCACCAACTCCTCCCTGCAATCAACACTAACACCTTTACTAAAAGAAACCTCAGACTTGTCGTAGTTAATTTTCTGCCCGGATGCTGATTCATATTGGTTGAGAATATCAACAATTATACTGCATTCCTGTTTGGTTGCTTTTGTAAAGAGGAGACTGTCATCTGCAAAGAGAAGATGAGAAATTTCTGGCCCACTGCGACTAGCACGACCACCATGAATCTGTTTCTCCTGGACCTTGCTCTGTATCATTCTAGAGAAAGCGTCAGCAATCAAAATAAACAGATAAGGTGAAAGACGGTCACCTTGACGGAGACCTTGCTCAGGGAAAACAAAACCAAAAAACTCCTCCATTAACAATGAAGGAGTAGGAGACAGAGGTCACACAATCCATCACCAGATTCACCCAACGCCCATCGAAGCCCATAGTGAGAAGAAGCTTCCTTAGAAAACCCCATTCAACTCTGTCATAAGCCTTGCTCATGTCAAGTTTCATGGCAATGATACCTTTCCTGCTCCGAGTTCTTTGCTTCATAGAGTGAAAAATTTCAAGGGCAATGAGAGCATTGTCCGTGATAAGGCGCCCCGGAACAAAGGCACTCTGATTCTCAGTAATAATATCAGGCAAGAACTCCTTCAACCGAACAACCATAGCTTTCGAAACCAATTTATAAAGCACATTACAGAGGGCAATGGGTCTAAACTCAGCAGCACAAGTGGGATTTTTTATTTTTGGGATCAGGGCAATATTAGTGTTATTATTACATCTAGCAGAAGCATTACCATGAAGAATACTACTGACAAAATGAGTAACATCATCACCAATAACATGCCAGAAACGCTGATAAAAAATAGCATGCATACCATCAGGCCCAGGAGCCTTACAGGGATGCATTTGTTGAAGAGCAGCATAAATTTCATCCTTTGAGAAAGGTTTCATCAACGCTTGGTTGCAATCTTTAGAGACAACAGAACTAACATGTTGCAAAACTGCATGGAAGTCAGCATCATTAGGCCGAATGGAAGTGAAAATGCTGTGAAAATAGTCTTCGAAAATGCCCTCAACATCCTCCTCTTTCTCATGCCAAATGCCAAGCTTAACAAATAATCCATTCACAAAGTTTCCCTTTTTTCTTTGAGAAGCCTTGTGATGAAAATATTTGGTGTTTCGGTCCCCATCTTTAACTTCCGAGACTCGAGAGCGAAGATACCAATAGGCCTCGTGCTTATCATGCAAATCATCCAGAGATTTCTCAAGTTCAGTACATTCAGACACGCTAGCATCCGAGATCGGCCGCTGTTGAGCTTGCGCAAGTAACTTCTCGGTTTTTGCAATTTGATCTCCCAGTTTATTGAACTTTGTGGCGCTCCACCCAGAAAGGTGTCGAGCCATAGCTGAGATACGTTGGGGCACTCGCTCACCCACCGAATGGTTCCAAGCTTCAGTAACAACATCAACACAACCCTCATCCAAAAGCCAACAGGTTTCAAAATGAAACCCACGCCTCTTCTTCTTTCTCGAATTTTGTGATTGAGATCGAAGAATAATAGCCATATGATCATACTTGTATCACAAAGAGTGCTCCACAACAAAGCCCGGATAAAGATCGAATCAGGAAGCCGAGCAAAGATAACGATCGAGGCGTTCCCGAACGCGTGTCGAGGTAGAGTTGCCCCTCTCCTAAGTATACCAATTGCCCGTGAACCCCAAATCCCGAAGCATAAGGTCATCAACAACATCTCTAAAAGAAGCCATCTCTCGACGAGTTCGATCAACCCCACCCTCCTTTTAAGTGTAACTCATAATCTCATTGAAATCGCCTCCAAACAAGATCGGGAGAGGAGACTCACTGCATAAATGGCGGATCAACCTCCAAGTTTTATGCTTATCATCTTCCTTTGGCCACCCATAAATACCAACAAAGCGCCACATTGAATCACCCTCACCAATGTCACCACGGATGTGATTTTGAGAGTAAGAGACAAGGGTAAAATTCACACCCTCTCTCTAAAAAATACAAAGACCACCAGCTCTACCGACAGTAGCCACATCAAAAGCATTTTGAAAACCAATCCGCTCTTTAAGATCCTCCGCATCTTTCTTTTTTATCATAGTTTCCGACAGAAAGATGATGTTGGGGGCATAAGAATTACTCCACCGTCGGTGTTGACGAACTGACCAAGGGTTGCCCATCCCTCGACAGTTCCAACACAAAGTATTCATAATGCTTGGCGGGGTTGGTCACCACCAACCTCTGCCTCAATCATAGCATTTGAATCACTAGGGGTACTCGACTTTTGACGTTTCATCATACCCAAAGCATCTCCAACCACCATATCACACACCATAGAACACTTATTTGAGTCTGCACAATCTGTTTCCATTAATTCACATTGACCTTTCTCTTCCATTGAACCACGAGTTAACCGTTTCCAGCCTTTCGATTTCAAAACAGCAGAATCCGTAGTTGTTTTAGAGCTCGAAAAAACAAAAGTTTCATCAGAGGCTGCATTAAATACGAGTGGGGGCTCACTAACAACTTGTAAAGGCATTTCTTGGCATTTAGTGCTGGTGCCAGCAGTGCCATCAAATTGCACAGTAACATTTTTCCCCAAATTTTTGTCGTTTTGAGGCACCAGAACCGAGGTTAGGGGCTTCTCCAACACCTCGGGAATAACATTAGCTTTGATTAAAGGAACATCACTAGATTTCGGGCCTGGAAAAAGAATTTTCTTGCTGGTTCAAAATTTCTCATTCTCTTCAACTTCCTGCTGCCTCCCCTTGCGAGGAGTAGCCCTCAACACCGAACTCCACCCTAAGTTTTCCTGCTTATCATCCTTAGGGACTATATGAAAATTCCTCTCAGAATGACCCATCACACCACAAGCAAAGCAAAAATAGGGGAGGCGTTCATAAGCGAAATCCACTTGAAATTCTCTACCTTTTTTGTCTTTCAGTTTTCTAAATCTACGCAAGAACATCAAGCATGACTTTTACCCTCCTATATCTACCAATACACAAAACATCTTCCTCCAAGTCTAAAACCTCCCCCATGTTACCAATGAGAGCTTTAACTATTTCATCAGATCTATAGTTAAAAGGGAGATTTTTAATTCTCACCCAAAAGGGAGAGTGATTAATTGTTACCTGATCTGGTTGTTCATCACCATCGGCTTCTTTCAGCAAGATTAGCATATTGTCAAAACACCATGGCCTACCTTCAAGAACTTTATTCATGTCCTTCCAATGAAAAAATGGAAAAGCAAAGAAATTAGGGCCGAGTACTCGGATCACCAAACTGTGAGAAGGCGCCCAAACACCAGTAATGGTGCGTTTGAAAGCATCAATATTATACGATCTTTCAGTTAACAATCGCCCAAAGAGAACCAAAGACAACTTGTTTTCCACGCTAGGGTTTAGGGCATCAAGTTCAAGAATTACTTCTTCTTCATCATCAATTTTGAGATTTGAGACAATTTGTGTGATCTCCTCAGCCATGCTAAGGAGGAAGGACCGCCGTAGCGGGGGGCGACCAAAGCAGTGGTAGGGTTTTCCACGGATGGAGAGAGGAGCCTTTCTTTCGAGGCAGTTTCTCCAATAACCTTAATGAGTCACATAAAGAGGCAAAGGAGGCTCATGGGTGCTATTAATTAATGCTTAGTTAAGGTTGCATATCTCATTTTTCTCTTAAACTAGTTAAATTAATTGCAAAGAAAAGGGGGACTTTGAGGAATGCTCTAGAATTCCCAAGATAATTCATTTTTGTTTAATAAAACCCAAAATCACTATTGTCTCTCTCTTCCCCATAACTTCCTCTCTTTTCCCCCCATATCTCCCTATTTCTTTCTCGCCCAATTATACTTCCCCAGCGATGGATGCCAATTCGCAGCTTGTCCATCAGACGCCGCTCTGTTTCTACTTCCATTTTCAATCTCTCTTGAACTGTTGTGTTAGTTGTTGCTGGTTTGGTTTTGTTTTGCTGCTGTCCTGTTTCACGGTGCTGCCACCGCGAGTTGTTGGTGGTCCTCTTCACCGCCGCATCTCCTTTGCTTTCCGGCGTTGTATGGCCGCTAATGCTTTGGCTTATGACTTGGTTGTTGCTACCATTGTTTTCCCTATCCTTTCTCTTTTGGGAGGTATAAATGCTATGACCTTTCCTACTCACCTCATCCCTTTAATTTTAAGAATTCAATTTCTGATTTCATTTAGTTTCCTTAATCAATCTCTCTTCTGATAATGGAGTTATAAAATCTTGATAAAAAGAAAAGGTCAGTTTGATGAATTGGGTGTAATTGGCATTGCATGAAAGTGAAATGAAGCACTTAATGACAAAAAAAAATATAATACAAATTAGTTTTGTTGATAAATTTCACAGGGCAAGTGTATTGATTTGAGTTGCAATAAGTTTTGTGAAAGTATACATTGTTCTTCATTTTTATTTAATCTGAACTATTTCACTATTTGTTATTCTTGAGTTATTCATATTAGTTAGTTTTATCTGAAATGGATTAATAATTTGGATGGTGCAATTGTATTAAGGAAGTTAGGCTATGTTCTTTTGGACTGAATAAATGAAAATTCGATTCGGTTCGGATCCGATCGGATCGATTCGATTCGAATCGATCGCTTGGTTCGGTTCGTACTTATTCAGTTCAGTTCAGATCAGATCAGTTCAGACTACAACTTATTGATTTTATTATTATTATTATTATTATTATTATTATTATTATTATTATTATTATTATTATTTTTACTATTATTATTATATTCTTCTTCTTATTATTATTATTATTATTATTATTATTATTATTATTATTATTATTATTATTATTTTTATTATATTCTTATTATTATTATTATCATTATTATTATTTTTATTATTATTGTCAAATATAGTTTTGTATTTTTTTTAAAATATATGTCAAATATAGTTTTGTAAATATAGGAATAGTCAAATGTATGTAAATATAGTTTTGTATTTTGTAAATTAGGCAAGTCAATATTCATTTTTAGAATTAAGAGTAAATGCATCTTATTATTCTTATTCTACAAGATTAGGCGTGAAACACGCTATTGATTTTGTATATATTGACTTGCGAATAGCAATCTTGGAGGAAAATATTATATTAATAATATTATTACTTCATATCATTATTATTCTACTTGTTATTATTAATATTACTCAATTCATAAGAATATTATTATGCATATTATTAGTATTAGTATTAATATTATTATTATTATCATTATCATTATCATTAATATTTTAAATTATTATCATTATCAATGATGATAAAAATATTACTCTACTTGTAATTATTAATAATACTCAATTCGAGATCGGTTCGGTTCGATTAGATCGGCCGTCCGTGATCGGCCGTCGGTTCGCCGACTTATTCATTTCGGTTCGGTTCGAGACTTATTCATTTCAGTTCAGTTCAGTTCAGACTTATTCAGTCCAAAAGAACAGAGCCTTAGTGGAGCAAGCTTCTCTATTTGAATTTAATGGGGATGGTTAATACTTATATATTATTTTGGTGGTTGTCTTGGTAGATTATGTGGGGATCACCTTGGCGTGAGACATCGTTTAGTTGGGCAAGTTACGGTTATTGATGACAAATGAGAATGGTTACTAATCATTGTTTATGTTTGTGAGGTGAATCATTCGGACTTTAAGTATGTTGGTGATCAAGAATATGGATTTTCTAGAGACTAATTATGAAGTCGAAGCTATGTTTCGAGATAGTATAAAGGTACACATTGTCCCTCCACCTTTGAACTAAAATTTTGGTGTTTCATATGATTTTGTGAATCATATACTTAACTACAAAAGTTTTATGTCAATTGTGTTTATTGTGTTATTGGTATAATGAAGGTGAAATTATTGAGGTGTTTTGAGTATTTCAAAGTTTGATTAAAAATACGAACTTGTGTTGTAGTATTTATATTTCTCTTTGCTAATAATCTCTGGATACGTTTGTAAAAATTTTATGAATAACGATCTAATGTTTTAGTATCATTGGTAAATAAATATTACGAGCAAATTATGGTTACTTAAGGATATCGATCCATGACGTACCAAGTCCACTTTGCCTCTGGAAGTCGATAGTATAAAGTGTTTATGGGCACATGTTCTGATATATATGGAAGTGTTTATAGCCATTCAGTCAACAGTATTGAAATAAGGGTTCACAATATATTTATCAATGTAATTCTGAGTATGATGTTCTAAATTGAGTGATTTGGTATATGTTTTGCAAGAAGTGAAGAGCTCTAGTTCAAAGGAATTGATGAGCTTATAGAAACCAATTATGTTTCCGTTGAAATTCGTCTATATATAATTCTAAGGTGTATAAGTGTAACAAAAGTTTCACTTATGGAATGGTATTAAGAATCCAAGTGTATTGGAATGGTCAAGTGTTTCCAAATTTAAGTTGTTATATAAACTCCGAAATATGTACAGGATACAAAGATTTTAAATATATTGGTTATCAATAACTTTGAGGAATATGGACTTGACTTTTGAAGACATGAGTTAAAGGTCGGTCTATGATACAAGATTTTCGGGATGTATCTTATTATGAGTTTTGCGTGCTTGGGATTACTTGGATGATAAAAAGTTCAAGGTTAGAGATTTCAAGGTAAACAGTTGTTTGGAGATGTTATATATAGTATAACTTATGACTCGTGAAAGATTTAACTATATGATGGATTTATTATAATTACTAGAGTTGGGCATAAATCTTTTGGGATATTAGATTGAGTGTAAGTTGGTAAGTTATAAAGTAAGCTCTCTTATTCTATTTTTGGGGAAAAGAGAAGTTCATATTAAAAATTAAGCTATTTTTTGAACTTCAATTATAATAAGCTTGGACTTTATTTCCTTTAAAAGTCCGTATTTGAATGGGTTTTAGCTAGTGGTGTCAATCTGGGTCACTAGGTGGGTTTGGGTTGACCCAACCTGGGTCGGAATGATTTGGGTTGGAATAATCTTGGTGAGAGTGTGCCATGGGTCGGAACTGGGTGGGTCGGGTTGACTTGGGTCGGATTCAACTGGGTGAGGGGCTTTCGGAACTGGGTCGGTTGGGACTGGGTCGGCCGGTATCTGGGTTGGGTGAATTTGGATCGGAATGGAATAAGGTGAAGTCGGCCCAAATCGGCTTTCGGAATAACTTGGGTCGGAATAAATCGGCTTTCGAAATAACTTGGGTCGGAAGAAATCGGCTTTCGGAATGACTTGGGTTGGAAGAAATCGGCTTTCGGAATGACTTGGGTCGGCAGAAATCGGCTTTCGGAATGACTTGGGTTGGAAGAAATCGGCTTTCGGAATGACTTGGGTCGGAAGAAATCGGTATCGAAATGACTTCGGTCGGAATAATTCGACTTTCGGAATGACTTGGGTCGGAAGAAATCGGTATCGGAATGACTTGGGTCGGAATAAATCGGCTTTCGGAATGACTTGGGTCGGAGTAAATCGGCTCTCGATAGGACTTGGGCGGCTGAAGCCTCAAACCGGCGGCGTATTGACTTGGGTCGGAACAAATAGGCTCTCTGAATGACTTGGGTCGGAATGAATCGTCTCTCGGGACAAGGCGACATCGGGTGCGATTGGGTCGACTTAAGGCCTTAAGCTGGCTTTTAGAATAACTTAGGTGGAGTTTGTTTGGTTGTAGCCGTCTTTCGGGCAGACTTGGACTCTTGGAGAGCCTAATGTTTACAATTGCTATTTTGGCGTTTTCATATATTATATTATATATATTAAGTTACGAAGTCGAAAGTTATAACAATTAACATGTGATATAGTGATATACTGATATTGTGAATTGTGGTTGAGTCATTGTGAATTTTGTGATAATACATTGATACTTATATTACTAATTTAAAAAGTTACTAAACTAAGACTTATAATTTATATAGTTATATTATTGGCTATTGCCCATCGGGTTATTCTTATTCATGATTGCATATTTGCATTATTACATACACATTAAAGCTTTAAAGTTATTGAATTTAATCATTAAATAATAATGATCAAAATATCAAATATTCAAATATCAATCATCCAATGAATGAATGATCACATGATTAATACTTAGAGTTGGTACTACTAGTTTGGATTAGTCATTTGTGACAACTAACATGTCTAACAAGTATTCAAGTAACAACCATAAGGGCTAAGGCATAAGTCCATACCGATTATTGATTAGAGTCAATAAACTTTTAAACTTAAACATTTAGTTAGTTAGTGACTTAGTCACTCTCACTGAGTCACTATATAGCAACAAAAAGAGTTAGAATTAAAGAATTAGAAATTAAGAAATGAAAATATGAGATTAGAATATTAGATATAGTAAGTTAATAATATGTAGAGTTGAAGACTAAAGTATGATCGTACGAAGATGGAGATATGCATGTTGTTATTAATCATCTTTATGTGAAATGCATTTTGAAACTAAAAACATCTAATTGAACTGAAACATGCATGTTGTTATTGTACTAGATGGATGTATTAATGTAAGTCGATAAGCTAGTTCAAGATAACTATACTTTGTTTAAGTTAATCTTTGAGAGTAAAAACATCTAATTGAATTAAAAGAAGTTGTTATTGGATGTGATTGATAATGGATCTATGTAAGTCAATAAGCTAATTTAAGATAATAATACTCTATTTAGGCTATTAGTATTTTGAGTTAAATTCATTTCGGAACTAAAACATATAATTCAGTTGAAACAAGTATTAGTGAATGTATTAGTGACTTGGGATAAGCTAATTGAAAGTAACAATATTGCATTTAAATTAATCTTCATTAAGTTATATTCACTTTGAAACTCAATATATCATAGCTATTTTCTATTAACTATGGTTTCTTTACATCAACAAACGCACAATTACGTTTTTGTTGTTGCCGTTATAACTCGATAAGCTAATCATAGCATGAGATCAATGTATTAGATTAATGTATTATTGCATGTGTTATAAAATTTCAACGAATATGTAAACTGCATGAAAAGTATTTTTATCGACTCTCTGCTTGGTATAATGTAAGAAATTATATAATTAATGCTTAAAGATATATTAAAAATTTCCGTGAACTACACGAGCTTAATTCGTTGTATAAACTGACTCTACAGTCTTACTGAATGAATTAAACTAGTCACTAAATGGATTAAAGAATGTGAGAACCAAATGGATTGAACTTATCACTAAATAGATAATAATAATAATAATAGAGGAAAATTTGCCAAAAAAAACCTTTTACGAGTTCATTTTTGCGAAAAAAAACCTTATAAAGCATTTTTTGCGAAAACAAACCAAAATCAAAATTATTTTGCGAAATGAAACCTAAGACCATTTTCCGGCATTGACCATCTCAATTCCGGCATTGACCACCACCTAGCCACCACTACCACCACCTGCCGCTAGCACCCACCCACCCCTGCAGCCCCCACTTCACCCGCACCCCAGCCCTCACACCTGCAGTCCACCCCACCCAACCAGCAGCCCCTAACCCCTCCATCCACCCCCTCGGGCGGCGGCCCCCCCCCTTCGCCCCCTACCCTCTCCTCTCCCTTCTTCCCCTTCCTCCTCCCCCCTCTCCCTCTCCCTTCGTCCATTCCCCCCCCAACAACCCCCCCCAACGGCTCCCCCCCTCCCACCCGGCCCAAGGTTTTTCCTAGGCGCCCTAAAGCATAAAGATATGAGAGAGAGAGAGAGCGGAGATAACGAAAATGTGGTTGGGGGTTGCGGGGGGAGGGGGTTGCGGATGAGGGTTCGGGTGGCGCAGCGATGGGGGGATGGACGAAGGGAGAGGAGAAGGAGGAGGGCCGCTCGAGGGGGTGGAGGGGGGTTTCTGGGTGGGCGCAGCGGTTGGGGTGGGGATGGACGAAGGGAGAGGAGAGGGGGAGGGGTGAGGGAGGGAAGAATGGAGAGGATAGAGGGTAGGGGCGAAGGGGGGGTGGGGCTGCCGCCTGAGGGGGTGGAGGGAGGGTTGAGGGCTGCTGGTAGTGGTGGCTAGGTTTCATCTTGCAAAAATAATTTTGATTTTGGTTTGTTTTCGCAAAAAATGCTTTATAAGGTTTTTTTTTTCGCAAAAATGAACTCGTAAAAGGTTTTTTTTGGCAAATTTTCCTAATAATAATAATAATAATACTATAACTAAATGGATTGAATTACAATCTAATTTAATTTGTTGTATGCAACAGCTAACAAATTGTTATTGCATAATAATAATAATAATAATAATAATAATAATAATAATAATAATAATAATAATAATAATAATAATAATAATAATTAAAATAATAATAATAATAATATATTTGAAAATAATGATGTCTTAAATATCAAATTATTGATGTTAAAAATAATCTCCAATGGGCTCATTTGTTTTCTCTTATGTTTCCAAAAAAAACAAAGCTCATTTCCTATTGGTCAATATGCAAATACACGGATTGAAATCTGTGTACTCATCATAAAGCAACCGTGAACTGTAGATAACATCTTCCATCAAACGATCCTAACCCTCCATCTCAAACACATTTCAGAGTTCCCGCCCACTTTCTTCCATTTCCAATACTCTCCATAAAAACTCCTCCAATTACACCAACTTCTCCATCTCATTTCAAACCTTCAAAAATCTCAACGCGAAAAAAACCCAAAACAAAAAACAAAATTACTTTTCATTAGATGGGTTATTTTCACTAAAACAAGTGGTGTGAATTTGTTCCATTTCTGATTAATTTTGTTCAAAAACTCGAACCCTAGAAATCGAAGTAGGGCTTTTCGATTTTGCCTATTTTTTGCTCGAATTACTTGATTGTTTGTATTTGTTTTTGATGTTGATGACTGATTTCGTTGGTTTGATAGTGTTTTTCTTTGTAGCAAAGGTGTCGAAGCCGAGAGTTGAACCCAGAAAAGTCGTCGGTTTTCATGTGGATGTAATTACCGTAAATTCTAGTAACGGGATATCAATTTCTTCTCTAAAGTCTAAACCTTTGTTTGTTTTTGTTGTTGTTGTGAAGTTTAGATTTTGTGAAGCTGTGCTTTTAAACTTTTGGGTTCCCAACTTTACTCTTATGTTAAATGTACTTTTGGTATTTTACCATTTAAAAGGGTGTTATATCTTTCGTTCTATCAAAATCAATAGCTTTCTTAATTAATCATGATTAGTTTCAACTCTGTACAGGAAGAAATGTAGTAGGCTAGCTTGGTTAAATGAAGCTTTGAAAAGGTGAGGGAAACTTACATCTCAGTTTTTACCTTAAAACAAACTTGTCAATCTTCTGGCTGGTAGTTTATGCATCATACATGTGTTCTTATATCTGTTCTTTGCTTTTCTTTGCTTGGAGCTAGATGTCAACATTATGGTAAGCTACTACCAATAGCTTTCTAAATTGATAATATACTATTATATATATAATTTTAGGCCATATCTAAATCATATGAGTTTATTTTGTTGATATCAATTGGTTGCTTTGCTTTGGTTGTCTTTGCGTTTTGTTTCTGATGAAGTAAAAAACTAATCAGTGGTGATCTTGCTCAAGGACTTGGAAATGTTGTTCCATTTTTATATTTTGTGTTTCTAGTTTGTGTATAAAGGCAAATCAATATTGTACTCTGTATTTAATTTATATTTTCCCAATGATAATGGCCAGTTTAAAGGTAATTTGTATTTCATTTGAAATTGTTTCTTATTTTAATTAATCAAATTGATAATTTATGATGTTCTTATTTTTGTTGGTTTTTGTAGCCTCTAAATAGGAAGAGTTGAAATGGGTAAAACCCTTAATTGCTATGGCAGTTGTTTACATTCATGCTTATTACTACTTTGTAATTTATCAAATTTTTGTTGTTTGTATGATTAAAATAGTTTTGTAAAATTTGAATATTGGAGAATGATAAATAAAATGTCAATTTTGTTCTAATTTTGCCTATTTATAGATACGATTTTCAATACAGTAATTTTGTGATAATGTTAATATGTATATTCAATCACTTATAGTATTAGTAAGTAATAGAGAAAATCATCTTAGATGGGAGTTTGAATTGATTTATAGTAAGTAATATGGTGTTAATAGTTACGAAAGAAATATTGGGTAAAATGTAAATTCGATTTGGAGTGTAAAATAAATGGATTTGACATAGTTGAAAATTATCAAGAAATTAAGTTATACTACGCCATAAATTCAAGTACTAATAAAAAAGTATCATGATAAAATTTGTATGTGAATTGGAGTACTATTATAAATTTGGGTAATATGTGAATTCGGTTTGGTTACAGTTAGAAAATGGTTTAAAACAGTTTCAGTTTAAATCGGTTTCAGTTCAGTTCAGTTTCTGTTTAAATCAGTTCAGTTAATTCAGTTAAATATTCAGTTTAGTTCAGTTTAGTGGATCGATCAACTTTTCAGTTTTTCCACAGTTATTTTCAGTTACAATTTGTTTCAGTTCAGTTGCAGTTCAGTTTTGGTTTTTCATTTACAGTTTATTTCAGTTTCAGCTCATTATTTTTCAGTTGATTTCAGTTACAATTACTCCCAGTTCAGTTTACTTCAGTTCAATTTTCAGTTTGTTCAGTTCAACCAGCAGTTCATTAACCAAACTGACAGCTCTACACACAGCCACCTATATCTTTATAACATGGTGAAGTTGGGTCGGAATGGTTTTGGGTCGGGTTGTATTGGGTTGGAATGGTTTTAGGTTGGGTTTAGTTGGGTCGGGTGGTAACTAGGTCGGGTGGTAACTGGGTTGGGTGAACTGGGTCGATGATAACTGGGTTGGGTCCCAACTGGGTCGGCTGCTAACTGGGTTGGGTCACAACTGGGTTGGGTGATAACTGGGTGGGTTTAACTGGGTCATTGGCGGGTAAAGTTGGGTGCGGGTTTGTTTTGGGTCGGAAACAAGTTGGGTCTGGGTCGTTGTTCACGGGTGCAACTAGTCACGGGTCCACCTGGGTCGGCCCAGTTCAGGTTGGGTCACCAATTCCACATGTTCAACTAGGCACGGGTGGACGCTGGGTCGGAATGGGTTGGCTTTCCAACCGGCCACTCTCGGCTCGGTACAGGTTGGGTCTGGGTCGCATGCGGGTTCACCCATGGGTCGGTCTAGTTTTTGACATCTCTAGTTTTAGCAAATGAACTTTGTAAAGGATTGAATTATGCTAAGTCATTGGAAACTCAAGTATATTGTGTTACCAAACAATTTGAGTTTGTGTATGAAATACCCAAAAGCGATTATGTTACGAGATTTTGATATATCTGACTCAAGAATTATGAATTTGAGTTTCAGAAAAATATTGAATTGTGAATTATGTATTTTGATTTCGTTTTGTAAGGGGAAGAAGCCGCCGGAGCGGTGATGAACAACATTCTGTATTATGTATATTCTGAACTCTGTATATATTCTGGGGACATGTCCTGAAAAGTCTTGCAAGCAGTACATAACGGAAAAGAGAGACGTCCCTTGTAAAAGTTTAGAGAATTCGCCTGGAAGGCAACTCTATTCGTGTTCTCTTCCCCAGTATAAAATGATTTCTGAAAGAAAATAGATATGTATTTGAATATGTAATTGGTTTTGTGGAAAGTTGAACTTGTTCCGAAGTAATGTTTTACTTACCCAATTTTATGGAATTCATGGGCGAAATGTGGGAATGAATTACTAAGAAACTCATTAGGAATCTATGAATGAAATTAGCTATGTTGCACATATTTGGATTAGACGTTATTCTTTTTGAAATCCAGAAGTGGGAAATATTGTTATGTCATAGAATATGTCAGATAGAATTGATTTCGGGATATCGTATTAGATCCTATGGAATCCTTATGAGGTCTCTCTAATTGAAAGCTTATATTATTCATTTTGTGAGATACTCTTATTATTATTTAAAACGAGTAATATTGGAAATTGTCTATAAGTAATTGTTATATTATTCGTCCATTATGATTTCTCTATGGCTTGATTTCTAATATTTTGTAAGATAAACTTAAATCCATAAATAGGTTTTAAGCCACCAAAAAGATTTTATGGTTGGACAGCGTGTACTCAGTCTCGCTGACTTTGTTCTTGGAACCTGTCCTGGTGGAGGCAGTGTTTATTGTTGGTGTCTTTGCAGGTATTATAAAAGCGCCAGAATGGATAATGGATCATAGGCGTTATGTGAAATGATATTTCGATAAACAATGGTGGAGGTTATATAGTTTAGCTCAGAAAATTCTTATTGGATATTATTGTATAGATCCATTCAGGGTATAAATATAATGGGTTATTGTATTGTGGGCCTTGAACCACAGGTCTAGGATCGAAATATGAGTTAAGTTTTGTTGCATGGAAATGTAACAAGAGATTTACTTAATGTTAATTGAGATTTGTGAAAGTTGAGTATGATTAGCTAACAGCTCGGAAGTGCGGGCTGTTACATAATATCTTTCCTTTGAGAAAGATATTGTTCAAGATATACTTTCCATAATTTAGGATTATCATATCTTTGATATCTTGAGTTAGGGCACGCTCAAAGGGTTAGACCTTGGTCTATAAATACTGAATCATGATTCTCCATCACCCTTGATGCTCTCCCGAATTTTATTGAGTATTTTCGAGAGCCTTCACATAGAGAACAACTAAAACAGTTTCCTAAAATAGAGTACGCATCTCATATAGCTTCATATTACTCTTTGTTTGCATTGTAAGAAAGCATGAGTTAAGAGAAAGCATTGAATCTCTAACAGAGGGGTTAGAAATTGGTAGTGTTTGTGAGTTCATTCGCGAGTGCTTGTGAGTTCAAGTGCGAAGTAGTTAACAAAACTGATCCGGTTTTCATGTTGTACCGAATCAGTTGGGTCGTTCTACATTTTGTGCGGAAAATTTATGGAACAAACGGATCCGAGTTTGGGTGAACCGGATCTGTTGTGTTGTGACATATAAGGTTTTTTTCCACTAATGAAAGCGACAACTTATGTCTTATCTTGATAAACTTTTTGACCAGAAGCTCTTTCATGTTTACTGATGATAACATCAATCACCGAGTATTCCTGCAGATTAGCCTTCACAAATAGTATAGTATCATCGGCAAAAAATAGATGAGACACTATAGGGGAGCCATTACATATTTTGGCTCCATGTATCTTCAAATCACGTGTTGCTTTAGATAACAGATTCGAGAAAGCATCAGCACATAGCAAAAATAAATACGGAGGTATGGGATCGCCTTGATGCAGCAGGCCCAGAGAAGGTGAGACAGCACCAGAGATACTGCCATTTATTTTGAAAGAGAAAGAAACAGACGCCGGGCAATCTATAACTCTTTTCACCCGAGCTCCACTAAACCCCAACTTGTACATAACTCTCTCCAGAAAGACCCACTCCACTCTATCATATGCTTTGCTCATATCAAGTTTTAGAGCAACAGACTCAGACCTTCCTTCCCCTTTTATCTTCATCAAATGAAAAACCTCGAAAGCAAACAAAGAATTGTTTGTGATTAACCGTCCCGGGACAAAAGCTCTCTGATTGATGGAAATAATATCTTGTAGAAAAGGCTTCAGTTTATTAGCCATTGTTTTCGATTTATTTTATAGATAACATTATAATAGGTAATAGGTCTGAACTCTGTCATTTATTTTGGGTCATCACATTTATGGATCAAGATAATGCGAAACCTATAGTTTCATTAAGACATCAAGAGTGTGAACACCAAAGATATAAGATCAATCACAGACACATAATTACCGAACAACGTCAAGTTGAACAATACCACTCAAACAGATACCATCATGATAAGCCAAGATACAAACTTAGTTCATTGCACAGAACTAATAATACAAGTGGTTTAAACCATCCACCTACATACCATTCAAGTCTACTCACCAAGGAAACCTCACAGGGTGACCCCGAGTCCCGGAAGATCTAATGACTCTTCCTTCTCTAAGACGCCATTCAAGTATACACTTTACAAATCAAAGTGATACCAAGCAAATAACCAGATGCTAATCTCAATTATATAAGTGAAGGGGGAGGAAGATGGTGTCCCCTTACAAAAAGTCTGATATACCCTTAATGAATTTAAATTGCCATATATATTAAATAATCTTTTCCTCGTCCTATTTGTCATATATATTGAACAAGTTAACAATGAAAATGAATTTGAAAATTCAATTAAATATTAAATTAAGGAGAATGATTTCTTCTTCTTGCATATGTGTAAAAAACTCTGATAAAAAATTAAATTTATAATATAACTTGATTGACACAATCACAAGAAAAAAAATAAAAACTTAAATTTCATATTAATAATTATATTGATAATATTCTAACACCTAAATGTTGATTATTATTCGATAAATTCTATTATATAAATCAAACTCTTCCACTTTATTAATATTCAACGATTGAACCTGATACACAAATTCTTCCACTTTATTAGAGCACAAGCTTTCTTCTGCTTTATTTTTCCTTCTCTCTATACTATATTTGAATTATTAAAAGTAAAAAAACCGACGAAACATTGATTTAGGAAAAAACATAAAAAATTTTTTTAAAAAAATGTATGTTTGAATGAAAAATTTTGTAACACTAATGAATAACTAATTGAGAAAAAGAACGTGAATATGACACGCACGCATAGCGTACAAAAAATGCTAGTGCAAACATAGTCACTAGCCTAGGCAACTTAGGAACAGGTGAGATACCTACTTGGGTCAATACCAAAACATTAATGAACCTCATAACCATGTACCTTGCCGGTAGCCTTTCAAGCTTACAACTTCAAAGTCTATTGAAAGTCAACACACAACCAAAGCATCAATTATGATCCGGCAAAGGCATACACAACGAGTATGATAGGTTACTAATGAGTCATGATCAAGCTGGCTCTTCTCTAAGTACTAGCCCCACAACTAGAAGTCATAATATCCCCTTATGACTTGACCATCACTGTAGACACATAATCGTGTCTCCCTATTTAAGGGTCCAATGATGAAATATACTACGGTCTTAGTTGGCATGGCCCGATGGAGGAGCAGTCCGAATAACCAGGCAATGTGTGTTTTAAAATAATATAAAAGCCCAATTAATCGTTCATGATGATTAATTGTAAGTTCAACCCGTGAAATACTTTCTAAAAGTCCATTTTAAAAGCCCAACCGAATATTTATTATTCATAAATATTTTTATTTCTAATATTTATTGTTTTGATAAATTTTTTCCTAAAAGCTTTTATTATTATCTTTTACCCATAAAACAGATTTTTTAATCCGGAAAATTCGATCTCCGGATTTTTAGGGATAAAAAAGGCATCTTGAAAGCACGCGTATCATTAAAAAGGAATATTCAGGAATATTTCGGATTGTGCGCAGGACGCGGCGGCCGCGCTCAGCGCGCCACTTGCGTCCAGCACATTGGCTATATCGCGTCAGGCACTCCAATGAGCGCCTGACACGTAGACTTGTGACTCACACAGAAACCTGCGCCTAGCGCAAGTCTTGTGTGAGACGCAACATAAAAATTTATCTTTTCGAAAACGCGTTTCCATGTGCAAAGTTTTAATTGGACGGACCACGTCAGGCAGGCCAATCTGCGCCTGACTCATTGTCTTCGCGCCTGCCACGTAGGTTTGCGCCAGGCGCAGAGTGTGCGCCAGACGCACGCACTTCTTAGCCTATAAATACGGACTGATTTCCCGAATCAAAGACAACTTCGAATTGTTTTTTTTGACGCACGCAAATACTCTCAAAAAACTCCGAGACATACTTCGAATACAAAACATACAAAACACTTGTGATTTTCCACATTAATTCTTGTTCCTGAGTCTACTATATTCCTGGTTCCAAGATTGCTTCAACTGAAAGTCACTACGCTCTTCGATCTAAGCCGCATAGGTATAATCCTGAGGGCTCTTGAATAATCATATTTATTTTATTGAAGTTACTAACTCTTTTCTTGTCATGATGTAGATTTTTAATTAATAACCGTGGTCCTTTTGTAAATGCTAACCTCTTTTCTTATATTTTTTGTATATAATATTCATAGTATTATTGTCTTGCATGCTTGCTTATCACCCACATGTTATTATGCTAAAATAAGACCTAAAGAACTGTTCTAATTAACTCAGATAATTTGGACAACCTGTTAGGAACCTTGTAAAATGATTGTATAATAACTGATCATTCAATAATTAGTCTTTTGTGTGTTTCCAGAACCCATCTAGATTGACTATTTTAGGGTGCTTTAAAACATTGTTTGATTGTTCTATTGTATAAAATCTACTGTGAATTGGTATTTAGTAGAGGCCAGCAATGGGCAAATGTGGTTCATTATGACCATATTTGTACCCTCACCCCCGAACTCACTTTTTTTGGTTCCTGACCATCTATGTAGTCATGACGGGGAAATCTACATTGGATAAGTCCCTAAGATGTCCCTTCCGTTTCAATCCAATTAGGTTTACAATTCTTCCTCTAAAGAATTGTTGGCGACTTCAAAACGTATTTTTAATAAAACCTTAACAATAAGGTAGTCAAATAAACGCGCTCACACCGCGTGTAGGCATTAAAGGAATTTAAAAATCCTACGCCCACAATTTGGCGACTTCACTGGGGAGGATTTTAAAAAATTAATTTTTTTAAATAAGTGGGTGAAACTTGAAAAATACAATTCACGCTTATTTTTATGCCTTAGAATGATATATTGTTTTGCATGTGCATGGCTATTAGCCATCATAAGGACAATCTACCTTGCCTCATTAGCACATGTTCTATGTGTGAGGTCACCCCCGGGGGGTTTGCGCTTTGTCCTTCCAAAAAGCTTCCTGAGCGATAGTGTTGGATCTTAGTCATCAGCAAACCTACCCAACTATGGCATTGTTCCCTTGTTCCTGACTTGAGACTAGAGTGCGTCTTACACGTGGCCACCTCTTTAAGCAGGGGTACGAAGTGTGGGATCAATCTCTTAGTCAGACCCTTTTCAGCCTTTTCAGTGTGGGACCAATAGTTGAATGTCGAACTGGACTTTAGGTTGTGAATTTCTGCATCCATGTTACTTGACATTTTATGTGTGATTGCAATTTTTGCCTGATCATATATTATTAATATGTTGATATGTGTTGCGCCAAAAACTAATACACATCGTGTCTAAAAATTGTCGTTGTTTCGCCGAACATTTGTCAAATTACCAATATGCATGCCACAGAGTATTGCGCCAAACACATTAAGTTACGCTCGGCGCAATTCCCTGGCGCCAGACGCAAAGTCCGCGAGCCGCGCACATATGTTGCGTGACAGGCAGACTTTTCGTCCCATGTAAATTGGTCTTTTGACCACTGATCGCGTCAACAATTTGCGTCATTTGGTTCGTCCTAACTTAGTGCGTCTTTAACTGTTGTTATAGTTAGTGCGTCAGTCTTTGCGTCTTGAAATTATACCAGATTTGTCAAAACATCGTCTAAACTGTGACGAACACGAGGGTAGGCCCAGCACGCTAGACGCATGAGGTTGCGCCTGACGCTATGGGCCTGCGCCAGACGCGCACTTTGCGTCACACACAAACTTGCTGTGTGGCATATTGTTGTGCATCCCTCGTTTTCCGCAATGTGATGATCAATTCCGTATAATACTTCGTGCATGTGAGTCATTGATCATTCCAAACATCTCGTGTTTAACTTCACCTAAAAAAAAAAGAAAGTCTTGGTCTTCCATCATCATTAGGTCTCACCTAGGTGCATGGTCATATTTTAGTTTATTTTTTTTTGGAGAAAGTCGGATATTCCTATCCTCCCAACAACTTACCCCATCTCTTCAAAACTTACCCCATCTCTTTAAATTTTTTTTTTTTTTTATCTTTCAAAATTGCATTTTGATTGGTGATGAACTCTTGCCAATATATCATTATCCATTCTCTTCCATAAAATAAAATCCATAACGTCCAATATATCATTATCCATTCCCTTCCATAAAATAAAATCCATAACGTCCACTATGTCATTATACATTTTCCTCCACAAAATATATTCATATATCATCCACAAAATAAATTTCCTTCCATAAATTTCCTCTCCTTTTGGCAAGAGTTCCGAACAAATTAAAATGAAATTTTCGAAAACATTTTCATTCCTCACCCTATCCATTTCTGGAGTGCGTCCTAAGTCAATGTGTCCTTGTCAAACAGGGTAAGTGAGAAAACAGTCTCGATAGGTCGTCCGCGTGCGCGAAAGGCTAGATCTGTTCCACCGGCTAAAGAACGGTCAACTGTTGAAGCAACAATGGGTGATGAAAAAGTTACTGAATTGACCAATATCATTGAACGAATGGCTAAGAACTTGGAGGAGGTCACTCTCCGTCTGCACCAAGTTGAAAGTGGTGAAAATGATGTATTCGCCAAACAAATGGAAAATGCTGTCCAAAAGGTCACCAATAAGGAGTCCTATTTTGATTTGGATGAGAACAGCAAGTTCAAGGGAAAGCTACCTGAAAAGTTTTTCACAAGTGATTTTCCCAAGTTCAAGCCTACTGACAACCCCAAGTATCATTTGATAAACTTCAAGGCCACCATAATCATTAAGTCTGTGGACCCTGAACTTTATCCAACGGTATTCCCGATGTCGTTGGACCCTGCTTGTCAAAATTGGTTCTACTCCCTAGACCCCAAACATGTTGAAACATGGGGTGACATCACTAGAGAGTTCATGAAACAATATGAACATAACACTGTAATCCAAACCTCGCTAAGGGAATTGGAAGTTTTGAAGCAAGATAGCAATGAAGGCTTTACCACCTACCTTAATAGGTGGAGGGAAAAGTCTGTTTACATGGTCTTCAGACCTGCTGACAAGGACCTCGTCCGTATCTTTGTTAACAACTTGTTACCCAAGTACAAAACTCATCTCAAATACCTAGGTATCGATAATTTCACCAAACTGTACGACATAGGTGTGCAAATTGAAGACGATCTGTTGAAAAATGCCCAAAATGACAACAATCGTTATAAGCGCAATAATAACAACAAGAAGAATGATTACGGATCCACTTCTAAAGGTGGAGAGGTGAACCTTCTTGAGGCACCCCAAAGATCCTTCAAGAGGAACATGAGAAGGACGTTCACTCCAATAGGCATGTCATATGCAACCGCTTTTGATCGCCTCAATTCAAAGGGCACTCTTGATCCCATCGGACCAACTCCTGATCCTGAAGAGCATAATAAAAGATCGAGTTGGGACAAGAATGCTTACTGCAAATATCATAGGGGGAACGATCACAAGACAGAAGACTGCTTCAGGCTGAAGAATGCCATTCAAGACATGATCGACGAAGGTAGACTCCCCATTCCTCCTGGCAGGGAAGAAGCCTAACAATCAAGATAGACCATTAAACAAGGTTCTGGCTATCTCTGAGGATCAGTACTGCTATGATCCATTGCTCTTGATTACACCAATAGGGGATCCTGTCCCCGCTATCATTATTGCTAGCACCGCACCAGATATCAATGGTATTTGGGATAGTGATGAAGAAGACGAGTTTGTCACAGAAGAAAGTGACTATATACGGGGAACATATGACGATGATGAAGTCATTAGCCCTAAAACCGATCGCTCTACTTTAGCAATGGATTGGTATAAAAGTGATGAGGAGACAGTACGGGTACTTACCCGAACTGGAAGGCTAACTCAGCCCGTTCAGGATAATCCTCCCACATCGTCTGCATCTCATGAAGGAGTTCTTCCCAAAGAGAACTCTCTCATTCAACAGCTCATGAAAACAAAAGCTGATGTTAACATTTGGCAATTGATAGCTTCCTCTCATGGGCATCGCATGGCATTATTAAATGCCCTTACCAAGATGAATGTGTCATCTGACACTTCTCCTGAAGGATTGGTCAATTTTCTGACTGCTGATAAGCCAATCCGAGGAAACACTATTTCTTTTACTGATGATGACCTTACTTTTGATGGAAGTAAACACAACAAAGCCCTACATCTCACTGTAGCATGTGTGGGCATGAATGTCCAATGACATTAGTAGACAATGAATCTGCCATCAACGTATGTCCATTGCGAACTGCGCGCCGTCTGGGTTTCAAAGATGAGGATTTCAGTCCCTCTCATCAAGGCATCCGAGCATACGACAATTCTCGTCGTCAGTCTTTGGGAACTATAGCCCTAAACATCTCTGCAGGGGTTATAGAAAAGCGCACTATCTTTCAGGTCATTGATATCAAGGCCTCATTTAACTTACTTTTAGGACGACCATGGCTTCATGAGCTTGGTGCGGTCCCATCTCCCTTGCATCAAAAGGTAAAGATGATTGTGGATGGCATTCCCATAACTCTTGATGCCTCTACAATGAAGGTACAAGTAATAGACAAACCTCTCATCCACATAGACCATGACGAGGAGGATGAAGCTCTTCGAGGATTCGTTCCCGAAGAAGTATCCCTCATCGAAGAGGATTTGGCGCCATTTGATTTTGATTGCTTCTCTAATTTAGCAGTCAACTATATCATGCGCAAGAAGGGACACTTCCCAGGCATGTCACTGGGTAGTAAGAAGTCTAGAGCACCTCCTGTCACTGACTCTAAGTCAGTAGAAAATTTATTTGGCTTAGGATACAAGCCTACCAGGAAGGAGCTCGCAGAACGTATTGCACAACGCATAGCATATCGCAATACTAAGGACAAGGACATTATCCCTTTTCCTCCCTATGAACCCACTCTGAATGGGCAATTTCTGAGGGAAGGAGAAGATTATCCTTGCTATGAATTCCCTGAACCATTCTATCAGGCCCAGGAGGGAGTGACCTACCCCGGATTTGAAGTATTTCTGGATTGTCACTTCTTGGAAGAAGGGATTCCTGATCCCCAAATTAAACAGTTCACTGAAGACTGTTTAGACTACAAGGCATTGGGACTTCTATTTGGTCAAGAACGAGTTAAATGCCTAAATAATACTGCTCATATCCAGGCTGTGCTACAAAATGAAGACTTCGACCCTGCTATGCTGATCACTCCTGCAAGTGGCGTCATGCAAGGATGGAGGAAGACTATCAAGTTGACTACTCCAAACGGAAAGAAGATGATTTTCACCACCGGGGAAGGGCCAATGTTTGAAGAGTCTGAGTCACCCGAGTCAGAGTCTGAGTCTGAGTCTGAGTCTATTGAGTCTAGTATCCCGGTTGGGACTATTTCTAAGCCTGTTAATTCTAGTGTCCAAGTAGAGTCTTTAGCTTCTGCTGAGTCATTGTTCAACTCTATGATTTTCGGTTTCAATAATATGAACTCATTTGCTTGTGACTTGTGCAATATCTCTACTTCCTCTTCTCCTTCTGATTGCAACAATGAATCTGAAAAAGAAATAATTAAAGCAGTGGAAGAACATGAAAATAAAACTCCAATCATTGAGGAAACAGAAAAAATTAATCTTTCAAATGATAATGAACCAAAGGAGGTAAGAATTGGATTAACTTTAAACGAATACGAACGCACTCAATTAATCAAAACGTTAGTTGAATATGTCGACGTATTCGCATGGTCCTACCAGGACATGCCAGGCATCGATCGTGAAATTGCTAAGCATACTATTCCCCTAATCAAAGGGATGAAGCCTGTCAAACAAAAGTTACGCAGAATGAAGCCATATGTAGCTCTCAAAATCAAAGAAGAGGTCATTAAACAACTCAATGCAGGTTTTATAAAGGTCGCTAACTACCCTGACTGGATTGCTAATGTTGTACCTGTACCTAAAAAGGATGGGAGAGTTAGGATGTGCGTCGATTATGGAGACCTCAATAAAGCAAGTCCCAAGGACGGTTTCCCCTTGCCTCACATAGACGTCCTAGTAGACAACACTGCCAACCATGCCCTTCTCTCTTTTATGGACGGGTATGCAGGGTATAATCAGGTGAAAATGACCGAGGAAGATATGGAAAAGACTACCTTCATCACACCGTGGGGAACCTTTTGCTATACTGTTATGCCTTTTGGATTAAAAAACGTTGGGGCCACATATCAATGAACTGCGACTACCCTTCTCTATGACATGATGCATAAAGAGGTAGAAGTTTACGTAGATGACATGATAGTTAAGTCCAAAGATAGAGAAGGACACCATACCACCCTTGAGAAGTTCTTCATAAGACTTCGCAAATACAACATGAGACTTAATCCACAAAAATGCGCCTTTGGGGTCACTTCCGGGAAACTCCTAGGTTATGTCATTAGTTCTAGAGGGATTGAGATTGACCCTACTAAAATAACAGCCATCATGACCATGCCTCCACCTAAGAATGAAAAACAAATAAGGGGTTTCTTAGGAAAAATCCGAAGACATCGATAGGTTCATCTCTAAACTGACCATGGTGTGTGAGCCCATCTTTAAAAAGCTTAAGAAAAGTGTCGCTGCTGAATGGGATGAGGATTGCCAAAAAGCCTTTGACAAAATCAAAGAATATTTATCCAACCCACCTATCTTAGCACCTGCCTTACCAGACATACCTTTAAGGCTTTACTTGATTGTGACTAAGACTGCGGCTGGGGCCATGTTAGCACAAGAAGTTAATGGGAAAGAGTGTGCCATTTACTACCTTAGTAAGAAGCTCTTAGACTACGAATCCCGTTACACTCCCTTAGAAAAGCTTTGCCTTGCGCTAGTCTGGGCCACTAAGAAGCTTAGGCATTATATGCTTACTCACACAATCCATATAGTGTCACGACTAGACCCTCTTAAGTTCTTATTCGAAAAGCCAGCCTTTAATGGTAGACTCCCCCGTTGGGTAGCAATGTTGGCCGAATTTGACTTAAAATTTATTCCTCGTAAATCCATCAAAGGCAACGCTGTTTCCGACTTCTTAGCGGATTTCCCTGTCGATGAATCTCGCGAAGAATATGAATTTCCAGATGAAGATCTTCTCATGACGGAAGACGAAAGTTGGGCACTATACTTCGATGGTGCATCCAACCAAAAGGGATGTGGCGTCGGGGTACTCCTGGTATCACCGGACGACGAACACACTCCTCTTTCTGTTAAACTCGACTTCGATGTTACTAATAATGCAGCCGAGTACGAAGCATGTATCATAGGGCTCCAGGCCGCAGTGTCCCTCGACATTAAGAAACTAAGAGTATATGGTGATTCATCTTTGATCATCAATCAAATCTCTAAAAGATGGAAAGTTCGAAATGAAAGCCTCTTGCAATACCAAACTAATCTAGAAACCATTGCTGAACAAATCCCTGAAATACAATACACATACCTTCCACGAGAAGAACACAATTTGCTGACGCTTTGGCCCGCTTAGCCTCTATGATCAGGATTCCTCATACCATGCCAGAAATGCCCCTTATCATTGAGAGACGGTAAGAGCCTGCTTATGTTCATGCCTTAGACACTGAGCCAGATCATATTCCTTCCGAACCCTGGTTTACTGATATTCTCAACTATTTAACAAAAACAGAATACCCACCTGGAGCTTCAACAAGAGCCCAGCGTGCCTTAAGGCTCTTGGCCTCCCAATATGTCGAGTATAACGGGACACTGTACAAAAGAACACCACAAGGCGTGCACCTGCTCTGTATTGATAAACCTGACACCACAACTGTCATGGATCAAGTCCATAGCGGAATTTGTGGCACACATATGAACGGCCGCATGTTAGCTCAAAAAATCATTCGTTTAGGCTATTACTGGACCACAATGGAGAAAGATTGTTACCTTTATGCCAAGACCTGTCCAAAATGCCAATTATGCGCTAACCTGCAACATGTCCCACCTTCCTTATTATATACCTTCACTTCACCTTGGCCATTTTCAACTTGGGGTATTGACATTATTGGTAAAATAACACCACCCGGTACTGGGGGGCACGAATTCATCCTCGTGGCCATAGATTACTTCACTAAGTGGGTAGAGGCAGCATCCTATGTTAAATTGACAGCCAAACATGTCGCTGCATTCCTAGAAAAGACCATAATTTGCCGCTATGGGGTACCCCACGAGATCATCAGTGACTAAGGTACCAACTTCCAAGCTGAATGTGAACAAGTCCTTGAGAAATATAGCATCAAGCACTATCGTTCTTCCCCAAATAGACCCCAGGCCAACGGTGCTGTGGAGGCTGCTAACAAAAACATCAAAGTTATTATCCAGAAAATGACCGAAAATTATAAAGATTGGCCCGATAAGTTACACTTTGCCTTATGGGGATACCGCACTTCTATCCGCACATCTACCGGAGCTACACCTTATTCTCTTGTCTATGGCGTAGAAGCTGTTCAACCTATTGAACAAGAAATACCATCCCTACGCATTGTCCTAGAAAGTCAAATTCCTGAGGCTGACTAGGTCAAAGCTAGATTCGAAGAGCTCATTTTACTCGATGAGCGAAGATTAGCTGCCTTGCATCATGTGCAAATTTATCAAAATCGTATTGCGAGATCTTTCAATAAGAAGGTCAAACCCCGAAATATAAAAGAGGGCGACTTAGTGCTCAAAGCATTAAGGAAAAACATGTTAGATCCTCGAGGTAAATTCAGACCTACTTGGGCCGGTCCATACATTGTCAAGACAATCCTATCTGGAGGAGCCGCTCAACTCATTGACATGGACGACACTGAATTTTAGAGATGGCGAACAATGCGGGCCAATCCAGCCCAGCCCGCCTCTTGGGCCGTGTGGGCTGAGCCCACGAAAAGCCCGGTCCAGCCCAGCTCGAACCGTGAAATTGGTGGGTGGGCCGTGGGCCAGATTTTTTGAGCCCAACCCACGAAAGCCCGCTTCTAAAACCGCCCAGCCCGGTCCACGAAATTGGTCGGCCGCGCCCATGAACCTAGGACCGAGTCCGGCCAAGTAATTATTCAACCAAATTGTGTATATTTTAATCAAATTGTATATATTTTAATCAAATTTCATATATTATAATTCAATCAAATTCAAAAATAATGAAATTATTCATTAATATTAATAATTGTATATATTTTAATTAATTTTAAAGATTTTATGTAACAATAATAAATGATTCTAATGATTAAATAATTCTTGAAAAAAAAATTCTCATGCCGGCCCGCCAGCCCAGTAGGCCCACGAACCGCCAAAATCGCTGTTCGAACCGTTAAAACCGGTAACAGACCGGTGTGGGCCAAGATTTTTCAGCCCGTGGACCAGCCCGCCCAAACCGTGAATTTCACGGTTCGAACCTGGGCCGTGAAATCTCAGCCCGGCCCACTAGGGCCCGCGGACCAGCCCACCCAGCCCGCACCAGTGGCCATCTCTACTGAATTTCATAATCTAACAAATCTTGATCAACTCAAGAAATTCTATGTGTAAAACACAACCAATTCTTTGATTGGTAACAGTTATCCAATTTTTGTTATAAAGCATGAACTACGTGCGGCCTGATTCCTATTTGGATACGTAGGCAACCTTGTACAAGGTTCGGCCCCTTCATTAATCAAAACCTCCTGCGGTTCATACAAGTTTACAAAAATACAACATAATTATAACGGTATTTTATAATCGCGTCAGACGCAATAACGCTGCGCCTAGCGCAGTACAATGCGCCAGATGCACTTTTACGCGTCTAGCGCGCCTACTCGAACGATCTTTTTTTTCGGCATTCGTTAAGATGCTTAAGTACCACAATATTTTGCAACATATTTAGGCTCACTTCGGTCTACATAAAATTAAACTTTGTTTGTATTCAAATTGCTAAATAAAAATAAAACATGAAACATAAGTTATGACTACACTATAAAATAACTATGTGGCATGAAAGCCTTATTGAAAGCAATAAATTAACATAAAAACAATAACTTTGCAGACATTGTTGCAATCAATCCTTCTTCTCCTTCCCTTTCTCAGCCTTTTCTCCCCCAGTAGAAGTTTCTCCCTTCTCCATCTGTAGCTTTGGTCTAGGAGCCTTCCTTTTCTCCCAATACACCATAGGTTCCTTCCCTTTCCCTGTAGGAGTGTCTATCTGTTGAGTCACCTTCCCTGTGTCGGCCCGTTCCCTGATTACAACGCCCCCTAAGCGTAGTCTTCTCTTTGTAGGAGGCATCCGCGGCCCAAGTAGTTCCCGCGCTGGTGCTACCTTTGGACCTAAACGTTCCTTCACATAGGAAGGTTTAGCAACAGGCTTCTGACTGCTCTTCCCTGCAGATGAGTGTCCAACTGGTCTCTTGCCCCTGTTATCCAACGTCTCACAAGTTTTCCCCACAGTTCGGGGAATAAATTTCCGCTTCTTGGTCACCTCGGCGGACTCCTTGACCCTCATCTCTTTCCTCACAGCAGGGTCCCTAGTCAGCATCCATACGATATAGCTCTTAGACACCTTCTCAGATTCTACTCTTTCCTGGGTATACCAAAGTGGACGTTCTCCCCAATATTTCTCCCACCTTCTAATTCCACTCCAGGTCAGACCATATATTTTTGGAGCAATAGTGTCTTCAGCAGGGATCAGTTGGCGGTATCCATATTGTCTCAATACTCTCGACGAAAAATAAAAGGTCATGGTATACCGACTACATAATCTCACATAGGGGGAATCATCACGAATCCCTACCATGGACCCAATCCTCCACCATGGCACCACCCATCTAACACTCAGCTCATCATCCCCAAAGAAAAGGGTCCAGTCTTCAAAAGACTTCTTCGTGAAATTTTCTTCCTACCAATGAAGCCCTTCTTATTATATTTCTCCATATTCTCGGGAGGATCAATCAACCTCAAATGTTCCATGAGCCAGATCTGCAGCAGCAAATACAATATATTGTTATTGCTTCCTGACGAGTAATAATACATATACACTACTTATTATTGCTTCTCCAAGAGTAATAAGACGTTCACGACCTTTCACGCTTCATGACGAGTGATAATAATAAAACAAAACCTCATATTACTTCCTATCGAGTAATAAAAATCCGCGCCTGACACAAAACTCCGCGCCAGACGCGCCGTATGGGCAACAGGCGCACACACATGCGCCCGACGCAACGTTTGGCGCCCAGCGCACATTCCTTTATATTATTTTCGTCGTTTTTTTTTTGAGATGTAATATCATTATGCAATATAGTCGTCATGATTCGAAACTTTTCACGAGTATTATTGCTTCACATAGAGTCATAATATGGTCAAATATAATAAAAAAAAAATTAATTTCTTGGTTCATGACTAAAAAAAATAATATATATTTTACCTGCAACAATAGGGGGACTCCCTGAAATCTGCCCTTTTGGGTCCTTCTTTACAGCATCTAGACTGGAAATCATCTCCCCTACACAAAGCGGCATCGGTGTCCTTCCTACCTCCAGTTGCTCTGCTACAGTAATCAAAGAGGCAAAACCAGCACCATTGTCCCCATTCGCAAACAGAAAGCGACTAAGCAGGTAAAACACCAGCGCCCGCATACGATACGTTTGTCTAGCCCTGTCAGCAGGAGGACTATACATTGTTGCTAACCTAGTCAAATTAACCCTCCTCCCATATACAATTTGGGACATGTTTTCTTCCTTTAAATCCATGAACCTCTCAAAGTCCTTAAAAAAATAATCCTCCAAAGAAGGGACACAGGGTAATTGACTACAGGGCCATCCAATTATAGCACCAAATTCCTCAGTAAAATAGTTAATTCGTGATTCCCGAAACAAAAACAATGATTGGTGACATCCCAAAAATTAACAGCCGCATAAAGGAAATTATAGTCTAACTGAACAAACCTTAAGGAAGCCAATACATCCATATGCCGCCTGCCGAACTCGTGTTTCTCAGCAATGGTCAGTGATGACAACCACCCACTTAGAGTTGGTTCAAAAGCCATGGCAAACAGTTAAAAGTCGCAGCAAAGTATTATAGAGAAAAAAATGCAAAGAAAACTATTAAACTCGTAATACTGACAAAACGTACATATTCGCCAATTTATAACGGTTTCGCATCTCAACTCTAAGCGGATTCGGATTTACCGTTCCAGACGGAAAACGCGTTATACGCAAAAATGTGCGCCTAGCGCATAGGAGCGCGCCAGACGCTGCGCCCGGCGCACGGTCAAGCGCCAGACGCCAAGACATGCGCTCAGCGCACGATTTCGACTCACATAGGTCGACTCGGATTCTGATCTCGCACATCATTTTGGGCCACTCCCCTTCCACTACGGATAACAAAAAAAAAACTGTTTTTCACTGAATATTCACGTTTTGGTCCATTTTTTGTAAAACCCACCCGCCCAAACCCCAAACCCTCTTCGCTATCTTTTTTTCTTTCTTTCCATTGTTTTTTGTTGGGAGAAGGTCGACTACGCTCCATTCAAAGTTACTTAAAACTGAGTCAGTCGCATTGCATTTATACATGGCATTTTAGAATAAGAGTCATTGCTGACAAAATCTCACTAACAAACATGGAAAAGAAACAACACCAATGATCATAATGGTTGAACAAAAGACGCAACACATATCAACATACATATACATCATAACAAAAGTGCAGGCCGCAGGTACACAAAAGTAAAGTAATGGAGACATCTAAGAGGAAGGGGGATCCTATTCCCCCGACAAGGACTCCTCCGGTTCTTCAACCTGAACCCCGCTCGATTCACCCACGTGATAGCCAATCCCAGGCTGCATCAAGGGAGTCACAGGCGGAGTCGACCGCGTCGGATACAACTGCTGCATCCCCAACATCTGCTGCTGCATCCCCAACATCTGCTGCTGCATCTGCAACATCTGCATCTGGTGCATCTGCTGCATCTGCTGCATCCGCATCTGCTCCATCCACATCGGAGAAGGCCCAAGGTGTGGGTCAGGCCTCGCACCCCCCATAAAGTCCATGCTGCCAATACCGAACTGCCCTGTAAACGGATCCGTCGGAGGCCTATCAGACGTCGACTCTCGGGGAGTATGAGTCGAAAGCCTAGGCTGGGTCGATACCCTCGCCTCGGGACGAGGCCCACTCTCCTGCGGACGACGCTGCACAAAGTGTCACAAAGCATTAGTGAAACGAATACAACAAAAAAATACAACCAAAGCACAATAGGTCAGTCTACCTGGCTATGTACGTCGCTGCGGCGGCAGGACATGCTCCTCTTCAGCTTGGCCATCCCATGCTTCAACGAGTCAACCACTCGGAGAATCTGAACGACAGTCTCCCGAGGAACCTGAAAACAGCAAGTACATAAGTCACTACAAGTAGAATGAATAAAGAAAGTTCATGACTTTCGACACTTACCGAGCTCACATGGGCCGGCATAGCACGAACAACGTGCTGCTCTACCTCTGGGGCAACATTAATCGTCTCCTCAATAAGCCCGGAATCTCCGGTATACAGGATTCTCAGATCCGGAACGAAGGAGATACGAGCCGCAGCAGCCTCCTGGCAAAACCGAGAAAATAATATCATTGATCATGTCAAAGTAAGCAAAAACAAGCAAACTCAATATGCATACCTCGTTAAACTTAACAGGAGGAGCCAAGCGAGGCAAAAGGACGGCTTGGTAATCGCGATCGCGAAAAACAAAGTCGTGACAGCTCACCCGAAGCGTCGCCCCTCCCTTGATAGCCTGAACAAGAGCAACCCTGTCCATCATAATGACATGAGGGTCATGAGGCACCAATAGTAGCCTCGTCCCATCGTGCTGGCAGGTCACCCTCTCACCCAAATACCACACAGGGTATGATTCTCCATAAAAAATGACTCTCTCGCGAGTCAAAATGCGGGCCCTATGAGCCCAAGCCGGTATCTCCGGAAATGACGCCCAAGGATAAGAGGTAACCTGAAAAGCAAAGAAAAGTTAACCCCTACTACATATACCCAAGGGACAAGATTGATTCATTACGATTACCTTGTCGTCCTTGGCCCGCCGGATAGCCTTCCGGACACTCTCTACGGCGCCATACCGAGTCATCCCGCGCTCCGCCCAGGACAAGCCGGCAGGAAGTGTAGGGTCCCGAACCCTTTCCGGGGCCAATCTCGGAAAATACTCATAAAACCAAATCTGTAACAATAAGATTACTTTAGTACTGATCAAAATAACGAGACAAAAGATAGACGATGTATACAGTCATACCTCCAAGAGTCTCCATGGACCACAAAGGAAGACTGGTCCACCATCATCCAACTGCCTGCAAGCAGTACGCACGCAGTACAAGAGACTACAATAGCCCAGCTCGGCCCAGTCATTGGTCGATACCTGAGACAACTCCCTCAAGAGCTGCAGATATCGCGTCGAAACGCGCGATCCCCTATCAGTGCGCAACAGGCCACAGACAGCCAACCACAGCAGAATGCGTACCTTCTGCTCCTCGGTAGTCCCCTGAAGGGTGAGACCACGAGCCACTTTAGACCGGGGAGCATAAGAGGCGTTCGGAGGAAGCATATCGGAAACCGGGCCTATCAAGCCTCGAACCGCCACCAACTTGAACGGCAATGATTCACCTATCGGTTCCCGGACGCCGGTAAAAGACAAGCCGGAAATCAAGGAGAAATCCAGCGGAGTGACGGTCAACTCCCCACGACGCATGTGGAAAGAGTTGGTAGTATCCCACCACCACTCCAACAAATCTCGAACGACAATCTGAGAGGAATGAACCTCTCCCATACTCTCATAAACATCGAGAAAAGAGGACAGACCACTCTGCTCGATGAGAACAGCTCGATCGCGGACCTTTCGGACCTTCCAGAGCCAGGTAAAGTCAAAGGTCCCAAAATGACGAGTGTAACCCTCGTCCTGCAAATATAAGAATAATCAATCAAATGCCTAGGCAATTGTGTGAAATGTAGTCGGTATAACGAACAATACATACGATGCCCGAGAGCGGACGATGTGAAATATGTTGCTCCAGATCAAAGTACAACTGGTCGGGAGTCCACCCCACGGCCTTCCACGCCCTCCCAGATCCGAACATTGCTCTACCATCATCCTCCCCACCCGATTCTCCCGACGACATGCTAATCGGATTGAACATCACAAACGGAACTAAGAATCAAATAATCAAAGAATCAAAGAGTTCCCGACTCTAAACTACCAGATTTCATGAATCGGTAAAAAAAAAAAAACACAACGCTTCAATGCCTCACGACTACATGAGATTTCCAGAATCCATTTCATACATCAACGTATGCGTTCAAAGTTCCCTAAGCATGTTTCTAGGTTCCAAACTTAGAAGCTACGCTAATTTTGATTCTGAGGTTCATCATCCAAGAATCATCACACATTCAAAGTTCCCTAAACATATTTCTAAGTTTCGGATTTAGAAATTACATCAAACAATATAATTCTAGATTCATGATCTACAAAATTATTTAACAAACGAAATCACATTAAACGAGTATCAAACTCGTGAATAACAACGAAAGTCGCCGGAAAACTGGTCGGAAACTCGCCGGAAATGGCCAAAGTATGCCGAAAACTCGCCGGCAAGCGTGACCTAAGCTCGCCAGAAATGGCGTGCTCCGCCTAATATAAAAAAAAATCGGCCGTCAAAAGCAAAATAATAAAAAAACAAAAAACGAAACAAAAAAACCGCAAGGATAGGAAATGTACCTGAATTACCGGAAAAACCACCCGGAAATTTGCCGGAAAACAGCCCGGAGAAAAGGTCCGAAAACTCGCGAAATGAGGCAACCTCAAAAATCGTCGAAAAAACGCCCAAAAACACCGTCAAAGTAATAATTAAGCAAAAATAATCACTCCTCCCAAGTAGATCTGAAGAAATGCTCAAGAAATAAGGAGTTTCAAGCTTCAAGAATTTCGAAAATGGAGTTGGGTTGAGAAGAGAGAGAGAAACAAAAGAAAAACGACGGAGAAGAAGAGAAATGGGAAGAAAAAAGTCGCCCGTGTCGTTTTAGGTCGTTTAATGACCTGCGCCCAGCGCGTCATGCGCGTCTGGCGCATCCTCAAGGGCACTGCGTCCAGCGCAGCTTTATAAGCCAAACGCAAGACTGTGCGTCTAGCGCACAGTCTTGGAGGCTTCTTAGCCATATGTAGCCCACACCTAATTCCCAAATGCAATCAAATGTTCGCTATGACATTGCGCGCGACAATTAAACGAACTTTCAAAAGTTGGCAAAAACGCAACCTTGATACTCTGTGAATCAACTACAACAACAGCCTTGGAGCGGGACAATAGCTCATTACAATCAGCCTTGGAGCGGGACAATAGCTCAGTACAACAGCCTTGGAGCGGGACAATAGCTCACTACAACAGCCTTGGAGCGGGACAATAGCTCATTACCACAGCCTTGGAGCGGGACAATAGCTCCTTACCACAGCCTTGGAGCGGGACAATAGCTCATTACCACAGCCTTAGAGCGGGACAATAGCTCATTACAATCAGCCTTGGAGCAGGACAATAGCTCATTACAACAGCCTTGGAGCGGGACAATAGCTCATGATTCTTTTTCCCATATATCATTTCGTTTTTGCAAATTTACAATTACTTTGCAAATATGTTTCACGCATGTCTGTTCCTGAAACTTTTGTTTGCTTTGCAGGTACAGACGTAAAAGAGTGATTGTGGATTGCAGAGCATCTAGAATCAATCTCCGTCCCGACACGTATACTTTGACTTTCGGTTTTACAAACCTCGGTCAAAGTGGGGGCTTCTGTAGACACATAATCGTGTCTCCCCATCTAAGGGTCCAATGATGAAATATATCGCGGTCTTAGTTGGCATGGCCCGATGGAGGAGCAGTCCGAAAAACCAGGCAATGTGTGTTTTAAAATAATATAAAAGCCCAATTAATCGTTCATGATGATTAATTGTAAGTTCAACCCGTGAAATACTTTCTAAAAGTCCATTTTAAAAGCCCAACCGAATATTTATTATTCATAAATATTTTTATTTCTAATATTTATTGTTTTGATAAATATTTTCCTAAAAGCTTTTATTATTATCTTTTACCCATAAAACAGATTTTTTAACCCGGAAAATTCGATCTCCGGATTTTTAGGGATAAAAAATGCATCTTGAAAGCACGCGTATCATTAAAAAGGAATATTCTGGAATATTCCGGATTATGAGCCGGACGCGGCGGCTGCGCTCAGCGCGCCACTTGCGTCCAGCACATTGGCTATATCGCGTCTGGCACTCCAATGAGCGCCTGACACGTAGACTTGTGACTCACACAGAGTCCTGCGCCTAGCGCAAGTCTTGTGTGAGACGCAAGATAAAAATTTATCTTTTCGAAAACGCGTTTCCATGTGCAAAGTTTTAATTGGACGGACCACGTCAGGCAGGCCAATCTGCGCCTGACGCGTGTCTTCGCGCCTGCCACGTAGGTTTGCGCCAGGCGCAGAGTGTGCGTCAGACGCACGCGCTTCTTAGCCTATAAATACGGACTGATTTCTCGAATCAAAGACGACTTCGAATTAATTTTTTTTGCGCACGCAAATACTCTCACAAAACTCCGAAACATACTTCGAATACAAAACATAGAAAACACTTGTGATTTTCCACATTAATTCTTGTTCCTGATTCTACTATATTCCTGGTTCCAAGATTGCTTCAACTGAAAGTCACTACGCTCTTCGATCTAAACCGCATAGGTATAATCCTGAGGGCTCTTGAATAATCATATTTATTTTATTGAAGTTACTAACTCTTTTCTTGTCATGATGTAGATTTTTAATTAATAACCGTGGTCCTTTTGTAAATGCTAACCTATTTTCTTATATTTTTTATATATAATATTCATAGTATTATTGTCTTGCATGCTTGCTTATCACCCACATGTTATTATGCTAAAATGAGACCTAAAGAACTGTTCTAATTAACTCAGATAATTTGGACAACCTGTTAGGAACCTTGTAAAATGATTGTATAATAACTGATCATTAAATAATTAGTCTTTTGTGTGTTTCCTGAACCCATCTAGATTGACTATTTTAGGGTGCTTTAAAACATTGTTTGATTGTTCTATCGTATAAAATCTGCTGTGAATTGGTATTTAGTAGAGGCCAACAATGGGCAAACGTGGTTCATTATGACCATATTTGTACCCTCACCCCCGAACTCACTTTTTTTGGTTCCTGACCATCTATGGAGTCATGACGGAGAAATCTACATTGGAAAAGTCCCTAAGATGTCCCTTCCATTTCAATCCAATTAGGTTTACGATTCTTCCTCTAAAGAATTGTTGGCGACTTCAAAACGTATTTTTAATAAAACATTAACAATGGGGTAGTCAAATAAACGCGCTCACACCGCGTGTAGGCATTAAAGGAATTCAAAAATCCTACGCCTACAATCACCTCCAGAGAATAACCCCAAGACTTCACATAGCCGATCAAACAAAGACAACAAAGTTACTAGGGTTTTAGTAGAAATGAAGTTGGATGGGAAATTCCCTGATTCTGTTCAATTTTGGAATGAAAATGGTGATCTAACTAAAGTGCCTGTGTTGTATGAATGGAGACCAAGTTACTGTCAACACTGTAAGATCATGGGACACTCAAGTTCTGAATGTAGATTCAACGTGAAGCAGGTTTGGGTTCCTAAAAAGATACAACCACTTCAACCAAGTCAGGTTCAAGACACAGTACTGGTCCCTACTCCTGTGGTAGAAGTCTCTACTGTCTCTCAACCAATGCAGCAAGTTCCAGCTCAGGAGAAGAGGCAGGATGTGGATCCTGAAGGCTTTCAAAGAGCATTGAAGCCTATTAGGGTAAGATCATCCACTGTCAAGCACACTGATATTCAAAATGCATTTGTTGTTTTGAATGTGAATGAGCAGCATGAGAAGCATCTGGAAAAAGCAAGGCAGGGAGTGATTACATCACAAGGAGGGGGAGATTCTCCTATCAGCAATGGATAAAGTGTTATGCTGGAATGTAAGAGGCATCAATACAATCAAGAAACTGAATGATGTGAAAAGATATATTCACAGCATGTCTGTTGGTATTGTTGCTCTCTTAGAAACAAAAGTTAAGACTCACAATCTTGGCAATGTATATCAAAGACTTTTTAGTGATTGGTGCTTTACCACTACTAATAGTTTTTATGAAGGTGGGAGAATTATATTGGCATGGAAGGCAAGTAGTTTTATGGTCAATATAATAAAGGGTTCTAGTCAATTTCTACATTGTTTTCTAGAACCAACTAGTGGTAAAAAAGGTTTTTTCTGTACCTTTATATATGTTTTTAATGAGAGAATTAAAAGAGAGGAGTTGTGAAAGGATTTGATGTTATTGAATACATCTGAACCTTGGATAATGTGTGGAGATTTCAACTGTGTGATGCACACAGATGAGAGAGTAGGCTCTGCAGTTAGAGAAATTGAAGTTAGAGATATTAGAAACTGCATGATGAATTGTGATATGCATGATATAAAGAGTTCAGGTAATTTTTTTACCTGGAATAACAAGCAACAAGGGATTCAGAGAGTGTTTTCAAAGCTAGATAGAATTCTAGCTAATCAAGTATGGCAGGACAATTATCCTACAGCTGAAGTTTCTTTCCATCCAGAAGGAGAATTTGATCACTCCCCTGCTGTTTTAGCAGTGTATGGTGATTCCTTTGAAGGCAAGAGACCTTTTAAATATTTCACAATGTGGAGATCATCTCCACAGTATGATGAAACTGTTAAAAAGGCCTGGGAACTACAAGTACATGGCACAAAAATGTACAAATTATCGAAGAAGTTAAAGGTCATTAAAGTGGCTCGAAACAACCGAATAAAGAAGGTTTCTCCGAGATTCAAGCAAGCAGATTTGAGAGCACACCAACAGATGCTTGAAGCACAAAAGCTAATGCATGATCATCCAGGAGAGGAGGCTTATGCAAATCAGGAATTAGTGGCTGTTCAGAAATATCATTATAAGCATAAGGCTTATATTGAATTTTTGAATCAAAAAGCCAAACTAGCATGGATTAAAGATGGTGATGAGAATACACATCTTTTTCACCAGAGTATCAAGGCTAGAAGATTACAGAATCAATTATATTGCATACATGATGAAGCTGGAGTCTAGCATGACACTTCTGAGTCTGTTGCAAGTGCCTTTCTTACATATTATGAAAAGTTGCTTGGTGGTGAAATTGGAGAGAAAGCAGGTTATTCAACAACTTGTTCAAGATGGCCCCTTGATTACTGCAGAACATACAGCAATCCTGAATGCACCTTACACAGCAGCTGAGGTAAAACAAGCTCTCTTTTCAATTCCTGGGTGCAAAGCACCAGGTACTGATGGCTTTGGCTCTTATTTTTATAGAGATGCATGGCATATAGTGGGAAATGATGTTATAGATGCAGTTTTGGATGTGTTGCAGAATGGACAAATGTTAAAGGAATTGAATACCACAGTCATAACATTAATTCCTAAAACTAAATGTCCATCTAATGTATCTGAATTTAGGCTAATTTCCTGTTGTAACACATTATACAAATGTGTGACAAAAGTTTTATGTGCTAGACTTAGGCAAGTGCTCCCTGATCTCATTATGGAAAACCAGGGTGGGTTTGTCCATGGTAGGTATATAGTACATAACATCTTGGTAATTCAGGACATGGTTAAGCAGTATGGTAGGAGGAAAGTTAAGCCTAGTTGTCTTTTGAAAATTGATTTACAGAAGGCTTATGACTCTGTTAGTTGGGAATTTCTGCATGAAATGTTATTAGCTTTGGGATTTCCTTCTGCATTCATAGAGCTGGTTATGAAGTGTGTTCAGACACCTATGTTCTCATTGATGATTAATGGCACAATGCAAGGATTCTTCAAATCATCCAGGGGGCTTAGGCAAGGTGATCCCATGTCACCTTTGCTGTTTGTGATATGTATGGAGTATTTGTCAAGAATTTTGACAAAAATGTGTGAACTTGAACAGTTTCAGTACCATCCAAGATGCAAAGAGGTCAAACTGAATCATATGTGTTTTGCTGATGATTTAATTCTCTGTTGTAAAGGAGAATATCCATCTATATACTTGATGCTTAAAGCTTTTAAACTATTCTCTGATACTTCTGGATTAAAAGCTAACATTCACAAATCAGCCATGTATACTTGTGGAATGTCAAGTGAGGAGGTTCAAAGAGTGACTGATGCTTCTGGTTTAACTCATGAATCTTTGCCATTTAGATATCTTGGTGTACCAATTTGTGCCAAGAAAATATCTAATGCTCAATGTGAAGCTTTGATAGAGAAGATAACAGAGAGGATAAGAGTGTGGAGCTATAAGAACTTATCATACACTGCCAGATCACAGTTAATCAATGCTGTGTTGTTGAGTTTACATACTTACTGGGCTAAAGTATTTATTTTGCCCAAGAAAATTGGTTGAAATAAACAAGATTTGTAGAGCGTTTCTGTGGAGTGGTCAGGCTTTTAGTCAGAAAGCTGGCTCTATTGCTTGGGATAAATTGTGCTGTCCTAAATCTGCAGGTGGTTTGGGATTTAGGAACATTGTGCTCTGGAATGTAGCTAGCATTGGAAAGTATGTATGGACTGTCTCAACAAAATAGGACAGTGTATGGTTGAGGTGGATTCATGCTGTTTATATCAGGAATGATTCATGGTGGGATTATAAGCCTAATTCAGGGGCTAGTTGGTATTGGAGGAAGATTTGTTCTGTAAAAGAACAATTGAAACAAGTGATGACACAGTAGGAGTTGAATCAGATGAACACCTACTCAGTGAAAAAGGTGTATGATAAATTGGTGGATAATCAAGTAAGAGTGCATTGGGACACTGCAGTATGGAATAGGCTCAGCTTGCCAAAGCACAAGTTTATTATGTGGTCGGCAGTGCAATGTAAACTACAGACAACTGCTAGGTTGGCTAGAATTGGTGTTAGCAGCTCTGAACAGTGCCTCATATGTACCAGACTACCTGAAGAGCATCAGCATCTCTTTTTTACTTGCCAGTTTAGTGTTAGTTGTTTAAATAACATTAAACATTGGTTACAAATGAATACTGCTGCATCAGAACTACAACAGATACTCAGATGGATCCAGCGTAGCAGGAAGTCCAAGTTCAAGAGAAACGTTTATATGGCAAGCATTTCAGCTTTGGTTTATTATATTTGGTATGCCAGAAATAAAGTGTACTGGGAACAATGTGTTCCTAGCATTAATGTAGTTTGTAAACAGATTCAGAATGTAGTAAGAGCTAGAATTTTGGCTGTAATGCCTAAGAAAATATCAAGGGCTGACTATGTATGGTTTACTAGTCTAAGGAGTAGCTAGGAAAACTGTTTTGATGTGAGTATTAGTTGTATCCTTCTCTGGATGTAAGTGTGTCCTAATCTTGAAGTTGTGAGGGTCCAACCTAGTTGGTTCGTCTGCTTCTTGATTAGTTTAGGTTGTAATGGTGAATTATGGAATGAAACTTACTTACTTAGCAAAAAAAAAAAACTTTCTAACCACGGAGGTTACAGGAAAGATTGGACTTTGCTAGTTTAGAGAATCAACTTTTTGCTACTCCTTTGTTGAACTACACAACAACGTTACTAGGAAAGACACCGAAGAGAAACAGGCAGCAAACACATTATCATGACTACTAAACCATCACATCAATGACTAATAAATCGCCAATGACATCATGAGATTCATCCAACAAAGCTCATTCAAGAAGAAATAAGCACATCATCAAATTCAGCACAACAACAGCCACAGAGAATTAAATCATCTCATCAACTGTGTAAAAGAAGGATAGATATCCAACCATAGTTAGAAACCCCCACAACATGAACGTTCCAGGTTACTACCATAAACCCTCTTAACACAGGGAGAATAACCAACAACTCATGAGCTTATCTAACACAAAGTTATAACTGCTAAAAATGACAGTCACTCCCACATGAGAGATGATACCCAAAGATGGTCTGGATACTCATAATCCTCTTAAAAACCCTCATGTTCTTTCAACCTTGAATGATTTTACGCACTTGGCACAAAGCCACATTTTATCTCAAACTTCTGCTTTCAAACATGGAGCTCCAAATTGTCTCACCTAGACCCTTAACAAAAGGATGCTAGTCTCTAATTAGTCAACACATGAAACATGATAGCATTCACCAATCATTACAACTCCAAGTTTACCAAATAAGGTAAGTCCTCGAGAATTAACTCAATTAATTTAAGAACCCTAAAATACATAACTATAAGGATTACTCCGAGATAAGACTTAGCACTATAGTTGCAATCAATAAATCCAAAGGTCATTTAACCAATCAAAAGGTCCACTCTACTAGGCATGGTCAGCAAAAGTTGTACTCTGCAAGAATACTATAAAACAACTTTAACTACTCATATATATAACACAATATATAATACAATAACCAGAAGTAAACAACTCCCAACTTAAAAAGTCAATCATGAAGTTTGCTTTCTCATCATGTATACTTAAACAAGCCAAACTAACATACTTATTAGTCTCAAACACAAACTCATTCCTTGATAAAAAAAATTAACAATTTTGAGGACACAAGTATAAATTAAACACCAAGCAATGGGCACATAAAATGAATTATGCAAATAAGCTATACTTGGAATATTAATGATAAGAGAAAAAATCTCCCTTTCGCCAAGCATGTTGAAGATGACATAGATTCCACATAGTTTCCACTCTTCCAACTCCCATTTGTCTTGCTTGAAAGTCTCCACCTCTAACTCAGCCCCCACATACACTAACAGGTCACAAAGTTAGCTATTATATATAGAGGGGGAACATATTATAATTTATGTAAAAAAGTTAGAGTATCACAATATTCAATTCAAGAGTAAACTTCCCTTTGTTGGAGTTTTCGAGTCATTTTCACATGCTTTAATTGATCAACCACTGGGCAGAAAATTTATACTCTGACACTTATATATATGATACCCTGAAATCATAATACCAAGTCCAAACCGTGATGCTTATAGAACCCTTTGATGGTCAATTAGACCAAAATTGACATGACCAGTAGTATCTAACAAAGTTGAGTTGTAGCTGCCAAATTTCAACCAAAAAGAAATTATTGGAAGAACTTGGTCCCCTTTAGATACTCACTGCAAAGTTCAGGAAAAACAGGACACCAATTGAGGGAAGTAGAAGGCTCTTTATGAGCCAAAAAGAGAATGATATTGAGTTTTGTTATTTGATGCTTCCTCTTTAAACTTGTTGAATACTTCATTAAAATTTGCTATTGTAGCATCCAATATCTTCAGTCCCATCTTTATTCACTTGAACAAAAATCTTGCCTCGATAAAACCGATGAATTGGTCTTTTGCCACACAATTGCAGGAATCCACCATCACTGCCTCTCTCCCGCCGGATTAAGCACGCTACTTTTATTATTATTTTATTTTTTTGTTCGACAACTCATGCGCAACACCAATTAGGCCATATTCAACAATTGAATCACAATTAAGCGTAAAACAAATATCTTTTGATTCGTCTAACCCAAAGAAAACAGATATATTGCTTTCATCCCATTTAAAAAAATCAACAGTATAAAATCGCTTCTAAATTATTGGTGTTATTTTATTAGGAACACTACAAGAAGGGGTGGATTGTATGTGTAGAAATAAACGTACTTTTTGCGGAATTATAAAATTTAAACAAAGAAACAAGTTAAAGAATCACAAGGGATTTTTACGAGGAAAAACTTCTTGGGCCCAACAAGAAGAAACAACCTCGACCACTAGGGATTTTAAACTCAACACTTTTACTAATTAGGCCAAACAACTCTGATACAACCTAATTCTAGTCATGGGCAACAACTTGGGTTCCTAAACTCAAGCTCCTGAACAACTGTTCCAAAGGTTGTTCCTCTCAACTTCACTTGAAGTTTCTCACTTTAACTTGCTTCACTCAAAGCTTTCTTTCTTACAGGACTTTATTCAAAATCCCCTTACCTCAAAACCAAAATTACAATGATCAATAAACTGAGTGGAATAGAGTAAGAATGCAAAGAATAAATGGCATTATGAGAGAATGAAGGCACTGACACTTTAATTAGCTAAACTAACTAAATCACTTGGTCAGACACAAATTAGAACTTACTTAGATATAAATATTTATAGCAGTGATTAAGTAGAACGTGGGATTAAAACATGAGTTAGTGGTAAAAAGATTTTTCCCATGATGTTCCTCAACTAGAGGAATACGTTCTATTTGTTCCCCGTGTACTCCACGATCTCATGAACGTGTGAAATCAAGATTACTACTGCTTCCTAAATTTTAGCATTTACATGTGCAACAATCCTAAATCTGATTTTTAATTAATATAACCCAAATAAAATCCTTTTATCAAAATATTATCTTTAAAATATTTTCTTTAAAGCCGAAAAAGGTTTTTTATTTTCAAATAAAAATAAAATCTTTTCCTTAAAAAGATTTTCCTTAAAATTAGATTTTTAATAAATAAAAAAACGGTTTCCTATTTTTTTGGCATTAATAGTTCAACCGACACAATATAATTGTTGTACTATGTCTAGTTCCTTTAAATTCGTTAGTTCCTTTAACTTAATATGATAGTGCCAGTTCGTCTGTTCCATTCAAAGGAACATACACTCATTCTCTTTTTATGTTGCCATTGTTCCTTACCATTACTTACTCGTTCCTGTACATTGGAACTAAAAACTAAAACCTCACTTAGATTCTTTTGCTCCAATGCTTCTCCAGTATCAGTTCCTTGAGCATCTTCACTTAGTCTTTAAAATCCAAACTTGATTTTTTCTTTAGACTTAGTATTCTCTTTGCTCTATTCATTGATACCTTGCAAAATTCATTCACCTAACAACTTCAGTTCATTACTTAGTTTGTATCTTTATCATCATCAAAACTAGGGTTCAACAATTTCCCCCTTTTTGATGATGACAATAAAGTTACAAACTAAGGAAGATAAAACAACAAATAACATAAGAGAATGAAAGATAAAATAAATAATTTATATTTTTAATCAAGGCAGATTAAGGATTTAAAAATTTTAATTTTTTTCATTTTTCCAACTTAGTTTGTTCCCATTATCTTTTCCCCCTTTGTCATCCTCAAAAAGATCAAACTCTTGGTGATTTTGGGAAGACTGATTTATGCAAGACCTTTAGACCATTAACAAGCACCAAAATTGGGTAAGTTAGTAAATCAAAGGGTAGACTTGCTCTTACATCAATCACATAATACTAGCCATTCCAAGTATGAAATTATGCAATTAGATAAAAAAACGAAGATAATTTAGCAAAAGTCATTATATTTATAGCACTTGTTCCAAAAGATTACAAAAAGAAAAGAAAAATAAAAGGAAACAAAAGCTAGGAGTTCCTGTTCCTTTAAGAGAAACATGAACTTAGACATTAGGAAGGGAAGGGGAGTTGTGTTCCTCTACTACTTATTCTTCCACCACTTCCTCCAACTTCTTCTTCCACTACTTCTTCCAACTTCTTCATCACCTCCTCGTGATGACCATCCACTTGCTTCTTCAGTGAATTCATTGCTTGAACCATCATCTCCATATTCTTCTGTTGCTCGATCATCGTATCACTAAGGACCTTGATTAACCCCATCATTTTATTGGTTTTGCTATCTAGGGTCCAATGTAGATTATTGTAAAACTTAATCATGTGTTAAGCAGGAAGACATACTTCATTGACCCACCCATACTCATTTAAAGGAACTTGTTCCTTTCCATTTAAACTAGATTCAGTAGGGTTTTGGGGAGGAGGTATAGGAATGTTTTCTTGGGATGGTCTTACTGCTTCTGTGAGAGGAACAGTAGGAGAAGAAGTGGTGTATTGAGGAGGTAGAAAAAGAGGTGTAGGTGGTAATGTAACAGAGGTGGATGCAAATGGGTTGGGCTCATTTATGGCAACCTTCATCTATTCATAACCTGGAAGGAATAGAGAAGGTGGCGGGAGAGATGTGAGGTATGCCGGTGATGGATATAGGCGGTTTTGGTGAAGAATGAGGAGTAGGTTTCTTAGGAGAGAGTTCATGTTGTTCCTCTTCATCGAGTAGGACCAAAGGTGCGTCCTCATTAGAAGGAACATGGACTATTTTTGCAACTCTCAACCTTGAACTCTTCATTAAGGAAGGGGTTTTCTTAGGAACATGCTTAGTGGACTTTTTGGTTTCTTTTTGGGTTGTTCCTCTGGTTCATCAATTTTAGGAACTTGTTCCTCCAAGATTACCTCCACGGTTTCTTCCTCTACTGCCATAGGCAGATTCCCCTTTTGAGAGGAATTGTTAGGAATCCTTCCTTGAGTCAATACTCCTTCATGGACAGATAGGTCCAAGCCATACAAAGTTTTCTCATTCAAAATGTTACCCTGCTTAATTCCCAAGGTAGGTCAACCAGTTGTTTTTACTTTGAAATGAGAGAGAAGGGAAGTCATTAAAAGACCATATCCAACAACACAGTGGTTTTCTATGTAATGAGTGAGGTGTTGGATGAAGAGAGATGGAAAGTTTATTAGTATGTGATGGTCAAGGCAGAACATGTAACACATATCAAGAAGACCAACCTCATTCCTCTTTTCAGTTCGAGGAATAAGTGTTCTCCAAACAAGATTAAATAAAATTTTGTGAAGGAGAGTGAGAAGATTGTGGTTGATTTTTGTTTTCCCAGCAGTTCCCCTAAATGATTTAACTATATCATCTTGGGAAAAATTAGGAAAGGAAACAGTTCATTTCCTCTTGAAATATAAATCAGTTCCTTTGCAAGGAACTTCCCAGATTTTTCCTAAGGTCTCTTGGGTGAAACTAATTTTCTTCCCCCTAACTTCAGTAGTGCAAACCCCATGAGTGTTTAGAAAATTTGCACATAAATCATCCATAGCTAAAGGAACAAGCGAGTTATTAAACCCAGATTCAAACAAGTACTCCATTCCTTATTCCTTTAGTATTTCTAAGAGTTCAACAAAATTGACACTCTTAGCCCACTCTAGATCAACACAGAAACTAAGAATATACCTAGATTTGCTTCTTTCAACTCGTTTCTTTGAGGAAGTAGAAACAGTTCCTTTGGTAGGAACATGTGTTGCTTCTTCTTCCTCCTCAACTGTTTCGGGGACTTCTTCTTCTTCATTATCTTCTCCAATCAATTTATTTCTCCTATTACTTCTCCTAGGTGTCTCCAATTTTTGCTCTTCTACCTCCATATGTGTTTCTTGAGGATTTTCGATTTCTAGGGTTTGGGATGGAGAAGAGGGGTTTTTCATTTAAGAGGTTTTGGGAGATTTGCTTTAGGAAAAGGTGAATTGAGAGAGGTTTTTGCCATTTGGTGATGAAAGATCGAGGTTTTATGTGGTGCGAAGAGGTGGGATGAAGATGAAGAATGGTGAAGATGAAGTGATTAAAGGAACACGGTTTTGGAAGGGAAGAAAGAAGAAGAAAGAAGATGCATGTAACAGTAAGCGTGGAAAAATAAAAAAGATAAATAAAAATAAAAGAAAAGAAAAGAAAAGATAAAAATGAATCAAGATTTAATAAATCTGGATCCTATATTTTTGGGATTTTCTGATTTTTCGATTTTTATAGATTTTAATTTATGGAAAGAAAAGAAAATTAAGGAACTTATGCTATAGGAACAACTTATACTTATTAGCAACATTTCATCAAATCATACATGTTTCTATCACTTAGGAACAATAAGGGGAGTATTATGTGACATTTGTGAGTGGCTTTATTGCTTTGACTACAAGTTTATGTTTTCAACATTTCAATTTGCAATGGTCTTAGGCATTCATTCACAGTCACTTAATATCACATAGAGTAAGTCAAATCAATTCAGACATTGGGAATTGGAACAGGAACAATTACTTAAGTTTTATTAAACCTAACTCAAGCCTTAATTTTTCATATATATCTCTTTGTAGAGGCTTGGTTAGTATATCAACAATCTGATTTTCAATTTGACAAAACTCAAGTTTAATCAAACATTTTTCACATTTTCTTTTAGAAAGTGATGTCTGGTATGTATATGCTTAACTCTTGAATGATGCACTGGATCTTTTGAAATATTAATAATGGCACTTGTATTATCACAATAAATAGGAACACAATTAAAGTTTATTCCATAGTCACAAAGTTGTTATTTTATCCAAAGCATTTGAGAGCAACATGCAGCAACAGCTACATATTCTGCTTTAGCAGTGGATAAAGCAACTGAGTTTTGTTTCTTGGTGCTCCATGAAACTAAACTATGACTAAGAAATTGAACTATACCTGAGGTGCTTTTCCTATTTACAAGATCTCCAGCATAGTCAGCATTAGCATATCCTCTTAACTCAAATGTGTCACTTCTTGAATAGAAAGTCCAAGATCATCTGTTCCTTTGAGATATCTAAAAATTCTCTTCACAGCAGTTTAGTGAGACTCCTTGGGATTTACTTGAAATCTAGCACACAAACCAACACTAAAAGCTATGTACGGACGACTAGCGCTTAGATACAAAAGGGAACCAATCATGCCTCTATATTTTATTTGATCAACACTTGTTCCTATGGAATGTTCATCTAATCTAGTTGAAGTTCCCATAGGAGTGTGATTGATCTTTGAATTTTGGAGCCCATATTTTTTCAGCAGTTCCTTTATGTATTTTTGTTGGTGAATAATTATTCCTTTTTTAGTTTGCTTAATTTGTAACCCAAGAAAGAAATTTAACTCACCCATCAAACTCATTTCAAATTCATTACTCATGAGTTTAGAGAATTCGTTACATAATGACTCGTGAGTTGCTCCAAAGATAATGTCATCAACATATATTGGAACTAGAAGTATATCGGTTCCTTTCGATTTTAGAAACAATGTTTTATCAACTTTTCCTCTTTTAAAATCTGTTTTCTAAAAGGAACTTAGATAATCTCTCATACCATGACCTAGGCGCTTGCTTTAACTCATAGAGGGCCTTGTCAATCTTGTAGACATGGTTTGGGAAATCATTATTTTCAAATCCAGGGAGGTTGTTTAACATTATCTTCATTTGAGTAGCCATTAAGAAAAGCACATTTGACATCCATTTGATACGCTTTGAATCTCATGTATGCAAAGAAATGCAATAAGTATTCTAATGGCCTCAAGTCTAGCAACGGGAGCAAAGGTTTCTTCGTAGTCAATTCCTTCTTGTTGATTATAACCTATTACTACAAGTCTAGCTTTGTTCCTAACAATTGTTCCATGTTCATCTAGTTTGTTTATAAACACCCATTTTAATCCAATCACTTTTTGTTGTTTAGAAGAGGGAACTAGATGCCACACCTTGTTTCTTTGAAACTCATTTAATTCATCTTGCATAGGAGTGATCCAATCGGAATCATTTAAGGCTTCTTCATGATTTCTTGGTTTCATCATTGATAGGAACGCATGAAACGCACAAAAATTCCTTAACCGAGATCTAGTTTGCGTACCTTTGGATATGTCACTTATTATGAGTTCCACTTGGATGTGATTTTTGATGTCTCCAAGGTTTTGGTTGAAATTCTCTTATAGGAACAGGTTGTTCCTCTTGAATTTCTTGAGCGGATGAGGAGACTTGTTCGTTTATTCCTCTTTCGGCCATTGTTGAATCGGTTCTTTCAACATTTTCATTCTTAGTAGGAACAGAACAGACTCCATCATCTTGAGAAACAGGAACGGCATTGTTATGAAAGTTTTCATCTTCTTGGTTCTTTTCCTATTTTATTCCTTCTTCTTCCTCAATTGAATCTGCATCTTTTTCATTTGGTCGAACCAAGCCTATTTCAAAGTCATCAACCTGCTTGCTTGTATTAAAATTGTCAGATTCATCAAAGATTATATGTACACTTTCTTTAACACACATAGTTCTTTTATTGTAAACTCTATAAGTCTTACTATGTGATGAATATCCTAGAAATATTGCTTAATCACTCCTTGCATCAAATTTTCCAATATTATCTTTCCCATTATTATGTACAAAATATTTACAACCAAATGTCCTGAAATGTGTAATATTGGGTTTCTTACCAAAATAAAGCTCATAAGGAGTTTTGTTAATGATAGGTCTCATCATGGCACGATTTATTATATGACAAGCAGTACTTACAGTTTCAACCCAAAAGTTCCTTGGAAGTTCACTAGCTATTAACATCGTCCTAGCCATTTCCTCCAAAGTCCTATTTTTCCTTTCCATAACACCATTTTGTTGTGGTGTTCTAGGAGCAGCAGAAAAATTATGATCAAGGCCATGATCTCAGTTTAAGTCATCAAATTTATAATTTTCAAGTTCTTTACCATGATTGGATCTAATATGCATCAATTTGTGACCACTCAAATTTTGAACTCTCTTTGCAAAGACAAGGAACTCATCATAAGTCTTATCCTCACTAGAGAGAAAAATAACCCAAGTGTATCTTGAGTAGTCATCAACAATAACTAGCACATACCTCTTGCCACTTCTACTTTGAATCCTCATAGGGCCACACAAATCCATGTGAATTAATTCCAATGGCTTTGTGGTGCTCACAACAATTTTAGATTTGAAAGAGGATCTAATATGCTTCCCTTTAGCACACGCATCACAAACTTGATCAATATGAAATTTTATAGATGGTAATCCCAAAAGAAGATCTTTTTATCGAAGTTTGTCAAATAATGAAAATCTAGCATATCCTAGGCGCTTATGCCATAAGAGAGGATCATCTTCAATAACACTAAGGCATGTCAAGTTGTTTTTAAGAATAAGATCAAGATCCACAATATATGTGTTCCCTTTCCTTGTTCCTTCCAAGATGACATTCTTAGAGTTATTGTTAACGATCAAGCATTTTTTACTATTAAATTTAACAACATTTCCCTTGTCACAGAATTGGAAAATACTTAAAAGATTGTGCTTTAAACCTTCAACTAGAAATACATTATCAATAGAATGTGATGGTGACTTACCAACCTTACCCATGACAACTATGTTACCTTTCATGTTGTTACCAAATGTGACACTTCCACCTTCATAGGTTGAGAGTGAGAGAAACTTAGATTTGTCTCCTGTCATATGCTTAGAACAACCACTATCAAGATACCAAGTGTTGTTCCCCCTCACTCTAACATGCAAAAATCAACTAGTTGTTAGTTATAGGAATTAACCCCCTCCTTCGTGGGTTCATGTTCTTGACTAGCATTAGTTTTTGCAACCCATTTCATGTTGCTTAATTTTACATTTTTTACAATCATTCCAGTTCTTAGTTGATATTGATTTTTTACAATCATTCCAATTTAGTAGGTCAACATATTTCTTAGGCTTGTTCCTTTCTTGTGATTTTTGAAACCAATACCTTCTTTCCTTTTTGTTTGTGGTCTCTCAATCCATTTAGGAACAGTCATCACTTTACCTCTGTTACTTGCAACTACAAGTACCTTCTTGAGATTACAGATCTGTTCCTTTAAAACGATTTTTTCTTTATTTAAGTTTTCAATTTCAGATCTGTAACCTTTCTAAGGAGTTGATCTTATATCAAAAGAACTTAGAACAGGGACAAATTCTTTTAGGTGAGACATTTCTAAATTGATTAGATAATTTTCATATTTAACACTCTCATATAGTTCCTTAATTTTTAAGTTCTTATCAAATAAATCAAAGAACCTACTTTCAACTTTCGTTCTCATTTTCTTATGTCATTCTATATGTTCTTTACATACTTTAACAGCTTGTTCAGTTTGTTCACGTTTTTCACTTTCATCTCTACATTCAAGAATTGCATCATAAAGAAGATCATAAATTTCAGGCCTTGTTTTTCCATCTAAGTCTAATTCGAGTATATGTTGGTTTACCTCAAAATTTTCTTCATCTTCCTATATGTCAGTGTTTGCCATGAGGCAAAGATTTGCAGTTTCTTCATTTTGTTGTTCCTCTTCTTCTTCAGTCTCTGAATCTCCCCAAGCTACTATCATAGCCTTTCGAATGTTCGCTTTGGAGAAACGAGTTTTTGTTTCCTTGTTCCTTTCTGCAAAACGTTCCTTATTCCTTTCTTTGGTCTTATCGTTTTCCCAAAGTGGACATTCCTTGATGAAGTGATCTGTACTTCCACATTTATGACAAGCAGCTTTGTTAGAAATTTTTTTGTTTTTACCTTTGAAGTTTCCATTCTTCATGTTCCTATACATCTTTCGAAATTTCCGGATCATGAGAGTTACTTCCTCTTCTTCAGAGTCAGAGTCATCTTCATCATCAGCTTTTAGGGCAATGGACTTTGACTTAGAGCTTTCACCATATACAGTGTCAAGGTGTAGCTCATGAGTCATAAGTGATCTAGTTAGCTATTCCAAGTTGAACTTGATGAAGTCTTTTGTTTCTTGTAAAGCAGTGATCTTAGCCATCCATCTATCCTTAGGAAGACTCCTAAGAACTTTTCGAACCTGTTCCTCTGATGAAATAAACTTTCCAAGAGACACTAACTCATTAATAATGTTAGTAAAATGAGTAAACATCTCTTGTATGCTTTCCTTAGTCTTCATGGAGAACACTTCATATTGTTTCATTAGCAAATCAATTTTAGATCTCTTGACTTCATTAGTTCCTTCGTGGGTTACTTCAAGTAAATCCCATATTTGTGTTTGCGGATTTGCATCCCATGATTCTATTGTGTTCATGGGTCCAAGTCCACAATGCAAAAGTTTAACAACCATAGCATTCACTTCCATTTTTTCAAAGTCAACTTTGTCATATTCAGAGAAGGGTTTAGGAATTACCTTATTTTTGTCATTAGTGGTTATGATCTCAAAATTACCAACTTCAATGACTCTCCATACCTGGTAGTTTTCGGCCTTGATGAATATCTTCATTCTGTTCTTCTAATAGGAATAGAATTTCCCATTGAATATTGTAGGCCGTTGAGTGGGGTAACCTTCCTCGAGTTTCTTAGTAGAATTCATGTTCCTTGGATCTTTTTCTCAATAGGATTTCCTACTTTTCGTGAGATCTAGCTCTGATACCAATTGTTATTTCACTAGGAATACTATAAGAGGGGGTTGAATTGTATGCGTAGAAATAAACGTACTTTTTGCGGAATTATAAAACTTAAACAAAGAAACAACCTAAAGGAACACAAGGGAATTTTACGAGGAAAAAGTTCTTGGCCCCAACAAGAAGAAACAACCTCGACCACTAGGGATTTTAAGCTCAACACTTTCACTAATTAGGCCAAACAACTCTGTTACAACCTCATTCTACTCACGGGCCCGAACCTGAGTTCATAAACTCAAAATTTTGAACAACTGTTCCCTTAACAACTGTTCCTCTCAACTTCACTTGAAGTTTTTCTCACTTTAACTTGCTTCACTCAAAGCTTTCACTCTGACAGGACTTCACTCAAAATCCCCTTACCCCAAAACAAATATTACAATAATCAATAAACTTAGTGGAATAGAGTAAGAAGGCAAAGAATAAATGGCTTTATGAGAGAATGAAGGCACTGACATTTTAATTAGCTAAACTCGCTAAACTCACTAAATCACTTGGTCAGACACAAATTGGAACTTACTTAGATATAAATATTTAGAGCAGTGATTAAGTAGAACGTGGGATTAAAACATGAGTTAGTGGTAAAAAGATTTTTCCCATGATGTTCCTCAACTAGAGGAACATGTTCCATTTGTTACCCATGTACTCTACGATCTCATGAACGTGTGAAAACAAGATTACTACTGCTTCCTAAATTTTTGCATTTACTTGTGCGAAAATCCGAAATCTGATTTTTAATTAAAAAGTATTTTAATTAATAAAACCAAATAAAATCCTTTTATCAAAATATTTTCTTTAAAACTGAAAAAGGATTTTTATTTTCAAATAAAAATAAAATCTTTTCCTTAAAAAGATTTTCCTTAAAATCAGATTTTTAACAAATATAAAACGGTTTCCTATTTTTTAGGCATTAATAGTTCAACTGACACAATATAACCGTTGCACTATGTGTAGTTCCTTTAAATTCGTTAGTTCCTTTGACTTAATATGACAGTGCCAGTTCGTCTGTTCCTTTCAAAGGAACATACACTCATTCTCTTTTTATGTTGCCATTGTTCCTTACCATTACTTACTTGTTCATGTACATTGGAACTAAAAACTAAAGCATCGCTTAGATTCTTTTGCTCCAATGCTTCTCCAGTATCAGTTCTTTGAGCATCTTCACTTAATCTTCAAAATCCAAACTTGATTTTTTCTTTAGACTTAGTATTCTCTTTGCTCTATTCATTGATACCTGCAAAATTCATTCACTTAACAACTTGTTAATTCATTACTTAGTTTGTATCTTTGTTCCTTTGTCATCATCAAAGCTAGGGTTCAACAGTTGGTAAAATAATTGTTGACCAAGAAATAATTATAGATATTGCTTGATTATATATATCTCATAAGAATATTGTTGCGCCGTGGTATGCAGGTCACTCACTTGGAAGCGATTTCGCCACCATACCGGTGCAGGCTTCCGATGACGAACGCCCCCCCAAGGTTAACACAACACCCTAGAATTCTACACCCCGAACTCAAGGGTTGGGGTTTCTCAATAACTGCTCAAATCTCATAGACATAGACAAAAGGTAGGCTATGTGTTTAGGATTTAGAAGAATATGAATATTATATTACTTTTTTGTGAAAAAGGAAGGTATTTTAATATAAAAATAATCCTCCTAAAACAAGGAAACTAGAAAACGGCCCGAAATAATGCTTTTCTTTTTCCCTTTTTCGCGTTCCATTGGATTATATCCAACAAAGAAAGCTAATAATAAGGAATATGATTATGGGATTTATGGGTAATAAGAGGTAATTAAGGTGGGGTGGTTACAACTGTTATAAGCTCTTCAACTAATCCGAAAATAACTTTTCGTAATCCAATATTTTTGGACAGCATATTGGTGTAGAAATTTGGACCATGCTCAAGCCATAAACGGTCCAAAACGCTATAAAGTTGCTAATATATAAAATGTAGCTTAAACGCGTAATTTAACTACTAAAAACATAGTTTCTAATTAAATAAACTATATAAATATAATATTTATAAAGTTGAAAAATATATACGATATAACATTTTTAAGAAGTAAAATACCTAATTTTAACGAAAAATAATAATTAAGGGAAAATAAGGCGAAAAATTAGAAGCGAAATTCCGTGGTGTTACACAACTTCTTATATTTTTAGTACTCAAATTAGTTAATGATTAAAGTTGTGTATTTAGAAACGTAAAAGTCAAAGTGTTATATTTATCAAAATTTCAGAGAGGAGTATTACATTATGACATTTTGAAAGTTATTCTGTTTTTTCAAAAAATAATTTAACTAACTATATAAAGTTTGGATTTGTTTTTCTAAAACTAGTTTTTCATTTCAATTTTAGTGATGAAATTATTGTTTTTTTAAAGGTAAGGAGAATTCCCTCGCAAGAAGTGGGGAAAATGGGGATCCTTCTTGCAAGGGGTGAGAATCGAACCCTTGTGACTGGGGTGGAAGGAAACCTTACAACCACTAGCTTAACCTTGATCCTCTAAATGAGATTATTGTTTGAGTTGTGTATTTTGCTCATTTAATTTAAATACTTGGTTAATTGGTTAGTGTTGGTTAGACCGTTTCGTTTCAAATCGAAAAACCTAGATCCTTCCCTAGATTGATGTCTGTTGGTATATACCCTACTGGTGTTGATCCATATGAGTAGAGAGACAACGAAAGAGCATGTGGAGGGAGTCGTTTAAAAGTTAAACTAGTTTTAGGCCTCCGGGTAAATATAATTTTTAGTTATTAATATTTTATTTATTATTTGGTTTAATGGTTAAGACTTTAAGATATAAGTTTGAAGTCATGGGATCAAATCTTATAGCAAGAGATAATAAACAAACATTTATACAACGATCATTAATGTGTTAGCTCGATCGATGATGTATGAATTTATGCAAATTAGGGTGGATTTTGAAGCTGGTAATGGGATTATCAGTGATGGTGTTAATGGGAAGGGTGAAAATGTAGAATGGATGGATGGTGGAGTGCGCACTAATACAGTTTTGGCTTCGAAGGGGGATGGACTAATTACAATCCAAGAAAGAAATCAGTTGAGTTATTAGAATTTAGAAGCACTCTAAGGATTTTGTTCTCATGATGGCATGGTAATGGCATTTGAGGCTAATAAGTGATAGATTAGGCCGACGAAACCACAAAATTATTGTGGGTGTGATGTGGGGGTTTCGGGTTTTTACGAAAAACTTCAGCCTTTTTTATATTGGATATATGTTTCTCTAATTGAGAAGGTGAGTATTGTTTAGGTAAAAGTGAAAAATGTAGAGTTCAATCTAATAATTTGGTGTACCATCCCAGGGGCGAAGCAATAGAGGGGACTAAGAGGGCCATAGCCCCTCCTAAAAGCCCAACAATACCTATAAAATATATATATAAGGGGCCTAAAAAAAATTAAAAATACTAGTAGAGTGGCCCACTGGCCCCTCGCAATGTGCCCCCACTCACCAGGAAGTCTTGTTATCTCACGCTGCACAAGGAAAAAGAAGCAGGTTAGGTAGAATTTCTCTGACGCACGTCAGAATTTCGGCATGACCAATGACAGCGGCCACTTGTTTCATTTTGATTGCTTATCTTATTATTAACGTTACAATTTTTGTAACGTTAATATTTCAAAAACTAAAATTCAAAAAAATAAACAAAAAATACCAAAATTCATAATTTTTCATTCTTTATAAATAGACACCCATTTTACTATACTTTATTCACAATTTTAATATTTTTTTCTCCTTCTACTATCATTTATTTCTTTACATAATTTTGATTTAGCTTGCAATTTTTCAAAAAAAAAACTTCATAATTATGGTTGTTCATGAACCAACAAAAAAATACCAGAATAATTGAAGAGAAAGAAAATATCAAAATTAGTATGCAATTTGTCAGATATAAACTTTGCTCTTCCCCTCAATTGCAGTGGTACTATACTATCTACATGTGATTATGACATATTTAAGTTATATATATATATATATATATATATATATATATATATATATATATATATATATATATATATATATATATATATATATATATATATATATATAATTCACTGAGGATAGCGTACCGCGTGCCCAAATTCGTACCCCGTATGGAACCGAATCTCGTATCATGTAACATTATTGCTTGGCCCCTATCCCTGCCCAAGTCTGGCTTCGCCCTTGTACCATTCTACCATATATGAAAAAAGAGGGCTAACATTTCTATTAAGAAAAACACCCGTAAATAACAAATTGTCCCTATTAAAAACAGAGGGAGGGAGTAAAGAAGAGGTTTGGGAAATATATAGTGTTGAGTTCCATAGGAGATGCGTGTAGGGGTATTGGGGAAAATGGCAAAATAGGTAGAGAATAGAGATAGATGAATGAATAATGACAAAAAGAATGATGAAATAGGTAGAAATTATACGAGGACCACATTTTAAAAGAGAAAACGTAGCAAATAATTTCAATTATCTATTTAGGCCCTGTTTCTTTTGGACTTATTTTCGAGTAAAAAATAAGTTCGGTTCAAAGAAAAATAAGTTCGGTTCAAAATAAAATAAGTAAAAATAAGTTCAGTTCAGCAAAAATAAGTAAAAATAAGTTCAGTTCAGCAAAAATAATTAAAAAATAAGTTCAGTAAAAATAAGTTAAGTCTTGCCTAATGTTGTACTCCCTCTGTATTTTTTTTATCATTCTCACTTGGAATCTTGACACTATTCACAATTAGAGAGAATCTTTTAAATTTTTCTTAATATATAAGAAAAAATATAGTCATATGAGGTCTTGTTTGATTCGCCTCAATGAGTACTTTATTAATATTCAATTATAATAATTTTTACTAATATGTAATGAAAGATATTTAAGGTAGAATAAGTGCATTGACAAACTTGCAAAGTCAAAGTAGGAAAGATAAAAAAATACAGAGGGAGTAATTATTATTTTTCTTTTCAATATTACTATTAATATTGTTATTATTATTAATATTATAATTATAATAACGATGAATTTGTATTTTTTTTTTTTTTTTTTTTTTTTTTTTTTTTTATTTTTATTTTTTTTTATTATTTCTTATTTATTATTTATTATTTATTATTTATTATTTATCATTTATTATTTATTATTTATTATTTATTATTGATTATTTATTATTAATTATTATTATTTATTACAATTATTTATTATTTATTATTATTTATTATTATTATTATTATTATTATTATTATTATTATTATTATTATTTTTATTATTTATTATTTATTATTTATTATTATTTATTATTTATTATTATTATTATTATTATTATTATTATTATTTATTATTTATTATTTATTATTTATTATTTATTACTTATTACTTATTACTTATTACTTATTACTTATTACTTATTACTTATTACTTATTACTTATTTTTATTTTTATTTTTATTTTTTATTTTTTATTTTTTATTTTTTATTTTTTATTTTTTATTTTTTATTATTATTATTATTATTATTATTATTATTATTTATTATTTATTATTATTTATTATTTATTATTATTTATTATTATTATTATTCAGTAAAAATAAGTTCAGTTCATTAAAAATAAGTTCAGTTCAGCCAAAATAAGTTCAGTTCAGCAAAAAAAAGTGCAGTTCAGCAAAAATAAAATAATTCAAGTTCAGTTCAGCCAAAATAAGTTCAAAAGAACAGGGTCTTATTGATAATATAACAAGTAAAAAAAGACAGAAAAATTAACAACTACTCCCTCTGCTTTTTTCTAGTTGCTACATTGTTGTTTTCACTAGTTTTTAGGAGACGTCCCTTTCAATCTTTTTTGATGTACTTTTTGACCCCTTTAACATTAAATGAGGTGGAAAAAGGGGAAAAATTAGTATTTTTGGGTGGAAAAAGAGAGAAAAACAAATATAATAGTATTACTTTTTGGTGGAAAAGGATAGAAACAAATATAATAGTATTACTTTTTTGTGGGTCAAGTCTCCTAATAAGGAAAGTTGAAACAATATAGCAAGTAAAAAAAAGTAACCCTTTAGGGAAAATGTAGTAAGTTAAAAAAGCAGAGGTAGTAATATTATAGTACCTCCGCATTTTTTTTACTTGCTACATTTTCCTTAAATGGTTGCTTTTTTTTACTTGCTACATTGTTTCAACTTTCCTTATTAGGAGGCTTAGCCCACCAAAAAGTAATACTATTATATTTGTTTCTCTCTTTTCCACCAAAAAGTAATACTATTATATTTTTGTTTCTCTCTTTTTCCACCCAAAAGTACTACTACTTTTTCACCTTTTTGCACCTCATTTAATGCTAAAAGGGTCAAAAAGTACACCAAAAAAGATTAAAAGGGACATCTTCTAAAAACTAGTGAAAATAACAATGTAACAAGTAAAAAAAAGTAGTAACATTGGAAATCATTTTAGAAAACTAAAGCTACCCGCAATTAGAAACAACCAACTTTCACTAAAAGCAGAGTAGACGAAGTCAAATTTTACAACTTTGTTCAACCCTAAGTTTCAAATAAGAATGGTTTTGAATGCTTTTTAGTTTTTTATAATGATGCTCCCACTTAGTTACTCGATGAAAAAGTGCTAAAATAAATTACCGGCTGCATTGCAAGTTGAGTGTAAAAAGAAAGACCAAACTTGTGCCGCAAAAGTCTGCAACAACTGAAAGTTAACATGATTTTATTGGGAAACACCACTACCAATTATACCAAACATGCGTTGACTTCAAATCTTTTATTTTAAAGTTGATCAACTTTTTCTTATGTGAACTGGGCTTTTAATTGAACGATTAGGAAGATCTTAGATCTTCTTACACACGCAATCCCAACTCAGATCTGCATTATACAATATGATTATACTGTACTGCCCGCAAATAAGAAACACAAAACGATTATATGCAAAGTAGTGGCTTAACTCTGCCTTTTCACTCCATGATTAGAGCAGGTTTTAGTGTGATCTTGTTAAGTATTGGAAACGGACATAAGAAAATATTTTCGTTTATGTTGTTTTGTATGGGAGGTTGGACATGGGTAATGGCGTAATGCCATGATGGTTTTCATTTTTGTTTTCTAGAGCTAATTATTTCCACAAAATTATTAACCTTCCCAATCCTATACTAATAAATACTTCATCTAACTCTACTCAGTCCACAATTTTATACTTTATCATTGTTTCCTTTGTATAATTTAACCTAACACTCATAAATATTACAATTATTGTTACTACATATTTCTTTTAAGTGACTCCATTTCCTTTTTATTCCACAATTTCAACCGAACATCCACTTAGTTTTTAAAGTAACTCATCATAAATAAAGCGTTGAGCTAGCCATGTAATCAGACCAAACAGTTTACTTAGAGACTGAATAATAAAGCTACTTATGCACAAGTATTGCGACCATAATAACAGTCAAGATAATCTCAACATATATTCCAAAAAAATTTCAAAAAAGGAAACTGATTATCTCCTTGGTTCATAAAGTGCCACATCATCACACTATAAGTTAAAACCACTTTAATTTTTTTTAAGGGAATAAGTTAAAACCACTTGGATTATGACAAGGAAATAGGTGGAGAATTATCTGATGAGTATACATTGCCAACAAACTCAAATGATATAGCTCACGATGTGTACTTCGAAACCTCTTTAAAAAGTTGGAGGCAAGTCGACTTATCAAGGAAAGAAAGACTTTAAGCCATCCCCTCACAAGTGTCACCCAACAAATCCTCCAATCCTCCAATACTTTAATTGCCCTTTATTGTACCCAAGCAAGGATCAAAGATAACCTTGTTGAATTTGGACATTACCAACCTGTAAATTGTCACTCAATTTGGTGACAGCTCTTTTTAAGAAGCACCATCACAAAATTACGTGCGCTAAAAAAATTGCCTATCTAAACTCATCCGAACTCCGGAGTAGTTGTACCTAGGGTGGTGCAATGAGCACACGAACCGACACATGGGTGGCGTTTGTTATTCACATACTGCCTAGAAACGTCATACCCAAGTGTTTGTGAGAATTTTAAGGAACTTGTATAAACTTACATGAGCTAATTTAGACTCATCTAAACTAGTTCTTCCTTCAACTTGCCTTTTACGACAGAATGAACAAAACCATCGTGGTCATGCTGTTTGATTCCAAGCCAAGATCAAACCCTTGGACATGTAACAAGATTACATCAAATTTCAGAAAGTTCCATATCTAGAATAAGATGTGCAACTGTCCATATTCTAAACACCAACAGATAATGCCACAAACGCAAACAATGAAATTACGCACCTACATGAGCTAATTACAACCAACCTCGGCAAGACTCTGCTGTGCACAAGCCGCAAGGTCAGTACTGGAGTTCGAGATCTACGTAGCCTCAACTCTAACCAGTGCAAACCAGCAGAGAGACTTATTCTAACGGCCACAGGAATCCTCACGAAGCCGTGATAGAACTCTTTCAGAGTACTAGTGATAGCCAAGCATCTACAATGTCCTAAGTAAAGGACAAAAGGTGAATTTACACCAGACTGAAGCTAAGGTTTATCTGACACTGAATGTAGATAAACAAATCCATAGAATCCCATCAATGAATAGATTACCAAACACATATGCATGCTAACGAGTGACTGTCTAAAATCCAACAAAGAGAATTTACAAGGAGAAACACAGGTAAGGAAACTCCACTAACATATGGTAATCCAAAGAAAATAACAGAAACTAATTCTGAACATAATCATGCCGGGTAAATCGTGAAACTTTTAACAAGAGTGTTAGTAAACAATGAGCATCCCGCATATATGATTATACAATATCATATTGACTTCTATAAATACATATCAGAAACAATCTTACCTATATTTACATCCAACTCTATGCATCAAAGTCAAAAATGATTTGTAAGTGTCAACTCCTGCCTGCTGAAGTCAGCTGCCCAATGTGTTCTGGAATATTGTTAGAGTTTCTGAAACCCAACCAATATCTCCCATGATCTATAAGTCTGCTGTCTTTCTCTCTCACTCCTGGATCTTTTCTTTCAGACTGAACTTCCTGCACATCAGACGAACCCGGATTTTCAGTCAAAAATTGTTCCCAGAATACATCGTTCACTCCCTGTGGTGCAGCTGGGGCAGTCCCGGCTTCTTGCTCGTTCCGTAGAACAGGGTCAGGAGCAACTACAGAAGCTGTGGCAGGAGGTTCGGAATTCATGTCAATCCTCGATGAATTAGATGGAACATCAACATTGAGTTGTGTATAAGATATTGCGGGGCTCTGCACACAAGAAGTGGATTCAGCAAGCTCAATGGATGAAATTCTCTGCACACTTAGGCCTCCAATATCTTCTACCACAGTTTCCCAAAACGATAGAGATGATTCCATTCTCTCTAAAAGCTCAGTATCCAAGTCTAAACCAGAAGCATAATCAGGACTTCCTTTCCGTGATGTTCTTACAGTACACATGCTATCTTCGTTACTGGTTTCATCATTAAAATGTTCAGGCCTAGAAGAAACCCTTCTCTTTCTATCCTGGTTTTCTAATTGGGGCTCTAAAGCAAGCTCCGGTTTCTGCAATAACTGAGCAAAATACGAAACAAAGTTATGCTGCCGTTGTTCCATATGTTGCAGGCGTTCCCTCAAAGGCTGCACCTGTAACTCAATGTCCTGCTCCTCCTGCCTTTGCCTTTGTGACTCCAAGAGAAGAAACTCTCTTTCATGTTTCAGTCGCTCAATATCATCTTTGTATTTCTGCCTTTCAGAATCAGTTAAGGGATTAGAGTTCACCTGTCCATGGAGATTAGTCAACGAGTGACTATGAACCGGCTTTCGCCTGTGTATGTTTTTCAGGAGGTGTGATTGCCCTCTAATGAAATCATCATTGGCAAACTCCCATTGCTCAGGATCCACTTTCCTGAAACCCTATTTGATGAAAAGAATAAACACAATCATAAGAAATACTCCAAAACCTGCACTAAATCAACAAAATGACACGAGAACAAGTTAACTGAATTATTGAATTTGACTTACATAAGTGTTCAATTGTCTAATGAAGCTTGAGAAATTGTTGTGCTTGAAGAATCTGGGTAACAAAATCCTCGAAAATTCCGGGGGATTCAACACAACAAAACTCTTGTTACTCGAACTCCACGAAACAATGGAGTCAGTGGAAGGATCATCAACCATCTCATAAGTCTTTGTAAGAAAAGGAGGCAAAGCATTCGAACCACCTTGAAGTTCATCCATCATTAGAAAACAGATCAAAGCTCCTCAAACACCCAAAATCACCAAATCAATGTTGATCATCGAAACCCAAAATTCGGCCACAATAAACAAAATCCCATAATACCAATCATACCCAGATGATTAAACTGCTCAATCTCACTCAAATTAAACTCAATAAGTTTTTTTTTTTTGTTATTATGATAAAACCACCACAGCTTATATCCTCCTTTTTAGCTTCAAATTGGCAATACCCAGTATCCAAAATCTGATGTAAATAAAGAATCCCCAATTTAGTGATTAAGAATTTTAGTGGGCACCCATATATTCAACCCAATAACCAAATTATGCTGAAAATAGAATTAGAACAAGTTCTCTCACAATATTCCAAACAAAAAGGGGCTTCAACTTAACAATGAATAATCAGTAATTGGATACTAAATCACACAAAATCAAACTATCTCTCTGTCTTCCAATTAGAATTTCACTTCCAGCAATTTCCTACCTATACAAAACAAAGATAAACAGTTAATCAGCCATTACTTTAAGCAAACAATCAAGGAAAAAAGTCGTTAAAAAACAAAACTTAGGCTCAGCAGTATCTTGAAGCTCAAGCCAATGAACATTTTTAGAAATTTGGTAACTTAGAAAGGTAAAAGAACAAAAGAAAAAAAAAAACTCACCAATCAGAAAACGCAAACCAGGTGTTCGACGTTTTGCCTCAAAGGAAAAATTCCGAAAAATTTAAATTTTGAGCTTGACCCAGGTGAGTTCAGAGTAGATCAAGACTCAAAATCCCCAAAAAAACCAAGGTTTATCAACTCAATTTCAGAAAAGGGGGACTCTTTACTCTCTAGGGTTTATTAGTTAATAAAGGGATCGTTTACCAAAGAAAAGGAGAAGAAATGAGAAAGGGATATATATATATATATATATATATATATATATATATATATATATATATATATATATATATATATATATATATATAAAAGCATTTAGATTATTTCATGTGATATGATTTAAGTTATATTAATAGATATATACCATACTATTAGGGATTAGGACTTAGGAGTATTATTATACTTGTAAAATAATGGGCATTGACTTATTGTCCCTAGAAGATTTTGGTTGGAAAATAAATTTCCAATTGTACAAATAGAAACGAAATTAAAATGCTTCTTTCTTTTCTACCCAATTTTTGCCAAAAAAATAAAATAAATAATTCTACCCATTTTTTTCTCTTTCTACTTTAACAGTGACGTGTGTGCTTTGGTAGTCATCTCCCTGGTTTACCTGGGAGTTTCTTGATCACAATGTCAGAACAAAAGTAGATATTATAATTACAATGTACAACAGAGTTTTTGGGATGGATCTCCAAGACTCCAACTATCTCTACGGAGAGAGAAAATAGAAAGTTACATGGTGTGAAAAGTGTATTGGAGAAGACTATTATTTGGGAGAAATGATAAACGGTTATTTCACCAAATACCCCTGACAAAAAAATTCATTCACCAAATACCCTCACTTTTTTCAAAATTTATCAGATACCCCTGACCTTTAAAAAAATTCACCAGATACCCCTGACCTTTAAAAAAATTACCCAAAATGCCCTTTTGGCTAACGGACGTTAGTGTTCCGTTAACTAATTAGCCTAAAAAACCCTAATTAAACCTAATAAAACCTTAAGTAAACCCTAAAAACCCTAAAACTCTCTCTCCCTAACCCAACCCCAACCCCCCCAACCCTAGACCCACCAGCACCACCACCCAACCCCACCCCCACTCCCTCCCCCTCCCCCGCAGCAGCCACGCAGGTCCCCCCCTCCCCTCCCGCCGACCCGCCTCCCCTTCCCCAACTAAACCCCTCGTCGACCCCCATCCCCTTCCCCACCGACCCCCGTGACCCCCTCCCCCTTCCCCCACCGACCCTCTTCCCCGCTAAGTTCGAGGATTCGGCCTCCCCCCCTCGCAACCCCCCCTTCCCCTTCCCCTTCCTGCCCCCACAACCCTCCTCCCCCTTCCCCCGCACCCTGAGTTCGTCGTCGAAGTTCTAATCCGCACCCGAGTTCGAGGATTCAAGCGACGTCGATAGGAGTTTCGGTGAAAATTTCGAGGTGGAGAGAGATGTTGAAGGCGACAAGGAGGAGGAGAGTTTCTCTACTTCCGGCAGACGGCGATAGGAGTTTCGGTGCTGCGATCCGAGTTTCGTTGGTGTGTTGGCGTCGGTTTCGTTGGTGTGGTGGCGTTAGGTTCGGGGTGTGGTGGCTGCGGGGGGAGGGGAGAGGGGGAGCGGGGCCGCCGGGAAAAAGGGATGGGGAGGGGGACTGCGTGGGAGGGGGGGAGGGGGAGCGGGGAGGGGGGGGAGGGGAGGGGGCCCGGGGGTTGGGGGTGGTGGGGTGGTGGGTCAGCCGGGGGGGGGTTGGGGTTGGGGGGGGGGGGCTAGTGGGGGTTAGGGGGGACAAAGAGTTAGGGTTAGTTAGGATTAATTAGGTTGACTTAGGGCAAAATTGTAAATAAAAGCTAATGGAGGACTAACGTCCGTCAACAAAAGGGTATATGGTGAATTTTTTTAAAGGTCAGGGGTATCTGGTGAATTTCGAAAAAAGTGGGGGTATTTGGTGAATAAATTTTTTTGTCAGGGTTATTTGGTGAAATAACCGAATGATAAATGGTTCTTCATTACCCCAATTAATCAATTGGTGACACATGTCATAATGGAATGAGTTTCGTTAATTAACATATATTGTTACGTATACTTCCCCCCTCTCCATACACAATTAAATGAGACATATTAGACAATAAAATGTGTGTTTTAAGACTCGAACACATAACCTCTCATTTGATACATTAATGTACTAACCTAGTTTTTTTTTAGGGGATGTACTAACCTAGTTAATAATAGCATGTCTTACCTTTCAGTACTCTTATATTAAAAAAAAACTCTTCAAATTTTTATAACCTTCGTAATTAACACTAGTTTACTATTACAGTGTTTTATTACATTGGTTATATTCTAACACATTAACCTAAATTTCAAAAAACAAGATTATATTATTTTTTATAAGTAATTATATATTTATATATATGTATTCTCTTGAAATCAAGGGTTATATTGATGAATAATTAATATTATAATTTATAATGTAGAAAATTTACAAGAAATTGGAAAATCATTTCCTAAGCACAATCCAATGACAATAAAACTCTTTTTTCCCACTTCTCTCAAGTGTTTGATTTAAAACTTCAAACTCACATTGGTAAATGATCCGGGCATTGTCCGGACCAACAACTAGTTATTATTTAAACTAAAGAGGTAAATTATAAAGTAGCGTAAACAAAAAAAAAAATCTCTTTAACTAGTTTTTAGTCTCGGGTTAGTAACATTTTCATGTTAAAAAATACTCCCTTTGTCATTTTTTAATCATTCTCACTTGGAATCTTAACACTTTTCATACTTAGAGAGAATCTTCTCAATCTTTTTCAATTTATAAGAAAAAATATAGTCATGTGAGGTTTTGTTTGATTCGTCTCAATTAATACTTTATTAATATTCAATCGTAATAATTTTTACTAATATATAATGAAAGATATTTAAGTTCAAATATGTGCATTGGGAGACGCGTACAAGAAAGTGAGAAGGATAAAAAAACCAAAGGGAGTATCATCTAATGTTGAATAGCTAATTGGTTATAATTTTACTATATTAACTTGAGGTCATGTGGTCGAATCTTATATGGAGCATATTTCTATTTTTTTTAATGTGCATAATAATGACATGGAATGAAACAACTAAAGGGAGAGTGTCACGTGACACGCAGACTTGCTTAAAAACACTTTTTAATATATTAGTATAAATATTAATAGTGAAAATATCTTGTTGTTTGACTGTCTTATTTGAAAAAACTTAAAATTCCCACACAATATTTACATCATGTCCCTACCTGACGATTAAAACTCAAGCACCAAAGAAAACACGATAATTAAACTCTCCCCCACCGATACGGAAAATAACAAAAAATAAGGGAGCTTGATTACTTCGACTTTCTACTTTGAGTTTCTTCTGTCTCAAAAAATTCGAAATAGAAAGAATAACTGAATGTAACAAATGTACCTTTTACGCATCTCGAAGCATTACTTTGACCACAAATATCTATAATTACATATAAGTAAAAATTACATTTTATGGAAATATATCACGAGTCGAATCTAACAAGATCCTACTTGACTATGTTTTTCATTATGTATAAATCACAATTCGAAACGAAGGAAGTATAACAAAGATATAATTTCCAAGTTTCTTTTCTTTTTCTACTGCCTTGTTTTTGTTTGGACGTGTCTCAAAAAGATCAAACTGGGGCCTCATACTATCAGGTAAACCATTCCTGTCCACACACGTGGCTACAATCTGGAATGCCAAGGAAACTCCTTGTGGGGTTTTTTTTTTCCTTAGCATTACCTGCAGGAAATTTGGAGACTAGTTGGACAATTCTAGTTTAGAGGGAGATCGATGATGATATGAGTTATGAGCCAATACTATTTTAAATATGTCGTGACTCGTGACTCGTGACCAATAGATAACCTTAGCTCTATTAGTGTAACGAATTTTCCACCTATCTAGAACATTTGTTTTTTCTTCACATATCTAGAATTTGTTGATTCTAAGGTAAATAGGAAATTTTTCCCCTAAAAAAAACAGATAAATAAGCGATTTTTAAAAAAAAAAACACTTAGTCTTGGTTATAGCCATTATTAAACAACAACTTATAACAGTTTTAACTTGATTATAAAACTAACAAATCCATCCAGTGAAATATCGTCTTAGTATCTGTTAGACCATTGATGTCATCATGATTTTATGTGCCCTTTTAAATGAAATAAAATATTAGCTACACAATAAAATTGTTATTAGCTAAAAAGTTAACTTTAACATGTATAAATTACTTTTCATAAAAAATTATAAATTTTAAGTATGAATAAAGAGAGAAAAGGTTGACTTCACTATTAATGAAACATTACTGTTTAGTATGCTTGTCAAAGAAATAAGTTTATGCGTCTAACTCTCCTTGTCCTAAGCAAAGAAACCAATTTCCCTGGGATGTTCTTCACTTGGAGACTTAGCAACAATGTTCGACCGCCCGTCCAAACATGAGCCTTCATTCCCGAACCTGCAAAAAGGGACCCACCCTGGAGGTTTGGGTGGTGGTTCCCCCTCCGAAGCTTAAGTCAAATATCAGGAGTTTGAAAGAAAAAGTAGAGATAGAGAGAGAAAGTTAGAGAGTATTTTTTCAGAGTAAGTTTACACGGTTTGCATTGAATGATCCTTTCTCCCGATTTCGGGGTATTTATAAGTGGATTGCAAAGATGACCGTTGTCCTTAAAAGTTGCCCTAGAATAGTGGCATCTGATTGGCTAGTCAATCAAACCATGACACTTGGCAGGCTAGGATTTGTGAGGGTTTATCAACCAATCACCTGCAGCCACTTTTAAGGATTTGGGCTCTGACCAACCTTTGGGCCAGATAGATGAGTCCTTTCTCCCAACTGGGTACAACCCAATGGTTTAAATTTGTTTTCCTTTATTTTTTATGAGAGGATACGTGTACGGCCCTGATGGACCCAAGTGTCTCTAAAGGGGCCGTAGATATTTTAGGCTACAACATTTGCCCCTAAAAGGGTTTTTACTGTTGGCCTATCTGACGGTTAAGACCCTTTTACCTGAGGTGGTTAATTCAAATTCAAAAATGAGGCAAAGACGCGCCCTTTTTTGGGCTTTACCGGTCATACCTGACCGTTTTAAACCTTTTCGGTCATTCTTCACCGGCTCAATGGATTTTTTACCCTCCTATATATATGCTTGGTGTGTCTTCATTTAATCATTTCACACCTTGAGTGAATTTAATCTAGAGAGAGAGCTCCGCATTTTTTTAGAGAGAGAGAGAGTGATCGTCCAATCTCCGTTTTCTTCACCGAATCGTCCAAGCGTTTCGTCCGGTATCTTTTCTTTCTTCTTTCTTATTTCCCTTTATTCTTTATTTTTTCTTAGAAAATCAATAAAATGGAATCTTCTTCTTCGTCAAATAATCCTAGCCGACCAAGAGCTTGTCTTGACCCTAGAATCGAGAGTACTTCTTCTTCGGCTCATTCTAGAGTTGGGCCTCTTCTGGCCGAGTACATATTTTTTATGGTTTTGGCCGAAAAAGTCGACGACCCGCCTTTACCCGTGCAGGTAATCCCGGCGCGCGTCAAGCAAACGGTCCGTCTAAGACGAAGGGTAATACTCCCAACAAATAGTTCCGACATGGAGGAATCTACTGGACGAGTTCCAGATGAGACGAGGGAGGCCCAAAGTGCTCAACCTATGGGCGGGCTCCCTTCCCCTGACCGCAGTTTTGAAGATCCTCAAATAAACCCTGAGGCCAGTCCTTCTGGCAGGGACGTCAATATGGATCGAGGAAGCCGGTGGGGACAATAACGGGAGTGAATCTGGCACTGCCGATGAATCGGACGAACCCGGCCTCCACTACCTCGTCTGAGATTAGGAGACGCTTAGGTCCCCTTTCTGACCCTGGCTTTATCTTAGTTAATCGCAAATGGTTAGAAAAGATAGGTCTTGACCCCAGCTACCTGTCTACTTATATGCCCATGCCGGGCTTTTCTTTCGTCATTCCTAATAAGGAGGCCACAATTCTGAGTGCTCCAAAGAACCACTTTGCCGCTTACAAGCTAGCCTTGGAAGCGGGACTGAGGTTCCCCCTCCACGATTTTGTAGAACAGGTGCTAAGGTATTACAACATCGGTCATAATCAGTTGGCGCCTAATGCCTGGCACAACGTGCTGACCTTCATAGCCGTCTGTGAGCTACGCGGTCTGGCACTTTCTCTTCAGGCCTTCACCCACATTCATTATGCGGCTAAGGTTCTAGGGGCTGTGGACGGAACATGGCTCAACATCTGCAACCGCCCCGACTTTCTCACTGCTTGGGGCAAGCTGTCGAAGATGCACGACTGGAAACCCGACTTCATCTTCCTACGAGCGGCCAACGACTCCGCAACTGAGGGCTATCGTTTTTATAATCGAGCCGTCACGAATACCGGGCGAAAGCAGTCTTGGTTGGAGTTGGAGGACCAGTTTGCCGAAGAAGTGGTGGACTACTTTAGAATAAAGGAGTATTCTAGGCCGGGTCAGACATCCTTTAAAGGGCCAGCTAACTGGATACCATTTAAAGAGATGTTTTATGACGATAACTTCTTGGTCGCCGCTGGATTGCGGTTGGCCGGTGATAAAGGTATACATTCAAAATTTCCAAGTAAAATGCTTCGTCCATAGCCTAGATTGGACTAACCCCTTTTACTTCTTGCTGTAGATTCAGCCAGAGCACTTCTCAAACACTCTTGGACGGGAGATATCAGTATGTCCAAGTTTACTGACAACTTGTGGAAGGAGTTCGCCAAGAGCAGTGCTGAGAAAAAGGCTGAAACCCTGGTAAATAAGTTTTTCTTTTTTTTTTTTTTGGACGAGGATCGTTCTGACTCGTCAAATATTTGATTTCAAATTCTTGGACGAGAATCACCCGAAGAAGGAAAGCGTCCAAGCTTGGACGGCCAAACTCTTTGGGCTCTTCTCGTCTGAGATGCTGAATGGCCTTGGACGAAAATCACCCGAAGAAGGAAGGCGTCCAAGCTTGGACGGCCACCTTCTTTGGGCCCTTTTCGTCTGAGATGCTGAATGGCCTTGGACGAGGACCATTCGGGGTTCGTCCAAACTGATTTCCAATCTTTGGACGAACATTACCCGAAGAAGGAAATCGTCCAATCTTGGACGGCCACCTTCTTTGGGCCCTTCTCGTCTGAGATGCTGAATGGCCTTGGACGAGGACCATGGGGGGTTCGTCCAAACTGATTTCCAATCTTTGGACGAACATCACCCGAAGAAGGAAATCGTCCAATCTTGGACGGCCACCTTCTTTAGGCCCTTCTCGTCTGAGCGTTTTTAATGGCCTTGGACGAGGATCACTCTGGTCCGTCGATTTTTAGACGGCTTCCTGTTTTGCACTATTCTCGTCTGGTCATAAATATTATTTTGGACGAGGTTCTCTTAGGAAGGGTTGTCCATACATGGACGCCTTCCTTCCTTGGGTGATTCTCGTCCGGAACTCAATAGTTTAATTTCAGCTTTTGCTCTTTGGACGATCAGGTAAATAACTTGTGCATTTTTGCAGAAAAATGCCCCAACCAACAAGCCCCCACCTGGCAAGTCTTCTTCGGCCAAGAAGAGAGCAACAAAGACTGTGGATCGCCCTCCACCAAAAAGACTAAGGGCTTTACAAGAAAGAAAACGGAGAAGACTACTCCGTCTGGCAAGGGAGTTGGAGAGAAAGTCATGCTTCCTCCGAAGGACAAGGTTCTGAAGGAGGAGCCGTCCGCTACTTCCCTGCCGCGGAGGGAGAAGGGTTCTCGGTCCCGCCGACCAATTGATGTAATTCCAGCTGATCTTACTAACGCCGGACCGGACTCGGCCCGGCACTCGGTTATTCCAGAGCCGGAGACGGCTACGTACACCCTACCCGGCTTCAATGCCCTGGTAGCGAAGTCGGGTCTCTCGATGTCGTTATCCATTAGGACGACATCCTTATCTTCGAGTGAGTCCTTTTATCCTAATAGAGTTAGGACGGTGCGGGTCGGCGGACGGTCAATGAGTTCGTCCAACGGACAAACCATAGTCATTCCTATCAAGAGAACCGATCCCCCTCTTCGGGATAAGGGCAAAGAACCGCCTTCATCCGCGGCCGCTCCCACAAGTAGACTCTGACGAGGAGTCTTCGATCGCTTTTTGCCAAGATGTCCAAAGCTGAGCGAGATCGGCTCAAGCAGGAGCTGTTCAAATGTTACCCTGAATCCTATATAAAGGGGTTGAGGGGAGCATCAGCTGGGCATGTGGGCTACATGTCACAACTTGCCGCCGAGGTACGCTTTATCGCCGCCGTTGTATTGGACTTAGTACATTTCCTTTTTATAACTCGTCTAATGACTTGTTTTGTTTTCGTTGTTCCAGCTTCTGGCTCGGAGTATTTTGACAGAGGAGTGGGCGAGGGAGCTTAGAAAGGAGAATAAGCAGCTCGTCCATCTGGCTACAACGGCCGGCGACAAGGCCATCCATGACATCGAAATGGCGGAGACTCTTCACCGTCAATCGAAGGATGCTTGGGAGAGACATTCGACCGAACTGGAGGCTAGCAACCAGCAGTATCTCATCACCATCAACAAACTGTACAAGGAACAAGACCAATTAAAATTGGCCTTGGACACCGTCTCAGCCGAGTTGAAAGGCGAGAGAGATACCGCTCTCTTGCCGTCCGTCAACTAAGGAGGGAAAATATCCTTCTAAGGGCGAGGAATGCTCGTCCGACCAAGGAAGCGATCCGGCCTTTAACGACGCTTAAGGAAGGTCTCAATTAGATAATCGAGACTTCCAAAGGTCAATGTCAAGGCCTTTGAGATGCCGGGCAGAGCCTCGTGAGGTCCCCACTTTGTTCGTGTCCCGGATTTCCAGGAGAGTGTTCACAATGCAATGGTGACTCGCCGAGGAGCCTCCGAATTCTTGGACTCGGATGAAGAGGTTGAGGACGAGGGAGAAACTCCTGAGGACGACCAAGAAACTCCTGCTGAATGAGATGCCTAGTTTCAGGTTTATTTTTCTATGTTTCTTGGCTTGTCTGCCGTCATAGCTTTGTCTCCTCTTGTTTTATACTAAGCTGTAAGCTATTTTGACCAGTATATAATGAAATGACCCTTTGCCAATTGCTTGTCTTTTCATTTATTGCACTTAAATTTTCATCAAGTATAACTGAGACTCGTCCATCTCTTATTGGACGTCTTCACAACTTACTGAAACAACAAGTATCAAGTATAGATGAGACTCGTCCTGATTTTTAGATGGTCTGCAAACTTGGTTATGGAAAGAGTATCACCCTTGTCTTTGGACGATCGCAAAACATTCCAAAATGTAGTCAAGTATAAAATGAGACTCGTCCTGACTTTCGGACGGTCTGCAACCTTGGGCGAGTCTTGCCCCAAGAAGGAAAGCGGCCAATATATTGCGGTTTATGAACGAGCCTCGCTTTAGCCGGCTTTCTTGAGGGAGCAACACTCGTCTTGAAGTAACGAACCCTTACTAGGGCTTTTATTGCTTAGGTCGTCTTGGCCTTTGGACGACTTTGACTTCCCTCAAAAGAGGCCAAGGATAACTGTGGCTCAACCTACAGACTTGACTCGTCCTAGTACATTTCATGGTGTATAGAGTTATCCCCCCCTTCTTGGGCTTAGCTCATCCTTGTATTATGGACTCGCCATGCACCAAGAAGGAGAGCGGCCAACTTTGACCAAGCCTACTGAAATTGTTTCAGACGAGCCTTAGATTTTTGGACGCACCATGCTTTAGCCGTCTTTCTTGATGGAGCAACACTCGTCTTGAAGTAGCGGACCCTTACTAGGGTCTTTACTACTTAGATGTCCGTGTATTCGAGAGTAAGCTTCCTTTACTAAGGGTTGCTTACTTCAGGTCAGCTTTCTCTTAGAGACCTTGACGATTCTCTTACTAGAGATTTTTGTCAATTTGTTGACCATATATGTGATCTAACCTTTAGGTTTATTACACTTTGGCCGGTCTCTTTGAGGGAGTGATGTTCGACGGAGAAGTGGGCATTTTTGACGCTCTATTGCTCTTTGTAATTTTGTCCAAGTTACCGTCACTTTTAGACTACGAACTGATTAAATGCCCCAAAGTGAATCAATTCGGTAAAAAATAAACAATGATAAGAAGGAAGTAGAGATTGTATTATATGAATTTTGCTTGACTATTTGTCAAGATACATGTTTACAATTCATTTTCCCTTGTCTGTGCCATGGCACTTTTGAGTAATTACAAACTACTGGCCGTTTTTTCTGGCGATTAAAGGAATCAGACGTGGTACTTCTTCAAAGTATCTGAGTTCCAAGTGCGCTGTATTGGTCGTACATCCATATCTTGGAGACGAAAAGTTCCGCTTCGCACCTCTTGGATAATCAGATAGGGTCCTTCCCAATATGGCGTTAGTTTCCCCATCTCCTTAGCTCGTCCAACTGCCTCCATCTTCCTTAGAACCAGGTCCTCTACCTTGAGTGGTCGTCTAGCGACTCTCTTGTTAAAGTCCCGAGCCATTCGCAGCTTGTACAATTGCATTCTTAACAAAGCATTGCCCCTGACTTCTGGTACTTGATCCAAAGCCGTGCGCAATGCAGCCCAGTTGTCATCTTCCCTGTACAGCATGACTCGCAGGGTGGGTTCTTCAATCTCAATGGGTAAGACGGCTTCAGTGCCATAGACCAACATGAATGGTGTCTCCCCTGTAGAGTTTTTGACGGTGGTTCTGATGGACCATAACACCAGCTGTAGTTCTTCAACCCATTGTCCTTTAGCATTATCCAACTTTCTTTTGATTCCATTGGATAGAATCTTGTTGAAGGACTCTACTTGTCCATTGGCTTGGGGGTGGGCAACTCGCAAATAAGTGGGCTTTGATTTCTCTTTCTCGCCAACCAATCTTTCACCTTAGGCGTTTCAAACCGTGGACCATTATCAAAGACGATGGATCATGCATGCCAAAACGAGTTATAATGCTCTTCCAAATAAAGCCTTTGACGTCATTCGTTGTTATACCCCGCATGGCTTTAGCCTCTATCCATTTAGTGAAGTAGTCCACAACTACTATTACAAACTTCTTTTGCCCAGCGGCCACAGGGAAAGGTCCCAGGATATCCATGCCCCATTTGGCAAAAGGCAGGGGGAACAAAATAGGAGTTAAGTAATTTGACAGCCTTCGATGCGATTTCCGTGCTTCTGACAACTGTCGCACTTCTTTGCGTAGACGAGAGCATCCTCCTTTAAGGTAGGCCGAATACCCCGTCCTTAAAGCCTTTTCTCCCAATGCTCTTCCCCCAATGTGAGATGCACAAGCTCCTTCATGGAGTTCCTTCAGAACCTCTAGACCATCTTCCCTTGTGATGCACTTGAGAAGAGGACGATTGAATGACTTCTTGTAAAGGGTCTCATCCCACAGTTCAAACCATTTATCTCGAGCTTTCACATACTTTGCCTCTATAGGGTCTTCGGCTCGTCCCGTCTTCTTGTACTCTATTATAGGATCCATCCAAACCGCCTTTCGCTAAGAAACATGATTTGTTCTTTGTCAATGCTCTTTTTGGTTTAACTTCCCAAAACACCGTTCTTGGCGCATCACCTTCACGAGCCGGCCAATTTTGAGAGAGCGTCGCTTGATGATTTTCCGACCTTGGAACTTGGGTCGAGAACAAATCGTTTCAAAGGCTCAATCTCATCCTTGATCGACGCATATATTTGCTCATTGATGCTTCTTTACATTCGAAGTCTCCATTGACTTGACTGACGACCAAGAGAGAGTCCGATTTAGCCTCAATCTCTAGAACCCCAGCCGCCTTACACATCTTGATCCCAGCCAGAAGCGCTTCATATTTTGCTTCGTTATTGGACGCTTGGAATTGGAACCTTAGCGCATATTCAAACTTGTCTCCTTCCGGGAGATTGACAAATGATTCCGCCCCCACATCCGCTGACAAAGGGACGATCCATCAACCATGAGCGTCCAATGCTTCCTCCCTTCACTGGATCAAGTATTGGTTCTATAGTTGGCCGAGTAAGCTCAACTATAAAATCTGCCAAAGCTTGCCCCTTAATGGCTTTTCTTGGTTCAAATGATATATCGAACATGTTAAGCTCAACAGCCCATTTTAGCATCCGTCCAGCGGCTTCCATCTTTTGCAAAACTTGCTTCAAGGGCCGGTCGTCGTAGACGAGTATACCGTGAGCCAAGAAATAGGGCCTCAACTTTCTGCTGGCCATGACGAGTGCCAACCCAAACTTCTCGACCGGAGTATACCTATTTTTCGCGTCCTTGAGCACATGACTCACGAAGTATATTGGGACTTGCACATATTCTCTTTCAGCCAGCAGAACGGCACTCACAGCCTGAGTGGACACAGCCAAGTATACAAACAGTTTTTCCCCCTCGGCTGGACTGACCAATCTAGGGAGCTGACGAAGGTGATCTTTGACTTGCCGAAGCGCTTGCTCGCCTTCGTTGTCCACTCAAACTTGGCCTTCTTCTTGATAGTAGCGAAAAAGTGATGGCACTTGTCGCCCGATTTAGACAGAAACGTCCAAGGGCGCCTAAGCAACCCGTCAATCGTTGAACTTCCTTTATCTTCGACGGGGATTTCATGTCTAAGATAGCTTGGATCTTTTCAGGGTTGGCTTCTATTCCCCTCTGATCTACTAAGAAGCCTAAGCACTTCCCAGACAAGACTCCAAAGACACATTTGCTGGGGTTCAATTTCAGTTTGTACTTTATGAGAGTTTCGAAAGTTTCTCTCAAATCACCAACATGACCTTCCTCTTGCCGACTCTTGACTATCATGTCATTAATATATGCTTCTATGTTTCTTCCCAACTGTGGCTGAAAGACTGTATTAATCAATCTTTGAAAGGTGGCCGGTGCATTACGGAGGCCAAAAGGCATCCTCAGCCTGCCATTCAACCCTTTTTCAGTAATGAAGGACGTTTTGGACAAGCCTTGTTGAGATCAGTGTAGTCCACACACATCCTCTAAGTGCCATTAGGCTTTGGCACCATGACCACATTCGCTATCCATTCTGGATAATAAGTTTCTCTGACGAACTTTGATTCCAACAACTTCCGAACTTCCCGGTCGATCGCCCGGTTCCCGGCCCTGGCCCTAGATGTCTTTTCATCCGACGAACAGTTTTAAACTTGGATCAACATTCACTTGGGTGGACGGCTATCTCCTGATCAATTCCGTGCATTTCTTCAACACAATAAGCAAACACGTCATGAAATTCTTTCAGCAAGCTGATTAGGAGGCCCCTCAAACCAGGAGAGAGCGAAGACCCAATCTTCTAGGTTCTTTCTGGACGAGCCTCCTCCAAACAGACATCTTCTGGGACTTCCATCGGCCTGACGTTCTAGTCCCGGTCCCATAATGGCCATTACTTCTTCGGATGAGGGTGGCTCTTCCTTGACGGGCTCATACTTCCTTTTCTTCTTTGGGGAGATGCTCGGACGTTTTCCTTGAGAGAGCAACCCAGTCCCGAGGACTTTCAATTGCCATTTTCGGCCGAGGTCACTTGGTCCTTTACAAGTGGGACACCTTCCTTTCTCCAAAGAACCTTCGTCTTATCTTTCCCAAATTCGACGGGTTCCTTCCGCCGCCGATCTTCGTCCTGGTCTTCATTGTCTCGCTTTCCATGATGACGGCTTGAGGGTTGTTAGGTAACATTCCCAAGCCGCCCGCCGATCTCCATACAAGGAGCCAATTTGACTACCATCGCATTCATACTTCATGAGCATCAAGTGAGTTACTATTATAGCTTTAACATGATTCGTAGTTGGCCGTCCAAGTATGACATAATAGGCGGTCAAATCTCTGACGACCAAGAACTTGATAAACAAAGTCCGCGAGACATCCTTCTCCCCAACCCTGACGGGCAAGGTAACCTGCTCCCATGGGGTGAATACTTCCTCTCCCAAACTCTATGATGGGATGGTGGACGGGAACCAAGTTCTTCTCATCAAACTTTTGTCTAGACAAGCAACCGCACTAATGATGTATGTCGAGCTTCCTGTCAATCGAATTCTTCTTACTCTTAGGTTTGCTATCTTCATTTCTACAACCAAAGGGTCATCATGGGGAGTCCTCGCCTTCCCCCGATGTTGCTCACTAACCACCACTTTGGGAAGGGCTTCGACCTTTGTCCGATCGCCTAGCAAGACTTGGCCGAGCTCCCCGAGATAGTTTTTGTGCCCTCTATTGGTTGGGTCCTCCAAGCGCAAACCCTCCCGAGATAACCAGACGACATCCTCGTCGCTGCTTTCGCCTCCTTCTTCTTGCTCCGACAATCATCTCTCTTCCGAAACTTATTTCCACCTTGGGGGTAAGTATGAGTTCATCTTCCCTTTTCGAGCTAGATCCTCCAAAGCCCTCTTAAGGTGCTTACATTCAATGGTCTCGTGACCACAATCCTTGTGAAAGTGACAAAGATTTCGCTCTTGTCTCTGCTTTCGTAAGGAGTCTTCATTTCACTGGAGCCTTCACCATATTGGTCCTTTATCTCCATAAGAATGGAGTATTGGTCCTTGTTGAATTCAATATGGTCAGTCGAAGGCTCGCCTTCCTTTCTCTTGCTTCTTCCGGACGAAGTAGTGGTCGAGGTAATTACCCAAGTCTCGACCTTTTTGGGGTTGCTCTTCTTTGGTTGAGCAACCTCTTCAGCTTCTTGGACTCGGGGTGCTTTGCCTCAAGACATACTTCGTGGCGTGAATAAACGCTTCCGCTTCCTTTAAAGCTTCCCAGAAGAGTGGTAATTTTCTTCTTTACCAGGTCAAACTTAAAACTTCCCCGGCCTTAGCCCCCGATAAAGGCGTCAAAGGCCACACCACCATTGAGATATTGAATCAAGGGCTTCTAGATTAAATCTTTTAACAAAACTTCGAGGGCTTCCTTGGGTCCTTGGGACGACCTTACCCAAGTGCATGCTTGTTTTCCTCGTTCTCGCCGATTTGCAACAAAGTGACTAGTGAATAGGTAACCCGAGCTCGCAAAAATTGTTGACTCGAATTAGGAGGGAGATTGTTAAACCACTTCCGAGCTACTCCTTTCGTAGTAGCCGGGAAATTCTTACACCATGTAGCATCATCCACTGCTGACGTACATCCGATGCTTATAAGTGGATAGGTGATCGTCCCGGATCGGTAGTTCCATCAAAGGGCTCTATGGTAGGAAGTTTTACCTTTGGGAAGGGGGGTGCCTCCATGATCCGGCCGAGAACGGGGTTGCGCCGATCCGGAGGGCTCCCACCGTGCCCTCGATGGGTATGAACTCCTTTCCGTGTTCTTTCACCACAGGGTTAGATGAAGTGTTTGCAGGGGATGGACGCCTATAAACCATGGGGTCAACCACCGTTTTTTCTCGTCTTGGACGAACAAGAGAACGGCCCAAACTTCTTCCTTCGTTATGGACTCGTATCCTCAAAGGAGGGTCTCTCAAGTACCGTGTAGACCCAGTTGGCCGACCGTTGTAATGCGCCAGCCTTTCTTTGCCTCTAGGTATTCCCCGGCATCGGTTTTCATTCTAAGTGCCCATTTGGGACGAACATTATCCCGGGTCCTAACCACCGTGTTCCAACCATCTTCCTTCGCCGCTCACTAACTTCTTTCGCGCTTTTCTCTCGGGCCGTTCTCCTAGAGGGTTCCTGACGAACAGGTCGACTTGGACCTGGATGATTCTCCTGGGGAACACCCCCTAAGAGGAATCGGATTGTTAGCCGCCGCTCCGCATTTATACGAAAAAACAGATGTTGCTCTTGACTGTTTCCTCGGACGATCGGCCGCCATCTTAGTCTGAAAATCATTCAAGACGTTCTCAAGATGGGCAGCAGTCACTGGTCGTTCAAGATTCTCCTGTATAACAGGTACTTGGCTTTGTCCAAGGACATTGATGATGGACGAAGCCTATCCCTTCCTCGAGGCGGTCTCTCATGGTCTACCAATCTTCGACATTGATCTGAAAACTTCGATTTTTAGCCACGTTGGACGATTGACAGTCAGTCATCGTTGCGTCTCCCCACAGACGGCACCAAATGTTTAGTATGCTTGTCCAGCAAGTAATCTATGCGTCTAGTCTCTTTGTCCGGCAAGTAAACCAATTTCCCTTAGATGTTCATCACTTGGAGACTTGTGCAACAATGTCTGAATCTGCCCTGTCCAAACCTGAGCTTCGTTCCCGAACCTGCAAAAAGGGACCCACCCTGGAGATTTGGGTGGTGGTTCCCCCTCCGAAGCTTAAGTCAGATATCAGGAGTTTGAAGGAAAAAGTAGAGATAGAGAGAGAAAATTAGAGAGTATTTTTTCAGAGTAAGTTTACACTGTTTGCATTGAATGATCCTTTCTCCCCGATTTCGGGGGTATTTATAGTGATTGTAGTATGACTGCTATCCTTAAAAGTTGCCCTAGAATAGTGGCATCTGATTGGCTAGTCAATCAAACCATGACACTTGGCAGGCTAGGATTTGTGGGGGTTTATCAACCAATCACCAGCAGCCACTTTTAAGGATTTGGGCTCTGACCAACCTTTGGGCCAGAAAGGTGAGTCCTTTCTCCCAACTGGGTACAACCCAATGGTTTAAATCTGTTTTCCTTTATTTTTTATGAGAGGACACGTGTACGGCCCTGATGGACCCAAGTGTCTCTAAAGGGGTCGTAGATATTTTAGGCTACAATAATTACCCAAATAATAATAATAACAACAACAACAACAACAAAGAACAACAACAACAAAGAACAAAGAACAACAACAACAACAACAACAACAAAGAACAACAACAACAAAGAATAACAAAGAATAAAGAAGAATAAAGAATAACAAAGAATAAAGAATAACAAAGAATAAAGAATAACAAAGAATAAAGAATAACAAAGAACAACAACAACAAAGAACAACAACAACAAAGAACAACAACAACAAAGAACAACAAAAAACAAAGAAGAACAACACCAACAAAGAATAACAAAGAATAACAACAACAAAGAATAAAGAATAAAGAATAACAAAGAATAAAGAATAAAGAATAAAGACAACAAAGAATAACAAAGAATAAAGAATAAAGAACAACAACAACAACAACAACAACAACAACAACAACAACAACAACAACAACAACAACAAAGAATAACAACAACAAAGAATAAAGAATAAAGACAACAAAGAATAATAAAGAATAAAGAATAAAGAATAACAAAGAATAAAGAATAAAGAATAAAGACAACAAAGAATAACAAAGAATAACAACAAAGAATAACAACAACAAAGAATAACAAAGAATAACAACAAAGAATAACAAAGAATAACAATGAAGAATAACAAAGAACACCAACAACAAAGAATAACAAAGAAGAATAACAAAGAATAACAAAGAAGAATAATAAAGAATAACAAAGAAGAATAACAAAGAAGAATAATAAAGAATAACAAAGAAGAATAACAAAGAAGAATAACAAAGAAAGAATAAAGAAGAATAACAACAAAGAATAACAAAGAATAACAAAGAAGAATAAAGAAGAATAAAGAAGAAGAATAAAGAATAACAAAGAAGAATAAAGAAGAATAACAACAACAAAGAAGAATAAAGAAAGAATAACAAAGAATAACAAAGAATAACAAAGAATAACAAAGAATAACAATAAAGAATAACAAGAAGAAGAAGAAGAAGAAAAGAAGAAAGAAGAAGAAGAACAAC